>CM077878.1:125444104-126644104 GCA_039720435.1 Amazona ochrocephala
TTGTCAGCATCCAATAGTCTGAACAGAAGCATCATTTTACTTGTGTACTACTGTTGGTGACTGTTCTCACAAGCTTCATATGCTGTTCTCTCATCCTAATTCATCTACAAAAGCTGTATCTGCTCTTTAAACTCACATCATTAGGGAACGCATGTGTCACGCAGTGCTCAAGAGGGACACAACCGACCAGTCTGCATTGCACCCATCCTCCAGGCTTCCAGTGCATAGCAGAGTTTCCTCACAGCAGTGCTCCACTCTCTCTCACACCAAACTGTAGCTTCCCAAGACACAGTTCTGAAGGCAAAACTCAATTTCAGCTTTATTTATAGAAACAGAAAAAGATACAAAATTATTAAAGCTATATAAAGTACTGGAAAAAAAACCCACACCCGATTTTAGCTCAGAAATTAGCATACTCTGGATGACCTTCAAGGTCACTGCCATACGGGAGTGGGAAGTTTTGCCTGCATACAAATTGGGATCTACCCACTCAGAGCAGCCTCTTGTTTCAGGTCATAACAGTAATCGATGAGACTGACGAACAGCAGCCTCCTGACTTTCCAATGATAATTCCACTGAATTAATTACAATGTTTAAGTTTGAGAAACTTCTTGCCCTGAGCTCAGTTCTACTCCAACATCACGGCCAGTGTCTGATCCTTTTAGTAAATTCACAGGCTGAGAGCAATATGCTTCTTTCTGGCTGAGAGGATCCCTGCAATCATTATAAATAAATCAAGAGGGCCACGTCTCTGGCCAGGAAGCATTCCAGGGAAGTCTTATTTTCAACAGTCTATGGTACCTCTTAGAAATGACTTACAGGGGAGATGATGGCATTCTCTTGGGTGAAAAATCTCTCCCTAAACTTAAAGGGCTGCAGCTTCTGCTTTCAAACACCAAGAGATGGGCTTCATCTCCACACAGCTACAGAGCTGCAGCCTCTGCCCTTGTTTCTTCACCAATAAATGGGAGGGGGGAGGGAAAAAAGGCTGTAACACAGACATCAGAAATGCAGGCACCAAGCTGAAGCCTATCAAATTCTCGACTGAATTCCTTGTTCAAGGGATAACCCATCTCAGACTTAGCTGAAACTGCAGCAATCATGGATGGGAGAACTCCAACTGTGCCCCCCAACAGCCTGAAACGGCTGTTGGGGAGCACAGAACAGGTTCGGACAGGAGTCCTTCTGCTTCAGGGGCAGGAAGTTGCTCTTGGAAGAGCCCCTCTCCAGGACTGCTGGCCTTTCGCCGGGCCTAGCGGGGAATGTCTAACTTTAGAAAGTCTAAAGGTCTTCATACCCCCTCTTTTGAAACAAACCATTCCTAAGACTACCAAAAAAACAGCGTTCGTTTAAGGTGACGCTTTACATGAGGACATTGAACACAAAAAGCAGACTTTGCTACAGGACGTACAAAAGTAGTTTAAGGCTGAAGTGCTGCAGTCAGTCATAATGACAAATGTTCCAGCTCGTATCAGAAAGCAATCGAGAAAAACTGATGAGCATCATGGCCTTTGGGGAGTAGCGTAAGTGCAGGGCACAGCCCTGTGTGCCCCTGGACAGAGGCTGTGGGAGATTGGGCTTTTTGAATGCTGCAAGGGAGGGAAAACCTTTTCCTCACCATCTTAAAATAAGCAGCAAAACACTGGAAAAAATAAAACCAATCTTCAGCATATATAAAATCCCCACTGGGAGCTGCCGCTGCCAACGGACACAGTCACAGAGATGCTGTCTTATCAAACGAATTCAAAACGCTCCATAATCCCTCTCCCCAGCCCAGCCACAGCCCATCAGTGTTTCTGGTTCAACTCCTGCATTCACAATCCAGAATCAATTAAATGAGCCTTTGTGTTTAACACACTGACCAAAGACTTGGCCTGGCGCATCTCTCTGCAGTGCAGGAAAGCCATCAACCTGCCTTAAAAATCCCTGTTTGTGTCATTCCGCACTCACACCATACGTTTGCTCCCATGCCATTCCAACGTGAGAGTAGCAGTACAGGAACCCGAGGACAGTCAGTGTCGCCCATGGCCAGCCTATAAATAGAAAGACAGACAATCCCAGTCAGAATAATTAATGACTGCTTCAAGTAGAAATACTCTGGGGATAACTTACGATGCTTCTCATTAATGTTATTAGCAATTCGGTCTCGGAAGGATGTAAAGCCAACCCACCAAATCTGAGAGGGGAAATCTGCATTTTCTAAGCTCCGGGGATGCCTGAGCCCTGCAGCCTCACTCTTTTCCAGTTTTAGCAACTGGGCCACGTTTATGCCTGCTCTGCACCTCCAAATCATAATTGCTGAATTAAACAGGTCTCTTTCAATCACCTCCTTTGTAGTGGGTTTGTCTATGAAACAGCTCCCTGAATGAACCTTCACGCTTTCAGCTGGCTACAGCACTTCCCAGGCACAAAGGGATGCAAAGCCACAGTGCTGCTCATTAAAAACCAGACCAAATCCACTTATCTGTCCTGCAGAATCGGGGGAAAGCTCTGATTAAGGCTGTTTAAGGTACCCTGCAGCTGGATGAACAAACTGATGTATGCACTCTGCAGCCCCACAACAGCTAACAGGGTCAGAGCACCACTGCGCCGCTGCAGAGCTGACAGCCCTATTTGCCTGCTCTGTTCTTGCTAGATTATTTTTTAGCTAGAAACACTGAATCCTCCAACATATAAAACTCATGGGCAAATTCTTGTTATGAAACGTAGCGTTCATAGGTTGAGATCCCCAGCATTAGGGCCTAGTGATTTTGGGTGTGTTTTGGCTGGGGGAAAGGGAACGAAGGTGTTTGAGGGGGTTTCGGTTGCTGCTGTTGACATAAGAACTTTAGTTATGTGTATGACTGATTCCTGTACGTTGTCCTCGACTTGCCCGCCCCTGCTTCTGAAAGAAAACCTTCACTGCTCTGAAGGACACTGCTGGCAACCAGGAGACTCCCACTGGCCTGAAGAAGGCATGGAGTGGAGCTGTAACCTCTCTCCAACACACTACTCTAGGAAGAGCTCTTTCTAAAGGTATGCTTACAAGGTATTTTGTAGGCTGCCTTTGTCCAGGCTTCAGGCTGATTCCAGTCTGGAACCTGTTTCATTGTGCTGACGTCCGGCTGAGCCTTAGCTTATTACCCTGCCCTCAGCACGGGACCATCCGTGCTGGGACCCTTCCTCATCGCTCTGCGCATCCCAGGCAGTGTAAGGCTTCACCCTGAAGAGGCTCAGAAAATGTTATTTTCTCCCCTCCCAACCTGCTTACTGTCCCCAGCCAGAACCTGCTCCGAATATGTATGTGTGCACTGCAAATCTTTTCTAGATGCCTTAGATTTATTATCAGTTATTTAATATCGTGCCCATGACCTGGGTTCATGGGGCTCCCGTGTGCTCTAATCAGGCTTGTGGCAATCCTCCTGGAACACGGGGAGCCTCTCCTGTACAGTTACACGTGCCAGGGGCTGTATTCAGTAGATTACCTCCTCCCAACCTAATCAGAATGAAAAGGAACGGGAAGACAGTGTGACCTGGTGTGGGGGATGGAAAAGGGGAACTCTTTCAATTCAATAATTGCTACCGCTATTCTAGCAGGAGCTGCACAGATCCCAAAGCATTTCTTGCTGCACAGCTAAGAGACAGTGAGGGGCACTGAAAGGGGGGACACCTCTACCTTGCTGGCCCTTTCCTGCTGTACAGCAACCAGAGGTACTGCTGCTGGGCACGGGGACATGCACATGCTGCTCCCCCTGCCAGTGACTGAACCAAACGCATCACATTCTGAGACTGGGCAACTCCAGATTAGCTCCCATCCACGCAAGAGATTTGCACAAGAGCATTCACACCTGAGGAGTGGCCCAAGCACAGCCTGAAGCAAGCAGGGGATCTTCAAACTGTTTTCACTCCTCTATAGTATTAGATAGAAAATAAAATAGCTGAAAAGCCTGAAGAACTTGGTCTCCAGATGGTGACTGTGGGAGGGACACACTGAGCACTGCTACCCCAGCAAGCATGAAGCTTCCAATTCTGCCCAGCATATAAATGACCTATGTGTCATCCCTGCATGTGACCTCTCTAATCAAACAGCAGCATGAGATGCTCTCTTGCAAGGTAAGTCCTCAGGAGCCTTTTCCTCGCTTAAACAGTGTCTCCTTGTAAACCCTAACAACCACACAGGACTGTTGGTCTTGGATCTGCACTTCCAAGGAAGTCCCCCTTTTTCCCCTGGCCCAGCAGCATCAGGTACACTCTTCCCTCTGGTTTTTGCTGATTCCCATTCTGCTCCTCTCAAACACCATTCAAAGGGCTCTTTTCTCTGGTGGCTCCCCGGCTTTACCTTATCACCGAAACCCACTCACCTACGCTGTACCAGACTCTGCTTGCCAGGGAAAGTGCCTGTGTTCTAGATCAGTGTCTCTCTACAAAGTCCCATACACAAAACGTACCCTCAGAAACATCGCTGGAGTCAAATCAAGCACTAAGCTGTTAGGAAATGACTGAATTACGTTTGTCTATTCAAAACCATGTCACGTACCACCTTAAAACTTCCAATTTATTGACTGCCTTAAGTAACTTCATGCTAGACTTGAAGGCCCAGTTGCATGAGACAATGTGGAGTTTCACGTTCTTTTTTTTTGGGTGGAAAATGAATTAATATTCATTAACGTCTGCTATTTGTAAATCCAAGACCAATTCATATCCTTTTTGCTAAGCCAGCAATATTTGTCAGCTTCATCTACACAAATCTCTTAAACCAGCTGGATTTCCCTATTGACAAAGCAACACTGGGCGAGACACATCAATGGAATCACAACCAAATCCTCTGCCTATACAGGTATGCTGCTCCACAGGACATCACACACAAACTCCTTTGTGAAGAGGACTGTGAATCCCGAGCAAGACAACAGCAGCACTTTGTCCATCGATCACACAACCTCCTCTGAAAGAAGTCTCCAGCCCTGGCTAGGCATGAGCCCATGCTCAGTCACACAGAGCTGATTTACTGTCCCGTAGTCCTGCTGGTTTAAAACCACATTTTGACATGTTACATACTCAGCTTTCAGCGTAATGAACAGAGACTTGTTCTCATTATGTGGTCAAGCCAGAATGAATACAGACTAACTGCAACAGGAACAGCTTTTGGAGTTACTCCTTCCTTTGAGCTTCCCATTTCGTCTTCAAGAACACTTCCGGATGCTTCGCAAACATCTAGAAAAGGTCACTTTTCTGGCACACTTTGCTTTCTGAAGGGAGTGCTACTCAAAAGCAACAGCCTGGATCGCTGCTCTCGAAAGACCAGTTATGTCCTCCTTACCTCCGTTCAAATAATTTGAAACAACATTTCATCATGTATCCATAAGGAAGCTCTTCCCAATTTCCTAATCCCCTACAATAATGAAAAACCAGCACAACAGCAATATTTTAGGCATACCTAGGTTTCACAGTGTCATCAAAACACTAGGAAATGCTAGTACAGAATAGTTATGAACTCAGAAGTCAGAAAAAGTCATCCCTCTGAAAAGCCTGTCTAGAGGAGCATTTACCTTACCCTGACTTTGATTTGAAGGTACCAAAGTTGCTCTAAGACTCAGGAAAATCTACCCTTCAACAAAAGTTCACACATGACAAGACACCGAAGCAGCTCCCCTGCACAGTGGAATTACTGAGACACGGCGGTGGGCAGGAGGTGGAACAGGCACTGATTAAGCAAGGAGGGTAAGAAGCCAAAGCAAACCAGCACTGGAGGCCAAGACCTCTCTTACCTCCAATTACAAACATCCTTAAAAGATCAGTAAAACTACAACAACTTCAGGAGCAATAACACATTCAAAACTAGACATCAGTGGAAAGAAACCTATGACCTAGCCCAGGAGCAGAGATAAACCCTGGGTTTGTAATTTTGGTTGCAGGTCTGTGCATCACTTCCAGGTGAAGCCCTGCTGACCATTAGAACAGGGCAAGTCCAAGATTACAAACACCATGCAGTCTGAAACCCAGTTACTCTTCTAGTATTTGGGAAAGGAAACCCTCTGTATTTCCTATGTTTTCCAGCTGCTCTGTACACACAGACATGGTGCACTGTATTCCAGCCCTACTTCACACTGCCTCTGGGTACCACTGCATTCATGCAGTAGCTGATCAGAAATATTCATTGTGCTATCCTTTCACATATACTGTCCTTCAAACAGACCAAGCTCGGTGTTGCAACAAGGAGAAACGGAATAGAATGTTTCTCCTGGAGTTCATTCCTCTTCTGAAGGTACTAAAGGAGAGTATGAAAGCAATTATAATTTTCAAATCTTGGTTTTAAAGGCTATTTCTGAAGGATATTCTTGTCCTTATAATACAGCACTCGGATCCTAACCAGCAAAATCACCCTTCACAGAGAGCTGTTTCTTACAGACTCCTCTAAAGTGCCTCTAGATACTAATTCCTTCCTATCTTCCTCCCTTTACTCACAACTAACGCAGACAGGAAAGTGGGTATTTTCAACTGTCATGTGAAGGGAAAGAGCCAAGCACAGCCTTTGTTTTCCAGCTTCAGTAATTCTACCATTCGTTAAGTAAAGCCCAACATTTAAGAAATCTCTATGGACCTGGAACCTGTAATAGCAAACAACTCTATTCCCAGGTGTAAAGAAAACAAACCAGAAGCAATTACGGAAGTATGAGACCTAGCTGGAATTCAGTAGTTACCTCGCATGCTTTTATATGTATCTCTATCAATATATCTATCACCCACTTCTTCAGTTTCTAACAACATCCTGTCATTGCCTCATGTTGCTGGACTCACCCTTAGCAAGCTCTGGAGTGGTTTACTCATAGCTGATAGCGCTGCCCTAAGCACTTCTGTGCCACAGCTCATCCCAAGAACAAAATTCAGAGACAGGAAGATGCAAGCAGGGCTGGTAGAAGCTGGGAAAAGCTCTTGTATAGGTCAAACTGTACCCTCTCTATGATAAAGTAAACTTACTGTAATATCATGTCACAGGGCCAAAAGCAGAGAAGAATAACCATGTAAAATACTAAATGAAGACATTCTGTGGCTGCAGCATCTCTGCGCTGATTGCTGTACCAGAGGTGCAGCAACAGAATTAGACTGACAGAATATTAACGTATCTAAATGACCCATCCCAACCATGCCTGACCCATCTCCACCCATCTCTGTACCCTCTGCTTGAGCTGACAAGAGTAGGCAGGGAGCTAAAGCTGGTTGAAAGCATTTTTCTCCCGTTTGTCCTCCCACTGCTCCCCAGGCTCTGTAGCACATAGGGAATTAGATGAGAAACGCAGTTTCTCACCAGTCTGTATTTTCTAGAACGGTGCTATTAAAAGACTTCTCCTGCACGCATGAAGCGCTGCAGGAACAGCTCTGGTCAGGGAAGCAATCTTCTAATTACTTAAATTCTATAATTCCTGGCATTTGGTGATCCATCTTTTTTTTTTTTTTTTCCTATTTTTTTAAAAAATAACCCATATTTGAGGATAGGCCCTTAAAGATACACGTGTGCGTAGCTGCTCCTCTTCAAATCCTGCACAACTTGTGCTACTTGAAATCTGAGCCTCAAGGCTAATTAAGGCTCCTAGTTTCTGGGTTTAAAATGTAAAATGAAGAGGCTACCAATATGTAGTATTCAAGTGCTTCAATTCATCTGTGAGATTTCATGGCTAACTTAGGCATTCCTGTCTGCACACAGCCTGTATGCTTGTGTGGGAGCTTTTCTTAATAAGCATCTTATTTTTGCATACTTCCAGTTCAGCTACTGAGACATCAACTGCTGCTGCTACCAAACAAGCCTGGAAGAAGGAGCTGACGCAGAGAATTTAACTTCCATTTAACTGGCTTCTTGGCTGTTGTCAAACCAGGGATATCAAATCATCTCCAGCTGTTCACTCAGGGATAACTGCGAGGATGGTAAGACGCAGTATAAAGAGGATAATGAATTTGGTTGCAGAAGAACACATATGGCAAGCAAAGCCCTAACCTGAGGCACGGCAGAGGGATTTTGTGCTGCTACTTTCAGCCTCCACGTCGCACACGCTGCAGAGGATAGCAATGAATTCTGCCAGCAAACGCAGCAGAGTCCCGGCTGGGCACCTCCATCCTCCCACCCCACTGAAGCACCACACTGGCTCACAGCGTCTCCATATTCAAGATGCCACCTCGGCCCGTTATTGCCCCCGGAAAGCAGCTCCCACATCTTTCCCCTCCTCCATGCACTGTGTAGCCTCGGCATGGAGCAGCTCAGCCCGGGAGACTCCCCATTGACACTGCTTAATGCTACAGATTTCCAGGTGCTGAAGATACTGAATCTCCAAGTGTAGGCAAGGTCCAAATATTCAGAAAAAGTACTGCTGTACAATAGGAGGTATTTCAAAGGAAAACCAGGGGGATGAATCACAGAATCATGGAATCAGCTAGGTTAGAAAAGACCTTTAAGATCATTGAGCTCAACTGTTCACTGTCAAGCCTACCACTGACCCATGTCATTGCGGGCAAACTGATCTCCCCTCACGGCTGCCCCTCGTAATCTCCAGTCACAGCCACCCCTGATCTGCCCCCTCATAGTGACCCACACTCCATAGCTGCCTCCCCTACCCCTCATGGCCACCCTTCATCTCCCCTCAAGATCTCCCCTCATGGCCACCGCTCACACCCCATAGCTGCCCTCACCCCTTATTGAGGATAATCCAAAGGCTGTCCCTAGAGACAAGACTGAGAAGGACAAAATCCTTCATGTCCAGACCTGAACCCCAGCTGGGGGAACAGGCAGTGACCGCAGAAGCTTCCCCCTTCAGCAGACATGAAGTAGTTTCCAGTCAAAGACATTAACGAATATGTAACACAGCGTCTGCTCATGTGGATTTTAAATGATAGCATCCCAGAGGATGCTTACATCTGTGCTGCTGGAAAACTGAAAATGGACAGGTAACAGTCCAAGACCATCAGCTGCAACACAGGATGACTGCAGTTCACCCAGATCAGCATTACTGAGAGCGGACAGGCGTAGCCTCTTAGTGTTTTCACAATGCAAATAGGTTTTGCTTAGAAGAAAGAGGTTAGAAAAGTTGTGGCTTTTCCGTGTTCTTACCGTACGTGGAACCACGTTTTACCAGAGCTAAAACCAATTCACTTTTATGCTTGACAGCACTGAGGGAAGTTGCGTGCTCACAAGGACTTTCTTGAACAACAGATCAACCTACGGCAGGGCTGAGGATGCTGGACGTACTTTTCTCTATTGATTAGATAAACAATTTCATAGGTAGAGCTCAAAAGATAGGCTTATCCTATAGCTTTTATAAAGCACCCCTCGACCCAATTCCAAGGACGATGCCAAACTGTTTCCACGGAATGGAGTATGCGTGTGAAAGAAAAGGAAAACAAAGCTGTTATTTACAAATGCGGGTAAATGCTCCAGGGATGCAGGTATCGACGCAGGATGTGCCTGCCTGCGTGGATTCTCTGCTCTCTTTGGAGCCTGAACCTCACTACGACAGGAGCAGCTCTCCAGGCGCTGTACAATGTAGATCAGGAGCATTCTTTCCCCTGTATGTATCCACAGTATGAACAGGATGATGCTGCCAACTTCACTCTGTCCTTGGGTTTCTTTCTGTGGCATTATCTGACCATAACTGTACCTTAACTATTTTTACTCATAACCATTGTATAGAGCACAAAAGAATCATACAAGTTATGCCTCTGCTTCACGTTTTAACACGAAGCTTCACCCTCTACCTAGTTCTTCCAGCAGAGCCAGTCAGCGGAAAAAAAGCCTGAGATTTTAGGCAATAATCCTGCTCTCATGCACATCAAGTTGACTCTGGAGTAATTCAACTCAAAAGAACCATATTCAGGGCTACTGCTGAATTTGAATAACCAGTAAGCAGGACTGCTCAAAACTGCCTGGCAGGATCTCTCTGCCACAATTGCTAACAGGAAAGCAAAAGAACACCAAAGTTCTCAGATTAAGGAGTGAAGCTGTATATCAGAAGCAAACTTCGTTTTCCTACCAGGTAAAGGTTGAGAGCTACGCACAGGCACTGCAAAATCAAAGTCCATAAAAGATGAAATCTCAATCTCAATGCTTTCAAAAGCATTACTGTAAATAAAGAGGCGTCTCTGCCCAGAAACAAGGCTAAAGAGCTACCTCTTCAATGTGTCATGTGAAGAAAACCTCTGGAGTCATACATCTGGCTTGGCATGCGTAACAACAGCACTATCCTTACCATTAAACAGCTACTCAGGTATTCCCAGCACAACCTCCTTAAACAGGGAGTGAACAAGGGACAACACTTGCAAATGTTTTAGCACATTTTCCACTTGGATTTATTTGCCGAGTGCTAGCGCTTGAAATCCAGGAAGATTTCTGTATCAATCGAATTGGGGTTCTTGGATTTGGATTTCTACATCAGCCTTTTTGCAGACAAAAACCCCTCTTTCTCTAGCCTTTTAGTGCTTGGGAGCACTTGAGAAATCAAGGCTATATCCTCTGAAAAGCCGAGGATTTAAAGCAGGGATTCAGACAGGTATCATCAATCACCAGCAGGCAAACATTTGGGTAAAAAGGTGAAGTCTTATAATGTATTTCCTCAAGCTGATTTCTGGCTTAAAGCACCCTGAAGTGGCCATGAATATAAGACGCTTAAAGGACCGTAATTTAAGTTTTTGAATACGAGGGATTATTTAAGGATGAATTATTCACAGTCCCCTTCCTACCTGCAACGCGCTTTTTAATCTACAGTTTTTCCCTGTCATCCTCAAAACCACTTATGTTCCTAGAGCACTGCAGTAATTTGATGGTGCTGCCTTGTCCCTTTGTCACAGCATTAAGAATAAGTAAAAAAGCAGAGAGTGTGACAAATTTAACAACTGTTTACAGCCAACGACACTGGCAATAAACAAACTGCAGCTTCTTATCATGGTGCTCTCGTACCTGAAATGCTGGGTGTAATGGAAATTGTATTACCTGTTAGAGCTTAATGCAGTTAAGAGGAGGGCTGAGAACACAGCAGCAATTTGGGATAACTGCTGAGAACACTGCATTTGGGATAATTGCTGTGCCAGTGCAAAGCTAGGAAGCTTTACAAGGGAGGCCACTGAACCAAGTTCTTATTTAACAGAAATCCAAACATCTTGAGGGATGGAAGTGCACAGAGAGATACGGTACCAGGCCACCCTGCACTTGCTTACCAAGCCGTAGCAACTGATCCAAGACTAAGGCATTGTTAATGCTGCTGCTCTTGGGGTGTGTGAACGGAGCTAGTGCAAGGCCTGGAGCACAGTGTGATGGGGAACGGCTGAGGGACCTGGGGGGTTCAGATGGAGAAGAGAAGGCTCAGGGGGCACCTGATCGCTCCCCACAACTGCCTGAGAGGAGGATGGAGCCAGGAGGGGGCTGGGCTCTGCTCCCAAGCACAAAGGGATGGGACAAGAGGAAACGGCCTCAAGCTGTACCAGGGCAGGTTTAGATGGAGCTGAGGAACAATTCCTTCCCCAGAGGGTGCTCAGGCATTGGCACAGGCTGCCCAGGGCAGTGCTGGAGTCACCGTCCCTGCAAGTGTTCACACACCGTGGAGACGAGGCCTCAGTGCCATGGGTCAGTGGTGGCCTGGGCAGTGCTGGGGAGTGGTTGGACTGGATGAGCTTAAAGGTCTTTTCCAGCCCAGCTGGTTCTATGATTCTGTGAAGTTACTTCCCTTCCGCTGGTGTCTTGTTTTCACAGCATCCCCAAAAAGCCAAGAATAGGGTTAGGGCAGGAACTCCTGGAAGGACAGGGGGGTCTCAAGGCAGCAATCAGCCAACAGAAAACATTGGCAATGAACAACCTCCATCACACCGGTGGCACAGCACATGAAATGCAATTGTTACATGAAGGTTATCAAAAGGAAAAGGGCTATACAGGGTTGACCAGGTTTTGCTAAAACAATAGTTTCCTTTCTCACCTGCACAATCTGCTGCAGCACATATAATCATAATAACTATATAGAAAAAATATCAGTAAAATAGTTCAATTACAGATAGTTTGGGGGTAAGACTTAAGGCATTTTAATTCGGGGGAAAAAAGAGCCTGTGGTAGTCTGCCATCAAGACCATTTGAAACAAAGGGGGAAAAACCCCAAAACACAAACTTAAAATTAATTGAAAGAGACCAATATTTAATTGATTTATTCAAGGTAAAAATTAGACAATTTGCTTATATAGTCCTAGAAGGCACATTCTGGATTTCAAGAGTCTACCTAGTGAGTCTGGGGAGGAAAAACTATTCCCTGCTTTCCGTGTAAATGAGAAGCGTGTTCGCAGTGACACAGATCTCAGTGAGTATCTGAAACCAGAGGTCTATGTGAGCTGTGTGAGCGTGGAGCTCCTCTGAAGCAAAAGCTAGCAAACCCTTTGTCACCTAGGCTGGAAAACACAGATTAGAAATAGGCAGGCAGCTACATCAACACGCACAATGTGCCAGCACTGCCAAGCACAGGGAGCCGGTTTCTGAGCCCTGCTCGGCTTTCCTGGGATGCGGTCTCAGGCCAGCAAGCAGCCACCCGAGGGGAAGGAGTTTGATCGGCACAAATCTGGGCAAGTTAACCACTGGTGTGATAACAGAGATCAAATGAACATGTCAGGCCAAGCTCCTTCATCTGTACACTGAGGGCAGCAATGGCTGTTTGCTCTGCAGCTGCTCAGAGCAGTGTACATGCAAAGATTTAAGCTGGGATGCTCTCCTTGCCTTCCTGTTTAAGAAAGCTGCCTGATTGCTCACAATGTTCCTTTCAGGCGAGACGGCCGCACCAGTGGAGCAGAGCAAGGAACATGTCCATGACTGCAAAAAGATTTTCTACATAAAAATCCTTCCTCTTTTTATTACAGCTTTAGCAGCATATTCCCTTTTCTAGGAGGAAAAATACCTTCACAACCACCAGCTCCTTTAACATCGGAGAGGGACCAAAGGAAGGCCACAGAAATGACCAGAGGGATGAAGCACCTCTCTGGTGGAGCTGGGGTTGTTCAGCCTGGAGAAGAGAAGGCTCTGGGGAGACCTTATTGCACCTTTCAGTTCTTAAAAGGGGCTTATAAGAAATACAGTCAGAGACTTTTGAGCAGGGCCTGTTGTGACAGGACGAGGGGTGATGGGTTTAAACTAAAAGAGGGAGAGTCAGACAGGATGTGAGGAAAAAGTTCTTTACAATAAGGATGGTGAAACAGTGGCACAGGCTGCCCAGAGAGGTGCTGGATGCCCCATCCCTGGAGACACTGCAGGCCAGGCTGGATGTGGTTCTGGGCAACCTGATCGAGTTGAAGAAGTCCCTGCTCATTGCAGGGGGTTGGAACTAGAGGAGCTTTGAAGGTCCCTTCCAAACCAAACTATTCTCTGCTTACAATAAACTATAACCAAGCAAACCAGCATTATTATGCCCTGCCAGAAAATTAGTGCCTACATTTACATTGACTTCTTTAACTAAATGCAGCTTAGAGATATAATCTTCCTATGTGCTTCTCTGGCCCACCAAAATTAGCAAGGAGCAGGATCTGATGCATGGCTGTTGTACTCTCTGTACCCCCTGTGCCCTGCTACCCAATGTAATAAAAGCAGTGCTGCAAACTGCTTTAACAAGACTATTGATGGCACTAATACACACATCTTGCTCAAAACCAACACGCGCATGCACCTCTCCAGAGGAAACTGGTGACCCATTTATATACATCAGCTCTGTAGTGTTCAACTTGTTTTGTGTCCCCTTGCCCAGGCAGGCAATGAAGTGACACTTCAGTGATTCACAGCCTTGATGTGTTTGCTATTGATGTAAAGCAGGAACAGATTGACTGAAGCCAGCTGTACAACCCCAGGCCAAGTGACACAGTGAAAGTCCTGAGGGCAGCAAGGGCCACCCTCACCACAACATTTCCAGGCCCCACGTGGATGTTGGGGACACGAGGACACCAGCAGGCTCCCATTGTTCCAACCAGACTTAGCAGTGGCCTCCACATTGCATTTAACTGTATGAAAGCATATTGTTTACACTTACACTGTATGCACGTTGTGCCTGATGGTGATTTGACTTCCCAGCTCCACCTCAGCCCTGCCTTATCACCACTACCTTGCCCAGCCCTGGCTGGCCCCTTGGCTCACCCTAGTTGATGCTGATGGTGCCTCTGCCCCTTGCCCCTCTGCGCAGGGTGCTGGTGGAGCAGCCTTGGTGGCAGAGAGTAGGCTCCATCCCCAACCACTGTGGGCTTTATCCTTGTGCTAATTCTCTCGTGGGAGAGAACTATAATGAGAACTGGCGATGAAGCAGTCATTTCCATTTGTAAATGGGATAGCACAAAGGAAGAAATGAGAACAAATTTCCATATGTACAGTCCCTGCTAAACAATCATCTCTGCAAACCTCTCCACAGCGTGCGTGGTGCATGCGCCTTCTTTACAGATCAGCCACAGGACCAGAGTAATTAATTAACCTGGCCACTATCACATCAGCTCAGGGGATCCAACAGAACAGACCTGGAGCTGATTTGTTTCAAAGATCACAGTTCACACGCAATGGTGTGGCCACACAGATTAGTCATATTAAAAATCATTTGGGGCTTAATGAATGCTGCACCTTAAGCGGGCCCAGATCAGGATCACACGTCTCTGTTTACAATCACTGCACGTCAAAACGCTTCCTTACATCCCCATTTTAAACTGAACCACCAAGGTGGAGCAGTAACCTGCCTATAGTGGGGCTGGCCGAGCAGCCCAAAGCCCAGCCATGTGGGCACTGGATGGAGCATGTGCTGGAAAGAGCAAGACATGAGGAACAGCTCTACAGCTGGTAAAGCAATGGGCCCGTGTCTCTGTTAGCATCATTCCTCATGTCACTGCTACTGTCAATAAATGATCTGATTGGGCTATGCAGCTAATATTTTTAGCATGGCATAAGAAATGTGAAAAAAGTCTATTTTAAAAGCTGAGGTGATAAAATATCAGATCAGATGTGCTTGGATGGGTGTGATAAGACAGCAGAAGGAAAGCCACCCATAGAAAACAAGCCACTGAGAACAGTAGCTGTGATTTTGTAGGGATGAAGTTAGACCATAAATCATAGAATCACAGCCTTGTTTGGGTTGGAAGGGACCTTAAAGCTCACCCAGCTCCAACCCCTGCCACAGGCAGGGACACCTTCCACTAGAGCAGGTTGCTCCAAGCCCCTGGGTCCAACCTGGCCTTCAACACTGCCAGGGATGGGGCAGCCACAGCTTCTCTGGGCACCCTGTGCCAGCGCCTCAGCACCCTCACAGGGAAGAACTTCTGCCTAAGAGCTCATCTCAGTCTCCCCTCTGGCAGGTTAAAGCCATTCCCCTTGTCCTGTCCCTACATCCCTTGTCCAAAGCCCCTCTCCAGGTTTCCTGCAGCCCCTTTAGGCACTGGAGCTGCTCTAAGGTCTCCCCTTCAGGAGCCTTCTCTTCTCCAGGCTGACCCAGTCCAGCTCTCTCAGCCTGGCTCCAGAGCAGAGCTGCTCCGGCCCTCGCAGCATCCCCGTGGCCTCCTCTGGACTCACTCCAACAGCTCCACATCTCTTGTGTTGAATTGGAATGAAGGTTAACCAGGCTGGGAGGGGCTTCATTTCAGTTAAGACTGCCAAAGCTAGAGGTTGGCCACCCTTGCTGGTGAAAGCCTATCGCCAAACAAAGATGTCAAGGTGCCTGCCATTTACACTGATTATATGGAGAATCTCCAAAAGGGAATATGTCCGACCCAGCTGAAATTGGCTATTTTTCTCCAGAAGGCAATATTACTCTTGATCTTGGAAAGGAGATTAATGCCAATGTCTTTGACAAGGAAATTAGGATACATAACAGAGACAATAGAGGGCTCTTCTTCTCTTCCTCTTTACTTTCAGTTGGACCTTCTACTGGTTCTACATGAATTATTTCTAAAACTCGGTGCCTCCTGATGAACAGATATTGTGGATAAAATGGAAGAGCTGCTCAACAATTTACGCACGGTTACTGACTGCAGCTGAGTTTTGCACAGGAAAATGGTCATTTACAGAGAAAAGTATCCATTTGTTTTATGGGTTCTTCACTCCATTGGAAATCTGGAATGCGCAATCTGGCTGTCCACCCACCACATATCACCTCACTCATTGCTTTCAAACAACCTTTTTAACGGATACTGGCACACCCAGTACAGATTGGGAAAGTTCTACTCTTTGGGTCAAATTTTCTGACACAAGTTTTAGCATCTTCCATGTCTGCTCACACTGTACTCATCGCATGGGTCCAGGCTGCTCAGATGACCCTCTATTTCTCCTTTGAAGCATTATTTTACATTGGGATTTGTCTCAGTGTTCCCTTTACTGCAGAACTGCAAGATGACTATGGATAAAAGACCTTCCTCTGTCCTTTAGTGTTTCAGTGCCTACTGGACGCAAGTGAGGAGCTCAGCTGCAGTCAAAGTTTGACGTAACAAAGCAGCCTGATTAAATAAGAGTAATCTACCAGTTGGCAGAATCCTTCAGCAATTCATAAAAGTCAAGCACCACACTTAATGTTCTGATCAGGAACTCTGCCTAGGTCTTTGGCTTGCGTTCCTGATGACCTTTAAATTGCACGTGAATACATTTCAATTACTAAGGCAGGAAAATTACCCTGACAGATGGACCAAGGTCATTACCAAGTCACTAATATCTCTACCTTCCCCTTTGCTGAAGCCCCTGTATCTTCTATGGCTTTAGAATAATAAACTGTGTTCCATACTTCAGAGTGATGAAGCACAATCTGTTTTAAATCCTAACCCAAAGTGCAACAGATGTTACAAGTGCTGGCTGCAATACTTGAGAGGCTGTGGCACATCTCCATTTTGGTTTGCTATTGGAGGCCTCAAAACACAATAAATACAAGTCTAGAGACAGACAGAAGCAGAAGGGTGACTCAAATGAGTTGGCATCGCCCTAGACAAAGGCTGACAAAATAAAGATCAAAAAGATCAAATGAATCTCCCGTAAGAAGGAAGAAATGACAGAGAGAGACTTGAGAACCAAACTAGGGAAACAGTGACAGAGAAAAGATGGGAAGCAAGAGTCAGACTCACAGACTTGAAAAAGGTTAACTCTTCTCTACATTAGAAGCCATAAGAGGCTTCCTCAACTCATCAGTACTGATCTAACAGTCCAGTTAGAAAATGGGCAAAGAATGGGCTATACATTATAGTAGACAACACATGGTCTCAATCAAGTATGTTATAAGAGAGTGAAACATTCGAGTTCTCTTGTTAAACAGTACTTGATTTTTAGGAGACAGGAAAAAATACTAAATAACAATGTTTTGGGGGTTATTTTTTTAAATCAGGTGCTTATCCTCACTCTTACACGCATAAGCAAACAAAGCTTGGATGTCAACAGAAACGTTGCCACTGCTCACGTGTGCACCTCACAGGGACACCAGCTAGCTCAACCTTGTGCCTTTGGGGCATCCATGCATCCCATACGTGCAGCATGGATACCAAGGGTCACTTGGCAGAAGACACCCCCAAAAACTATCAGTTTGTAAACTGTGGTTACTACTAACTACAGTGGCCTTTACCCAACAACAATGGGTCCAGGGTTTCAAGCCGAATTATGTTTCAGACTTGAGACTTAAGTTAGTCTACAGTGAAGAGCTGTAGGCTTGGTACAGACTGACCGGCAGCTTAATTATAGCTGCAACCTTACTGCTGCAGAAAAATTGTATTGCCTTTCCTCCAGAAGATTTAAGTGGACTTAATCTTGCGTTTCAATCAAGCTTAAGAGCACATTAAATGCCTTGCTGTTAGTAGCCAACTTCTTTAATGAAGGCAGCAGTACATAAAGCTGAATTGAATTATTAATTACATTACTTCTACAGAACTCACATGATGGTAGAAACATTCAGTAAAAGTGTTGAGCAAATATTAACATTTTCAAACAAAATAACCGCTATTTTTGATTACAGTCCCACTGTACACTCACTTTGAATCAGCTATAAATTATCACGGAAGTAATTCATTTGTGTCATCTTTCAACACCAATGCACATTTGGCAAAGTACTACATACAATACAGAGTCTAGATGTAATTAACGTCAGCGACTAAAAGGCTCCTCAAGTGTGCGTCCTTGGCTAAGCACAGCACCGCCATGGTCTCAGATTCAACAGAACTGATGGGTCAGCACTTACTACTGTAACAGAAGAACAGGAAGGCTCCTGTAGGCAAACCTTCACAGGTTTCTACACTAGAAATGAGATCGTAGCTATTTGATGGAACACCACAGGCAGTGTGAAGGGACAGAAAGTGCAAAGTGCAAGCAGGACAAAAAATCCCACCCTTATTTTTTCACAACCGCACTGAAGACTCAGCATTTCAGATGTGACACCTGGGGGTGCAGTGGGTTCTCTTGTTGGGTTTTTTACTTCGTTAGTAGCCGTACTCATAGTAGTGCCTGCACACCATGCTGTAGCAACAACAGCTATTGCATTTGCTGTGTTAATAATTATATTGGTCTAGATTCCCAAAGGGAAAGCCACTTCACCCCAAGAAGCTTCTGCTGGAGGCTTGCACTAGAGCTGCCCCTGATGCTGGGCGCAGCTTTCTGCCTCCTCTGGAAGCTGCTCCATGGCTCACTTCTGCATGAAAAAAGACAGGATTTTCTATATCCTCATGGCTTGCACACTCCCTTGTAGCAGAATGGAAGAGGGAGAGCCCCTTCCTGCTCCACAGACTACGTTTTGCTTCTATCCAGTGACTGTTTAAAGTAAATCAGACTTTCCAGCTGGCAGAAACTAAACCAAACACATCCTACAGATGTTTCCAGCTTGTGTTTAGCATTCCCGATGAGGGCAGATTTTCAGAGGAAGAGGAAGAAAATAATGCCACAAATAAAGACAAGAGCATCACGAAGGACCCTTGATGCATGGCAGACACATACACCAAGACAAGCAATCCTGGAGATAAAAACAGGGATGGAACAGCAAGAGCTATCTTGTCTCACAAGGAACGTTTTGCCATTTCCTCTAGACTGTCAAAGTAGGCAAATCCTTGTTTCTCCTGGCTTCATCTCCTCCTTTCATCAGCAATAAAGTTACTTAAAAAAGAAGCATGAGACAGAGCGTGTGTATTTGACTGTAATGCAGGAGCCAGCTTCACTGAGACAGATCAGCAATGATTACTGCAGTGTAAAGAACACACCTCTGTGGTAGAGAGTGATCGTGACTTTTTAAACAAGGACTTGACCTTTCTAAACTTGGCATAGATCAAACTAATTGAGACATGCCTAATCCAGGGCAAGCCCTTCTACAGACAATACGGTGGATTTTTCATGCACTGCTAGCACTCGAGACTTCACTGTCAGCTCGAGAAGCACCGAAACCAATGCACTGAAAGGATCTTCTAGTACTACTGTGTTTCTGCTTCATGCTCACTTCTGGCTCTTCCTTTTGTGCTACTGTTCACAAACCCCAAAGAAACTGGTATCTACGCAGAGCTGTGAAAAAGCACATCACAGGGAGGAATGGATGCTGAACTACTATGGACTGACAGCAGGCATCAGAGCCAAGATAATCCCAGTTCTGCTACTGACTTGCTGTGTCTGTGCCTCTGTTTCCCTCTGCTATTTGTAAAGCAACTGGAATAAAACAACTCTCCAACTGTTTAGGTAAAAAGATACAGTACAGGACAACAAAAGGAGACACACCTGACGACTGCCATATTTTCCTGCTCAGAAGCCTGGCAACCTACTGAAACCTTAAAGTTGGCCAAAGTAGATCCAAATGACTTCAGGAGAAGAAGCCATGACCTTTCTCTTCAGGAGAGGCAATGAGAAACAACGTGGGTTTATGAAGACGGGTGTTTTGGGACATTTCTGAGCAACTCTGTACATGTTGCTAATGCAACACAAGTGTTACTGCAATAAAGTGCTATTTATTTAAATGAATGGCATCATGATATAAAATTTGCATCCGACCAAATACATTAGCTCATGCAGTGATGTGCACAGAGCTCCAAGACAGAGTCAACATCAGCCAACATCAGGCTCACTGGAAAGGATGCCTTAGGGACAACAGAACGATCTTACTGTTACTAGGAGGTTAACTACTGTTACTAAAGGCTACTACCAGACTTTAACCCTGGATGCTGTGAGAGAATCTGTGGGTCCAGAGAAGGGCACTGGAGCTGGTGCAGGGCCTGGAGCACAGTGTGATGGGGAACGGCTGAGGGACCTGGGGGGTTCAGATGGAGAAGAGAAGGCTCAAGGGGGACCTGATCGCTGCCTACAACTGCCTGAGAGGAGGATGGAGCCAGGAGGGGGCTGGGCTCTGCTCCCAAGCACAAAGGGATGGGACAAGAGGAAACGGCCTCAAGCTGCACCAGGGCAGGTTTAGATGGAGCTGAGGAACAATTCCTTCCCCAGAGGGTGCTCAGGCATTGGCACAGGCTGCCCAGGGCAGGGCTGGAGTCACCGTCCCTGCAAGTGTTCACACACCTCAGTGATGGGGCAGAATCGTACTGAGCAAAGCATGGATTTGTGCGAGATGTCCTCTGGAACAATCCCTTCATGGTTATTCCCTCTTTGAAAAATGAGCCTCCAAAGAAATCCCAGACTAACTCCAGACATTTCTCTAGGAAGTCATTAGGCCTTGAGAAATCAGGCATCTTGAAGTTACTCTACATCCCTCAGAGCTAACCTCCCCTAAATGCAGTGGACCAGAGCTTAATTTCTATGGCTCTCACTCTAACTAGAGCTAGCTTCTGCCCCTTCCACCAGGAGGGAGACATTAGTAATCTTCCCCCAAGCAGCACAGTTCATTAGATGCTGCTGTCAACTATAAAATAGCTTTTGTCTCTTTCAGAGTGTTTTTGTTTTGCAGAATCACACAGAATAAAAGGCAATGTGCACTGAATGTGGGCTTCTGTGATGAAAGGCATGGCTGCCACTGCACAGGTTGAAGCAGCTCAATAGCTGAAACCAGCAGCTTCCTGCAGAGAATTGATGTGACAAAAGTTGGCCTCATTTTGGAGGCAGGCTATAGATCTTCAGCCCTGCACAGTGCAGCGAGCGTATTGAGCACAGGCTGTCAAATTCAGCATGCAGCTTCCCCCACATCTGCTTTCTGTGAGATGGCCTCACTGCTTGGAGAAGATTTCTTACGAACAACACTTGCATGGTGTTTTCTAAGGCTACGAAAGTGTACGTGAAAGAAACAAGGCTGACTGCAGTAAATGTAAGGTTTAATGCATCTGGGGTAAGCTCCCACTAGAATTTTCCTGTTACACTGCAAGGAACAGCTTTAAATCCTGTGGTCTCTGTAGAAAATGGGTTTCCCTCGGAAAAGAAGATCCAGACAATTAAACCTGGTACTGACAAAACGGTGGGGATTTTGTCACCAGCCATAAAGGAAACCGGACCGGGCTGCTGGGAGCTGATGTGCTTCAGTGTACAGTGACAGCCACTCCCAGCACCTCAGCACAACTTAAAAGCACTCAATAATCGCGAAGACTTGGCTTGAAAGCAGCTGAAATACCGATGTCTACCTACCCTTGGAAATACACCATTTGCCTGTGACAAAGGTATGTGACACACACCTCGGGTGTAAGTTATTGGAGGTGTCCCTGCCCATGGCAGGGGGGTTGGAACTAGATGATCTTAAGGTCCTTTCCAACCATAACTATTCTATGATTCTATGATTCATTCTATGACTTCACATCTGCGAAGGCATGGCAGGACCTCCTCTAACAATCTCACCCCCCCCCACCTCTTCCCTACCTTCCCATCTGAGAAAATGAGTAAATTTAATATCTCAGTAAGTAGCAACACTTGAGTATTAAATGATGTATTCCTCTAGTAAAATAGTTAAAGACAGGAAAATGTTTCAAACTGTTAATCTACCACAGTGAGAAAAGAAGACACAATTTTGCACAGACATGTTAAAATACTTGTGTAAAATGAAGGTGTTCAACAAATAATGACCAGTGTTAGACCTCCTACTCCAAGTTGCATGAAAAGCATTAAGAAAACAGAAGGTGACACCTGCATCTGCTCTGAACCTGTAAATGCCATGTGAACAGATTTTGCTGTAACTCCTCCATCTATCAACTTTTCCAGTGCAGCATGTGGTCACCTTACAGCTACTGACTTATTTACCTGCATAATCATTCTGTGCATGGAAACTCTTCCACCATTTCATCATTATCCCCACTGTTCGGCTCCGAAACCTGGCAAGCTCTGCTGTATGCTTTCTTGTATAGGGGGAAAGCTGCAGGGACTGCAGACCTCAAGAGTAGCCTAAATGTAAATACTAGAGGCTTTAACATGTGAGTACAGGGGGGTGTAAAACAAGTCCCATCCAGGACAGACAAACACAGCAGGGTGAAGCAGAAGGAAGTCAAAATAAAGCGACAGACTGTAAAGGGGACAAATTGTGGCAGGGATGGGAACAAACGCAGGTGGAACTGTCTACAGAGCACATAGTCCAAGAGGAACAACTGCCTGCAAAGCAGGCCCATATAGCAAAGCTGTCATGTTGAAATCAATGAGAAAGACTGGTGCAAAGCAACACAACATCAGAGTGGGGAGAGCAGAAGGGCAAACACTACTTTCCATATTGTGCAGACAGAAGTCTGCTCTGCTGACTCAGAGCTATGCAATAAATCCAGATATGCTGGAGCCTCACACTTATGACTGACAAATGCTTTCATGCGATGCATTTATGAACATGCATATGGTAGGCTTGAGCACTGCAGAAACCCAGCCTGGAGCTAGAGGAGTGGCCAAGACAGATGCTACTTTTGGAGCTTTTTTGCATGTTCTTCCAAATAAAGCCATAGACAAGTTTGCATCTGTCAAGCTGTGGGCACAGCACAGACTTGTATCATAGAAAAACAGCATTCTCAAGAACAGAAACTGCTCGTGTTTGGGTTTTTCTGTTGCTGAGCTGATGTTTTCATTGGACTGTCATTAAGATCGTGCCAGGCTCTCTCCTGGATGGTAAGTCAGCTCAGAGACGTGAAGACTGCATTTTGTTCCCTCCCTCTCCTCTGTCAAAATACAGCTAACGTGTAAGTGAACTGTAGTTAACATGCAAGTGAACTAAATTTCATCTGCTATTTCACTGCTTCACTGCTGAAGCCCTGTAAGACCTTTCTGCACCTATTCGTGCTTGCCCCATGTCTTTTTTACCACTAACACTCAGTACCATCAGCAAACTTGACCACCTAGCACAGGACGTCAGCAGCCAAGTAATATGTACCTCCCTAGCACCTACAGAGATTTCTTCTTCCCCAGAAGCAGAGAGAGATCAGGACAAAGTCACAATCATGTTTCCTTTATAGCCCAACTCAGCTTCTGGGGAAGCCCACTGGTGCCTGCTCTGGGCTGCATCTCTGCCTGGACCAGTGCGCACAACCAGCAAGCACTGACAAACAGGACACAAGGATGCAAAGAAGCCACAGCATATACCAGTGTTAAGGCTCTGTCCTGCAGTTCGGAGAGAGTTTCAGATCAGAATCCATAAATAAGTTAAATAAACTTAATGTATCAAATAAAGCAGAACTGCCCTAGTTGACCTGAACAGGAATTTCTGAGTAAGAAAAGAGTGACTGTCAATTCCTATATGATGAAACCTGCAGCCTCTAGAGCTTGTATCAATCACTGATTAGGAAACAGCAATGGGGAAGATTGGCCACCCTTGAAAAACCAACCACACACACTACCGAGAACCCAGCTTTCCCTTCACTTGGGATGCACAACACACAACTGAGCTAAAAACAAGAGCCACGCAGATTTACTTCTCCAATACACTCTTGGAATTTCCATGAAAACTTCCCACCCCCCATCTTCCCAATCTTCTTCCCACTTTAGATCTCTGGAGGCGGCAGGAGCAATCATTGTCAGGCTCTCCTAAATGAGCAGCTCCAAAAGCCCAGACAGAACTCAGAGATAGCTCTTGGTGAAGAAAAAGAGGGATTGTCACAAATACCACAGATGTGCACAAAACAACCGCTACCCAAGGTCGTTTCCCAACTTAACGCTGCACTAATAACGTCACAGTCAAAATGGAAACAGCGTTTTCTATTCCTGAGAAAAAGAGGTCATTTCTGCTGGTTCTGTGAATCCAGGGATGCCTTAGTTCAGCCCACTCTTTGGATGGAGGCTGTAGGCTGGCAGGAAGAAGAGTTCTTCCTGTTCCATCTTAGGAGGATTATTCCTCCCTGTGATTTCACATGGTAAGTCCAGATTGTTCATCAGCCACCGCCAGCTGACAGTCACCTTCCCAACATCTTCTGTAATACTTAATTCTGCTTTTTCTCATTTTAAGCCAAGTCTGGGCAGCAGGACACCATGTGTGAAGAAGAGAAGCCAGAAAGCTTAACAAAACCCAGCCTTCCCATGTCCCAGAGAACCCTTCACCTGAAAGATTCTAAACAATAATACACTTAAATACAGCTCCACCATCAGAGTGCTTTACAGACCCCACATATGCTGCAATGAAAGACATGGGGAATATCAAATGATGGTGTCAGCAATTCCAGTTTAATTATGCCACGTCAGGAGACTTCCTCCAGCTTCCCTACGGGCTCACTCCCTCCAGATCTCCCTGCAAACATCTTTCAGGCTCTGTAATTGATTGAGCAATTGTTGTGTGTAAAACTTAGCATTACATGGATCTAGACAGAGCACCCAGATAGACAATGAGCACGTGCAACACATACATCCACTGCCAGAGAGCAGCCAGAGGCTCTTACTGAAATTTGGCTCCTTGGTAGATGTGAGCAATCTTAGAAAGCAGGCACAAGGCGTAATGCAGCAGAAGTCTTAAGTAGAGCAGTAGGAGACACAAAGGAGGAGCAGTTCAGACTTTGGACTGGACATAACAGTCTTCCAGTACCTAAAGGGCCCCTACACCATCTGGAGAGGGGCTTTGGACAAGGGCCCATAGGGACAGGATGAGGGGAATGGTTTTAACCTGCCAGAGGGGAGACTGAGATGAGCTCTTAGGCAGAAGCTCTTCCCTGTGAGGGTGCTGAGGCACTGGCACAGGGTGCCCAGAGAAGCTGTGGCTGCCCCATCCCTGGCAGTGCTCAAGGCCAG
This sequence comes from Amazona ochrocephala, assembly GCA_039720435.1. Taxonomy (NCBI): domain Eukaryota; kingdom Metazoa; phylum Chordata; class Aves; order Psittaciformes; family Psittacidae; genus Amazona; species Amazona ochrocephala. The sequence continues at coordinate 125,469,165 of CM077878.1, forward strand.
GTTGGACCCAGGGGCTTGGAGCAACCTGCTCTAGTGGAAAGTGTCCCTGCCTATGGCAGGGGGTTGGGACTGGATGAGCCTTAAGGTCCCTCCAACTGAAACCATTCTATGATCCTATGATACCAGCAGACGTCAGCATATGCTGGTGTCAACAGTGCAGCACAGGGCAGGAAGCTTGGGGCAATGCTGGTGAGTTAAAATAAAGTCAAAGAAAGTAATTCCAATAGTTGCAGCCACGACTGGATGGAGATTAAGGAATTAATTTCAAATGAAGTTTTAGCATGTAAATGATGCTTTAATGCATGCTGCTTTTTAAGCAAACTTGGTTCAAATTTCGTAAGAACCAACGAAGACTTGCCTGAAGAGCTGACTTCTTTGTCATCTGCTCAAGTAATTTATATGAGAAATACTGCATTACTGAATCACGCTGTGGAGTTTAGTAAGTTAAAAGGTGATGATTTTATACTACTGTAGGAATGGCATAAATAAGAGCTGGAGCTGTAGATGTCAATTCAAGTTCTATAAACAATGCAGCAAATAATACTGTGACAGAAGTATGGGGGCAAACTCCTGCCCTGTTTCGAGTACTTTCCTACCACAAATGCAAGAATTTTCTACTTGGAGCATGAAAATGAGAAAGTTTTGTCCAAACTGATTTTCAGTTCCCATTTTCTTAGGAGATAAGCAGGAAGATTTTCTTTAAAGCAGCTAAAAGCTAGAAATACAATGTGACTCTAAACCCAGTTTAGATTCTTCATCTTCCTCTTCCTACTCACCAATGGAAACTGGCAGAGAGTTTAAGAGCTCGGTGCTAAGGACTCAGTAAGGGCCAGGCTTTCTGAAGGTCTCAGATATCCAAAGATGCTGACGGGTTCCTTGGTGCTATTGAAAATCTCAATAAGCACCAAGTCTCCCACTGTCATTACATTATTATCTGCTTAAGAAGAAAAACATGAACTTTTGTATTCAGCATCAGGAATCTCTCCTTTGGTTTTTGCCTGTTTTTTGAAGGAAAATGCAACAAAAAAATTAAGTTGAAATTAATTCCCTCAAGTTTCTTTCTCATCTACGGCAAGCAACAGGTCAAGCAAGGATGCAGAAACTCTCTGATTGCAATTAACTCACTTTGGACTGAAGTAAACCATTTTCTTTTTAAAACCAATGAAAACTTAGTGACTTAATGACCATTAGATCCAACAGCACTACAGAAACATTCATGTTTCACAGAGATCTCTCTTGGAATTTCACACTTCATCCCAAGCAGAGCCCATTTACCACTCATTGCTAGTACATGCCTTCAAGGCACCTCTGCCTACCCTGGTCCTCTGTCCTCCTTCCTGCTGATGTGCTCTCCTTCCTGTCAGGGCTGCTGTGTCCCTGCACCTCCCCATCTTCACCCGGGTGACTGCCAGTCAAATAAACCAAGATTCCAGCAGCCTGTGCTGCCAAGATGTACCATTTCCTATGACTTTCAAGGGGCTGCCCTAGGCCTGACTTTTCTGCACCCTGCCTACATATACAGCCAAAGCGCCAAATCACTACTGCTACTGGGGCAATGCAGAGCAATACTAAATCCATTGAAAAACCCATGGATGGACTTCACAGCTCAATCCAGCTCTCCTTTAAAAAAGAAATGAGACCTCAATGCAGTCCTTACGCTACTCTGTACTACGAAACTTCTCTATCAAACTGGTTCTGCCACAGACAAAAAACAGTCTATAAATTCACAATCTACTGTTACTGTCCCCCACTCTTCAATTGAATCCATTCATTTAACAGGACACCCTCCATTTTCTGCTAAATTCCCTTAAAAAAGTAATGCAACAAAACCACTGAAAACCAAAGTCAAAAATCTATGTACTGAGAAAGGACACGTGGTTTTAATTATACCAAGAAACAACGACTCAGTTGAATCACAGTACCAGAAGGTTGCGTTAAGGGAACAGAAATGAACTCCTGCATCCTGCAGAAAGCTGTACACTTTAAACCTGTGCAGTTTGTCAGCACTGAACAGCAGATTCTGATATTCTCCTACCGCACATTTGAAAACAATAAGTCGATTTCCCAATGTAACAGTATTCACATTTGCAGTTTTAAAATACTAGAAGCTTTTCAGAGAGTTAACCCACACTTCTGAAACTTCCTTCGCCAAGGAGAAGCAGCATAAAAGAAACTAATTGCCTCATCCTCCTTCCCATATTCTCAGAAGCACTTAAATCAAGATTTGCCTTAATTTTTAATGCATCTTTTCCATTCCGAATTTCAAGAAAGAGTAACAAAGCTCTGAGTGTTGAGACTAACTGAAAGCTTTATTTGCGTCACATGGTCTGTCTTATGACTTGCATGGGTATAGTAATCTTTCTACATTTCTATATTCAGATCAGAAGCAATGTCCAAACATTGTTTTAACCTTGAAGCTATGCAAAATCAAAAAGCTTGTGTCCTCTTTCCAGCGGTAAAAGCATCTGTCCTACCCCTGTGAGATGACAAGATGCTAAACCATAAAAATCACGCCATTTTAAACATCACATCTCTGCTCACCACTGCTTTAGAACGGTGAGATGGTTTTAGCAGGTAAAAAAAAGATGATCGCAAAAGCTGGAAGAGAAACAACCCCTCCTTTCACTGTAAGATCTCTGGCACGAGGAGAAATAACATCAAAATCACGTAAGTAATAATGTAATGAAGGGATTAGAAGGTGGTTAAAATACGAATAGCGCTCAGACACATTTACCTACGTGCTCGTAATAACAATATCGGCTGATAAAAAAACTTCTGCCTTTTTTGTGTGACTGCTCAAGTTTCACAAAACAGCTGAAGCTTTCCCAGAAAATCATTTCAAGGAGAAGTCCTGTTTCAATACGATAAAGAGCAACCTATTTATCCATCTTCCAGGAGGTGACAGGGGATATTCCTTAATTCAGTTATGGAAGAGAAGTGCACTGTTTAGTGTATTTAAAACTCATTATTAGATTTTCATTTAACAGCCCAAGAACTGAGATGCAGCACTCAGACACCCATCACTTGTAAGAACACTGCTTCAAGACAGCTTCAATCACACTGAGTAAAGGCTATTTGCTCCAGTAATGAGTGGATCTCCACAATCAATGCTTATTGCCTCTTTGTTTGACCCAATTAATACAATATAATGTAGTGTCTGCCTGAAATGCATGTGAGGGAAGTTCAGCTGGAAAGCTGAAGCTCACCATTTCATTTCCAAAAGCCTGAGGTCCCGTTGGACAGAAGGTCTGATGCAATTCTGGAGGATGCTGTTTAGAATACACGGAGGCAATCAATAAATATTACTGCAGCCAGTCAATTGTGTGACTGTAATATCAAACCTCATAGGATACTGGTAGTTAAATTGCCTCACTGAACAGAAATTATGTGGATGTGAAAGGATTATAAAAGGATAAATTATCCCAGCTGTTCGCATTCTCTTAAGGCACTTTTATTAAAGCATTTGCTGGAGGCAGCGTTGTCCTGATGCTTCCTTTTCACAGACACTTTACAGCCATTTAAAGCAGCAGAGCTCTTACTGAGTGGATACTGTTAATATATGGCAGCAAATACAGACAATCAGTACTACCATTTTCTTCCCTTTATTTCTAGAAGCAAATCAAGGGAGCTGCTGATCTTAAACAGTTTTGGTTTGTTTTAAATTTATTATCGGTAAATAATTGCAACTCATTTCTGTCCCGTTTGGGGAGCAATGGACTGGACTGATTGTAAGTTATGCACTTGTAATGTTAAGCTTTTTATTACTTTAGCTCATCTATTTCAACTGAGACTTTCATTAACACCATTAGAAATGAACTAGCGAACAGGGCAGGAACAGAGAGGTGACAGAGGTGCTGATGCTCTGCCCTTCAGCACTAGCACACAACAGCAGGAAAAAGGGCAATACCCATGCGATGCCACACACACCTGCATTTCCTCCCTTACACCATCCTTTAGATAAAACTCTGTTCTCAATTTCTATCGAATTTTTTAACAAACCCCAAAAGCAGCAGCTGGATCAAGACCTTTCCTCTCTTTCTTTTTTTTCCCCCCTATGAGCTTTTGCAAAAGCTCATGACATTCTACCAACTATTTTTGTAGGGAATAAGCTAGGGATGCTCTCCAATTCTTAAAGGAAAAGTCTACCTGGTATTAACTAGCATTACTTGGAATGAAATCTCATCACAAATAACAGCTGAAAGAACAAAAATGAGATGCTTTCTCATCAGTGCAGAAAGCCTCTGCAGCTGAGTTTGAAACAGGTAAGCATGTTCAGGCACTGCTGCACCTCTTGGGTAGACAAACAGCTTTTCCATCTCCAAATCAGATACCGCATCTTACTGGCCTAACACCAGATTCATCCAAGTGTGTGTACACCTGCACATGGAGATTCTCTTTTAAACCTGAATACCTACATATACTCTTGCACAAGAGCATTTAACCATGTTTACTGGTTATAAACATGCCCAGCAACCCTGAAGAGTGAAATAGTCTTCATTTTCCTTCTCTGGTAAGATACTATATTCTAAAGAGAGAACTGTACTAAAAATATTTGTCTATTTACTACATTAAGGAAAGAAGCATGCTCAAACACACAAGAGCAGGGTGAAGCAGAGGATAAAAGAGCCCCCTCCTTCTCAGTTTAGATCTTTTGTTATATTAATCACATTCATTACCTATTCAATGGGATTTTAATGAATGCCAGATCAAGAGAAATAACTTCAATTACTCTAATTAGTTTTCCTTCAAAACTACATATAAAAATGACAAATAGGAATGATAAAACTGATTTCCATACACTTGCCTCTTAGTCCTCAATGAGTGTGGGTTTCTCTTTCTCTCTCCTTGTTTCCTTTCACTTTTATTTGCATGAAATCTGCAGCAGGGAACAGATTGTCCCCAAAAGAATCATCATTCTTCCATGTCACTGTCAGGGATACGCTATTCTGGTAAAGCCAACACATTCATTAGTGAACTGGCAACTCAGCCTTCAACTATGGCTCTTGTTCACCTGCTGGCAAGTTAAGGAATTAGTACGTAGACATTTACTGGGGAACACCTGCTTTTAACTGGGACACTTCTTATGATCAAAACCCCAGGATCAAACCAGGATGACAACACTGAAGACTTTTCCTCTCCGCAGCTGTATATTTCCAGTCTTTTCTGTGATAATTATAATCTCTCTTGTGTATAAATACACCATGTTTTGAGAAAATGGATCTCATTATTAAATAAAAAAATACACCATGTGGGTTTTTCTTTTCAGATGTCCTACTTCTGAATATCCTGCCTGGATGCTTGTGGGAGGAGCAGGTCAAGGAAGCAGTTCAGCATCCTTTGCTGAGATATTCTAATGAGGAAGGCAGCAGTCAATGCAATGCTGTTGCCTTAACACATCAAAACTGCCTCTGCTGCATCAAAAAGAGGTTTTAGCTAAAGTTTGCAGTGTGCTGCTTTCTGGTAAAGAAAAACTGCACTTTGATGCCAGTTCGCACCATGGTGCTGATGAGTGCACTGGCTCATCAGAGAGGCCTGGAGGGCAGCTAAGGACTGCAGCAGAGCCAGCAGACCCCTGAAACTCTCACTAGTGAGTGACCGCAGCTTCTCTGCTTTGAGACTCATGTCTGGCCAGCCTGGCAGCATTTCCAGGTTCTTTGCTTCTTCAAAAGCATGATGCCTTCATGGCCACTTTGCTCTCCAGCAGGCACAGCTCTGGCTGCCTCTGAGTCACCCTGAGACAGGCTGCAGCATGCACTGATGGACGGACGTATGCTGCTCAGGGTCTTTCCTTCGTCTGCTGCACATGCACAGCACGAACATACTGACCAGGTCACGGCCTGTTTTGGGGCATTCCAATGCCATTGTTAAGCTGACTCTTTGCATTTGGAGGTCGGGACACAGCTGCCTTTGAGAAGCGTTACCACTTCCTATTTTAATTACAGATTTGTATGCAGACAGCAACAAAAGAACACATCTGTCTGTCAGAAAATTAGCAATGGGAAGAGGGCAAGATATAAGAATCAGAAAGAGTGCCCTGAGCTTCAAACCTGCTGAAATCCTTCCTCATCCAACTATCATTTAATACCTTAAGCAGGTAAAAAAATCATCCAGCTACTCGAGTCAGAGCTGAAGGCACACAGTGGAACCACCAGCCATTGCAAAGTATGAGAAAATAAGAAACCAATTATAGGCAGATATATTTATGCTACACTATATGCCTGTAACTGGACCAACACCTAATCTTGTGTCTTCTATAGAGCTATTAAAAGTTGGCACCCCTTGTTACAGATAGACTACAACCCGCTGTAAAACACTGAATTGGTTGTCAGTGGTTAGAGGCAAAGATTGCTGAAGGGCTGCAGTTGGAAGAGGGACCACAGGTGACCTGCTGGTTTTGCAGCCTGCTATCTCCATCCAGGACTTCTAATGCTTTGTAATCCTGCCCAATTTCTCTCCTTTTGAAGAACCCGATGCTGAACTTGCAGGAAGAAACGTTCAAACTTAACATGCACAAGTCTGTTCCAGTGGAAGCCCACTGAAACACCCTGGATTCAACACAAGGTATTTCTGCCATAGTAGCTGGCTGTTTCCTGACCCAAATATAGTATCACACTGACCCTGCAACTTTATATAGGTAAAGCCAAATTCATACGAACCTTCTGTGTGTGGTTTCTCATTAAAACTCACAGAACCTTTTACCATTCCCTACAGGAGGAGAAAAGAAAAATAAAAAAATCCTGCTTTGAAATGCAAGCTAAAATTATATTTTTCACTTAAAACAATTCAAGTCTAAATGAGATTTAAACCTATGGTAAATGCATCTCCCTGCACCCTGACAGCAAAGGAAAACTACCTGGGTTTTGGCTGGTTTTATCCCACATTATGACTGGAAAGATTCTGGAGACCATTTTCTGTCCCGCTCTCGTTTCCAAGAAAGACTTTGCTGGATTAGGACAAGTGTAACACAGAATGCTGGCCAAAGATTGTCCATTTGAATTGAAAGAGTGCCCACTGCCTATCAGGAGGAGGAAGATTCAGGGCTTATGCTACCCTGAAAAGCCCCGATAACTGCTACAAATCTGGCTGTCAGCATCCAGGCCAAAGCATTTGCTGTTGCTGCAAAGGTGCCTCCAAGAAGCCAAGCAGTCAGTAATTGCCAAAGCAGGGAGAATGAAGTGTTGCAACTGTCCTACCTGATTGCTCATGCAGCTCTTTCAAAGCTGTTCCTCACTCACTTCTCTTACATCAAGCCCTGATGGAGAAGCTTTCGCAGCATGCACTTCCATCAAGGGTATAAATAAATGTGACAAGCTTTTAGAAGCAACCTGTTAGCACTGTCCTTGCATTAGCAGACTAACATAGAGGAATGCTCTCAGGCTTTTAAAGATGAACTAAGAAGTGCCTCTTCAAAGAACTAAATTGCTCAAACGCGAGAACTGAATTCCTGCTTAGTGACGTTGACAACACTGTGTCCCCAGCAGAAGCTTGGGAGCGAGGATTCCTCACAAAGGACTGAGAATCCTTCAAGTTCTTTTACATGGCTCTAGCAGCATAAAGAAAAAGAAGAATTACACACAGAAGCTTTACAACTGGCACAGAGCGTTGCAGCTCTCACAGGTCTTTCACAGTTAGAGACCTTTAGCTGAGCACTCTGGTTTCAGTAGGGACAAGACTTGGGAGGATTAGCTCCCAGTAGCTGCAGTGCAGTGGCAAAGGCAGAGTAACAAGGAAATGCACTAACTCCCAGTTTTACTTTGCCTCCAGAAAGTGAGGCTGCCTCCCTGCATGGTGTGATTATTGACTGTATAAGCAATCACCTAAGTGCACACTGAGCTGCGCTCTGATGAACAGGATACCAGCACCTTAGAGACCTGCTGATACAGTCTGCTGTTGAAGTACAGGCACAGCGTTGCAATCCAGAAGCATGCAGGGGTGTGTGCACGATCAATGTGCTCATCACCTGGAGCTTTTCTCCTTCCTGTCTTGAAGACGCACTTTGAGCACCTTAAATAGAAGAGCTGAACTTAAGAAAAAACTAGAACAGAAACTGCTATGAAAGAGCCGCACACACACCAAAGCTTCCTGTGCAGCAGTGTTACTCACAGCCAGCTGCTATGATGAGCATCAGCACTCTCATCAGCTTGTGAGTCAGCAGCACCTGCTCCCATCACCTTCCTGCAGGATACATCAGCAGCACCATGCTCAGCATCCAGCTGTCTGCGGTAGGACCCAGCCCACAGGCTATGTACTGCATGTCAGCCAGTATTCTCTGCTAAATATAAGCACGCCTTTTACTAGCGCCTATAGTATTCATCTCACATATGTGAAGGAGAGACTGAACACCTCACCAGAGCATCAGGTCTAAACACAATCAGATTTGAGCAGAATTAGTAAAAAAACCTTTGAGAATACTTTAGGAGTTTTTTCAGTTTATGTAGGTAATACTGTAATCTCTGTGTAGTCCTTAGGTGGTGTTTCAGTTTAAGTGCATCTCTACAAAGGTACATACACAGAAACCACATATGACTGCTATACAATCCAAAAGGGACCTTGAGGATCATTTAGCATCAAAGGACCCATCAGCACCTTTGGATATCTGAGACCTTCAGAAAGTCTGGCCCTTACTGAGTCTTCAGCACCGAGCTCTTACACTCTCTGCCAGTCTCATGAGGGTGGCGAAACACTGGCACAGGCTGCCCACAGAAGTGGTGGATGCCTCATCCCTGGAGACATTCCAGATCAGCTGGATGTGGTTCTGGGTAACCTGATCGAGTTGGAGATGTCCCTGCTCACTGCAGGGGGTTGGACTAGAGAAGCTTTGCAGGTCCCTTCCAACCCAAACTAGTCTGTGATTCTGTAACAAGATCTCATCTGAACAACAGCACAGATGACCAGCAAAAGCATTTGCGCTGCACTGTGCTTGCACTGCTTAACTGGCAAAATTCAAAGCTGGGTAAGAGGATGCATTAGACCAGAATGAGAACCTGATTTCCACCTGTGGCTCCACTCCAACCTCAACAAGACAAATCATTCACCTCCCTATGGAGTCTACTGAAAGCAGAACTTCTCTGCAGGCGCAGAGCAAACCAGGAAGTTCACATAAGCAACATTTGCAGACTGCAGGAAGGTAACGGCTTGGAGGCTCTCAGCCTTTCAGAGCAGTAAAGGTGATGGCCAGAGCCCGCCTCCATGAAGCATTTTTTGCAGTCTCCTGAAACGACCAACCTAAACCTCCCAAAACACTTTTGGCAAAGCAAAACTTGCAGGTTGTATTTATCACAACAGAACCACCCAAACACAGAGAGCCACCTGCTCTTCAAATAGCACCAGGAATCAGCTGAAAAATGACATATTTGGGAAAGAGAGAACTTAACGCTGGCGCATAGAGAAGAATACATTTCTCCTATGGCCTCTGCAAGTCCACTTGAGTGTTCCTGATTTGATTACTCCTACTTTCAACTTTTTATTTTCCTTCTTGAGCTAGAAATCAACTCCAAGATGGAGACAAAAAGAAACAGTGATGCTCAACTTCTACCTGGAGCTATCAGAATCCAAAATTGTGGCTTGGAAAAACCAATTTCTTTTAGAAGTCCCAGATGCTGGAGTTGCATACAAATGTCGGCTTTTCATTGAACTAGAGACTGTTTTCAGCCTTCAGACTTGTTGAGAACTACCCGAAACACAACTGGGCTGCAGCCAAAGACCAAGAAATCAGAATTAGGATAGAAAATGCAAACAGAACAAAGCTCTACAATGGTTTTTGAGGCATGAACGTGGTTTTTGTGATCAGACCTCTGGTATTTGGACACTCACATTCAGCAATGCTAAGAAGATCCAAGTGACACCAGGTCACAGTCCAGTATAAAATGAGTCTCCCTTAACCTGCGGCCAAATCAGTTCTTTTAGAACATCTTCCCTTTAACATTTAATAGTGTTGATTCAGGTAAGGACAGGAAGGTAGATGGGGACTGCCTCAGTCATCTGGAATAATCCCAGCAACTTTAGCCTTTGTTTTGAATCACCACTCTGAAAATGCATGGTACCTACTTCATACCATTCATACAACAGGGAAAAGGAGAGGCTGTTCTTCAGGAAAACCAGGCAGTACATTTACCAGGCAAAACACTCAACAAACAACAGGGGAAGGGGAATTGTACAGTTTTGGTTTACATCACATCAAGTTTCCAGCTGAATTTCTCATTAGCTGCAATTTAGTCAAACTTGGCCTTCACCGGATTTAATAAACTATGATGTTCCCTTATGCCCTTTAACAAAACCACATGGCAAGAAGAAGTAAGAGAGTTAATGAAGGACAGTATGAAAATAGTACTAGACAAGCTGACAACCTCATCTGTACACCATGATACAGCTACTTTTTTCCCCAATGCCTCATTTTGCTCAATTAGAGAAGAACTTGGAGATGTGCTGAACGTTATTGGAAAGCCATTGTCAAATACTGTAAGATGAAGTTTGGCTCACTAATGCAGTTTGCATCCAGAAATCAAATGCTAGGGAAGTGAGGGTTTCACAGGGGCAGCTGCTACAGATGAGCTGGCAGAGCAGTACCAGGACAGCAGTCCCTGCTTCCTAAGCCCCAGTTGTGCTAAGTGCCATGGCCACCAGCCCAGCGCTGCTGCCAAATGTACGTCACTACTGACTGTAACTACTGCAAATAGGAACGAGTAAAGAGAAGCAGGGACCCATCACTGCAGAGGAATACTACAAAGCTTGGCCTTATTCTACCTAATGAAAGACTCCTATCACTCAACAGCAGCATGAGCAGAATCCCACTAATTTCCAAGCAGTAAACCCTGCAACAACCCCCTGTGGCTCCTGCTCTTTCTCTCAGAACAGATTTACTAGTTAGGTGCTGCAGTGAAGTTCCCTATTCCTTGCTTTTTATCAGCTGTATAATTTGGGTTCAATATCCTGGATGTTGTGCAGCCTTGTTTTATTTTATCCACTAACCTGGTGAATTCTGCGACAAACGAGTAACCTTTGCCCTGAGTTTTATGGATGTAACTCTTCCACTTAGGTGCCAGCCACTCAAACAGTCACCAGTGTCTCCTCATCTGTAGCATCTGCAGCTTGAGTGCCATTCGAGGGTGACAGTCCCCTGTCTAGCTAGGGACAGAGCAGGAAGACACTCGATGTGCTGCATGCACACTGTCACTACATCTTCCTGTTTGCTTTTTATGAAGGAAGAACAACTTCTACAAGGCTCATTTCCTCTGTCAGAACTGTGGAATAGCCCTTACGGCCTTACAATTGTATCTCATGGGCAAGACACAATTGAGGCAGGGACAAAGGGCTTCTCAAAGAAATGATTCTAGGGTGATACCATGTGCTCCAGCCCTGCACCAAGGTGATCCTCCACTCTGCTGACTCTAACCACAGAAACGCAGCATTCCCAGCAAGTACTTACAACAGTACACACAGTGACACTTGGTGTCACTGGCTTTCCTCAGCTCCTTCCTTCATAGGACACCAGGGACACTTAACCTGCTCTGTGCCTTCCACTATGCCCCCATTTCTCTCCTTACCCTCAGCACCTGACTTACTATGAGCATCAGGAGCTGGCACTGCCTGTCACAACAGCGTAACAGACCTGCATTTAGCTCATCCCATGTCTCACAACTTCTTACAATTACTTCGGCCCTTACAGTGAGTCTGCACAAGGCCAGGATCCAAACCCAAGGTAGCAGGGGGGTACAGGGGTGGATTCTGTGAGAAGCTGTGAGAAGCTTTCCCTATGTCCAACAGAGCCAATGCAGCCAGCTCCAAGACAGACCTAGCACTGGCCAAGGCTCACCCAGCTGGCAATGGTGGTAGGGCCTTTGGGATAACATATTTGGGAAGTGGAGGAAACACCTTGCACAACTGCAGCCAGAGAGGAGTGAGAACATGCAACAGAAACAGCTCTGCAGGCACCAGTCCGTGAAGGAGGCAGGAGGTGCTCTGGAGCAGAGGTTCCCATGCAGCAGCCTATGGGGAGGCAGCTGCACCCCACAGCCCATGGAGGTTAATGGGGGAGCAGATTTCCACCTGCAGCCCAAGAAAGACCCTGTGCTGGAGCAGGGGGATGCCCAAAGGAAGCTGTGACCCCATGGGAAGCCCACACTGGAGCAGGTTTGCTGCAGGAGCTGCGACCCTGCAGTGGACCCACATTGGAGCAGCCTGTTCCTGAAGGATGCACCCCATGGAAGGCACCCAGGCTGGAGCAGCCTGATCCTGAAGGATGCACCCCATGGAAGGCACCCAGGCTGGAGCAGCCTGATCCTGAAGGATGCACCCCATGGAAGGCACCCAGGCTGGAGCAGCCTGATCCTGAAGGATGCACCCCATGGAAGGCACCCAGGCTGGAGCAGCCTGATCCTGAAGGATGCACCCCATGGAAGGCACCCAGGCTGGAGCAGTTTGAGAACTGCAGCCCATGGGAAGGACTCACGCTGAAGTTCAAGCAGGACTGTCTCCTGTGGAGGGACCCCACTCTGGAGCAGGGGAGGAGTGTGAGGAGTCCTCCCCTGAGGAGGAAGAAGCAGCAGAGTCAATGTGTGATGAACTGACCACAACCCCCATTCCCATCCCCTGTGGCACTCGGGGGGAGGGGGTGGAGAATTCGGGAGTGAAGTTGAGCCTGGGAAGAAGGGAGAGGTGGGGGGACGGTGTTTTAAGATTTGGTTTATTTCTCATTATCCTACTCTGGTTTGGTTGGTAACAATTCAATGTCCCCAGGTGGAGTCTGTTCTGCCTGTGCTGGTAACTGGTGAGTATCTCTCCCTGCCCTTGTCTCGACCCACAAGCCTTTCGGTGTATTTGCTCTCCCCTCTCCAGCTGAGGAAGGCAGTGATAGAGCAGCACTGGTGGGCACCTCATGTCCTGCTAGGGTCAACCCACCGCAGTGTATGGCTTGTTTGCTTCCCTAGAACCCTGTCGATGCAACAAGCCCCAGAAGTACACACCAATGCTGATCAATACCCATCAATGATATGGTCATTTCATTAGCAGTGGAGACAGCCTCTCCCACTGTGAGCTAGGCGGATGCCACCAATAAATTTCATCCTGTCACTTGATACATCATTGGCAGACAAAGGATGACAAAGGTAGGTAGATTGTGTTCATTCTGTCACCAATTCTACCATTAAAAATATTAGGCAACTTGGGAAAGAAAACATTGCCTCAAGTTCTGCTTTTAAACAGGTGAAATTCAAGTCAAAAACGAAAAGGTTTTCTAGCCTACAAAGCCATGTAACCCACAATGAGGAGGACATGCACTGGTGATGACGGGCCTCTGGAAACTTCCAGTATCACTGTACTGGCTTCAGGCCTGACACTGACTCAGCCCACACTATGGCTGAAGCTACAGCCATAAAACCAGGAGCTGTACACACTCTGCTTCCCTGCTTCCATCTTCCTAAGTACCAGGTTCAGGAGCCAAAGCCATAACTCTTTTAAGGAATACAGCTGACCTGCCATTTAGATGCCTGCTCCAAGCAAAGAGGACCAGAGAATGAAAACCAGGGGGGGGGGGAGCAGCCATTTATAAAACTAAATTAAGATGGAAAACTGAAGCTGAGCAATTAAACTTTAAAGAAGCTGCCACTGATCAGAATCAATCAGTACAGTCAGAAGAGTGAATAAACACATTTTCATATCAGGCTAATCGGAGGTGACAAGAGAAACCTGCTTTGGAAAGAGCTCCTGGAACAGGTCACCCTTGACAGCCACAAGAGAAAGCCTAGAAGCAGTAACACAGTGCTTTGCTGGGTGGCATGGGCATGCTCGGGAAAGCTCAGTAACATAAGCCTCATGTAATTCCCTGCTCCAAAGACCCCTCAGTCTCTGCAGACCCCCAGGACCTGCGCCCTGGTTATGTGCTTATTGCTATTTCAGTCCTGCCCTGGAGCCGCAAGGCCTGAGGTCTGTGCAGTGATTTTCTGCAGGGGAAAAATCACATACTTCAGTGCCTGAAAATGGAATACAGAAGAAAATACACTATTGCACCGCAATAACGAAGGGTACAGATGAACCTGGACTAGTGCACGGATAATGCTGATGATGGTTATAGAAAGTGGCAGAGAAGGATAACACAACAAAGGTAACAAGTAATGAAGGAGAGGAGCAAAGAGCTGCAGGATGAGCAGATAAGGGCATGGGAAATCAGAAATTCTGGGGGCAGGGTATGAGAAAATGGTTTGTGCAAAGGGAGAAGGAAAACTGAGAATGGAAATAGAAAAGGAAACAAAAAAAACCCCAAAAGTTAAATAACTGAAAGAGCAGGTATTTGGGTCAGAATAAAGAGGAACACTGAACTGTGTGTCAGCATCCCTGCACTGCACCCAGAATTTCTGATACCTCAAATATTAAGAGCTTCAGCCTGGATGCCTCCGCATCCTGTTTGTACTGTTTTGTTGCCTTTGTTAAGACAAAGCTAATCCTCTGTATTGCTCCCTTCTGAAATGAGAAGCAACTTTTGAAAGTGTTGAACAAAACAGCAGAAGAGAGAGAAGCCTTTTATCTGCCACACTCAGCTGCAAGCCTCCCCAGGGAACAACCACATTTCATTGTTACAGCAGCTCGAGTAAATCTAAAAGCTAAACTGGAATCTCAGGAACCAAAAATCTATCACAGTACCAGACAGCATGAAGACATATGAGTATGAGAAGCAAGCTGGAGCTTTTCCAACCTGCTGCAGACTGCTGACTCTTTCAGACTGTTACACAGAGTAGTTCTGCAACAACAGTTCTTCACCTGTGATTTATGTGAAATAGCTCTGATCCTGAGTCAGTGTTACTTATCCCGTTGGTGCTGGATGTTCCTGGCACAGGGCATTAGGGGGGAGTTTAGAAAACAATAATGAAAAAATAATCTTTACAAAAGGAAATACACACTTTGGAAGTGAACCCTCTCACTGCCTCTGCGTACAGCACTTGGATGTGCATCACAGAGTGACATGATCTGCCTGAACTGGATTCCTCCCTGCTGGTAACTGCTATCCAACAAACCCAGTTTGGAGTAACCTCTTCTCTTCATGAAGCACACCGTGCACGGATGTGTGGCTGTGGTCTAGGGCTATGGACAAACTTAGGTCAGAAGGGACCTCTAGAGGTCATCTGCTCCAGATGCCAGCAGCAGCAGCTCAGGTTGCTTCTCCACAACCACTCTGGCCAATCTGTTCCAGCGTTTAAATACCCTGCTTCTGAAAGCTTTTCCCATCATTTTTAACGAGATATTCCTCTGCTGCAACTCATGACTCTTACCTCTTGGGTTGTTACCACACAACTCTAAGATGACTCTGTTCCTGTCATCTCCCCTTAGATCGCTGAAGAGAGCAGAAAGATCCTCTTCAGCCTTCCCTCCTTAAGCCTGCAGTTTTTAATATGCAGCTAAGTTACAGTGCCCACTCTGAGACCGTTACCCCATGTTAACATTCTAGCTTCCCCTGTCCAAAGCATTCTGCAATCAGAACACCCTCAGTGTTGACTGCACCTTGCGTGGGTCTGCTCCGGTCACGCAAAGCCACTGGTTGATGGAGACACAGCCTGCCAGGCTGCGTGCAGGAAGTACAAGGACAGCACGCCCAGCAGCACTGCAGCACACTTAAACACCTATTCACTTTGAGTTTGGCTGAAAGCCATAAGAAGCTTAATTACATTACCCAAATAAGCCATTCAGCACAACCTGCCCAGGAGCCAGACAACAAACACACCCTTGAATGCAAACTCATCCCTTCAGTATTGGTTCTGGATAAGAACTAAGGAGAATTAAAAACACTTCAGCTCTTACAAACGCCAGTCTGAAACGGCAGTTGTTTAAGTGGCCAGTGGGATTCTGCCACAATTTCATGGCTGTCCTCGACCTCAGCACTAATCCAAAGCTCCTGTGATGCAGTTCTGAGTCATCACTACTTTTTTGGAGGTTGAAAATCTCAGTACCTTCCAGCAGCAACTAATTGTTTATTAATTCCACTATAGAAGATGCTGTAAGGGATTTACAGTAATTAATAGAAGCCAATTTGCTTTCTGCCCTGAACTATCATTCCTCAACATGAACTAACAAAGCACTGCCTGGCCCCCAAGTGCCAGAGCTGCATATACGAAGCTGTGAGCCCTTTTCCCTGCTCCCTGGGAAAGCTGTGGGCTTTGTTCAAGATGGTTACATAAACCAGTTCTTCCCCTGCTCTCAAAGAAACCAAGACAATTGCATCCATCAACTCTCCATCCATCACCTTCCTGTCATCTTTCAATTTATTTCTGTCACTCTTCGTGGGAGGCAAGGTGCGTAAATGCAACTCACAATCATGAGCCCTAGTGACTCTTTATAACTGCAATCCACTCCATTGCTAATCCTTTGCAATGCCTGTTTCTGGATTCATTTACCTTTGCAATAAAGCTAAGATATTCACAGAACTGGCTGCATTTGCAGGGCGTTCTTTACTCTGTCCTGATAGATAACATGAGCAGACAGATACATGGGGAAAACGCCCTGTAAATCAGTAAGTCTCAGTCAGCTCAGCTTCTCTTTTAGGCATGCAGACAGCATCCATCCCGCCACTCGCCACATACTGCATTACTCAGATGCACTAGTGATTAGTAAGACAAGAAACAGTAAAAAGAAGTCCTGCTTGCTCTGCTTGACCCATCCAACAGACACATCCTTGCTAACATACCCGAATGCTGCTCCATTGACACGTGCCCTGAGTTTCCAAACAGCCAGCTGATACACTTGCTAGGGTGCCAAGCGAGCTGATCCCCCATCCCAATCACAAACCAGTTTTTCCTAAGGGATGGAAAGGTGGCTGCGGAGAGGTCAGGCTCATTGTAATGGAGAGCAGCTGTAAGTTCTGGCATGTACAGTTAGTAGAAGAACGCTGCAAATATTTAGATAACAAAAACTCGGTGATGACAAAGGTAAAGAGTGATAAGCAGCTATGATTTAAACCAGACTAATTATGTCAGCTAAATCTATTCTCTTTCTGGATAAAGAACATAGGAAATTCACTAAATCTGCTCATGAGGAAAACACAGTGGGATGGAGCGCAGCTGCAGAAATGTCAAACTATCCTCACAAGGTTCTACT
The DNA here is from genome assembly GCA_039720435.1 of Amazona ochrocephala. NCBI lineage: Eukaryota > Metazoa > Chordata > Aves > Psittaciformes > Psittacidae > Amazona > Amazona ochrocephala. The sequence continues at coordinate 125,486,244 of CM077878.1, forward strand.
TGACTTCAAACAACAGAAACTTAGAGGAAGAATTCCTACGTGCCCTGAAAGAACTATAATTAGTTATTGCAGGTCAAAACTATACCAAATAGTGGTACCAAATAGTAGATTTGCCCCTTCAATTTTGCCATTAAGCAAAGGAAATAAATGGCACGCATCCCAAAATTCACATACTAATACAATATTCTAGCGTGAGGTGACCCTGCTGACGGCAGTGGAACCGCATGATCTTAACGTCCTTTCCAACCCAAACCAGGCTGGGATTCTATGATTCTGGAGCAACCCTAACACGCCAATGACCATATTGGTATGCAAAGCTGAACAACTGATTTTTACTTCTTTTAAGTTACGGAATGAAATCTTGTTCTTCAACACAATTTCTACTTTGGCTTCAATTCAATTTCATCTGCGTATTTTAATTTGAATAGCCAGACAAAAATACAGGTATACGTTACCTAATAGCTTTTAAATGGTGTCACAATAACTGTTGCCTGCTTTAGATGTAAAAATAAAGGGGGAAAAAAACCCAAACCCAACAAAAATCTCAACAAAACAACCACAGGGTATTATTTTTGCTATGAACCTCCAGCCTGTTTTTGAGAGCAATACAGACTGGATCGCAATATGAAGACAGAGTGAAAGCATGGCCTCAGTGAATGACTTCAACATACGTGCTCTTGTGTATAGTCTTTACTTAACAAACACTTAGCATAATGACCAACCTCATTTTCCCATCCCCTAGCAAGTTCTTCTTTCTGCACTACAAGGCAAATAGTACCCAAAGTTGAAACCACAACTGGTGGGGAGCAGTTTCAATGCCTTAAGGTTCTACTGTCGACTGCCTACGTGCCTGACAGATGTGCCACAGGTACAAACTAGTTAAAAACCCCATATCCTTTGTAATTACTTTCATGTTAAACTCACATTCTGAACTATTGTATGCTGGCAAGTTTAGCAGGAAAACCCCCACAAAACCCCCAACCAAACCGGCTGCATTACCATGAGCATCTATTTGTGGTGTAGCTATAGGGCTCCTTCAGCATTGCTCCAACAGTCAGAATAGAACTCTGCTTTACAAGAAAAACATACTTGCCCTCTGTATGAAGCCACAAAGATGACCAAATTTCTAATGAAATATACTTTAAAGTATGCTTTTTAGCAGGAAGAACACACTCAAGAATCCCCATAAACTGTGCCTCACCTGCCCCTCACTCACATCTACATTGTTGAGGGATTTTTTTCACTTGCCATAAGCAGGTTGACTAAGATGTACCAGTTTTGTGTGTCCTTCAGCGCTACAGGATATCAAACTCTTTGTTCAGATCTAAAGCTCCGTGCCATGTCTACAGCAAGCTGGTTTTTCTTTCTTTGTCAAGGGAAAAATGCCACATTCTTAGAACTAGATTAAAAGAATCCAGAGCCCAATTGCCAGAAAAGCAGTTTACATTTATGATCTGGAGGCTAAACACTGTCTGTGCTTCACTTGAAATATAACGAAGAATGGAGAGCTGTCTGCTCAGTAGCACTGACCAGGAGTAGTCTGTTCTCTAGTAAATCTAGACAGGGTCCTCAGTTTGGAATTGTATCATTACATTTCTACACAGATGGAATGTAAAGAACCACTGAAATTAAAACCATTGCAACAGAATGCTTATTTTAAGAAGCAGAAATTGGTAGCATAACAAATTAAGAGATAAAGCCAGAAAGCTAATTACTCTCATAAAGGAAGATGAAATCCTCAAGCATGCCCATAACACTTCGGTTATGTGGAAGTAGCAAGCAGCACAGTGACTTCACCACTGGCCACTGCTCCATGCGAGATCTGTAAAGGACCGATAACGCAGGAGGTCAGACTACCAAAAAGCAAGCAAACACAGAAATTACACGATGTAAGAAGCAATGCCAGCACATCCAATCCAAGCAAAGTTACACGTAAGAAGGTTTCTTCAGGGTATCTCACCAAGCACACTGAGCATTTAACACTCCTTTTCTCTGACAAGTTGAGCATTACAATATTGAAGGCAAGCTTGCACCTGACTTGAGCACTTGATTGATCCTTCAAAGCTGCTGTGCATAAATTAGTGCGTGACCTCGTGATATTTCCCTCAGTTTCAATCCTAGAATTCCAGGTTGGAAGGGACCTCAAGGAGCATTTGGTCAAACCTTTCTTGGCAAAAGCACGACCTAGACTAGATACCCCAGCACTCTGTCCAGCCCAATCTCACAAGTGTCCAACACTGGGGAACCCACCACTTCCCTGGGGACATTATCCCAGTGGCTCATTGTTCTCATTGTGAACAATTTTCCTCTTGTGTCCAGTCACAATCTCCCCAGGAGCAGCTTGTGCCCATCACCCCTTGTCTTTTCCATGGGACTCCGTATAAAAAGGAAGTCTCCATCTGTTTTGTAGCCACCCTTTAAATACTGGAACATGGTGACAAGGTCTCCCCTAAGCCTTCACTTCTCCAGGCTGAACAGTCCCAGCTCTCTCAGCCTTTCCTCATACAGCTTCCCCATCCTTGGATCATCTTTATGGCCCTTCTCTGGACTTTCTCCAGCCTGTCCACATCTCTCTTGTACAGCAGGGACCAAAACTGAACACAGTATTCCAGGTGTGGCCTGACAAGCACTGCATAGCATGGGACAATGACATCCTTACCTCTGCTGCGGATGCCCTTGCTGATGTAACCCAATACCCTGCTGGCTTTCTTTGCTTCACCTGCTCACTGCCCACCCACATCGAGCTTGCTGTCTACAAGGACTCCAAGCTTATGATAAGTACAAGGGAATACGGAAAAGCCACTTTAGTTTAAGATTATGTGTATTTCTAAACACAAATAGATCCAAATATATCTATTTGGATCATAGTTACATCAGTGCTGATATTCATTGCCTAATTTTACCTAATCGAAACTCTAGCTTAATATCAGTTTAATTATGTTTTCGGCTCATTTTGGTTAAGCAAATGCAATAATGACCATGTGAGCATTCCTACCCTAGCCCAGTGAAACCGATGCCAACAATAGCATAGACAAACCTGTTCCTAATCTGCTCAGGCTAATATGAAGTACTCAGTCAGCCTCTCTTTACAACAGCTCTGGGACTGTGATTAAAGCTTCTTCAAAACAAAGTACCTGACCACACTCATAAAATAAACCTGGTTTATCTTCATTACCTGAAATTAGCCTGTGGTACAATGATGCCAGGCAAGCATCTTACCCTTCTTCAGTTAGCAGGAGGACAGTTGTATTCAAACCAATTCTGTGTGGGTATAGATATCAATCTTGAAATAACCCCACTGTAACTAAGCCAGACAGTACCACTGAGATTTTAATGAAATCCACATACTGTCTTTTTGCAGCATCACTACATTACCTAACCTGAGCATGTGGGCATGCTGGAAAGCAGCCAGTAAGAATTATAAGGACCTGGAGGAAATATGAAAGAAAGACTGACGGAAAGACACACGGAAAAAATAATGAAGGATGCAGTCAAATCTGTAAAAGGACACCTACAATCAGAAGGAAATAATCTGTCCCATTGGCTTGTAGGGGCCAGGGAAGAAGAGCTCCTTGTGTCAGAAAGGATGCTAGGGTGTGTAGGCTCCAACAGCCTGAAGAGCAGCCTGGAAGCACAATGCTGGAGGGCTGTGGAGGTACCTTGTACAAGTACCAGCTCCAAGTTGGCTAGGAAAGAGATGCGTATGCTGCTTGGGGCAGCAGGTAAAAGGTACATCCGCTTGAAACTCCTGCCTAGGCCTATTTAGCCAACTTCACACAGACAGAGCACATGCAGTTGCAACCATCTACTCAGTGCATGCTTTCAATTACACTTTCTGGTTTGTGATGGAGTGTCTGCACTAATTCAGTTCTCCCTCTCCTCACCCGACACACTCATGTACTACAGGGAGGAATAGAACACGTTTAATCTGCAGAGTCACAGACTCGTAAATATGTACCCAGTGAACTGAACCTCTTGGTTCACTGTTTTCCAGATATTTTCAATTATTAAAGCAGCATAGTTTCATACAAGAATATTGTCACAATTACTACAACACCAAGACAGCGAATAAAGGAAACCCAGTCACTGTACTTCACAGGTATAGGCTTCCAGAAGACTTTCAATACAGGGATTTGTAAGAACGTACTGAAGAACCCTAAGTAGTCCAGCAGAAAACCAAAACATTTTGAAACCAGAAAGAACTGTGCAGAGCCTGAATGCAAAGAGGGAAGAGCATTCCTGTCAGTGAAAACTAGCAAACTGCAGGCCTTGAAGCTTTCACATTGGTGCTGTTTGTTTTAATGAAGTTAGCAGCTTCTGCATGGAGCCAGTGAAGGACTGAAGAACATCTGGTATTTCTTGCACCATGGGGAAACCTACTCAGTGCCCTGCAGGAACAGAGTGAATGATGAAACCTATCCAGGGCTCCAGAGAGTTAAAAACATCTGAGTATGCTGTTTGCAGCTCACACAAAAATCCTCCCTGCTCCTGTAATATCTATAGATATTTGGTAACACCTTTGTGAACGTAATTCATTATACCAAAATCTCCTTTTGTTCTTCTGAAATCCCATTACTGATTTACTTCCTCCTGAATACATTATCCAGAACAATAATGCTACTGGTGCCAAATGCAGCATTTCATTGATCATCTGTATGCTACCCAGTCTCCTCAGGCACTTGTCTGCTCTTCAATGTCCTCAGACTTCTAATTCTCCTCCATCAAGACATGTTCAGGGTGATACCGGGATTGGGAGGGGGATGACCCACAAACCCCATAATATCTTCTATGGTCACTGATCTGTGACAATGATTGAAGAGCACTATTACAGTGACAGACCACCCATTACACATCCTTTAGCCCAGAGTCAATTCTGATATCTTTCAATGACCACCAGGAAAATCCCAACCTGTCAAAAGGAACAAGCTAACAAAGAATTAACAGAAAATAAAAGTAGTCACAAAACCAGTCAAGCATTTCATTCTTCCCTGGAAAAGACTAAGAGAAAGGATTTTAAAGGATTAAAATAGGAACAAAAGTACAAAATAAGGGCACCGTGCCTGCTTTCATGCCTTGCAAGCACACTGTCTGCTAAACACAAAGCCTCACTCATGTCCTGCGGTACTGCAGTAAAATGTAAGTGTTGATGAAGTCAAAGTTGTGTGTGTTTTCCTGGAGCCAGCTGTGCTAATAATGATGATAATAAAGGCTCACCCCACAAACTGTTGGTTTGCTGAGGGAATTAGGGAAAGCACGTACAGAAAGGGATATTGCCAGGGACAGTATAAATTTGGAAACATTTCAGATGACTGAGCTTTATTTTAGATGCTGCTATTTTGTAGGAAAGAACATACTTTTTGATCCTTTGTATTCTTTCTAAGGTAAATGAAAGAGAAATACAGGCAAAAGGTGTTACACTTTACATTTCACCTTAAAATGTTGGACATAGCAAAGAAACAAGTCACCCTATATGTGATAAATATGTTTTCTTGTTGTTTAGAAATAAAGCAAAAGAACCAATGGTCATGGGTAGCTCAAGCAGAACTGATAGCTCTGCATATTTGCTAGACCATAGCTGGACTTCATTCAACTGTGGCAGAATCTACTGCATTCTGCAGTCTCCAGCCTGCTGATAGCTGCTGTAGGTTATCAATTCCAGCAGGAACTGGAAAACCTTTATAGGTGCTCTAACCTCTACCAGCAATGAAAACCTTGTCTGCATTACCAGAGAGACCAAAGAGCTGTTTGTTTCTCTCCCGGCCATCCAACTTCTTTTGAGAATCAACTTTGACAAGAAAAAACCCTGTTTCCAGCTGTAATGGACATGAGAGCTTTGGCCGCTGAAGCAACTTTCACAGGCTGGGTTCGTTTCTCTAGGTGACATTAACAGTGATCTGGAATACCTAGTTTCCACTTCAAAAAGAAGTCAGCATATATGCAGTTCATAAGCCACACTAATGCACTCTGTGCATTGGCCTCTCAGTACCTCCAACACAAACATCAAGCCCAGTGTTAATCCAAACTAAAGCTTTTATACAAGAAGTGGACTTTCAAACAAAGTGTTCTTGGATATCTATGGGATTTGTTAACTAGAATTCATGGTTATGTATTGTTATACATATTGAAAGGGATTAAACGATGAACTGCCTTGACGTATTTCCTCAACAGGTCAACTATCAAGAGAGAGCTGCCAGCAAAGCCAATCAGAACAGCCACAATGGCGGAAGAAGAGAAAGAAAAAAGAACCCTTTTAAACCTCAGAGGAGAGAGGTTCCACAAGAATTCAGACAAAACCAGAACAGCACTTCCTTGGGTGTATTGGTATGCCTATCACGTCACAGGTTTAGATCTTCACCAGAAGCTCTGACCGGCTGCTGCTGCAGAAGCAGGGTTGTACCTAACCCTTTGCACAGCATTTAAAACAAGAAATGAAATGAAATGCCCCTCACTCCACAGTTCATACAGTGCTGAGGTCAGTTACCTTGCTCGGATTATCCCTGACGACTGTGCCAGTGCCAGCCACGCAGGCTAAAGCAGCCACCCTTAGGTGTGAATCTGCACTCTGCTTTTGCAGATGGAAGTGTTGGTCCACATTCCATTTTTAAGTAGGTGTAACTAATTCGTTCAACAGAACGCGCTTTTGCAGTGAGGTGCTGATCCCACCGGTATCTTGGACTGCACGGTACATTCACCCATGTACCTTGTGCTGCTTCTCAGTGGGACTATCTGCTCTGAAAACCAGTCCAGTAGAAAGAACTGGACAGCAGCTTTTCTCCAAGCAAAGAGAGAAAGCCTATGAAAGCCATGGAGAAATCTGCAAAGACAGCGTAGGCACCAGTGCAGGTCTCTCTTCAAGGTTTACTCTGCATGAATTTGCAGTGAAGAAATGTTAAGGCCAGACTTCTTTTTGGTTGGATGTGCCTTGTTTCTATTTCTTTTTTTATTGTCCTCCTTTGTAGTCATTGTCTTTTAATCTCCACTGGAGCTTAAAAAGGAGCTGAGAATAGAGCTCCATTCCTTCAGAGCAGCAGTCAAAAGAATACTAATTAGCTTTTGTCTTTTATTGTTCTCAGGCTTTAGTTGCACTAAAATATCTAACTCCTCTATCAATAGCAGAAGAGGGCAGAGATCAAACACATATTTGTAAGATAAAGAAACAATGACCGTAGTTCCATAAGAGAAAATAAATCCTGCTGTTTCAGGAAGGTGTAATGTTATGTACTGCCCTATCACTGGAGAAGAGAACCTACGTGGAGACCTAGGAGCAGCTTCCAGTGTCTGAAGGGGGCTACAAGGATGCTGGAGAGGGACTCTTCATCAGGGACTGCAGGGATAGGACCAGGAGTGATAGGTTCAAACTGAAACAGGGCAAGTTCAGGTTAGATCTAAGGCAGAAGCTCTTCCCTGCGAGGGTGCTGAGGTGCTGGCACAGGGTGTCCAGAGAAGCTGTGGCTGCCCCATCCCTGGCAGTGTTGAAGGCCAGGTTGGACACATGAGCTTGGAGCAACCTGCTCTAGTGGAAGGTGTCCCTGCCCATGGCAGGGGTTTGGAACTGGATGAGCTTTAAGGTCCTTCCCAACCCAAACCAGGGGGGGATTCTATGATTCTATGCAATCGCACAGTACTTCCCAGCTGTATGGAGGAGGGTATTTGCTGTAGCCAGTCAGTAACACATGCACTGATCAGATTTAAATGAGGCTCAAGTAGCTTTCATCCCTGCCCAGAGCTGCCCCAGGCCAATCAAAAGTGAAGCAAAAAGCACTGCTCAGACTGAGGTGTGCACTGGCTCTCGCTGTAACTAAAGCTTTTGCTGCCCTGCACTCTTCAGACCTGGCCTGGTCCTTATCCATTTCTTCCCCAAGCATCTGGTAGAAGGTGCTAGCATGACACACTATACCACAGAAGACAGACCTTTGAGCATGCTAAGGCTGGCCAATGTACTATAAAACTCTGTTCATGTCTGTTCAAAGTCTGCCACAATGCCAAAAGAATATCTGCACTGCTGGAAAGCCTTCTGAGGGTCTTTAACCACAGATACCCAAATCAGTCCTATTTAACTCACAAATACTGCTTTTCTGCTTCTCCTGCATGCTCAGTCCAGAAAAACGAAGAGACCCTCGCTGTTTAGCATGGAACATCTCCACTGGCAAGTTCAGCCATTCCCAGTCTATCACATGGCTGGTCTGCAGCAAGATATGAATTACAGACCTCAAGCTGTAACCATCACGTTTTCATGGAAGGAGAATTCAGTGAACAGGACTCATGATTCCCAAATTCATCATCTACTCATGCCCTTGACTTCATATGCAACACTGGCCAGCTCACACTTTGAGGGCTGTATCAGCTGGGCACAACACTGTTTACACACCCTGGTGAGAACTGGGAGCGCTTCTGGCAGGTGGACAGCAAGAAAGGGGTGCTAACAGAGGAACCTGCACTCAGAATCAGATAATGTTAAAAGGCTCTTTGGGGACACCCATGGTCTTCCCCTGAGGGTTTCAGTGATCCTTCTTTTGGCTCCATATAAACAAACCCACAGGGGCACTTTCCTTTCTGCAGATATGCAGATCTATTATTTCTGATATAGCTTTAACCAGTCTGCCTCAGAAAATGCCAGAAAGGAGAATCTCATTGTGCCAGGACACCTTTAGTAAGCCTAGGAATTAGAGTGAGATTGCTTTTGCTGCTGGAAGCAATATCTAATCTGCCACACAAATACTCCTTCTAGCACACCTGGGATGCGACAAAAGCTGACTTTAACTTTTCTCGTAGCTTGTATGCCATAGCTGTGGTCTCAAATGGCCAAACCATCGATGGGGGAAGGAGTTCAGTCTCCAAGCTAGAACAGTCTGCAGATCCACCGTGACACTGCTGAGCTTCTGCTGAACAACAGCAGCTTTATTCAAGTTCCTCCCAGTTTGTATACCAGAGGCACAGAAAATCTAGCAGACAGTACTAACTCCCAGTTGCTCCTGACCTGGGCACAACTGGAAATAAAGCTAAGGTGAAAAACTGGACATGCCATTAGCAATTCTCTAGAGCTTGTCAATCATTTCATTTTCCACCTTTGTCCAGATTGACTGTTCGTGAACATTTAAACATGCTATTTGGGCAGGAATGAACAAATTGTCTCCTGTTTTGATGCTGGAATGAAAAATAAGATATCCACAAGTTGGATTTCATCTGCAATGAATGATGCCCATATCTTGAAGACTATCCCATTCCATGCAGATATATCCATTTCTGATTTGCTACACTGACAGGGTACCTGAGGCAGTTTGTTCACACAGCAATGAAGGAATATATGAAACATTCTCAGCCATGCTAGCACACTGTTTTAAGCATCTAAAATCAAAGGTAATAGCAAGTGGGACAACATTAAGATTCTCTGACAAGCTAGTTTTTAACTGTTTACATACAAAGTAATTGTTCAATACAAGATGCCTTCACTGTAAGTATCGGTAACAGATAGGGGCTGGCAAAGCATTATAGTCACAAGATTCAAGTTGAAAACCTTTTCAGTTATTTGCAAACTATTCCTCACTTCAGAGCTGCAAATTAACCTGCAGGTAATGGAACAATATACTTATACCTCTCCTTCAATGTCAAGAACTACTAAAGATGCTGTTTTTCCTTCTGAACAATACAACTACTTCACTAACACCTTACTACTGTTTCTAAGGAGACAAACAACCCTCCCCTGCAACAGTACTCCAGGCAAACACCAGGACGTGAGGTTTTGTCTAATCCAGATATGATATAAATCTTTTATTCAGACATAAAATGGGAGAATTTATATGGTTAGCTTGTATTATAATACAAGTCACTCTTCTCCCACGACTGCTTCAAAGCCTAAGTTAGAATTTGCAGAAGGATTATTCTATTTGATAGAAGGTAACCTGAGGCTCTAACAAAAACCACATGGAATAGGGCAGAAGTAACATAAATCAAAAGTCCAATGTTGTTATACGGTGAGGAGCATGGCTGTTAACAATACAGAAAACCCTTCCATGTTAGTCATCAGTTTTCACATGTAAGCTGCAAAAGTAAGGAAGTAGCTTTAAACAATAACATCAAAATAACAAAATATATAATTAACAAAGCCTATTTTCTGCTCAGGACACTTAAACACTGGCATGCTGCTCTGTAGCTACAAACGATTCATGCCACTTACTACTAACTAGTAGAATGGGCAGGAATACACAGCTCTGGCAGCTTGACAGGGATTTGTGGAAAGCATCTGAACAACTGTGAGAAATAAAACAGATCTTCTTAAAACACAGAGGGCTAAGGCATTTGTAGCAAGCTTTGAAGCTAACCTACCAAGAGGGAGAATTCAACACCTAGGGGGACAGCCACAACTAGCAAGTCACCGCTGGGTTTCAGTACCTTATTATTTCTACATTCCCTAATATAAGTGAGAAAAGAGAAAGACAAAATAGAAGACAATTTAAGAACTAAAAACGACCCTAATATTAGGAGCCTGTTACTTTCTTGGAAGAAATGTTCTCAAGGAATTTCCCTGCCCTGAAGTTTGTAAGTCTTTCACTACAGAATGAGCAGTAAGCATCAGATGTAAGTTGTAACAACTGGGAACATTTACTATGATCTCTGACCTTACAGCTGGATTTAAGACATTAATGGTCTAGCGTGAGGTGTCACTGCTCATGGCAGGGGGTTGGAACTGGATGATCTTAAGGTCCTTTCCAATCCAAACCATTCTGGAATTCTATGATTCTATATTTCCTGCATTTAGTACCTCATCTACAGTCTGTTACTTAAACACACTCATACATGCACTGACAGAAAAAGGTCACATCTCCAGGATTCCTGAAGTTAAGCCTGGGAACTGTGCCACTGCGTTCCTGATCTGGTCTCACAGAGCTTAGGCAGACCTGGACCATGCACTTCGAAGCCACGTATTCAGCGGTCCTCAGGAGTCACCCACACTACAGCACTACAGAACACCACACGTATATCCATGGTGCAGCCTCTGTGGCAGACACAGCTGAGGGGTTATGAGTTACTGAGAGGTCCCTCTCCATTTCCAGGGACAGACAGTGCCCAAAGAGATAGAAAAGAAGCAGCAGAGCCACATGCTTCCCTGCTCATCCATCCTGTACAGGTACCGCACTAACCAGCAAGATTACCAAAGGAGTTGTCTAATGCTGAGCAAAATACCCCAGCTGTTTAGGAAGGAGACACACATCTGTGCTCATGGTGATTCCTTAGGGACACAAGGGCTAACTTTGCTGCACCATACGGTGCCATTTCTCATAGGATTTGATTGAGTCCACATGAAAGTTTGATGCATTCCAAGTCAGGCATGAACTTAAATCCCAACTCTGCCCAGTTTCAGATCCGTGGACCAAGAAAACACACCACAGCAAGTTAGTAGATGTAATGACCGGAGCTAGGAGACATTTCACAGGACTGACAGTATTTATGAGGTGCAAGACTATAAATTTTATCAAATATGGTACGATGTTTTGCTTTCCCTCTCATAAAAAGCCCAAGCCCCAAGCCCTATCCAAAGACCCAACAGTCAAGACAATGAGACAATAATCAGGTTTTTGCAGGATACTTGCACTTTTAGTTTTCCTGTTCTTTAAAGCAGGGGCTATTTAAGGATGGTTGAAGTAAATTCATTTGAATATAGCAAGAAAGATGCTGTAATAGTCTGAGACATCTGTCTTTGCTTGTGAACCTAGAACAGACTTATACACAAAACAGGCGGTGTAAAAATGTTGCCTACTTACACAGCAGAACTGTGCTGCAGCAGAGGAAAACTTCCTGTCAAGCCTTCTCAGGGAGGAAAATAAGCTCTCAACGGCTTTTCACCCCTGCTGCACAGGCAACACAACTTTCAGGAGAGGATCAGCCTCCTCTGCAGCCCATGCACCTCCACAACAGAATTGTTAAAACCAGCTCTGACTCCGACGCTAGAGATGCAAGAGGCAGAACGAACACAGCTTGAATTTCCCATTGCCAGCTGACACGGAGGGCTGGCATTTGGAGAAAAAGGGTCTTTTTTTTCCCTCTAAGCTGAGAAAATTTGCTCCAGCAGGCTCCGAGCGGCAGTAATTGTGGAACCCCACAATGCTGCTTTCACATCGCTTCGCAGGAAATAAACAACTTAGAAAGTTGCGGCGCAAGTCTGGATGATTGCAAAGCTAAATACAGCTGCTGTTCCAGCCCTGCTGGTACATGGCTACTGTCTGCGTTTGGGAACTCAATGAGCATTTGAAACAAGAGTCAGGACTAGTTCAAAGCTGAAGACAGATGAAAGGAGCTGACAGAAGGAAGAAACAGGATTCAGTGATGAGAAAACAGCTACAAGACTCCTGGGACATTCTGAATAAGGGAAAAGCATAAGATTGCATCATTTTTCAGACTTTGCTCAATGGTTGCAAGTCTCAGCTGAAATTGCGGCTCTTACTGATCATGAAATACATGCCGCCACACCCATGAGTCCACAGATGTATAAATTTCCCCATAAGCACAGCAACCTAGTAAGCATAAAACAGCAATTCAAGTATTTTATACCAGGTTAAGTTACTGTGAGTTGCTGTGAGACTTTTGTTGCTCATGGCAAATCCACAGGGGAATGGGAAGGTGAGACCGTGAGTGTCCTCTGCCCTCCTGAGGTCCTTGGCTGGGCTATTTTGCATGGCAAGAGCCAGCAAATGCAACAGCAGTGAAGAGGAACAGCCATGGTCAGTGTGGGGGACTGCACTTCTTCCTTGCAAGACATGGCCAAAATCATATCTCTCCCCTCAACACTCAGGACAAAGAGGGCCTGGAGTGGAAAAGAAAGCTAATGGTCCTCAACAATTACTCTTGCTGGTAATGTAGAATCACAGCATCAACCAGGTTGGAAAAGACCTTTAAGCTCATTGTCCTGGGTTCAGCAGTAGCAGTCATTTTTCTCCTTCTTAGTAGCCAATGCAGCTCTGTGTTTTTGACTCTCATCCTGAGAACAGCACTGATAACACCAATCGTTTTCAGTTGCTGCTCAGTAATGTTTACTCTGACCAAGGACTTTCTGAGCCTCATGCTCTGCCAGGGAGGAGGGGAAGCCGAGAGGAAGCAGGAAGGAAGCAGAGACAGGACACCTGACCCAAACTAACCAAAGAGGTATTCCATACCACAGCACATCATGCCCACTATATAAACTGGGGGCAGTTACCCAAAAGGCCCAGATCACTGCTCGGGTTGGGCTGGGTATCGGTCGGTGGGTGGTGAGCGGATGTATTCTCTCCCCTTACTATTTCCCTTATCATTATTATTATTGGTGGTAGCAGCAGTGGTGTGTGTTACACGTTAGTTACTGGACTGTTCTTATCTCAACCTGTGGGAGTTACACTGTTGCGATTCTCCCCCTCATCCCTCCGGGAGCAGGGGGAGGAAGGGGGGGGGAGTGAGTGAGCAGCTGCATGGTTCTGGGTCGCCAGCTGGGCTTAAACCACAACACTCATCAAGTCAAACTGCTCCCCAGCGCTGCCAAGGCCACCACTAACCCATGGCACTGAGGCCTCATCTCCACAGAGTGTGAACACTTGCAGGGACGGTGACTGCAGCACTGCCCTGGGCAGCCTGTGCCAATGCCTGAGCACCTCTGGGGAAGGAATTGTTCCTCATCTCCATAAAAAAGAAAGACGTGGTATAACCACAGTCACACTCCCATCTTCCAGTGTTGCTTCTGGAAGCAACAACGCAGCTCCTTCTGGCAGCTCTGGGCCCAAGTCCCTGCAGGTAATCTACAACTCATGGAGGAAATGAGGAGCACTGTTGCTGTCTTGTTAGCAATTCCCAGAGAACACTTTAAAGAAAACATGGTTCCGAGGGTATTCCTACATGGCCTTTTCACGTGTCTGCCACTGTATATTACACTCATAAAAAACCCAAACAAGAAAGACATTTTAGAGGTGTTACAAGATTAATTCTTCAGAAGGGTTCTCCTGTGAATTTTAAAACCATTCCCACCCTCCTACTTCTCTGCTGAGCTCTGCTATACGAATTACAACCTGAGTTACGGCTGACGAGTTGTCAGGAGGTCACAGCAATTTTAGCTTTTTGAGGAAAAAAAACAGTTTTCTTTTTCATGTTCACACTATGCTTAATGCATCAAGACTCCACTGATCCAAACTGCTTCAGGCTCTGACAGACTGTGCTAACTCAGCACTCTCTTATCTGCTACACTGGCAGAACATGCACGTGTAGCTCATTCATTCCAGCTGTCACTCTACCACCTCGGTACCAGCAAGGTTACAGCTGTAAGATAGACTTGGCCAACCCACTACACCAACTGCTCATTGTACCATCCTACACTTTACTGGTGTCATTAGAACCCCAGAACCATCAGTGCTGGAAGGGCCCTCTGGAGATCACCCAGTCCAACCCCTGCCAAGGCAGGGCCACCCAGAGCAGGGCACACAGGAACGTGCCCTGACAGGATCTGAACGTCTCCATGATAAGAAAACCATGAACCTTACCCAAGTTATTGAAAGCTGGGGGCATTTTGCCTGTGATCAGCACACTCATTAGGTAGCAAACTTGTCTTTTTAGAAAGGAGCTGCAGATTGCCAAGAAGATAGCATGACATAGGAGCAACTCCCCATTTCCTGTGAGCAGTGTAGTTGACTTAGTTCTGTAAGACACGTACAGTATAATGCACAACAGTGAACTCCATACATGCAGTCACAGCACAGACTCCCCTGCATTTTTGTCCTTGCACAAGCTATATGGAAAATGAAGTCTTTAACATGCTATATGAGATGTGACTGCAATCATACTGATCCTGGAAGATGTGTCTGCACATGTTCTGGGACTTTCTAGACAGAAGAATCTTTCTGCATTGATATGATTGCAGGATCAGGTCCTAAGACTGTAAGAACAAATAGTAAACTATTGAGATTCAATAGCAACAGCTGCATTTAAACAGCAATGCTTCAACAGTTTTTACACAGAATGGAACCTCAAACCAAAGTGATTCAAGAGAAAACGGCAAAATATGCTTTATTGTTATAGCTCTAAAGAAATCCCCTAAACATGTGAATATTTATTTTATCCAGCTCTCATCCTTTGGGAGGTGAAAGGGGGAAAAAAAGAAATCACTGCCTCCTTATTACTACAGACCAAAATCCATTTCTGTTGGTATTTTGCCAGTTCACTTCCCAGTGAGCTGCACCCACCAAGCAAGGTCACATAAATGATTGTAAACACGAGTTTCCTTTGTGCACAGAGAGGAATGAATCATTTGGGGGAATGCGACATCTTCAGTCCTATTCCTGCCGCTCTGCAGTATTTCTCTCAATTATGCAACCCATCAAGATAGCATTCAGAAATGTATCTTTGGGAAAGAATGACCTTAAGTAAGTTTCTGCGTAACAGCAGCAAATGGGATTTCTCAGTGAGAGTGAAAATCCGGAGGAACAGGGACACTGGAAGACCGCATCCCAGCTACTCTCCATCAGAAGCTTCCAAACCAGAACAAGGGCCATCTGCAAACACAAACACCAACTCTGAACAGTCACTGAAGTAATCCTCCTCTTTCTTTCAGCTGCAAAGAAATCTGAATAAAGGCTTTGCAAGAGATGCGTAGAAAGGACAGCAAAGTATCCCACGGTCACCAGGATGCCCCAGCTGACAGGTCTTGTGGCCTCCTTTGACACCTTTCACTGCATGATTTTATTCCTCCTGCACCTCTAAGACCCTTCATAGCTAGGAACTTACAGGTATTGCTGCTATCAATCTCAGAAGTTGTTGAAGTGCAACAAGGCTCCTAATCAGTGTTTCTGATCTAGTTGAAGATATTCCTGCTCATTGCAGGGGGCTGTACTAGAGGAGCTTTGAAGGTCCCTTCCAACTCAAACCATTTGATGATTTTAATATCATTGTACATGACTAGGAAACACCAGGTAATTAAAATTCCAATAAACTCTGCTTTATAATAAGTTCTAACGACTTTGCTCCAATTCTTTTTGTTGGCTTCCTTCAGCCCTTCAAATGTGTTAAATCTGTTACCCAAACTAACTAGCAATATTCAGATAGTTTCTGAAGGGAGATCAGCTGTTGTATGAACTGCTGATCCACCTGGAAGGTTTTTCCTACCCTCATGATTGATGCACATGAGGCATGTGATGAGGAACATATCTAACCACTAATACACAAGTGATGTTTTGTAGAGAAAGGACCTTATTTTACTTCTTAAAAACTCAAGGGAAAAACTTGCGAAGATAACAGCAGTCCAGGAAGATGCTTTGAAGGATCCTGATACTCTTTCCATTCTCAATTCATTCACTACTTGGTTTATATAAAATGAAACAAATAAGAAATCCAAGAATAACCTTCAATACTGTGATATATTGTAATTAGCAAACAGCATCGTTAAATTAACATGATGCCGAACGATTTTGTTTGGCTGTCTCTGCCAAAGCAAGCCAAAGATTCCACATTTATGCATGCTACATGAAAACTGTTACACTAAACCCCTTGGTACACTCAAACCTCTGAATCTTGTATGTCATTATCATGGAAATTCCCACTTGCAAATCAATGTCTAAGATGTCCCATGAAGCACAATCTGAGCTAGGGCTGCAAAGCTGTGAAGAAGTCCAAAGGCTTTTCTGCTTCCATAAGGTAGGTCAGGTAACTTGCCTGATGAGGAAATCTTTTCCCTATAAATTAACCAAATAAAGGAGTTCTGATCAGCATAAAACCTGATTTTGCTTCAAAGCAATCTGAAAGGGAAAACTGAAGGCAAAATAAAGGCTTCACCATTCTCAATGAATAAGCAAATATTAGACACAGAGAAATAAGCATCAGTTTTGCATAGCACAATTGGGTTTAAATGCTCCCAGAAATTTCTCTAATGAAATATTCAAATACAACACTATGCATTTCATCCTAAGTGCTAGAAGAAAAGAGCAAGTATGAAACAGCAAATCATTTCAAACCTGTCCATGACTGTAACTGTCAGTAGTTTAAAATCGTACCATGACTCCCATTAAGGTGCACCTCAGTCACAGTGCTATAGGCTTTCCCCCACAACCAGATCATCAAACTCAAAAAGAAACTGTTATAACATGTTACTGAGACTGCATTTTTGCACATTCCCATCACGCCCAACCTGCTGGAGAACTATCAAAATCCAAATAAAAATCCTGCTGTGCTGTGCAGACTTCTCTTCCACGTAAACAGCTGGATCTGCTGATGAATGTCTAGGGAAAACAGGGCTTGGAATGGGTCTGGAGGCCATTCCAAAGCTCTTCCTACACCCCGAGGAAATCTGTATTTTCTACATTGCTTGACAGATTTTTGTCTACCTGGAGACTGTCCTCCAGAGATGGCAATCCAACAGCTCACCTAGTATTTTAATGCTTTCCATGTCTTACAGCTTGAAAGGTTCTCCTACCTTAATTAAAGCTTCCTTGATATATTTTAGAGGAGGTTGTTTGTCTTCTCTGGACCTCACTGGACATGTAGTTGTTACTTGTTACTATTTTCTTTGTAGAAACTTCCAAGTACCTACTTCCCACTCATACTTTCCTCTCAGAACAAAACAATGCCAACAATGCCATTTATTTCAGTATCGTGGCTCCTCCACTTCCCGTCACGTTGCTGTATCTCCCTGTCAGATGATTATTATAATTTCTTTCCAATTGCAGTAACAAAACCTGCACAAATTATAACTTTAACCTTCAGATCATCAGTAGAAGAGGTTATTTTATGCATTTTACAGTGCTGCCAATGCATCTTGGTGTAAGGTCTATTTTTGTCCTAAGTGGAATGATGCTGTTGATGCATCAAGTCTGCAGTGTGGTAGAACAGGCAGATACCCTTCATTGCAGGATTTCTGTTAGCCAGCTGTTCTGTACTCCTGTGGTGAATCATTTCTAACTGAAGGTGAAATTCACTCTGAGCTGGATATCTTCTAAAGGGCACCTTCCCAAAGGTTGCACATCCAATCTAATCTAAGATAACCTGTACGAAATGCCCCTGAACTCAGCAAAGAGTGATAATGCATCCCATCCCATGCTAAGACAGATGAATATGGGATGAACTGCCATCAAGAAAGGCACTCCTCATGATTTCGCAAAGTAAACTGGATAGTTGAAGTACCATTTAGTCTTAAGTGATGACTGTCCCATTTTCACAGAGCTATTCAAAGTAATATACACCTGACATGCACTGTGTGCTTTCCTCGTTGATCTGGACTCTGCTCCTCACAAACCAGAGAAGAGCAGGAAGCATTTATACTTTTATCACCCAGTATACTTGGGCGCCCTCCCAGCTTGATGCCTTTGGCCATGCTTGCTAAGATAATTCAGTCTCTTAACCAAAATCACTGCACAGCACCAGGCCCAGGAGAGCGGTCTTCCAAAGAGAACCCCTCCTCAGTTTAACCTCAGTTTAAACCCTAGGGTTTAACTGCTTTCATCCCCATGTCCTCTCCTCCCCGTGCTTAGACAACTGTCCAGATCTTTGCTAATACTCAGTCTTTGCAAAAGAACACAGTAGATCCTCTTCAACAACCAAACAGCAAACCTAAAAGTGCATTTTGTACAGCTTCAGCTTCAGTAAAGCTTCCTTTGAAGAGTTAGCCACGTTAAATTTGCACCACTGTCACACACATGCTAATGGGAAGCTGCTCTCCAAGCACTGTTTTCAGGTGTTATAAAACAGAACTCAATTTCTGACTATAAAGTGTTACACACTAGGCATTTATGGCTTTAAAATACTAATAATCTGTCATTCACTTACTTGACAGACTTGGAGAAAGCCATGCACAACACCTAAAGCTACGCCTAACCCTGGAGATCTGATTTCTTCTCTGAGATGCACTTTACTCCTTGAGTTTAGCACGCTTGTTCTTGGCTAGCTTTTTTAGTGTTCTACAAATGCCAATTCTATTTACAAACTGGATAATGCACACCCGTTCTCCCATTTTCTTTCTCCAAGTATACATCCATATCTTTGTAGACATAAATCTGTGGGCTTTAACAAAGGAACTGACTATTCTTTGCAGCTGATGCGCAGGTGGACAGCTTTGTTTCCTCTGTGTTCTATTCTTTACCTTACAGGGATTTTTGTGTCACACTATTGCTTCAGAGCCCTCTGCCACCTCAGTCCCCCCAGCTCAAGTACTGCTGCCCAGGCTGCTGACGTGTCCTCCAAATGCAAATGTCCACTCTCTAGATTTGAGTTTAGGGTGGTGCAAAACCCTGTTTAGGTTTCCTAAACTAAAATGAATTTCAAACAGATCCAAAAGGTTATAAATTACAAGAATATTAATTTTAACATTTTTACCTGAAATCCACCAAGTATCTTCTCTCTTCTCAACCCAAAGCTAACAACTATTGACTCAAAGTAACTAGACAGGTACCTAGCAGATCTGAGTAATGCACTGAACATTACAACATTGATGATGGGAGGTCAGCATCTCTTCTAATCAAAGCTCTTCATCATCATATTGCGCAAACAGAAAACCTTCATGCCTGGGAACTTCATATTGCTTCCATTACACCAGGAAAGAAGTGCAAAAATAAACCCCCCCAAACACCTTGTGCCCCAAAGAGCAGTCACTCACTACCATCACCCCTCCTTCTTTGCAAGAGTGGAGTGTTGATGCAATAAAATCTTAGTAGTTTTCAGTTTGTACATACGAGTTGTAAGAATCGTGCAGTAATAGAATATGCTCGCAGTGATCTGTGTGATCTAAGGATACATGCATATAAAACTTAACAGAGATTTCTACAGTAGAATATGAGCTGCACTAAGCAAAAGCTTTTATGTTCTAAAAGTAGTTAATTTGATTAACACATCATGGAAATAAAGCTGCAAATGACTAAACTAATTTGCTTCTCCTATCCTAGACACCTGGTACCTCATACTGAAGTAGCCACATGTACTTAAGCTATATGCAGAGCAATAGACTAAAGAACTATTAGGAATAAAAACCAATCAGTACTTGATCTAGTTTAATGAGATACTGTTCCGCCTGCTCCAACATTGTCCATCAGATGCAAACCCCAGGATGCTGCCAACTGCTAACCCTTTTGAAGAGGAAGGCATACTTTCTCCACTTACAATACACAAATTGCACGACAAAAATTGAGATATAAACCTGAAAGGGACAGTTTCGCTATCCCTTTTTTTGGTTTTCAACAGAAAGAAGTGATGAACTTCTTTTCTTAGCTATTTTGCTTTTTCTACTGAAACTATCTGCCAATCAAGTGGGAAGAACCAATTTAAGGGAACACCAAGTCTTTTTAAGAAAATAAAACTCAAATATTTTGAGTTTTATGAGCAAAACCCAAACACAAGCAAGTATTTCACCCCACCTTCCCTGCCCAGTACTAACAAAAAGCTTCACTATATTTGATGCTAAAAATGTACATTTCTTAGCATTGTTTGAATGTTTCGGGCTTTTTTGCTTGAGCTCAGAAGATAAATTGTTCCTTTTCTGTACATAACTTAAAAGAGTTCCACTATTTGGGATGTTACATAGAACCTTGAAACTCCAGAACTGATCTCTAAACCACTGGGAGCAACAAGAGGAGGAAACGCTGTGTTAAGGAGCCATCAATAGTGGTGGCTCTTTCCAGGCACAGAACCCTACCAGAACTTCCCTCATGAGGAAGAAATATTCCTCTACAGGATGCTTCTTTGACAATGCGGGCCTCTGGCAGCAGTAAAAAAACTGATCCTGCTTACACTGAGCTCTGGCTTTGTCTCCAGAGTCAGCTCCCATACTGCTGCATACTGCTCAGTCAGCAACGCCACAGGTTGACATTGTCACACAAGGTCCCTTGTCCTCAGGCCTTGTCCTCAATAGTCAGAAGGTCCCCACCGTGACAGACCCACTACAAAAACCACCTTTATTGCTCAATTATGCTGTATTATGCAGACCTCATTCACTAACCTTCCACAGAATCTATGGGGCTGGCTTTAGCATGCCTGTTTTTACTGAAGTACATGAAATGCAAAGCCGAAAGGAAAAACCCAACCTGGCTAACTTGTCACACATTTATTATTCAATCTTCAGTGATTTCACTGACAGAGGAGCCTGATAACTCTCTTTATAGGCTTGATGGGAGAAAGACAATGTTTCTTTGGAGCCACACAGCCTGCAGAAGAACCTGGCTCAGCCCACTCAAGGCAATAACTGCAAAGTTCTGTTATCTAGAAAGCACATAAAAATGAACTTGCCTTCCACAAAGATCCTGTTCCAGTAGATTTTTCCAACGTGATTTCCTCCAAGAAATATTAGATTCGATAAAATCAGCATTGAAGTGCTAACAGATGCGAGGACAGCATGAAGTCGACGGCGAATACTTGGCGAGAAGGAGCGCTCCTGAGGGGCAAACAAAAGGTGCAGATGAAGTGAACCGCCTCTGCAGTTTTTCAGGCAACACTAGAAAAAGACACTGTAGTTAATAACAAACAGCTTTTACACAGAAGTTCAAATCCTTATGGACCAGATCCCAAAGCTTTCAATGTATCTAGCAGAACTCTCACCAATGCCATGTACGTTTGGGTAAGACTTCATTCAAGGTCAGGCTGGATGTGGTTCTGGGCAACCTCATCTAGTTGAAGGTTTCAGGGAGGTTACACTAGATGACCTTTAAGGTCCCTTCCAACCCAAACCAGTCTGTGATTCTATGACTCATGATAAAATGGGGAGGGTGTTGAATAAGGTTGGAAGGATGCTTCTAGGAGGCTACCTAGAAGGGTCATCAAATCAAGGTCAGATAGAGGTGGCTGCTCAGGATTGTGTCTGGTCGTGTTTTGAATATCTCCAATAATGGAGACTGCACAACCTCACTGGGTAACCTGTGTTTGATGGCCCTCACAGTAAAAGAGATTTTCTTACACTGAAATGGAATTTCTTGTACTCCAGTTTGTGTTCATTGCCTTTTGTCCTGACACTAAACACCACTGAGAAGAATCTGGCTTTGTTTTCTTCTCCCCTATGATTAGGTATTTATACACACAGATAAGACCCCCCTGAGCCTTCTCTTCTCCAGGCTCAACAGTCTCAGCAGATGCTCCAGTCCCTTCACCACCCTTGCACCCTTTGCTGGACTCACTCCAGCCACATCCATGCCTGTCTTGTAGTAGGGAGCCCCAAACTGGACACAGTTCTATACATTCTATGTCTTAATACTTTTCTTATTAAATATACTCCTTGATTAATTTTTGCTGACAGATGTAAAGAATAACAACATGCTTCTGGGGAGGATAATACTATACACTAGGTTCCAATACAGAGTAAAGCACTTCAGTACAAAACAGCATCAAACAACTTGGGAAGTCATTCATGCTTTGGTTGGTTAATAAGACTTCACTGAAAGATTTTAGAGACAGATCAGAACTGATTATCACAATAAGCCTTAAGAAACAGACGCTTCCCAATACTTCTTTGCAGTGCAAATACAGAATCATAGAATCATACAATAGTTAGGGTTGGAAAGGACCTTAAGATCACCTAGTTCCAACCCCCCTGCCATAGGCAGGGACACCTCCCACTAAATATTACTGCTCATGTTGTAAAGTTTGGGTTGCTGCTGTTTTAATGATACAAATAAAGGAGGTCTCTCTCCACCATATACTAGTTTGCTTTTTTTTGTATTTCACATTATCACCTGAGGTGTGAGTGCAGCACAGAGACTACAAGAAGACAGTGGAAGAAGGATGAGGAAGTTTTAGCTTCCTCCAATATTCAGTTGTTAGAACAAATTTCCAAGAGCATTATAGCGCATCACAGGAAATATTGTCTCATTACTGCATAAAGTAAAATGTCTTGTTCATCATGGTCCCAAGCTGAAAGCCTCATTACATAGTGCCTGAATCTCCTAAAGACTGAATGCTTTGTGTGAAGCAATAAGCATTTGGCAAGGAATGGGAACTAAGGAAAATATCAGGAGCTGCTCAGCCTTCATGTCATGAGTGGTGATGTTGCAGAGAAGAGTCTTGTGACTGCAGCATCAAACCAGCAATTAATCTTTAATAGCTGCAGCCAGACTAGAATTCATGCTCAGACACCTGAAACAACAAACATGCTCAAAACAGACCTACAAATACATCCCCAGACAATTAAGTTGCTAGTTTTGTAAGCACCAAAATAAATATTTCAACTACTAGATTATAAAGTGACAAATCTTCAAATAATTGACAGTTATAAGCATAAAACCACAATTCTAATGTATTTTTGCAAAGCAAATCTCTGTTAAATTGAATATTAGCCTCAATCAGAAATACATCTAGCGTATGAGTCAGTCTGAGTCAGCACAAAAATGGGGAGATATAAGCTTCAAGGGAAAGCATTCTGTGTCAATCTGTATGAGCAATGCAGCAACAGTCAATCTTCCAGCCAATGCTATGGAAAATACTAAAATGCAAAAACAGAGACTGAGATTTCTCTCTGAAAATTCCCAATGAAAACTAGGGCATGAAAGGAGAAGGGAAGAGAACATACATAATCATAGAATCACAGAACCCCAGCCTGGTTTGGATTGGGAAGGACCAACCCCCTGCCACAGACAGGGACACCTTCCACTAGAGCAGGTTGCTCCAAGCCCCTGTATCCACCCTGGCCTTGAACACTGCCAGGGATGGGGCAGCCACAGCTTCTCTGGGCACCCTGTGCCAGTGCCTCAGCACCCTCACAGGGAAGAACTTCTGCCTTAGATGGAACCTGAACTTGCTCTGTTCCAGTTTGAACCCATCACTCCTTGTCCTATCGCTGCAGTCCCTGATGAAGAGTCCCTCTCCAGCATCCTTGTAGCCCCCTTCAGACACTGGAAGCTGCTCTGAGGACCCCACACAGCTTCTCTTCTCCAGGCTAAACAGCCCAAATGTTCTCAGCCTGTTTCCACACAGGAGGCGCTGCAGCCCCTGAGCATCCTCGTGGCCTCCTGTGGACTTGCTCCAACAGCTCCATGCCCTTATGTTGGAGACGCCAGAATTGCACACAGTACTCCAAGTATATAAATATTCATAGCCACCAGAAGCTCCTCAGTGACACGAGTTTTTCCTTTTCTAGTCCCTTCCACCTCCAAAGCTGCCCCAGGACTTCTAAAACATCCTCCTTAAGTTCACAACAGGTAGAGGATCCCTTCAGTTTGTCTCCTCCTGAAATTCTAAATATGTGGTCCTTTGAAGAATGTGCAAGCATATGCACACAGACAGAATGTTTGAAATCTTGCTATTAAATCCATGCTATCAACCAAGTTTAAATAAAGAGAAGCTATGATCATGCTAACTTGAACTTTTGTTTCAGAATCACCAAACTTACCCTCTCACACCATGCTAATGAGTTGTGCTTGAGCTGTAGCTTATCTATAGCAAACAGCCTATCAGTGGATGTACTTTTCAATCTCCCTTTGTCTTTCAAACTAATTCACTAAGCCTACAGAGAAACAGTTTTACTTAAGAAAGAGGAGGGGAAAAATCATAGAATCATAGACTAGTTAGGGTTGGAAAGGACCTTAAGATCATCGAGTTCCAATCCCCCTGCTATCTGGTAATGCTGCAGAACGAGGTGGAGCTGGTGCTGGGCTGCATTCTCCACCAAGGCACGGGTCAGACCCAGTAAGTTTGTGAGGTCTTCCTGATTTACAACCCAAAGCAGCGCGACTGAACCAACACAAAGAGGTACAAAAACTCTGCCATTAAAAAAAAAATCAATTAATATAGTTACTAATAATAAATAAAATAAATAAAACTGTCACATCTAATACATTGCTCTCTACAAAAGCGCCGTGTCAAACGAGACAAGTTAACTGCAGCACAGACCATAAAAACCTTTAGTCATTTATAAAGTCTAAGGGAGTAAACTAAGACACAAACAGTTTAGACAAACACTGGATCCTTTCTGGGCTTTGTGCAGTTAATTTCCATTAACTTTGCTAGGCATTGATCCAAAAAGCAGTACACATTTTCCTGAGTCTCTGATGTCAACGCAGCTTTTACCCAGCTGCAAAGAAGGCAAAAGAAGAAAATATGCTTTAAACATCTCACGTCACCTAGAACAAGCTAACTCTGAAAGTACCTGAGCAACTATTGTGCTCACATTAATACTCTGAAAGCATTAATTTACTCATGGAAAATGAATGACGCTCCAGATAATCCAGAACATGTGTGATTTAAATAGCCCCCCGCATGCGGATTTCTCTGAATATACAGCAAGTTGGCTCCATCAAAGCAGACAAAATTCACCCCACCCCCAACTCTTCATTATGCTATTTAATGACTTAACAATGCTCCATATTCCAATAGCACAAGCAGTTGCTATGGATTTGTGAGGATTCTCTGGATTTTACTGCTGCCTCTTTCCCTCTCTTCCTGTTGGCAATACAGCCAGAAGACAGGGTGGCAAAAGAGCACCTTGTGTTAAAATGACAACGAAGCCACGGCTGCTGGCTGAAGCCCTTATATTTGCATCCTTTCTCCATGCTCCATCTTAACTTGCAATCTCACATCAACTCTTCATCATACTTTACTTTCAGTAACACCCCCATCTCCCCATACACTGAAACAAATGGCCTGTAACGTTTAAACTACACAAAAGACACTGTCAAGATACTCAGTCCAAAGGTACGCAGCACGACATAGGAGGTGATTTACACAGGCTGGCTCAGGCTACCTTTCCTGGGACTGAAAGGAGTTTGGTATATGATTCCAATCCAATTCCTGCTCTAAAGAAAGACATTTTGGGGGGATGTTGGGAAAACCCTCTCTCTGCACACAGCTGGGTCTAGCACAATTGGCTGCCATCAGATCTCTCTCAACTGGGCCTTCTCAGTCATCTCACAAAAATAAATGATACTTTCATGTAGTAACATTCACTGTCATGCAGATACTTTCATGTAATGACACTATCATGTAGTGGGGTACACTGGAAAGTAAACCTGTGTATGTGGTTGAGAGGGGTGGATGAAAATAGGCTTGAACAGGATTCGCATGGTCCAAACATACCCATCCTTAAATCCATTTCCAGTGACACATGCGTGCCACGTTTAGCTTCTGAGTGTAAATCAAGCCAGACATAGGAAGCTTGTATAATGGCTGTTTCTGTAGAAAAGATAGCTTATGAAGACACCATGCACCAGAATAGATCATTTAGGTTAGAATTAGGAGTCAAGCTAAAGGACAGCGTGGAATTTTGAAGTCAGAATGTGAGAGGAAATACTCATTTCATTTGCTTTGCAAGATCGTTACACCACTATGAGTGTGAAACAGACAAACAAACATGGCAGGAGAAGGGGCTTCAGACAGCACAAGATCTCTTAAAAGAGCTTCTTTGTAAGGGGAGTTAGAGCTAATAAACAATATCCCATTTCCACTCATTTACAGCACAGCCTACAATAACATTACTGGATGGCATGAGAGATGAAGTCGAGGGTCCAGAAATGTTTTCCTAAATGCATTTACATCTCCTAGCTAGCTAGCAACAGAAAAAATACTTTGGGGAATATTGACCCCACTAAGTCATCCACCCTCCCATGTGGAAGTTGAGGAGATACCCAAGACCAAACTACACAGCAGCCAAAACCAAGCAGTCCTACACAGAATACCACCCTGAAGCCTTCTTTACAGAACTATTTTCCCCAGTGTTCTACCAAGGACCCACTCCTACATCTTCCTACAGCAGCCATTCTTCCAAGTTTTCTAGCGACATCGGTGACACCATGGTGACCGGCAGAGAATCATAGGACCAACGAGGTGGAAAAGACCTTCAAGATGAAGCTGGGACAGGCTAGAGAAAACTTCTACATAAAGTCAGTGACATTCCCAAACTTGCTCATACTAAAAATACTTTATCAAGTCCCATATTAGGGAATTAAATTTGCTGCAATTCAAAAAGCAGCCATCTCCATGGAGTAAAACAGGGACTCAACACATTGAGTTCTTCTTGAACTACACTTCCAGAGACATGATAATCCAAGCACATTGAAAAAATAAGGGCATATGGTAAAACTGGAGAAGCAGTTGAGTATTTCTTATGGGAAAATATGAATGGTGGAAAAGACTGTCAAATACTAAGTCCAGAGTGACACGAAATGGGCTTGATACTGCAAACTGCAGTACTACAAATTACATTATCCTGGGTTTCATGTGCCTTTCGTTTTTAAAGGGTCAGAAGAAACTAGTACAGCTTTTAGAAGAGTTGTCTTTCTTTAAATCTACTGTCCTAGAGACTTCATCCTCTTCCTTCTAAACCTATCAGCAAACTTAGCCACAATAACTTTAAAATAAGACACACAAACTGCACTCTTTTTCGTGTTGAAGAAATCAAGCAAATTAACTACTATGACTAGAACCCTTAGTCCTGCATTATCTTTCACTGCCCAGTGTACGAGGGGAGTAAGCGTGCTTCCAACAGTTATTAAAGCTCCATCCTTTCAATTTCCTGAAGGTTTTTACTAGAGCAGCAATGCTTAAAAGCTGATGTAATGTTGACTCACCTTTACATCACAAAACCTAAATTCAATATTCTTTGCAATGCTCTGTTCTATAGGGATTGCAAGGATTTGGTAGAGGAGGGACAGTGGGTAAAATGCTTGCGGGTAAAGTTGCTGCAAGTACAGGCACTGTTGGTGCCACTATGCCTATCAGGTAAGTGCTTGGAAAAAAGCTTAAAACCCTTGCTGGTGTTGCTCTTCTCAGTGCAATTTATGGATGTGAACTTTGTTCTTCACCTCCACTGCATCACGATTGAAAAGTACAGCCCGAATTTGTTTACCTCTCCACAGAAGCAATAGAGACCAACCCGTCAATCTTAACTTCAAAGCATTAGAAGTTAAGAAAACACTTCTAAGGGCTTTCTTTTAGCAACTGTTGTTAGACAAATGACAGGCCAACTGTTCAGCGTCTATCCCCAGCCCTGGTGATCACCCCATCACACAAGAGTGAACACCTCAAGCATTCCTTGAATGTGGGTCAGCCGCAATGCAGCACAAAGCCAGGAGCATGGGTGCGAAGCTGAAAGCGAGCGAGGAGCAGATGGGGTGGTGGGAAGGGAAGCAACACATCCTGACTAACAGTTCCTGGCTATTTTCTCTAGCTGCAGTTAGGAGCACTCAAAGTGGAGGGCAGGGTGTGACTGAGCAGCTGGGGGAGCAGATGGGACGGAGGAAAGGCTGGAAATTGTGACAAAGCTCTGCCAAACAGAACGTCAGTGTCTTCAATTTTCAAAGTGAGCAGTAAAAGGAAGACGGGTTGGATGCAAGCAGAGGGGCAACTTCCACAAATGTTTGTTAATACACATTGTCAGCGGGTAATAGTAACAAAAGAGTGTTTGGGAGAGTGCAGAAACAAAGGGATGGAGTACATGTGCTCAGAAATGCTGAGGAAGTTGGGCTCAAAAAGCAGCAGGAGCAAGGGGAACCCAGCTGAGGAGGGGCTGGCATGTCAATATAGTGCCTACTCCTGCACTCTGAAGCTGAGGGACAGATGCTGAGTAGGAAAAGAGTAGCGACTGTACCACACAACAGAAAAGCAACAAAAATAAAGATTTCTGGTTGAATACACAGACAAAACAGCCATTTATGAGATAATCCAAAAGAAACTGTGGAATCCCCAGAACTATATCAGTAACAAGATAAGGAACAGGCTGCAAGCAGAAAGTGAACAAGATGTGCTACCAGATCTTATCAATCAACAACTGCCACGCTGAATGGAAGAATAAATATAATTTCCCATCAGTATATCCTGTAACCATCAGTATTCGTGGCAATCATTCCTGCTTGCTCCTTCTTCCTCTAGCTCTAAGCCAGAGCCAGTCTCCTTTACTTTGCTTTATTGTTCTGGCATTTTATTTTGCTTGCAGTTGTTCCCTCCCTTCTTTCCAAACTGACCGGAGGTCATCTCCTGTTTCTTTCCAACGTATAGACCTTCCTTTCCAAAGCAAAGGTAAAAATTAGCTCCTGGAAGGTTTATGCATGAAGGTGGGAACTAACAACAGTTTTCCAAGGGACAGGATGATGCAAATGACCTGTAATTCCCTACATCACTCCCATAAAAAGAGGACCATGTATTTAAAATCAAGCAGCTGTCAGTTAACATCTAGTCTCACAAATAGAACTTGTTTCTGAATTTAGGAATAAATGCTATATATAGTATTTGAGAAGCTACTCATCTTCTGTATTGAAGTCCTACTAAACATTCACTCAACAAAATGCTGTCTTGCACTAGCACCAGTTCATTTTTAGATTTTCCAGCAGATCTACATTTATAGCATCTCTCAGCAAAGAGCCAATCCCCCCTTCTGTTTGAAGACAGCCTCCTACCAGCTCGTATGTATGCACTACACTCGGAGATGCATGTGTGAAAGTTTGACATACACTGAAGGAAATTTCTGTACTTGCTCCTACACTTCGCTCCTCACCCTCAAAGAACCTGCCCAAACATATTTTTGTTTTAAGAAGTGACAGCTTGTGAAAAGTACAAAATGAACAGCATGGAAACGCACCATCCTCTTTAGTGGTTTCTGCTTCAAGCAGGGAATTTAACCAAGTGATGGCAAGGTACATACTCTTACACATGTCTCTGCTGTCACCAAGGAGGACGGGTTGAGAGTGCCACACACTCCCCTCTGCGTCCAGGTCCTTGACATCCTCATTTTTGTTCTACTAGTTCCCACTCTGGTTCTCTCAGTTCCCTCATCCACATTTTACTGGTTTTACCTTTTAAATCGCAATCAAATGGGGAAAGGACATAACTTCACCAATCGTGGTGCCGCATGGTGATTCTGCCCCCGTGCTCCTCCCACACTGCCACTGGGAAACTGTGAACAAATAAATATACACAGGAATAATCCCTATGGAGACTCTCGGCAAACACAGACTTGCTTTCCTTGTGGCAAGTTTCTGTAGCATAAGGCACAGCAGAAAGACAAGAGTGCAACCACTCCTCAGAACTTTTACCTTGTATTTCCATTAAATGCTGACATCAATTGCCTGCACTCATTTTTGAGGTGAACAACACGAACAACTCATGTAACAGTAACAAAGAAGTCCATAACTAGGGTCACTCTGCTGCGTGTCCACCCCATAGCATGATCTACCTGCTTTTCAAACTACGTTATGGCCCGAACACCAGCAAACAGCCTGATGTCTGAACAAGAGAAGAGGAAGTAGATAATGCCGGCATGTGCAAGAAACCCTCTGTTATGATAATTGAGCAGCTACACAGTGGGCTTCCCAGCTGACTCGAGTCGGAAACGGAGCAGCTATCAGCTGGTTAAAGACATGGAAAACCACAAGTTTCTCCACTGCTGGCCTCAAAATTAGTACTTCTTACACAGATTTACAAAGAAAAATATGGATCATTGTACTCAAAAGGTAGGAAACAATCAAATGCTATCTCTGAAATCTTGCTGCAGTCACTTTCATCGTTCGTTGTAATGAAACCCTACATCATATTGCATATGCCTGCTCCCCATACAAAACCAACACCTATCAGATTTTCAGTCTTTGTTACTGAGTCTGAGGCAAGAAGTTCCCTCAGCAAAGAAAACCAGAGCTGGAGTGCAAGTGTGTGTCTGTGCGTCTGCATTTTTAGTAGGGCTCCCAAAACATTTTGGGATCTACTTCCACAAAGACAAATGAACCCTTACAAGAAGAGGGTGAAGAAGAGAGAAACAAATCGTATCAAGCAAAAGCAGAAACATGGCTAGAACTACCTGAGTCAGAATTATTGCTGGCAAACCTAAAATGACTTTTAGCATCCAGGGGAAAAAACCCTGGATGCATCAGCCAGCCCATATTCACCTTTATGGTCATTCAGCAGCTCAGTACAAAACAGCACCTTGATAACTCAGCTTGCTGCTCCCAGGTACCATAGACAAAGACAGTTGTCACAAGCCTGCCCTGGCTAATGTTCACATCCAGTGAAAGCAGTTTCCACTGGTTTTGAGCCAGAGGGCATCTACTTTGGATAGTAGGGATTTCTGGTTAGAGCAATGATACGGCTGAACTCAAGGCTGGGGTGGGTGACAAGCCTCATCCCCTGGTCTGGGTTTGACATTATGGGTGATACTTCTATCTCAAAAGCCAATTCTGCACTAGGAAATGAGTCTGATGATGGGACTTTGTTCAACCACCTCCCTTTCCATTCTTCCAGAGTCTGAGAGAGTGAAATGACAAACCCAAAAGAAGTCTACAGCAAGCACATAAAATGTTACGAGTATCACTGGCAATGCTTGCCACTAAATATAATCACCATGCTGCACTAAAACCATGTATGAATTACATAAAACTACTAGTAAAAAAGAAAAGGCCAGACAGGCTTAATAGAAGTAAACCAGTAATATAAATACTCTTTTCACCAAACGAAGCAAAATAAAGACCAAAGCCTAGTATGTACTGAAGAACAGCTGAGAAGGGTCTGTTATTATTCCAGGGATCTTACTAAAGATCTCATCTTGCAAGGTGGTCAACAAACATACTTCCCTTGAACAAGTTCCTAATATTTGGCCAGTTCTTGCCTCAGTCGGCTGCAGAAGGAAGCTTTACAGTTTAGAGGGAGTTCTACTTGCTAAAAGAAATTCTGTCATTAAAGGAGACGGTTACACATTTGGTCAATATGAAATTAAAAAAACCTTTACCTTGGCTAGGCTGAATTTGGGCCCCAACATAGGGTTGAGTAATTACTGCAGTGGAACCCAATTGGTTTCTCTGTCCCACTGACTCTAAATAGGGAGGCTCAAGCTACTACCCTGTACTGCTTATGCACGTTAGCCAGCGGGATGTTCCAGGTAGTTGAGCTCCTCCTCTTCCACCTTCTTTCCCCAGGTTTTGCTCATACATTGTATTGCTTTGGGTGCTGTTCAGATTCCTCTCCATGAGGCACCTCACCTAGCAATAAAATAACCAGAGGACATAAAGCTTTCTGCTGGGGTAAAGAGCTAGGTCAGCTCCACGAAGATTCCAGCAGGGAAGTCTGCAGAGGAGAAAGTGGTGAAACTGCAAAGGAGGGAGGAAAGAGAAATGGAACCTCTCGCCCTTCAGGAGCAGTGAGCTATTAGACGTGCTTAATTCCCTGTAGGACCACAATCCAGAGGTCAGGCCCTCCAGTCATTACTTTTCCATGCTCCACATCAGCTGGCTGCGGGATCACCGCATAACGTGTAACTTATTAGGAATTAACTGTAGGCATTTTAATGCACCTAGCAGAGGAAACAGGGCAAATAAAATTAAACCAAGGAAAAAACAGACAAAACCCCCTCACCGCACCCAACTTCTTTTTAAAAGCCATCTACAGTTCTGTTCTCTGCGAAGCTGAGGATGCCTATGGTCACTGAACACATCTCTGGTACCCAAAGTAATGGTTGTACTTAACTACAGAGACAAATGTATGGATTCATGCTTCGGGGGGGGGGGGAAGCAATCTAACAGTAACCAAAACCATGGGCATCACACAAGATATTTCCCATTTTGCTGAAGGGGGTAGGAAGGCAACTAGAATGCATTGAAACGGACTTCATTAGTGCACTTCGCTACAGCCAGGCGTGGAAATGGAGAAATCAAAGCATTTTATACTTTAAAACCCCAAACCACTTACAAGGATAGTTCAAATGACTTGAAAACAAGCCATGCTTAAAATTAGTTGGTTTCTCAAATTGAATCGTTTCTGGTGTATTTAGTTTCTTACTAAATAAAGCTAGAAGTAAGACTGAAACTAGAAATTCCTCACAGCATTATTGTTAGAAGAGAGATCTTTATGTCTTAACTTAAACATTCTTACTAGACTGAAAGGTGTGTTTGCACTTTCCAGAAGAACTAAGAAGATCCATGTTGGTGCTTCAATTCAAACACTGATTTTAACAATATGCCAACTTCGATTCCTTTGCTCCATCTTCTTTAGAATGATTCCCAAAGACTTCTGTTCTACAAATTCACTGATTTAAGGATGTTGTCACCTCTTCTAATGTTTAAATCATTCTAAATCTATTTCTATATGAAGACCTAATTTCTGTATCTTGCTTTCCTTAAGGAAAAAGATGAAGGAATTTAAATCACTAGATGATGGTCATTAGCATTTTGCTTTCAAAATCTGACATGTTATTTATTACAACTCAATCCAAACTCTGACACCGATTTTGAACCAGTTACTACTGTTCATCTGCGAGAAACATAGATGCAGTGAAACAAAGCACTTCTTTGCTCAATACAGGTTTAAATAGCTTCTGAAAAAGTAAAAAAAAAAAAAAGAACTGATAAAACCAAAATAAACTTCTCCAGTTGAATATAAAGTTCCCAGATATGCCTTGGCTTATGATGCTCGGCATTTATTGTTGCTTTATAGACAATGTTTTAACGAAAAGACGGTCTTATTTAATTCAGCTCTAATTTACTGACATCTAACAAGTAATCTTTAGAGGAAAGAAGATACACAGCTCACTGAAACATAGAAGCTCACAGCAGCCTAAGCTGAAAAGTACACAAGAAGGAGCACCAGCTCTTACAGAGCTGAAATCAGGAAGCCAGCCCTGGTTTGCAACCAGTACAAATGAAGTTTCAGCTCCAACCTTTTGGGTCAGGATAGTCAGTGTTTTCAGTAAATATTAGTTTATATGCTCATGCTGCTTTGTTGATTCTAGTTCAATATGCCTGAGATGACATTTCAAACCTGTCAGACTGCTACAGGAGTGTTAGCTACCCATGCTGCGCTGGGTTTCAAGCACTGAGATTTAAACTACCATAAAATCTGCATAAATATAGGGTCCAATTCTTTTTACATATATTCTTAGTCAGCACAAGGATTCAGTGAAGGACTAGACTCAAGTGGGCTTTATTTAGATTCTATCTTCCTGTTGCAAGAGAATTAACCCAATATAGTGGGGAAAAAAGGGGAAGCAGTTTTGATACAATTATTGTTATCCTTTGGGATCAATTCCATTTTAAACCCAGCAAGATTAAAATTCAACTTACTCTTCAAGCTTTTCTTAAATAGATTTTACTGATTAAACATCTGCTGCTCAACTGAATTATGGAACTCAACTTGAACACCAATATATGAGGAGGTTTGGGGAATGGAATGCGTTAAAAGAAGCAGAAACCTGGGATTGTGTGTTTTTCAGAAACTCATCTGCTATTCGGAGGACAAAATGAACTTTCCTTTTTTAAAATAGCCTGCAAGAGCAAACAGAGCAAGGGAGTGAAGCACAAGAATGCAAAGGATTTCACCTGGTCAAGAGATAAGATATAGTGAAAAACCCAGACTGGGGTTCTCAATGCCAAGGTGACTACTTGCAGCACATTCCTGATCAGACAGGATTATGGGAACACTTCCAAAAGCCAGACTACAAGAGAAAAAAGGAAATTTATATAAGGCAAGAGGAAATTTGCAGTTCATTTTAAATGTGATACTTCTCAGAGAATGTCACGTCACCTCTTGATAGGAAAGGGTCAAAGTCCAATTACTTGTCTGCTCCCCAGTCTCAATGTTCAAGAAGTAAATGGGTATTTGTTCTTAGAGTGAGGAGAGAGCATGAGGGGTAGTTTGCAAAGACTGGAGCTCATGTTGTTGGAGAGAGACCTTCAAGGCACAAGGCAAAGCGTGACTCAACCATAACTGAATACAGAAAGATCTGCCTAATGCTTAATGCAGATGCCAAACTATTCATATTACAAATACTGGTGTCAGAAATAGTTCCGGGAAAGATGTGAACATGTCTTCTAAGGAAGGCCTATAGCCATGTTTCCAAAGAGAAACAGGAAAAAAGGAGACATAGGAGACATTGGATAGGCCTTTAACATTGCATGAAAACAAAGGGAAGGGGTAAAAGGCACTGGGTTCACTGTTAGGGAATTCATTCACACAAAAAAGAGCCCTACTGCCAGCATATCATTACAACTATGCTTTAGAAATTAATCCAACACACGTAACCTCCCCCTCATAATGCAACATCCTTCTCATTTCTATGGAATTTAAGCACTTAATCAAGAGTTCTTCTAAAATTTCTGATACAGTGACATCAAATACAAAATGCCTCAACACTTGTATTTCCTCACAGCTGCAGGCCTGAAAAACTATGCTGTCTTCCAGACCAGAGGCAAATGTATGCAGCTGAAGCTCAGTTTCACCCTAGAGGGAGGATTAATGGATCTGATAAACTCATTCTCTAGGAAGGAAAAAAGCTGCTCCTAGACTGTCACTGAATTCATAGTGATGACCAGTTGGATGACATAAGGTAGCACTGGCTGTTATTAGCTACTAAATGACTTAGCTGTATCAGGTGCCACACATGGGATGCCACAACAGTGAAAACTGAGATGGGTGGGATGGACAGCAAGCAGAATTACTTGAGCATCAGGACTTCATCAGTCTGCAGAGTGAGTCACCACCACCATCACATTATATAGGAAAACAAATTATGTGCACTTTTCACAACTAAGGAAGAAAGATATAGGAATTATTTATTCTTACAAAGTCATTAGAAGATTTGGGATTTAACAGTGAGCAAACCTGCAGACTAAAAAGACCCTCGAGATTAAAACACTGTGTTTTGCACATGACTGCACTTCAAAGACAGTTTTGTCCTTTGGAAATGACATCATGAAGGTCAAAATTATAAATAAACTGAAAATACCAGAGGTCTTCAAAGCAAAGTAATATTTTCATTACTTGCCTCTTGAGTGGCATAAGATTTCCCAGTGTAAGCTTGTTCCCAGATGCAAGCAGCTGCTCCATACACATTTGTCCAGGAAACACATGGTTAGAAATACATACTCCTAATTTTAGTGAAGATGACTATTTTAAGGGTATCCTGAGTGAAACCCGAATACAAATGTTAAAACTGGCTTCTGTTCAGCCAATGTGACAAGCAGTTTCTTACTGTAGGACTGCAGAAGAAGCTTTTAAGACCATATTTCAGCATTTTATTTGCTGATACTTTGCAGAATTCTAGTTACACTGCTTACCTTAAACACTGAGGGTGGGCAAAGGAATGTTAACTCTTAGCTGTTATCCATGACTTCTAATCTAGATGGAACCAAACCAGCAGCCAGGAACTTCAGATGAACACAGATAAAAGAACATGGCAGGGGGCTGGAACGAGATGATCTTAAGGTTCTTTCCAACCATAACTATTCTATGATTCTATGAAATGAAGAAAGATTCAACTTACAATTAAATCTTGAATAGGTGAAATAGAAAGTATCTTCGTGATGCCACCTTCCGCAATTACTCCAAGCCAGTTCAGTGCTCCCCAGTACCACAGGTAGCTCTGCCCTCCATGCCAATAGCTTACAAAGGCAAAAGTGAGGGCTGTAGAGAAGAGTGTTCCCAGCAGACTGGACTGAGATCCTCCCATCGGAACATAAATGTACCTGTAGGTGAAACAACAGATGAGCAGCATTATTTGGGGATTTCACATAAATCTCAGAAGAACAACAACATAACAGATTTGTTATGTGGTGGCATAAAGAGAGAATTTGAACAATTACCTGACATTCTCTGTTTACCTGCCCTAGTTTCTGCAAAGCCGTAGTCCACTTTACGAAGTATAGGCATGTACCATTTGGTGAAAAGACAATTTTATGGTCACGGGAACTCTGCACTAGGCTAATATCTAGTATAAACCATTCTCAATTGCAAAAGACAAATGTTCAGGTCTTTCAACTGCAGTAGTTGTAAGTTAAGTTATATAAACAGAAATTATATGCAATCTTCATGTGAGGGTGCTGAGGCGCTGGCACAGGGTGCCCAGGGAAGCTGTGGCTGCCCCATCCCTGGCAGTGCTCAAGGCCAGGTTGGACACAGGGGCTTGGAGCAACCTGCTCTAGTGGAAGGTGTCACTGCCTGTGGCAGGGGACTGGGACTGGATGCGCTTTAAAGTCCCTTCTAACCCAAACCAGTCTGGGATTCTATGCCTACTCAATGACCTTCAGAGCACATGTACCAAACCCCTCCCCCCAATCCCATATGAAGCACCCTGCACACAATTATATTCTTTATTTAAACTGAATCCAGGAGTCAGAACCTTAGTCTCTAATTGATGCCTATAAGCGTCCAGACAGCACTGCTCGTTCAGTAAGACTATCAGAAGCAATGTCATTCTGAAAGCTGACACTGGGTTTGGGGTCACTTCTTCCTGCTCCTGGCATTTTCCAAGTAAAGCACGGCCACTCGCCAGCCAGTCACATATTTCTGTTAACACCTGGAAATCATCAGGCAACAGAGTCACCACCCAGCTCCTGGGTACCAGTACGGAGATGCAGTATATGTGAACTGGTGGTGATGGTCCTCCTGAGCCGTCATTCCTTTGGCATCATGCATTGTACTCACATTTGAGATTATTTCTACTTGCTAGAGATAATGAAAGGAAATCTTTCTGCAATGAGATTTTTATTTCTGGTTATCAGGTTTTACATTCAGAGGTAAATACCAGCTTAAAAATTTAAAGGGGAAATTATCTGAATGCTTTATTCCTCATGTTAGGAAGTAAGAAAATTCAGTGACAGAGGAAAACAAAGTGATGAGAGTGATTAAAAGCTAAACAGAAGAGTCATTTAAAAAACAACTGTCAAATTCTCCCATTTCTCTATAAGCCTAACATCAATACACCACTTCAGCCTGCTACAGGGAACATCTGATGACGTTTATAGCCATTTTCAGTATCAGTGTGATTTCACTAGGCACATGAAAATAAATAGAAATTAAGATCAATAGTTTTCATTTATGTTGTGCTTTTCTTCTCCCTCCCCTTCCCATGTTCCACTCAAGTCTATTCTTTTCTCATCACATATATATAAAGACACAACTGACATAATCATGCCTTCTTGACACAAGGGCACTAACTGCCCTCAGACCGCATGGTCTGCCCTCCCTTGTTAGCGCATTCCCACTATTTTAGTAGCTATAAAGGCCTGATGGATATCGAGTGATTTCTCTCAGACAGAGTGAAGAGCAGTTCTGTATGTGCCTGTGGGGTTTGTGCCGGAGAAAAGTGGGGAAAACCCATTACCACATTACAGAACACATCAGGAACAAACCTACTTCCTGCCTCACTATCCACATTGTGATCCACTTACTACTTCCACCATCCACATGGTACACGTGTGCACACACTCTTTCATTGGCAGGCCTGTGGATAAGTAACAGGCAGCTCAGCATGCAGCCAGGGGTAGAACCTGGCTCCATGCCTGGCACTTTGTGCTCTGACAGAATCCAAACCGGCCTGCAAAAGAGCCACCACAAGAGCCCTTGCTGTTACAGAAATGCATTTTGCCTTTTTCATGTGAGCATCAGAATCTAATTTATCAGTCCTTTTCCTGGATGCTTCCACCCATTTGATTACAGAAGGCTACACTTACACTGAAGCGTAAAGGAGAATAAACCAGTGAATACTATTATTAAGCCAGATGACAGAAGAAACTTACTACTTCTGTATTATGATTTGACACAACACCCACTTTGTAACTAACAATTTGTTGTGCTTTAAACCTGCCAGCATCTAAGCCCTTCACAGCCCCTCGCTCAGTCCCCCCTGGTGGGATGGGGAAGAAAAGGAGCCTTTTAGAGCTGTTCTGCCCTCCACCTCACTACCAGAACCTGTGAGGAGGGAAGCAGGGAGACAGATGAAGGGGCAATCACTACTACGACTTGATGTCTGCACGCTTCCCAACATTATTCCTTCTTCTTTACGCCACCATCTACCTGCAAACTATCCTAGAGTCCATCTGTACTGTGATTACAAACTCAGGGTTTACAGAGAGATTGCTGCACAGCACATGGATCTGCTGCACCACATGCAGAATAGCATTACATAAACATCGCATTTTAAGCTTCCACACAGCAGTTAAGACTATTCCCATCTCTAATCACAGAAAATCCACAGAGAAGCTCAAAACCCCTATTTCAGGGACTATTAGTGTATAAAAGTAATCATGGCTCCTCATGGCAGACTACCACAACTCAAAGGGACACCCTCCTAGCAGAATGTAACAGCTCACAAGCAGATTACACATTTACCATACATGTGCAGGAAAGGCAGTCAGTGGCCCAAAGATGGATAAATGAAGGAAAGTAATAAGGTGGTTTTTAAAGAGAAAAGGATGTTAAGGCAAGTAGAGTTGAGGATGATCATTGGTCACATCCCTCCAGGTTATTTGAGAGGGATGGGTAACACTGGTGCCCCTTACAAGACACAAAAATTACAGACAGGAAGATTAGACCTGCAGAAGATGCTTAGTATCAGAAAATGCAGGCTAAGAGAGCATCTAAAGATGAAACATTAACTTATGGGATCTAAAGTCAATTCCTACCAGAACTTCAAAAGTGAAAGAACAGAGATTTCTAGGCAGGCTGTCAGAGAGGAACGCGTGAACGCCTTAGGCCAGGCTTTGCCAACCATTCCTAGGCTGGCTAGACCTCAAGGAAAGGCACTTCATGTTGTCAGAAGAAGCTGGGCATATTCGATGGAGAGAAGAGAATGGGGAAGAGAACTCTGTGTAGATTAAATATCTCAGAACATCTGGGAGATATCAGAGGCACATAAATACAAATAAGTATTGAGAAATGCTATACATAGTAAGAATTATTTGAAGACACACACACACACACCTGACCTAAGTATCTGTCCTTAGCCTTTCCCTGGCAAAGATGCTGCCAGACTGTCCCATATTTCCACAGACTCCATTCTGATTCCAAACCAAACTTCACATGCTAAACATGCTACTTTCACAAACAAAACATAACCTTGTGTGTCTGTCTTTTACTCCCACTTCCAGTAGCTTAAATCAGCTTCTCTACAGCCGCCAAGCTGTTCCACTTACACAACTGATCTTAACTTTAACTCACTAAGTGAACATTTGAGAATTGGACAAAATATGTAAATGGTACCATTTAAATCCCTAAAGTAATGCAAACACAAACATAATAGCTGAGGTATTTAAAAGTGACATTTACTTACAAAGCATAACTTTTCAATCCAATAACCATTTTGTTAGTTTTCTTGAAGTGGGAATCTAAGAACAATCACAGGAGAGCTGACAATCATTCCCTGGGAAAGCACATCTTTTCTTTTAATGACATTTACATTACCAAGTTTTTCTTCTAAGAACTTCCGAAAAACACAAAAAGGAGCATTTATAACCAGTGAAGAATCACTCTAAACGGCTTTTATTCCTTGAAGCCTCAATACACTGCTCCTACTTCCACATGCACGTAATTTGAACCATATTTAAATCGTGAAGTGCAAGTAAAGCGCCTGTTTAAACGCAGTTCTGTGCAGGGGCTTCCTTCAACATGTGCTTTCATTTCTCCCTTGAAGGAAGGCTATACAGCAAGATGTGTGCTACCCATGTTTTTAATTCCCCTCTCCTTAGCTATTGCTCTTGCAATGTCTTATCCAGAACCAGGTGAAATGTAAATAAAAAGGGAACTTGCTTGTAATTGCAAGCTTCTTGTAAATAAAATCAACTCATGAGCTGTTTGTGTTTCAGTTCAGGGCACATATATGGTACCTGAAATTCCAGTGCCTCTCCGCATTTCAGAGCATTCAAGGGTTAACCATACTGTGTAGAGCTGGACAGTGAAACAGCCAACACAGTAAATGTTAAAAGAGCAATATCAAAGTCTTCCATCTCACATTCCAACAACAGCTGTTGCTTGAGGTTGCAGACCTCAAGTGAGGGTGTCCATTTGTGGATGTGTATAAAAAGAATGTGACCCTTTCAGTCAATAAAAAGTTCTTCATCATTAGCTGTGAAAGCAATGCTCAACGTGAGCCTGAACAGCTTTGAGGATAAACAGCCAAGTTTCCACTCATTTTGTTTCTAAATTATCCTGAGGTTTGTCACCACAGAAGAGATTTGATTGAAACGGAAAGTGTGGCAGGACACAGGGTGACAACTAGAGGGGAATTCCCTCTACAACTGGGGCTGGGCTGCTTTCATTTATTCCTTTTTAATCCTGTGCTTTCTTTTTGTGGCCATTGACTTCAAATTTTTCTCTACTGCATCATAAAAAGATTTTAGGCCAGTTCTACAAATTTATACTTCTGGGTGAGCTCTTAACATTCCTGTTTTGCTATTTTGAGCTGTCACTGATTGGAGGGAGCTACACAGACCGCAGAAGTAAAGCACACCTCTAAGTCTTTCCAAGACTGCGTCCTACATGACAGGCTTGGGGAAGAGTGGCTGGAAGGCTGCCCATGGAGAAGGAGCTGGGGGTGCTGATTGATGGAGCTGAATATGAGCCACCTTGTGCCCAGGCAGCCAAGAAGGCCAAGAGCACCAGTGTGGCAGCAGGGCCAGGGCAGTGACTGTCCCCTGTGCTGGGCATTGGTGAGGCTGCACCTCAAACCCTGTGCTCAGCTCTGGGCCCCTCACTATGAGAGAGACATTGTGGTGCTGGAGGAGGGCCAGAGAAGGGCACTGGAGATGGTGCAGGGCCTGGAGCACAGTGTGATGGGGAACGGCTGAGGGACCTGGGGGGTTCAGATGGAGAAGAGAAGGCTCAGGGGGGACCTGATTGCTCCCTACAACTGCCTGAGAGGAGGATGGAGCCAGGAGGGGACTGTGCTCTGCTCCTAAGGAACAAGGGATGGGACAAGAGGAAATGGCCTCAAGCTGTACCAGGGCAGGTTTAGATGGAGCTGAGGAACAATTCCTGCCCCAAAGGGTGCTCAGGCATTGGCACAGGCTGCCCAGGGCAGTGCTGGAGTCACCGTCCCTGCAAGTGTTCACACACCGTGGAGACGAGGCCTCAGTGCCATGAGTTAGTGGTGGCCTTGGCAGTGCTGGGGAATGGTTGGACGGGATGCGCTTAACGGGCTTTTCCAACCTGGTTGATTCTATGATTCCATGAACAAACCTGGTTTCAATCACAAAAACATCTCCTGTATACATGACTTTAAAGGCTGAGCCCCACATATTTGCACCTGAAATAAAAGAAATAACCAGACGTATTTGGAACATCATGGGAAAAGCTTCCATTAGGAGAGATAACTCTTGCTCTTACTGTGAAACTCCAGCTTTTTCCAAGGTGTAATAATTTTGCCGGGCTGTTGACAAAGCGGTTTAAGCTCTGTAAGCTCCTCTCACTGCCCCAGCTTAATGCAATGTTTAGAGACACTTTGACAAATGCAGACCCTTTAAAATACTGAAGCTAATGCTGGCTCCAGGCAAACGTTGTTAAATCAGCTCAAAAATGTTTAATGAGAAATTAAGCCCATTAGGGTTACAAAGCATTAATGAGAATATTCATATGCAAGAACACTGGGCTTTACAAATATGACCTGAATTCAGGTTCACTTCCCAGTTGTCAGCATGCTTCCCCGCAAAACCAAGTGCGCCATTCCCTACTCAAATCTGAGAAGTGTTTAATGGAGTTTTCTGCCCTTGCATTCAACACAAAAAAATGATCCAAGTCCGCATGTCAAGGGGCAGGTAACTGGAGAATACCGAAGACATCATTTTGAATTCACTCTTCCAAGGAAGCTCATGTTTACAGAGATTCATTTAATTCAAATGGAATTTTAATGGAAATCATAATGCTTCCTTTTAATAGACTTTCATTCTTGATGGAGTGCTGTGTTCAGTTTTCTCCCAGCCACATCTAGGAAAGAAAGGCCTACCAGCACCTGTGTGCACCCAAACACAGAGCTACCAGTCAGCTACCTTTGATCCCAATGGAAATGGGAGAGGTTCCAGATGATCAAAGTCCCAAAAGAACGGTTAAATCATTAAGTCCAAACCAGGCCCTCAGGCGTATTGCTGAGGGTAGGAGCCTAAATGTTAGCTAAAAGACTACCAAAAGAGCCTTAAGCACTTACAGCTCAGTTATTGGGCAGGAAGGGGCTGTATCCCCAGGTGATATAGCAGGAAGCAGGCACCTCCTGCCTCCTTCCATGAGGAGCCTGCAGAGCTGTTCTGAACCTAACTCCTCTGAGGGGCCCAATTCATTTCTGATACTCTCAATGCCCCTACCATGTGCTGGTAACACCTAAGCTCAGGAGCACAGCAATCGGGCTGTGTGCCTTTGAAAACCTGGCTGGAGGAGACACCTATTAATAGCACTGTCACTCTTGGCTTATAACATGGTAGAGGACAGGCTCTTTGCCGGGGAGACCAACGTATCTTGTCTCCCAGAGGAGTGCTCCAGCTCCCTGTTACCAGGCTGCCACCAGGCAGAAAAGAAAACCAAATTCAAAGAGTGAATATGCAAGAAAAACCCCAACTCCGTGGCTAGGGCGCTACCCAGAGACACAGAGATCCCAGCCCTGCTTTCTGCACCAGAATTGCTCACTCTGCCCTAAAGAACCATTATACAGAACAGATAAGCAACACCATGAATTAAAGGATTATCTTTTCCCCCTCATTTTCCTTACTTCTCCTGACCCTGACACTTAAGGGCCCAGCTCAAAATTCAGAGTTGTGTATATACCTGCTCCAGAGGCCACATTGGCATCATTTGCCCACACAAATAAAGCCTTTGCAGCAAATCTCTTCCCTTGCCATCTCCATGTATGCATTCACCACAAGCACATTTTACAGTAGTTTTCAACTGCAGCTAAAGCAACAGAGACCAATTCTTCCTGCACTTGTGACTGCACGTACTGAACTATTTGTGGCTCAGTTAGTGAAAAACTGTTAAGTACATGTCATTTGTTGCTCTGTCCGTGTCAACAACCACGTACTACATTTTCTTCCCCTTCTTAGAAAGCCACTTCTAATTCCACAGGCGTAATCATTAAGCTATTTGGCCATCCTGCTAACATTAGTACACCAGGTACATCAGCCACAATGCAGATCCATCTGCATCTTAAATTCACATGCTTAAAATACTCATCACTGTGCCCTTAACAGCTACCTTTTCCAGCACACCTCTGCCCAAGGAGTGCATGAAACGTAGTCACTACAAGAGAACCTCTAGTATTTTCCTTATTAAAATGTTTCTGCTTAGAGACAAGGTGATGAAGTTGAACAGCCCTCGCAGTTTGCTAGGTAACAGAAAAGACTTTAATTCTCACGGATTCCTTTGTGGAGAGCTCGATGAGTCTTTTGCATTTACACATCTCTTTGTGCACACGCATGTCAAAGGGCTCTTGCTCCTAAGACAAAAGGCCAGACCAGATTTTCTTTCATTGCCAGCAAGATTTTCTTCATCTGCCAGGTGGATAGGGATCTGTGTTCTGTGTTCATCTTCACTGCCAAGTACCTTTTGCACCAAGCCTCCTCTGCTCCAACCCTAAAATCAGCCAAATCCAACCTCTTCAATATTTGAAGACTGAAGAATCAAAAAGATGTTTTGATCCTTCCCTAGTTACTCATTGCTATTTCAAGAGAAGAAAGTACTGAATAATGGCGTGTTTGTATTTCTTTTTCTGTGTGGGTTCACAT
This sequence comes from Amazona ochrocephala, assembly GCA_039720435.1. Classification (NCBI taxonomy): domain Eukaryota; kingdom Metazoa; phylum Chordata; class Aves; order Psittaciformes; family Psittacidae; genus Amazona; species Amazona ochrocephala. The sequence goes on from CM077878.1 coordinate 125,530,601, forward strand.
ACAGGGTTTGGCTGGATGCTACCCTGCTTTGTGGAGTTTGTGGATGCAGGGGTGAGGTTCATTAAATAGAGTACATGCTAAGTAGAGCAGCAAGACAAGAATCATTTCTTTCACCATTAACTTCATCTGGAGGTTGGACTGACAGAGTGAACTGGACTAATTTCTTCCAATTTCAATGTGGTTTCATTTTGTTCTATTTCCAGAAGATGCTGACTAAAGGATTTCCATTTTAGTGTTAAAAATAACATCCCTACGTTAAAAACTCTTTATTCTAAAAACCCGCCACCCTGTGCAAGATGCAATGATTTTCTTGTATCACATCCTGGGTGGAATAGCTGTCCAGCATTCTGCTCTGCCTGGCCAGTTTTAATCTTCTAAGCATTCCTGTACCAGAACTCTTCCTATGCGTCCATGATCAATTTATATTTCTAGTTCGATATTGACTGAGAAGTGATTATATCCATAAGGTGGAGAAACCATCAAGAAACACAGTGCAAACTAAACTGCAGCCCTTAACTTCAAGCCTGCCAGTTAAACCCTCTCCTGAATGCAAGCACAGTACTAACTTTGCAGCTAAGCACTGAGGTGTCAGTGTTAAGCTTAGATTCTATTTAAACAACAAATACACTAACACCGTTCTCTGTATCTCACACTCTTTTCTGTGCCTTTATGGGATAACTGAGCATATGACACAGCCTCCTGAGGTAATCCCTCTTGGATAGCTGTTGCTCCCTTGCTTCCTCATCCCCTCTCCTTTGAGCCAGAAAGCGCAGGCTGCTGGGGCTTCTCCTGAGATCCCAGCAGCTAATGGCTTTCCTGCTCCTGCCTGGCAGTAAGGAGAAAGCAGTAAGGCTGGAATCAAAGGATCTGATCCCAGACTCATTTAAGCAAGCTCCAGTATCCCTTTAAAGCTACAGGGAACAGCATAAAGCCAGCTGTAACAGTTGGTGTTAAAACCCTTAAAGCATCCACTGCTGGCAGGAGGTTGAGGATTTTAGGTGAGGCCGCTGCCATTCACAGCAGGAGGTGATTTTTAGCTCTTAATGTAACAACAACAAAGAGAGGACAAAAGCAATGCAGGCAAAATTTAAATTGTAAATTGAGCCCTCATTTTAGTCCTGTAATACACATTTCCTAACAACCATAACCCGTGTGAGCAACGGGGTCTTTGCACAGGGTTGATGTTTTTCTTTGCTAGCTGTATCTGAGCAAGAAAACCTGTTTAGTTATCATAGGGCATTTTTCAACCTTGTTAATGGAATTTAATATTAAATAGGAGTACATTCTGTGAAGGATGCCTAGCTGTGATTCTTTGCTTTGCTGAGTAGGTAGTGTTTAAATCAATAGCAAGGGCATTCTTCCCCGACCCTCATGCACCCTTGCTCTGCTTTTGAGCATTCTAAAGGAGAACAGCAATACAAAACACCACCATGCTGTTCCATTCTAACTCAGAAAGGTAAGATTATCCAGAAAATGTATTTATGATCAATCTTTGGGTTTGTGAACAAAACATGTATCCAATAATTTGTGTATGCTCCAAAGACAAAGGAAGTATGGGCTGAGTCCTCTCTTCAAGAAAGAGAGAGAAGGGAAATAAAAGCCATTTATTTCCTTGATAATGGTGTTTGACAAACTCTAACAATACACAGCCCATTGCAGGAAAGAGCTGGTTGGCAGTGTGACACAAACATACTGCAAACAAGCAATAGGATGCCAGTCTGCTAGGAGAGAGGCAGAAGAGCCTGAGACTGTGAAGGCTTGATACCTGCCTCTTGGGGTTTTTGCACTGGTGCGAACAAGATGCAGAGATGGACTGCATCACCTCTTCACTGCGTTATCTACTGCCAGCAATTGATCCACACCAGTGCTGGTTTAGTTAAAATTGAAGCGGAATACAAAAAACATTCCAGCATCGGAACTTGATGATCTTGAGGTCCTTTCCAACCCTTACTATTCTATGATTCTATGATTCTATGATCAGGTCAGTACCACTTCTCATCTAGTCACTGAGATTCAGTAGTTACAACAGACCTCTTTCCACATTCCTTATAGCAAGAAATAAAGCAGCAAATAGCTTTTTCCTGAATCCAAGTATCTCATCTTTTCTGTACGTAACCCTGCATGGATCAACGACCCCACACGGCCATGTGAGGCTGAGGAAGACTGACTGCAGAGTGCATCCACCTTCCAGCAGCAGCGTGGACAGAGTGCTTGACATGCAAGGCAAGCCAGTCTTGGCTACGCTTCAGATTTTACACCTGATGATTCTACTTAGACTTAGCATTTTACCAGTTCAGATAAAACCATTCTAGTACAAATGCTGTTCTGCTGTGCCTGGCTCTGAGAGCCATTCTGTGAACAAACAAGTGATGAAATTCCATAGCAATGGTATATTTAAACTCCATTGATTCCATGTCAAGCATAGGCCCATCTTGCTTAATTGGGGCAGTGTGTACACAGTTAACATCAGGCATGTACTAAAATACGTTGTAGTACCCAAATCTGTTAAAGAAGCTTTCCACTTCAAAGGAATAGTAACTAACACCACTTTTTCTGGTTCTTACAGGCTCCTAAGACTGCAGACGTAGTTTTTGCATGCTGCAAACTTGTCTCTTAGTTACCATGCCTAGAGGATTCCCTCAAAACCCAAACCTTAGGATTACCAGTCATTAAATCTCAAGCACATAGATGGATCCAGCACTTAGTGTAAAGTATTCAACTATCTCACCTCTGCCTCTGAAGGGGTCACAAACTAGGACAAGAGCATGACTTGCACAACACAGCAATAACATCCTCAACACATACCCTGCATCCCTGGCTCAACACTCACCATCTCCCATGCTTTGGTAGGAAAGCACTGGGCAGGATTTTACAGTGCGATCTTGGTTTCACCTCTGAGACAGAGGAAGACTTCAGAGCTTACTGCCAGGTAATGCTGAACTGGGTTTACCAAAGCACCAAGGAGCACAGCAAGGTCGTGCACCCGCACTTATCATTCGGTTAAGTCCATGCAGATTTTTGTGTGCACATGTGAGGGAGGAAAAAGGGCTGAGTGGAAAGAAGGGAATGCTTAAATGACAGCGTCTGACCAGTCCAGAGGTAGGCATCAATCAGTACCTCTCACTGCAGTACCTCTCACTTGTTTGCTGCTGGTGAGAAATGATCAAACATGCAAAATATTCAAGTCATCAAACATGACCAAGAGCTCTATTATGAGACAGCAATTGCCTGACATGTTCACCTCCAAATTCTAGGCTTTAAGAGATTATGATTCCAACATCATCAACAGATAAAACATGACTAAACAAACTCCCAAACCCACTTTATACAGACATACAGTCCCAAAGTTTTACCCCCACTGCACTGCACTGGGATCAGCTTTATCTAATATTATTAAGTGATTAAACACATCCCTGAAAGCAAACACAGATAAGGATGTAGCCAACTGGGCTTGCACCATTTGCAAGCACCTTTTTGTTTTCATCAGCAGTTTTGCAGAAATGGAGAAAACAACATGAAAAGGATTTTATGTGGAAATGAACTGCAGAAGGGAAAAAACCCCACCGTGCTTTTTGTTCCTTTTCAGCGTTTTTTTCTTCCTATGCAATTAAATATAAGCCTTAATTTATGAAAATTAAAGCAGAGATGAAGACAGAATGAGACACAGGAATTAAGTGTATCTCAGAAATCTGCCATTTGACCCATAATGATGGAAATGGTTTTACTGCCCAGATGGTAATTATATTTTCAAATGATACCATAATTATTCCAACGCAAGTGACCTTGCCATGTGTAGGTCTTAAGAACTGCTTGTACACTAGAAAGAGCAGATTTTACTGCTTGCAAGCTGAAAGTTGATTATACTGAAAAATTGCATACTGCGAAATAATGTGTCCTGGCCCAGTGAGAATGAGCTGACTGGAAGCAAGGTGAGACACCAGTTAAAATCTGTGCAGTACCTTTCCTTCTGCACAGCTGGGAAGGGAGAGCTTTTAAGATAGATAAATTACCACGTTGCAACCACTCTTCAAATGCATAGGAAAATACTTTTAAAGTACACAGCCTGATCTGATAGGACTCAATTAGTCCACATTCCCTCTTTACTGAACTCTTTGGTAAAGCTTCCTGTATATTCAGCATGGGAAAGTTCAGTAAAGCTTCCCTTACACTGTCTGCATGAAATAGAGTCATGGAAACACACATGAAATCAGATTTCAATCACATTAAAAGGTAAACAAATGAATATTTGCCACAACTGTAATGATTAACATTGCAGATTCTATTGTTCCCATGTACATCACTCAGACAAGAAAGTTTCACTGAACATCATCTTAACATATTGTTTATTCTCTGCATGTCATGCGGGATCCAGGATAGTATAGCTACTGGAAACAACACTCAAATGATTTCTGCTTGTTCCAAAGCTGTTTCCAGGCCCTAGTATGTGTTCTGTGTTTTATTTGAAACAGTCTGTGCTTGTCAAACCACATTCTTGCTTGTTCTATTAAAACACTTCTCCTATCCTCATCATTACAGCATCCAAATTCATTCTGGTACTGTATTAACAACAAAAACACACCACCAAAAAAAACCCAAACCAAACCACTATACTCTAGTTTATTCCCTTGCCACAGAGGGAATGTGTGCAATACAGCATGGCAGTATGGCCTCGAGGGAGACTGTATACACATTTTCAAAGACCATTCGGATATGAATTAAGCAAGGTCTGAGAACCCTGCTCTCCCTATGGACTAAAAGGTGATACCATGGCCCTTAGTTTGGGGATGTGCTCACTAAAAAAACATGGCTATATTGCCAGAGAGAATAATCTCCTGAAAAGATCATCTTTAACCTGCACCTCAAAGGATTCATAACCTTTGAGGATTAGTGTTACTAACCCTGGTCTGCCTTATAGAGCTTTACAATGGGGCCAAAACCTTGAATTTGATTAGTGCTTAGTAGGGCAGAAGTATAGAGAATGCAGATAAGCTCTTGTGTCAGCAGAAGCCCATGGTAGTGAAAACCACACTAGAGTATTCAGCGCTAACAGGGCCATAGCATGTACATCATCACACCACGGTACTCAAGCTAGGAACAGAAGTTTCTCAGGAACCAAAGTTATGAGACAAGAGCACTCTGTAGTCCAGCAGCTGAAGATAAGCTAAGGACTATCTGCATGGTACAAAAAGCAGTCTGTGAAAAATCCCTGCACAAAATCAAGCAGTGTTGCCCTAGAATCCAGTTCCAAATCCTACCCTGTCCTCCCCTGACTCTTGAGTTGTATGAGCTAGTAATTGGCTGCACCAAAGGAGGAAATTGCTTATTATATTACCCATTATACTTCTGTAACTATGTATGAAAATAGGGATGCCATCTATAGATATGAAACATGGCATAATGACAGCCTATAAACATACCATTTCACCAGAGAAAAAAACAAAGATGACAAGGAGGCTATAAACAACCTAAATCAATCCGCTGCAGGGATAGTAAGAACCACCCTCAAAGTCACCCTTTCCAGGGGTAAAACCAATCATTCATCATTTGTAACTAGATCTAAAACACCTATCCTGGAGGTAGGAAAACATGAAACACCTTCTACTGACAGAATGAGCAGAGCCTACCCCCATGATTCCACCCAAACCAGCCACTACACCAACAGCAAACAACCTGCACGAACCATATGGAGCCTAGCGTACATCTTCAGTGTTTCACATGCATTGGATGCATATACATTGCTCAACACAGGGATTTGTAGAAAACTTTGAACTGTTCACCAGCATATAGGAACACTTCCCACAGGATATCATGGAAAACACAGGGACTTAAATGCTTCCAGAACAGCCACAATGCCACATCCGCTGCCCCTCAGTGCTACACCTGCTACAGCTCCCTACATGGGAGGTAATAAGGGGGTCACGAGGATGAACAGGAGACTGGAGCACCTCCCGTATGAAGACAGGATGAGAAAGTTGGGGCTGTTCAGCCTGGAGAAGAGAAGGCTGCATGGAGACCTCATAGCAGCCTTCCAGTATCTGAAGGGGGCCTATAGGGATGCTGGGGAGGGACTCTTCATTAGGGACTGTAGTGAGAGGACAAGGGGTAACAGGTTCAAACTTAAACAGGGGAAGTTTAGATTGGATATGAGGAAGAAATTCTTTACTGTAAGGGTGGTGAGGCACTGGAATGGGCTGCCCAGGAAAGCTGTGAATGCTCCTTTGCTGGCGGTGTTTAAGGCCAGGCTGGACAGAGCCTTGGGTGACATGGTTTAGTGGGAGGTGTCCCTGCCCATGGCAGGGGGGCTGGAACTGGATGATCTTAAGGTCCTTTCCAACTCAGACTATTCTGTGATTCTATGACTTTGGGAAAGCAAAATAACAGACTGGGGAGAATGCAGGGCAGGACTCACTGTCAGGGAGCAAACACTGGAATGAGCTGGAATTGCTGGCCATCTTTACTACTGCTGTTGTTTTAATCATAGAATAGTTTGGGTTGGAAAAGACCTTAAAGCTCATCCAGTTCCAATCCCCTGCCATGGGCAGGGACACCTTCCACTAGAGCAGGTTCCTCCAAGCCCTATCCAATCCGGCCTTGAGCACTGCCATCATCAAGAACTCTTTTGAGACAGTGGCTAGATAAGGGCACCGCAGCGCTAAGCAGACCAGCTGAGGAGCAAAACCAAAAGCTAAGTGGCAGAAATGATAAAGGCTAAAAAACCCCCAGCTGACTGAGAATGAGGAAAAGAGACAGAGATTACATGATCAGGTGTTTTAAAGAGACAGCAAATCACTTTACCCATTACCCTTGAAATCCCAAACTGCTACATGCACTGGAACAGGTTCTGCTAAAGAATTAAAGTTCATTTAAGAGGCAGAGATAGAGCAGCTACGAGAGGAACACAAGCTACAGAAGCAACTTAAAGTAACTCGCACTGCAGCAGAAATGTCACCTCAGTGCTATGATACAAAACTGCAATTTTCAGTGATTTTCCTTGGCAGATTTCCTTTTTCAAGCTAAAAGCCTCAAAACCTGCTTTGTCTCAGGCAAAATTGGGGACTGACAGCAAGGAGGCATAAGATGATAATGTCTGGCTGTGTAGAATTCTCTATCATGTAAACATGGTGTAATCCTATTTCTTGTCCGCAAGCAAAGACCACTGCATCCTATTTTCTGCAATTCTATTCATTAGATGTACACGCTGCAAATAAGATGTTAGTAAACTTTTGTGATGAACCAGAAACTGATGATTGGTACAAAGTTTTATGTAACAGTGTCTAAGTGAAACCAGCCTATTTCAACATTGAGAATTTCAGCTAATTCTGTACACACATCAAAAAGGAGGATATTGAACCTAGAGTTCTAAAACCCAGGGTAAGGTACTTAATACGTATCTCGACTATTTAATAGTGTAAATATGCAGAGGGCTTGGAAAAGTCTAAGAAAGGGAAGTATAATTATAAAAGAAAACCCTCCATACACCTAATTTACATCCATGGCTGGGCAGTGACTGTCCCCTGGGCTGGGCATTGGCAAGGCTGCACTTCAAATCCTTATTCAGTTCTGGGCCCCTCACTATAGGAGAGACATTGAGGTGCTGGAGCGGGGCCAGAGAAGGGCACTGGAGCTGGTGCAGGGCCTGGAGCACAGTGTGATGGGGAACGGCTGAGGGACCTGGGGGTTCAGATGGAGAAGAGAAGGCTCAGGGGGCACCTGATCGCTGCCTGCAACTGCCTGAGAGGAGGATGGAGCCAGGAGGGGGCTGGGCTCTGCTCCCAAGGAACAAGGGATGGGACAAGAGGAAACGGCCTCAAGCTGCACCAGGGCAGGTTTAGATGGAGCTGAGGAACAATTCCTTCCCCAGAGGTGCTCAGGCATTGGCACAGGCTGCCCAGGGCAGTGCTGCAGTCACCGTCCCTGCAAGTGTTCACACACCGTGGAGACAAGGCCTCAGTGCCATGGGTCAGTGGTGGCCTTGGCAGTGCTGGGAAATGGTTGGACTGGATGAGCCTAAAGGGCTTTTCCAACCCAATTGATTCTATGAGTCTATGCTTCACAACACAGTCACATTTAAAGTATCCTTCACTTCTTTCATCTCAGTCTTTGATTCATAGCATAAAACCCTCAAGAGCCAAGCAGAGCAATCTGAGCCTGAATCCAAGGTAATTACCGAGGGAGCAGACAACGATCATGCCAACAATTGCTTCACCTTTTCTCCCATGGCTGCCACATGGCAGTGATTAAACTGCCCCTTCTGTGCAACTTGCTGGGCAAACAAGGAGGAAGGAAACCAAAGGAAAATTGGGCACTGGAGGACTTCTCAGCTAGCTCAAGACAAACAGTCATAAGGCAACTGGAAAACAGTGAACGCTTCACTCTCAGTTATATAGTTCATAGCTAAAGTGACTGATATGGACACTGAGTTCAAAGTAACGCAGGCTGTCGCGGTTATCCGCTTAGAAGCTACCTCTTTTAGGATGTGAGAGGTTTTCAATGATTAACAGTACAAGTAATTAATGGATTGAGATCCTAATACTAAAAGTAACTAAGTAATGCAAGACCTGGCTGTAGAAAAATTCCTAAATTCCTAAATCAACTTATGAATCCTCTACAATTCTTTTGGAGCATCCACAATAGCAGGAAATGTAGGGACAAGGAGGATCCATTGGCTTTTCATGCTTCTTAGTCCAGAAGATAGTAACGCAGGTCAGTGCACCGGCCTCATCAGACAGGAATTCTGGCTCAAAACAGGGGCTTAGGGAAGAGGCACACAAGAAGGCCTAAAGACCCATCATAACACGTAAGGATGAATTAAGCACCAGGAGAGGATGGATGAACAGAATTTAACAGCCACACTGCTGAAAACTGGTCACCAGAGCCAAATATTCCTGACACAAAACTGTCCCATGGCACCTATTCAAGATGAGGATTGACAGCCAAAAACCTGGTTCAGTCAGATGCAAAGTCACAGCCTTTGGTGTGTTGTTAGAAAAAAAGAATACCTATAGGCAAGTAAGTAAAGCAGATATTGCATCTATAGGCAACATATTAGAGAGTACTACACACCCCCCCGATTCCTACAATAGTCAGTAGGCCCATCAGTTTGGGCAGTACGTAAATACTGCATCCAGGACAACAGCACATCCAGGACTCAGCACGCAGTACTTACCTGCTGGGTTTGCAAGATAAAACCACCACGTTTCTCTATTAATACAGTGCTTTTTGGCCAGCCTATATGATTTCCCAGGATTGCAGAATCCAGACGTTAGCACAATACTGACAGCAAAATTGAAGTGAGCTTTAAGGACCAGGGAAATAGATGGTACTGCTCTAACAGTGCACGGTGCAGAGATGCAGGACAGCAGATGAGAGCACTCATGCCTAAAATGAGCAACAGAAACCTATTTCAGAGCAGGTCTTTAGTAACTTGGAAAGAGACTTTCTGGAGACCTTTTCCAAGCAAAGGTCTTCTTTTCCCAGATCAGAAAGGTAGACTTGGGAGATTCATTCATTTCTACCTTTAGTTAATAGACTCTCAATTATTTAAATAAAGTAATTGTGGCAGTCTCCTGCCAGGCCTCAAAGACAGGGTGATAAGCCTCCCATAGCTAATTACAGCTGCAACCATCCTAAATCCTCTCAGAATCTCTTTCATAGGAATACTTTTCTGTGGAATAATTACCTCTTACATGCCCAATCCTATTCCTGACATGCATATTTTAATGCTCTGACATTTTAATGCCATCTGCTGCAAAGAAGCCCAGCCTGCCACGCTGTCAGAACTCAATCCACGCACCAGCTTCCTACTCTCCACCATTCCCCTCTTCCCCTGCACACAGAGGAATTGCTTCTCCAATGCCCAGTGTTATGATTTACCCTTTGACATGGATAAAAGACACCACCAAAAACAAACAATGGCAATTCTCAGCCTATTTGTACATTTTGTGGCTATAGTTTCTGTAAAGTCAAGAGGAATTAAAGCCTGCTGCTCTTGGAAGCACCAACTGCCTTTGGATCATGTTTTATGAGGCACTTGTGGATGCAAGAGAAATAATGCTCCACCCATGGCAGCATTCAAGGCCAGGCTGGACTGAGCCTTGGGAGACATGGTCTACTGTGAGGTGTCCCTGTCCACAGCAGGGGGATCATGTTAACATCCTTTCCAACCCAGATCACTCTATGATTCTGTGATGAAATGATCTGTCAGCCTGATCCTAAAACTGACTTGTGCAGCACAGAACTCCACTGCATTTGCTCCCACAGCTGAAACATCTTAATGAAAGCACTCATTATTCCTGTAATTTACTTGTGAACTCTTCAGAGACACCATGAGCTGAAGCCAGACACTCCTGGCTGGATATTGCTTTCTGAGCCGTTTGTTATAAGCCACGCTTAAGGAGAAAGGAGTATGAGAAAAATAACATCAGGCTTTCCCTGACAGCACTTCATCAAAGCTTGTGTCACTGCTCCCTGTTTGAGGTGGATCCAGTTTTCCTCTTTCCTCAGTACAACAGAAGAGGAGAAAAAACCATTAAAAACAGTAATGTGAGGCACAAAAGCAATTTAGAGAGGAACTAAGGGCACGTGTGGTAGCCAACACTCACGTTTGGAAACTGGCTTTTGAGCACTATGCCTCTGATTTGCACACCCTGCCCTAAGCATTGTCCAAAAAGCAGGGAAGGTTAATGTTCTGTAATATAGATACTTGCCTCCTAGCACGAGATAGCTTTTAACTGGGTAACATTAAGCAAGTAAGATCATGCCTACTTTGAGCAATCCATGTATCACTGCACCACATGTGTGGGTTTTTTGGCACATGCCATAACTCTTCTCCACAAACTGTGACCAGAAATTCAGCCACAGACCATTCAATCACAGCTTCTCCCTTGGTTATAGCTGCTCTTACTTTTCACTATTCTTTTTTCAGAATCAAAATAACCCCCACAGATACTCTTGATATTACATCTACAGGAGAATACGGAGCAGAGATTAGCCTGCAGGAGCAATTTCTGCACGGTGTAGTCAACATTTTGTCCCTATTAAGGCTATTTTTCATACAGAAGGGAAGTACTGATTGCTTCTATACAATTTTTTACTTGAAGCCAGGCTTAATTCCTACCTGTTATAATAACTCACCTAGGCAACTGGAAACCTGTGTAAGACAATGCCCTGCAGTAACACAAACCAAAACCAAAGGCAAAACCATGAATAAGAAACAGCAGAATTACTCATTATAAAGTCTGCTCCTTAACTGCCCTTCAGTCATGAAAAGCTCTGACCAGACACTTCAAAGCATTAACAAATATTCAGTTCTGGAATCAGGAATCGGAAAAGACAGGGAAAACCTCGCAAAGAAGGATACCTGAATGAACCAGAACTGTTACCCATAACAGCTGGGGGTGTGGGTCAGTGACAGACTGAACATTACCCAGCTTCAGTGCGTGCTTGAGACCAGAAACCACCCATGCGCTGGGCTGCATCAAAAGGAGCATGAGCAGCAGGCCAAAGGAGGTGATCCTGCCCCTCTGCTCTGCTCTGGCGAGACCCCACTTGCAGCACTGTGTGCAGTGCTGGTGTCCTCAGCATAAGAAGGACATGGAGCTGTTGGAGCAAGTCCAGAGGATGCCATGAGGATGATCAGGGGCTGCAGAACCTCCTGTATGGAGACAGGCTGAGAACATTGGGGCTGTTCAGTCTGGAGAAAAGAAGATGCATGGAGACCTCAGAGCAGCTTCCAGTGTCTGAAGGGGGCTACAAGGATGCTGGAGAGGGACTCTTCATCATGGACTGCAGCGACAGGACAAGGGGTGACGGGTTCAAACTGAAACAGGGCAAGTTCAGGTTAGATCTAAGGCAGAAGTTCTTCCCTGTGAGGGTGCTGAGGCGCTGGCACAGGGTGCCCAGAGAAGCTGTGGCTGCCCCATCCCTGGCAGTGCTCAAGGCCAGGTTGGACACAGGGGCTTGGAGCAACCTGCTCCAGTAGAAGGCGTCCCTGCCCGTGGCAGGGGGCTGGAACTGGGTGAGCTTTAAGGTCCCTTCCAACACAAACCAGTTTGGGATTTTATGATCCTAAAAGCAGAGACAAAAAGTGATGGAAATCCTGGCAACAGAAATTCTCCAAACCAGACTGAATGCAGCACAACCGGTACTGTAATAAACAGAGTAATGCTCCGAGACCACTGGAAGACCACTGTTCTCCAACTCAAAGACAGAGAAGTCAAGGGACAGTAAAAGCATTCAGGTAATTGACGTCTCATTGTATCTAATCACTGAAACTTAATCCAAGAAAAAAGATTTGATTTTATATTACTGAAGTCAATTGTTCATTTGACAAAACTTAAAGACCATCGAGCCTTTCTGCTGAGTTGAAGCTAATTACTGTCATGCCACCCTCCAGAGACTCAGCTTGAAATAACAGTCCAGAATTAAAATATGAATCCAAAGCATTGTCAAAGTTTTACATAAACTTTCTTAAAATGGTTTCCAATTATCTAACATACATATTTTATATTTGCAATTGTTGTTTTGTAAGGAATTAATGAGAAGGGAAATCATACCCAGTACCAGTCTTCTTTCTTCCAGTACTAAAGACAAATGACTTCTAACCATAAAATGTTATTCCCTGCCCCATGTTTTTTCAGTTCTCTAGATTCAGGGCTGCTCAACTCTGCAGAACCTGCCTCGATTTTGACAATAGGCTATATGATCCAGAAAGCAAGCAACCCTCTCCCATTTACAAACTGCTTGGTGACGGCAAGTGTCAAGAGCCTGCAGCTCCTACTCGGAGAGCTCAAAAAGAACAAAGTGCTGCAGGTAGCCCTCTCCTCAGAGGGCATTTCATCTACACGGAGGAAATTCCAGTCTAAACCCACAGAGCCAGCACATGCTACAGACCATCACGTATGAAGATGCTGCTCCTGACTGCTGAAGACAGCTTCCCACCAAGGCTTGACCTGGCTGTTGACACGTCGTTGCTAGGTGCTCACTGCTGACTGCTATCAGAGTGCTGGGCCACACTGTTACTCTTATGCTTGTTGTTAGCTTGTGCTCTAACCTACCAGGCTCCCCAAAGGAAGGTCTCCCAAAATCTAAGGAACTAAACAAGACTTCAGGTGACCTTTATTACTTCTAAGTGGAGGTGCTATCTCCCATTTAAGAATCCCTTCCCCTCAAAAGGTACAATAATTTTGTCTAATGATGCTTTGATTGTAGTCAAGTTAGCTCTCCTATGCTTCAAGTAGCAACAAACCCCTCAAATGATTGCTCATCTGTTTTCCTCATCCAGCATTTCACAAGGGAAAAAGCTACTGCAATCCGAAGATGCCAGTCTTCAGAACTGCACAAATGTGTTTTATCCAATCATGGCTTGCTGCTAGCAAGTGACAATTGTTTGGTACCACTTGATTCTTGCAGTGCTACCCTAAATAAACAGTATGCATACAAACTCTTAATACTGATCATACAAACACTGGCTTATTGGTTGTGACTAGATCACCAACAACTTAAAATACATTTTTATGGGTTATTTTGTTGGTTCAGTTCAAATCACAGTGAGGAAAAGAAACCATAAATATCATTGAAAAACACTTCCACAGAGAGAGGGAGAGAAAGAAGATGAAGCAGGTTTCCATGGTTACTTGGTTAACCATCTCCAGTTTGCTGTTTATATAGTTTAACAACTACAAGACAGTATAAACAAGAAGAAATGAAATATTTATTAAGATCTACATTCCAGAAAGCTCCTACCAGATGTCACTTCTGTTTCATCAGCTGACTGTCCAATGAAGCTCTAAAAGACACACTGACACCTACTAGTTCCTGGTGCTCTCATGGACATTACATAGAACAAACCCTTCCTGAACATACACAGAGGGAGTCCTTGACTCATGGCTATTTACTAACATTTAATCTATAACTTACATTCAGTAGAAGATGATCCCTTGCCTTGAGACCAATAAAAACATTGCAGGTGTCTCACTTAGAAGGAAAAGCTCCTGCCTGGCTGTCAGCTAAAACTAACTGACCACCACAGTCTGCTCTCAAGCTCTGTCCATTTCAACAGCTACAGCTTTAATCACTTCCAATGCAAAAGAAGTTCCTCTTGAGTTATCACCCTAAATGAAAGGTTAATGCTGCATAACAGCACTTTTCAGCAAAAAATGTCATCTAAATCCGGCCATTTTTATTTTGACCTCCTATAGAAATAAGCTTCCTATTGTCTGGGGGAGGAATGACAAGAAACTCTGCTACCACTAGTGCTGGGAAGGCTCCAGACTCACAATCAAAAGCCCCAAAGTCCTATATGGAGTCCCCAGCGCAGAAAAGTTTGGAAGTATTTGGCTATCAACTTCCTTCAGCTAAAGGCAGCACTTCACCTTGGGTCCTGCATGTATAGTCATCACACAGCAATGAAACTCACCCCAATAGTGAAAGCAGCCCTGCAGTACTGAATTCAGTGATATGTAGAATCACTGAATCTTTTGGATTGGAAAAGACCCTTAAGCTCATTGTGTCCAACTGTTAACCCAGCACTGCCAAGTCCACCACTAAACCATGTCCCTAAGCACCGCATCTCCGCATCGTCTAAATACCACCAGGGATGGTGACTCAAGTAGTACAGTACAGTCTATTTAAATAGCATATAGACACTGAGACAAACACATTTTTCTAAGCAGCAATGTTTTTCCTGCTGTGTCCTAGCCAAGAAGTGTGCTGGAAACAGCTATTGCAGCCTGAACACTATCAGCCTGTCTACCACCCTACAGGCAGACTTCTGCATGTCATTGCTGCTGTGCGTTTGCTCAAGTTCCTATCAGTAAGCTCAGCTGTTATCCTTTTAAACAACTGTGAGTCCTGCAGAGGTCAGCTCATCTCTCCTCTATGGCAGGATCAACTTCACTTAGGTTACTCTTCAACAAGATTTGCTCCTGAGCTGTTGCTACACAGTGAGGGCACCAAATGGCCTGCTCTGGCTCCTCTTTTCTAGCCAGCCAGAAAAAGGTATTTTATGTATTTTTATCTAAGTTACTTGTATAGAGGTATCTGAGTTTGGCAGAACTCAAAGGAAAACACTACTGAAGTTTATATTGCAATGTTAGCTCCCTACCACTGGTCAAACAGTTAAGGTCAGTATTTAAAACTACCCCACCTCACTAGCAAGCTGTAAATGTCTATTATTCAGTATTTTCAGAGCAATAATCTAATCCAGATTTGAAAAGCAATTCATTGAACCAAAACGCTAGATACATTTTGGAATAATCTCTAAATCTACCAGAACTGCCCCTGAAAAGCGCTAGCACATGGGATGCCATTATCCTTATAGCTAAAGATAATGTTCATTATATAATATCAATATTCACCAAAAAAAGAGCAGAGCAACACTTGTTCCTTATACATCCTGATTCTCTCCACATCACTCAAGGTGGAATTTTGCTTTCTCTACTGCTTTTTCAGTGCGGGATAAGCGCATAACTCAGGCAAGCAAACCGCCTTTTGCTGTTCACAGAGACCAGAGCAACAGAGGCTGCCTGCAAAGTGGAGGTATCTTGCAAGTATCCAGCTATCCTGCTTGCAAGAAAATGCTAAATCTTCTCCAGGAGAAATCAAATAAGAACTGTATGACAGCTGATCAAAAGTATTATCCTGTGGCTGCCATGACCTTAGCTCACTCTGCAGCACTACACAGTGTTACTGCAATTACATTTTTAGGCTATACTAGGAAGCCTGCAGCATGTTCCTTCACTCTCTTATTTGAGATGGCAAGATAAATAGAAGGCTTAAGGTTTTGACCCCTCATTCCCTCAAAAACGAGTTCTACCCAATTACTTATTTGTGACCTTTAATATGGAAGCCTGCATGAGATTTTGATTCACATGGCCTATTTTCCGTAGGAGCCATGGAAGGACTGTTTCCCCTTAAACTGAACCTCATAAACAACATATATTTTACTGCAGCTGCTTAATAGAACACTTCTTACTATAGTTCCCTATTTATGTTTGTAATCCGCCCAAGTAAACGCAATGAAGAGCACATACAGCCTGCAACAAATCACACTATTCCCTTTTTTTAACCCAAATTCACATCTGTGATAGAACGATCCAAGTTACCTCCCGTCCTGTTTTATCATCTGTTCTTGATGTTATGTAAAGAGCTTATAGTAAATATCAACGTTGAGCTTTTATATAGCATTCTTAATCCATAGATCTCCACGCATTTTACAAAGGATGATCGTTATCCTGCTTCATCCATGGAAGATAAAAAAACCCAGAGATCTTCAGGGTGAAATTCGGATCTCAACAAATTCCCACAGACCCCGGTGAAGCCAGGACTGCACTTCAGATCACAATACCACCGGTCAGCCAGGACAGCATCCACAGACAGATCTCAAAGCCTTCCACAACACCAGTGGCCTGTGATTACCACTCAGCAACTCCACACACCACTTAGGCATCATTCCAGAGATAACATGGCTCTCAATATGGTATCTTATTCAGCTTGACATTCACTAAAACACCCCCATCCCACATGGGCAGCACTTTTCAAGCTTACTCTGCCTTCTCCCAGGTATCCTGCTTTACAACTCCAGACACACGAACATTGCCATCAGTTGCTGCAAATAACCGCAGCCAAGTCCTCTACTTGGGCTTTAATACTGACCTCAACACAGCTGCAGACAGAGACACAGATATCAAGGTCTAATGTCACCACTGAGGTGTCTCAAAGGATTTTCACCTCCACACTGAAGCCCTCAAATCCCCTGATCTGTGTGTAACCAGATAGGAGCTGTCAAGCCTCCTGCCTTCATCTTTTCCTCCCCTCTTCGGGATTAGTTTCTCATATCCACTCTTTGCACCTTGCTTTAACGTAGGTGTTTAAACCCCCAGACTTCCTTAACTCTATAAACTCTCCTGGACTATTCAGAGAACCTAGAGCCAATATTGGAGCTTGGAAGGACAAGGACTGAAGGCAGATTGTGTACTAATGGCCACACAGGTTACTGGGGCATCGATCTGATTGCAAATGCTGCGTGCTACCATGCAGCCATAAAATAAGCAGTAAAGCTATCTACTTCAGTAGCACATCTGATAATGTACTATCCAGACGTGATGATTTGAGAAAACGTTAACTTATGACTTCAGATTAGAGTTAAGGTCTTATTGTTTTGATGTACTACATAGCAACTACCTCAAGAACGCCTTGGATCCAGGGAAAGCCAAGCAAACTGACCCTGAGCACAAAGATGAGATGAAGAGCTGGGATTCTTCAGGAGAGGATTCAGAACACACCACACAATCAAGTAGTCAAGGAAGAGAAATGCATGCAAGCTCCCCTGCCCACAAGGACACTGGGAGTAGTTCTGTATTCTACTGCACTCTGCTGTTAACCCAGACAGATTATTATGAACAGCTGCTCTTAGAATCCCATATAGCAGATGAACCACCTACTGTGAAGCAGTACCGTCAGAAAGAGAATGCACAAAAGCAGAGGCAGTCACATAATAGATTGCACCTTTTGGGACACACATTTCCTAGTATGGTACTGGCTTCCAAGGAACATAATGGTAGCATTATGGACCCCCATGTCACCCCCTGACACATTTGCGACACAGAGAAAGATGTTGTAGGGGAAAGCATAGTTGAAACACGCAAAGCTTCATCCATTTCCAAGCTTAGCTAGGTACAAGTCAAGTGCAAGACAAAGACAAACCTGGATGCTACCAGGCAGCTCTTGTGCGTGTGCTTAGATAGAAGGCACTAGAGCAGGCAGGAAAAGCAGGCTGGCAGGCTCCTAACATGTTTCTTTTGAAGGGAAGGATGAAAGGTAACCTCAGAGCAGCAGCAACTCAGATGACAACAGTTGAGTCTGAGGCATGTGCCGGCTAAGATGTGCTGCCTACAGCTCATTTGCCAGAAGCTAGAGTACAAAAGAACATTCTTCCCATCCTATTATTTTCCCCCACATTTTTTTCCAGCACTGGTCTCCATCCTATTTCCAATACACTATCACACAGAACAGCATGTGGCTTTCTGAAACACATCTAAAACATAAAACATGAACTAACTTTGAGATCGAAATTTATACCAACCACATCCTGCCATTTGGAAGTTGCAATCAAGGCTCTCAGCATGCCGGGGTACAAATATGGATCACAACATGTGGAAGAAAACAAGACAACATTCAAAGTGAGGAAGACAAGAGAATTAACTAAAGAGAAAACTAAGGTAAGCAGAAACCTGTGAATTTATACACTAGGTCATGTGAAACCTCTACACATGGTGTAGTTAACGCTAAAGTGGAAGTATTACATACAGAATATTTTTAACGTAAGTGACATATCTTACATACCCAGTGGTGTGACTGTGAAATACAGGTTGCTTCAGTTATAAAAGGTGTAAAGACCCTCAGACTGAAATCACACTTAAACTCCAGCCAAATTCTGGCCCTTAAACTCAGTCAGGGACAAAAATGTTCCAGTGACATAATTCCATGGACTTCACATGGAATAAATTCAGGATCCTTACAAGCTCAGGTGGTTCAAGACTGCAGGGCATGTACTACTTCTGTTACACCAAAATACAACCTTGGATCCAGCTCCATTTAACTACTCAGTAAAACTATTTCAAAGCAGCCTGAACTGAATTTCGGAAAACTTCATGTTCTACAAACTTACTTCTTGTTCATAGATAGTGACTCAAATACCCTGCAAGGAAAATAACAAACTGCTTTAATTCACAGTTGCAACGCATAAACACGAGGAGCTCTGTACATTGTTAAGCCCAACTTCCCCGCTCCAACAGTTGAAGATAAATGTCACATTTACATAACATTTACATAAAGATTCAGGTTTGTTTATACAAAAGCCAGCCTTGGTTTTGCAGCACACTTGATGCTCATGTAACAACATTATGTGCCTTGTTTTCTAACAACAGATTGTTTGCTCTCATTAAAAAGCAAGGTTTCATTCTGAGAAGGTGCTTGAGAGGCTGCAGTTGCTCTGAGGCAGTTCAGCACCATTCTTCATTACTTCCTGATCAAGTCCTACTCTAAGCAAGACACCCCTTCAAACCTCAGCCCCACCAGCAAACACCTCAAAACCTCCATTGGGTCTGACATGCAGCTCACGGGACCTAACTGCAATACTGCATAAGAGCAGCTCTACCTTCCAGCCTCTCCATGAAGAGGCCTTGACAGTTTGCTGCTCTCTTCTGTATTTTCGAACTTTAAAATGATTTTGCAGAAGCCCTAAGGCCCCATATTGAGAGTAAATTTAAAAAAGAAATAATTCCTCAGCTAAAACCACTGTCTTTTCAAAGGAATAAACACTTTCACCTTAAAGCTACTCACTAATTGGACACAAAGCCACTGAATCACATCTACTGACAACTACAATTGCTTTTATTAGCAACAAGACTACGTACTTGAGTTCTCAATGCACTAACTTCATCACAAACTTTCAATGAAGTCTCTCCAAAGGCTGTCTCCAGCAGACCACATCCACATCACTAGACGTACAAAAGACAGTAAGAATCGCCTTTTGTTCTTTGTAGCTTCCTGGCTAAGGAAGTATTGTTATAGCAGGGCTTTTTCGTCCGAAAAGGAGGTTAATATAATGTACCTTGGAAACAGCCTGCTTCTGTTTCAGTCTGCTTTTGAAGTCTGTTTCACAGCTGGACACCCTTGACTGAAAACTGCTTCTGTTACTGCCTGCCACCGGCTGTATCTGCACTGTGCCAGAAGAGCACGCTGGTCCAAGGGAGACAAGACTGGTCAACACTTGCTAGAGCCTCATGTCCTGCTACACCTGACTTGGTTTAAAGGCATGGGACTGGAGGCAGAAAGGACCCAGAAGCAAATGCAAGTACAGCAGTTGCACATATCCCGCACACATCTGCACGCGGCAACCTAAGTACCAGCATCACCGAATCCTTCCTCAGGAAGGATCGTTGACTCAACCAGGTTGGAAAAGACCTTTAAGCTCATGCAGTCCAACCATTCCCCAGCACTGCCAAGGCCACCACTAACCCATGGCACTGAGGCCTCATCTCCATGGTGTGTGAACACTTGCAGGGACAGTGACTGCAGCCCTGCCCTGGGCAGCCTGTGCCAATGCCTGAGCACCCTGTGGGGCAGGAATTGTTCCTCAGCTCCATCTAAACCTCCCCTGGTGCAGCTTGAGGCCGTTTCCTCATGTTCTGTCCCTTGTTAGTGCATCACTTGTGATGCAGTGTGCCACTTGCATCTTTGGCAGTCTTTTACCCTGTGTGTTACTTTGAGGATCACAGACAGAAATAACCTGCTTGCCTTCACCCAGATACGCTGCTGCTTAATTAATACAGCATCTTTGTGCCACCACTGATTCAAGTCAGAAAATGAGACATAAATTGTTAGAGACATACTGCAGGTTACACTAAAGAGTGGGTGCCCCCAGCCTACACCTAAAAGTCAAACACATCTGTTCCAACCAGTCATCTGAACTAGATGAGCTTTACAGGTCACTTCAAACACAAACCATTCTCCCATTGTTGCGCATGCAGTAAGAATGATTGGGTGACCAGGACAATGATTGAACCAAAAAGCCAAACTTCTTGACAGAGCAGAGCAGGAAGCATGCATCCCTGTCAGACTTTACACTCGGTGATCTCAAAGGCAAAAGTGATTATCCAAATACGTCTATCAATCCTGTCCCAAGAAAAGTGGAATCTCTAATACTGTGCTGCCTAGCCCAACTCCAGTATATTACAACATGAATAGTATTTTATGGGCAACCACATTCAACACAGCAGGAGAGAGACCGTATAGGATTAGCACTGGTATTTGGCCCCCAAAAGAGGGCAATGGTCTATGCTACATCCCATGTGGCACCCCAGCAGGGAATCTGTGTGTAACTGTTGGAGCCCAGAATCACCTTTGATGATTACACCTAGCAATGGAGGAGGGACGAAATACAGAGTGAAAGGGACTGATGCATCAGGTATTGTCTTTCAAAGACCTGGGTGCACTAGAGAGAATGGGCAATCTCAGAACTGAGTTTCAGCGGGGCTTTTTTGGTTGGCTGGCTTTGGGGTTTTTCCTCTTGTTGTGCGATTCTGGGGGATTGAGCAGCTGCATTTGTTTTTAAAAACCAAACAGCGATAACTGCTTGGGATTTTAAGCAGGGGCACAGATGTCTTCAGCTCAGGGTGGCTTAAATACTGTTGAGCTTTTCAGTGAGTCTACATTTCTCACAGGGGTTACAATTAGATTGCGACTCCTCACCATCTCAGTAACAAATTGTGAAGCCTTTTGGGAGCAAATCTCTGCACTTTTAGAAAAGGCCTGACCTCACAGCAACTGATCTCAGTTCCCTTCTGAACAGAGTAGAATAACAAGGAAAAAAAACCTGACTTTAAAAAACCCAGCTATCAGTTCATTAACATTATTGTGGCATTCTTTTGGGTAGCACAGAATTGTGAAGGGCTCCACAGAGAATGAAAACAGCCAGCTGATGAACAGAATTTTCCTTACCTTCTTCCATGGGTGTACCTTACTTGGAACAATAACCTCTCTTAATCCATGGGACCATATTACCCTTACCTGGAGTTATTTCTAGGTAAAAATAAATTAGAGGTAGCCTACATTTTGATCCCAGAACTCAAATATGCCTTGCTTCACTTGAGAAAACTAGAGAAGGGGATGATTTTCCAGTTCTTATTTGGAGAACCTTTGCACCAGGTAATAACCTAAACTTAAATAACCTGCAGCTCTAAACAAGCCAAAGTAATTGCAAAGCATGTGGTGAGCTGCGAGCACTGTTAGCAGACCGACACTTCTGGGAGACTTTGGGGGTGCGTGGTCCTGCAGCTCTTTTCAAAGCCAGGTCTGTACTGAGAGGAGCACAATTCACTCTTCTTCAAAGGCACAGCAGTGCTGACAGCGTGGACAGTTTTCAGAAGGATCATGCCTCCAGGAACGGGCAATCTTCTCCACTGCCCTCATCAGCATTGCCCTAAAGGAAGCACTCTTCGCCATTAGGAGAGTAAATGCTCTTGTATGCCTGCGATTTCCTTCTCAGCACTGGATGAAATGCCTGGATGAAATAGCTTCAGTGAGCAAACAGCACCAGGCAGTCTCTCTCTTGCTCTTTCCCCTTTAAACTGCTACCCCAAAGGCTATTTTCATGCATTTTGAAATCCGAAATTCCACCCACTGCTCCCCTCTGAGATCACTCAGTTATTCAGGAGAAACGGCTGTTCTTCCTGTAGTCACAACGAAGAAAAAATATCACTGTTTGTATAGTACTCGTGTCATTTAAATAACACTGATTAATACGTTTGCTGATCCTAAAAGTAGTACAAAATACTTTCTTTTCTATGATTGTGTGAAAACAATGGGCAAATGACCTTCCAAGTACGGTAGTACCTTCTCCATGGGTAATATCAAACTCCAGTTTTCACCACAAAATTACTGATCTTTCCCCCATGGATTTCCAGAATCCCTGCTTCAAACACTACCGTGTAGCTAACAAAGGCCCAGACCCTGCCATACTCTACTGCACTTTAATTTCACAAACAGTAGCCCTGTGACGCCCGCACATTTCAGCATGCAAGGAAAGTGATGAGCAGTCTAGTCCCCCAGCCCAGTTCAGCCCAAGCCAGTAACCACCACAGAACAAGTTGCTTCAGTATATCCACACCTTTCCAATAATACATTAAAAAAGATGGATTTTTATACCTGAGCTATCTTAAAAACCATATCAGAAGCATAGTTCAAGCCACAGCTAGAGGGACGACAGGAATGATTTAATAGTTGTTTCTTGCTAAGAACACAGAAGCTGTGGAGCTGTCATTTTCTGTCATATTTGCGTTACGCTTCACTCGGGCACGCCATTGACCGTGTGTGCCAGGCTACGCACAGCCCTAGTCCCTTCCAGCAGCACTTCTATAAGTAATTAGGCACAGACTGCCCTTTTAGCAGAGTTTTAACTGTGCTTTTTGCTTTGTTGGCCGCACGCTGTATATCTGAAAGCGTCATACTGGGCTTCCCTTCCACTGCAGGGATTGTCCTTGTATTTAAAACAATATAGTATCTCTTGAACAGTTCAGATCTCCATTTGTAGATTTTCAACACTTCCTGCAACTCTGCTTTGTTAGGGTTTGGGGTTTTCTTGCCCCCACGCACACTGTTTGCATTTCACACATAGAAAACCAAGCTGTAAAGAAGTCAATTTATGACAGACACCATCTGAACACAGGAGAAGATCTGCAGGTTCTCAGGAGCAGAGATTGCCTCAATTGGCAAAACCAAAGGCAGTAACTTTTGAAAGGTCACATGGCAGACCAACAGCAGAGATAACACCAACTCCTCTGTTTCCTAGTCCAAAAGTCATCTACTAAGCAAGGAAAACAATGCTTTTTTTAGTTAAGGAAACCCAAGCAAAACTCATACTGCTATAACAGAAGGGAACAGTATTTCCTCCTTCACAGCACACTTACAAAGTATCTGTTGGATCCCCAAGTTGCTAACAGGAGTGACAGACTGAGAATGAAGTACTTAAAGCTAAGGTTAGAACACCACACTGCAGAGAACCCACAGCTGGCTTGTCAAGAATCAACTCATGCAGACTCAATGGCTATTTGTGGTCCAAGGACAGCACAATCATACAACCCCAATACTACATTTCCTCACATCTCACAGAATGTAAAACAATGCAGTAACAAAGAACAATATCTTCTTCCATTCTTTGTATGAAGCAAGTGAAAGTATGTTTTCTGGCAGAAGGGTTCTGAAACATGAGGAAATGCTTCAGGGGAGTGATCAACCTGTTAGAGCTCTGAAGTCTGTGAACCAGTACCAAACCCTCTGCACTAAGGCCACAAGGACTCAATGAGTGTGAAGGCTTACACAGTCTTTTCCAGGAAATATGACAAAGTAGCCTAAAATAATGAGTTCAGCAGCAAGGGCAGATTAAGGAAAACCTACCATCACCTGATGCTTACAGCAGGCCCCAAACAGCATGCTATGGCTCACATACTGCGTTCATTCTTCCAAGGCAAAGCTCTTCGCAGAGGGATATTGCAACATTTTAGTGGGATGAAATAACCGATAGAGTGAATTCTCTAAGGGCCCGAAGACAAACTTCACCTTTCACACTTCTTAGTAAAGATCAGCTGATAGTGACAGATATGCTATTAAAAAATGAATGCAAACCTATTCTTAGGGAACAGCCACGACTTTGCTCACACAAAAGAACTCCAAACAGCAAACCCAGTTCCACAGTGTAGCATTCACATGCATTAACCTCCCTCTTCTCGTTCAAGAGTCCTGCTTTAATCACTGCATTCCTCTAAATGTCAGCAAACAAAACATGCAACAATTATTCCACCTTCCTTATTCATTCTCAGAGCACTGTGTATCAAATCAATCAGGTTTTCTATGGAGGAAAATGCTACGCTCCATAGTGACATTTTTCTATACAATTCAAGCCCTTGTTAGAAAGTAAGAAGGTGCTTGAGTTACCAGTGCAAAACACTTGAATGGCTTTCTTCAGTACAAGAAAATACAAGATTTCCACAGGAGTGAGTGGAACACTAGCACTGAAAACTCCTAAGTTGAGGTTCTCCTGGAGGACACCTGAAGAGGTTCCTTAGAGAGTGACATTGGATAGACAGCCGAGCCAAAGAGTTAAAGTTTCTCAAACTAATACTTAAACGGAAGACAAAAGAGGATCTTGCTCTAGAAAATACCAAGTAGCATTAGGCTCACATGGCCATTTGTAATCACAACAATAGAAATGCTTCTTAATATGGAATTCCAAATCTAAAACAGTATTGGCTTACCTGACCAGAAAGCGATGGAGCCCAACGTCAAAGGTTCTGTAAGAAAAGAGTCACCATATTTTAATTACTAAAAAATTATTACTACTGTACATACAGAGTATTTCAAACCAATCAATAATGCTAAAGAGAAATATAAAATTACTAGAATTGATAAAACAGAAGCAGAAGTGAAATATATCATTTCCTTTCTGTAATGGCAAGGATGTTGGACTCTTCATCAGGGGCTGCAGAGATACGACAAGGGGTGATGGGTTCAAACTGAAACAGGGCAAGTTCAGGTTAGATCTAAGGCAGAAGTTCTTCCCTGTGAGGGTGCTGAGGCGCTGGCACAGGGTGCCCAGAGAAGCTGTGGCTGCCCCATCCCTGGCAGTGTTCAAGGCCAGGTTGGACACAGGGGCTTGGAGCAACCTGCTCTAGTGGAAGGCGTCCCTGCCCATGGCAGGGGGTTGGAACTGGGTGATCTTACAGTCCTTTCCAAACACTCTATGATTTCTGTCACACACAGATAGATCCTCTCTGGCAAATTACTGTGGAATCCTTTCTTTGCCCATTTCTGCTCTGAACTGCACTAAAATGGAAAGGATTGCTGTGAATTCTCTCCATGATACAGAATAATCAAGGAACCCCATTATTTCTCTTTCAGATACACAGAACATACACAAGTGTGTTCCTCTCAGATTGGGAGTTTTTGACAGTAAGTACAAGGCAGATCACACTAAATTACAAGAACCATGCCTGAAAACTTCAGCACTGACAACGTACATTGGCAGATACCATCAGTGTTTCTTTCCCTTTCCTACTTCCTCCATCCCTCAGCCAGCTCAGGAGAATCAAGGTCATGAACAATGTACCAGCAAATCCATGACACCACAGGAAGGTAAGTGATGATCTGAGACATTTACCTAAGAGCTGAAGTATGTGCTGGTTTTATGGGACTATCAATAGATTAACTGTGTGCATAATGGCACAGCTAGTGAATGCAAATGGCTCATTTCCAGCGCTGGACCTGCTCTGAAACAGTCTTACATTCTGCACACAGAAAACATGTTGGCATATACTAAGCTCTTGAGTATCCTGAGTCATTTGAGTACAGTGAGGTTTTATTTTAACAGTATTGCTTGCAGTGTGCTGCCTTCTACCTGAAGCAGCAAGAGAAGTCAGCAGACAGTTAATGGCATCCTGGTAACAGCTGATAGATAATGAACTATAGAAATGGTACAAGTTAACAGGGAGGGAAAGCTCACCAGCTCACCAGGGAGGAGAGGAGCAAACAGCTTGCTTAAAAGCCGTCTTGCACACAGCAAAAAATATTAATTAAACCTGTATATTCGTATTCCTTTCCTAAAATAATTTCCCATTTTACATTACTGTTATATTGCTGTGTAATTATAGTGCATGAAGTGCATCCAGTTATCTTTCTACAGTCCCCCTACCTGGACACACACTTTAATTTACTCCCCCCTCTTCGCTAAAATATTCAAACTTGACCAGGGGAAGTTCAGGTTAGATCTAAGGCAGAAGCTCTTCCCTGTGAGGGTGCTGAGGCGCTGGCACAGAGGGCCCAGAGAAGCTGCGACTGCCCCATCCCTGGCAGTGTTCAAGGCCAGGCTGGACACAGGGGCTGGAGCAACCTGCTCTAGCGGGAGTGTCCCTGCCCATTGTAGGGGATGGAGATGGATAAGCTTTAAGCTCCTTTCCAACCCAAACCAGCCTGGGATTCAATGATTCTGTGTTGTACAGACAGTCTTCTGTACCAGAGCTGCCCACAGTCTGCATTTATAGCTCTGAACATCTTTACTCCCTAGGATCAAGTACTTCAGGATGTTTGTTCTGGGATGGGGAAGAAGAAGCAGCTTCAGTTTCAGGGAACAGCTGCATGCTGAACAGACACCTTACACATCTTCAGCCAAGCTCAACTTTCCAAGTTACCCCATCTACCCTTTATGGCAATGACCCAATCTGCTATTGTCTCTGAAGGGGCACAACGGCTGAGCTTCTTGTGGACAAGGATGCAGAGTATTAAAATTTCACCACTTTTGACACTGAACCAAAAGCCAAAGGACTTGGCTTACATCAAGCATGGAAACCGGTCCTGCTAACTTGAGGTGATCAGAGCTGAAGGAGGTTGGGGTGGAAAAAGCTGAGGCAGAGTGGGCTCAGACAGGGAGGGAAAATGAGACAGTTTGCTGTGGACATACATGCCATCTCTCGTTTTTCACTCTTTCCAAAATGTAATGCACTTGCTATTACAAATAGATTTATAAGTCTATTGCATATAGGCTTTAGGTATTTAAATATTTCCACAAAATATTCAATTAGTATTAAAAATGATCATGCATAGAATCAACTTATCAGAATAAATATAAAGGAGGAAAAAAAAATCAGAGCCTCACTAGGTATAACTCAGCATAGACAGAGAAGCTCCATCATTCCCCAGTTTGTACAGATACATTTCAACTGATCATAAATTCTCCACAGTGTAAGCAGTCAGTTAAAGATGTAACTACACTATGACCCACAAAAGTAGGAGAACATATAGTAGCATCAGAGTGTGCACTTAGATCTTAAAGACAGTTCAGGACAGTAGTGTTGACCAGTTCCAAAAGCAAGAACAAGGCTTAACAATTTCAAACTGTAAATAGGAGACAAAGCTGCATTACTTAAGGCTACTGATACTGGGTACATACACTTTTAAGCACATAGCATAAAGAATGGAGACACTGTGCAAGTCAACAAATAGTGAAAAGCTAGGATTATGGGAGGCAGGTTTTGACAAAACGCTACCACTGCCACTTACAACCATTCTGCTTATTCATATTTAAATACAGACTGCATGCAAGGCTACAAGGGAAGCGAAAATACGGTGAAGTAGCAATGAAAACAGATGTGGTAGATGTAACTAGTCCCTCTGTTCTCAGATGGAAAAGTTAACAAGGGGTAAAGAGGGTCTGTGTAGCACTGTTCACACTGCAACTTGGGGGTACAAACAGCAACTTCATTAGATGAAAAGAAAAGAATAAGTAACCAGACTGCATTTATATTAAAAACTTCACAGTGATCCCTTCAACATCACAGGAATCTCCCTATCAGACAATGACAGGGACCCCGCCGCAATTACCTCAGAATTACACCTGCTAAATGCACATGATTACCTACTGCTATAAAGTACGCCCACATTTACTTGGAATTTGGTATGAACTTCACATAGCTTCTTCAACCCTGAGCCTCTCTGCAAAATCCAGGATTCAGCTGATAGCCCTTGCCATTTAGGGTGCCTGAAACTAAAGTGCCTTCAAGTTCCACAAATGCTTTTTTGAAATCCTATAATGAGCACAATTTTCTGAAATAAAGGTTTTCATTCCAGTCTAAAATAGCAAGGGAAAGGAGATCCGGTTTATCAAAGTAGTAATGGTAGTCTTTAAACAGGGCATAATCTTGACTAGTCAGTGGAACAATGAAGGGGAGATATACTTAACCTCCATTTCTTAATCATGTCACTTATTGCAGACAATTCGATCGCTATTTTACCAGAAAGTCCTTAATTTTGTTCCTCTGAAGGGCAGTTCTGAATCAGTTTTGCACACAGCTGTAATGCCTTTGGTAAGCATGGAGGTTTTAATTTGACACATTTCAACAAAAGATTATATACATAATCCTTCCTAATCAAATTCATCTTTTCCCAGTACATCA
The DNA here is from genome assembly GCA_039720435.1 of Amazona ochrocephala. Taxonomy (NCBI): domain Eukaryota; kingdom Metazoa; phylum Chordata; class Aves; order Psittaciformes; family Psittacidae; genus Amazona; species Amazona ochrocephala. The sequence goes on from CM077878.1 coordinate 125,559,103, forward strand.
ACTAGAAACTGGTGTCCAAAAATACACATAGACTAAACCAACAAGGACCTTCTCCAAAACACAACCTTTGAAATCCTCGCCTGCAAGCATACATCTCTCTCCTCAAGGTACATATTCAAAATTACTTCAGACATGCAGTTTCTGCTTTGAAAGCTAAATGCATAATGCAACAACCTGCCTCCAAGTCTGCATTCAGCCCAAAGCTGGGGGCGGGGTGGGGAGAAGTCTTCTATAGAAAAGACACAAAAGGGCTGAAACGTGCTGGTACAAACCACAGTCAGTAGCAATTGCACATGCACTGAAAGTGTAATCCTGATGATTCCCAGGAAACATAGAGTACAAAACCCCTCTTCTTGTCCCCAGGATGCAAAAACGCATTTATATACATCTGAACATTTTACAAGCTCAGAAGCATTGCATCCCAACTAAAAGGAAGTGCTGCAGGAGGGCCAGGAGACCTCCTTGGATGGATAACGAGCTGCTGAGGAAAATTCAAAGGAAAAAAGAGGCTTATAAAAGGTGGAAGCAAGGACAGGTGGCCTGAGAAGAATACCGGGATGTTGTCCGGGAAGCTAGGGACCAGGTTAGGAAAGCTAAGGCTCACTTAGAATTAAACTTGGCTAGGGATGTGAAAGATAAGAGCAATGGATTCTATAGGTACATAGCAAATAAAAGACAGGTTAGGGACAACGCAGGCCCCCTCTGGAATCTCAGGAGAACTGGCAACCTTGGTTTTAGAGAAGGCTGAGGTTCTTAATGACTTTTTTGCCTCAGTCTTCACTGGCAAATGCTCTGACCACACCACCCAAGTCTTGGAAGGCAGATGCGGGGACTGCGAGAATGAAGACCCTGGACCCACTGCAGGAAAGGATCTGGCTCGAGACCATCTTAGGAACCTGAACGTACACAAGTCCATGGGACCGGATGAAATCCATCTGCAGGTCCTGAAGGAGCTGCAAATGAAGTTGCTAAGCCACTGTCCATCATGTTTGAAAAATCATGGCAGTCAGGTGAAGTTCCCGACGACAGGAAAAAGGGAAATATAACCCCCATTTTCAAGAAGGGGAGAATGGATGAGCCAAGGAATTACAGACCAGTCAGCCTCACCTCTGTGCCTGGCAACATCTTGGAGCGGATTCTCCTGGAAGGCATGCACATGAAAAACAACAAGGTGCTTGGTGACAGCCAGCATGGCTTCACTAAGGGGAAATCCTGCCTGACTGACCTGGTGGCCTTCTATGAAGGGGCTACGGAACTGATGGACAGGGGCAGAGCAGTTGATGTCATCTACCTGGACTTGTGCAAAGCCTCTGACACTGTCCCACAAGACGTCCTTGTCTCTTAAGTTGGAGAGACATCAATTTGATAGGTGGACCACTCGGTGGATAAAGAACTGGCTGGACGGCCGCAAACAAAGAGTTGTGCTCAATGGCTCAATGTCCAGCTGGAGACCAGTAACGAGTAGTGTCCCTCAGGGATGCGTGTTGCATCTTTCATCTATCTGTTGCATAGATCTAGGTAGATATATTGCCGTTTGTAAAGAGTTCAAAATCAATAACCTAGATGGAGACATGTAAACATGACACTGTGTGCCCAGAGAACACACTGCATTGTAGACAGAAATATTCCAGACACCTTAAGAACAGTCATGTTGCTGCTAGAACATAAACACTTCTGAATGCAGACAGGAACGGTGTAATTTATGCATTACAGGAAAACCAGTTCAAGCAGCAGCACTACCTCACACTTCACTAGAGCAAACAATATAATAATTGCACTAAAATCTCTTCAAATCAATTAGATTACCTGGCATTTATTGTGGTGATGAAATCCAACTAGTGGGTTATTTATTACAGCTTTGCTCCTCTCTACCCTGTGGGTACCCACTGTCTCTTAAGAGAAGCATTGTAGTTACTGCAATGTTCCAACAATGGCTTTCAGCCCTTGCTTTTACAAATGTGGCTAAACTTGACATTAGAAATCCTAACTCATTCACACATCCTCAGAGTAGCCCATCCTATTTAACCGCAGAACACTGCCTGCAAGACCAGCACTTTCATTAGCACTCTCCGCAAATCAGCCTGGCATTTTGCTGGTGAGCTGCTGACTGAGAGTCTCTCCCACACCAGAACATTCTGCACTGGAGACTGAGAGGTTATTGAATGACAGCTGCTTTCACTGACACAGTGCTCTTCACTCTCTTCCTTGTCCCTCTCTCTCAAGCAATGTCTCACAGCAGGGTGTCCAAAAGCCTGTGTAAGCAAGAGAATTCCCCTGGCAGACACCCCAGCATCTCACAGTTCTATACTACTTTTCTGGATCCTTGTATATCTGCTCATCTTTCTTCCCATCCTGCCCGTGGCAGCCTCCCCAGCTGCTAATCCCTTAAAGATGAAAGCTCCCAAACTACAAGTAATCACAGGTATGCAACGTAAATCTAACATGTTTTAGTGTCTTGTCTGAAGAATAAGATTACTACAGGGAAAGCAGATACCAAAATCTATATGCAGGTTTTCTAAGTGCTATTATTTAATGCCTCGATGAACCATAAAACTTGCTAAAGTAAATCCCATAGAGGGCCATGCCTACCAAGTACAGTATTTTTCACGTAGTGACTGCTACCAATTGATTCATCATCATCTTCATTATTAAAGAATTGGGAAAGCCATCCATATTTTTAGAAGACAGCATTGCCAGTTTATAGCTTTCATGGATTCAGACATGCTGCTTTCTGCACGCCTGCTTGAAACCTGCACCTTCACTGCAAAGCCTGTCTCTTCAGTGACAATCAGCACCCTTCTTCAACAGCATCACTGCCACCATGCTAGGATACACTATTTAGAAAGCAGACGCACAACTTAAAATAGAAAAACAACAATTGAACTGTCACAGAAGATATTTTACAGTGAAATAAATACAGCACGCAAACTGAAAACATTCATGTAAAGAGCCCAGACTGTTTAGTGTTGTTAGATATTAAAATGCAGATGGGAGGATGCATGATGAAAAGGGAGATCCAATCCAACGCAGCAACTTGCTTGGATTTATCTGTTACCCACATTATGGAATATGCTTTTGGACACCAAGCCTTGAAAGTCACATTGCAACATTTTCTGGGGACTCTTGCCACATACAAGCCTGGTCTTGGAACTCTCATTTTTCACTTCAGCCTTCCAAATTCATGTAAGAAACTTGGTGAATTCCACCCACATCCAGATTTTACAGTCTGCCCACTGACATGGTGCTGGAATCAGGAACAAATATACATATATATGGAGCTCTTTTAGCATTCTTTCAAGATAAACAGTAACAAATCCTATCATTTCCAACGCAAAACCAAAGACATCTCCATTCTTACCACGCAACATGCAGCGATACAAACTCTGGCTCATCCCAATGAGAAAAATCCTGTTTAAATGAATTCAATGGGCTTTTTAATATCAAGATCTTAACAACCTGCTTAGACCTAGATCTCAAGTTTTAATGGACTGTCCTCTGTTTACAAGATCTGATTTAAGTTTGAACCATCTGCCAAGCAGCAAACTCATAGTAGCAGCTTGCTTTTATCTGAAGGTAAAAATACAGCTAAGAGTAAAAGAGAGAAATCTATGCTATTTGAAAGAAAAATATGAAGACTGTCAAATACTTTTATATCACGTCTTTGACTAGCAATTTCTTGTTACAGTAATAATAAGCAGAACTTGTAGATACATGAAGAGATCTATCATATTCTCTGACACTTGCTTAAGGACATACTAAAATTTTAACACTTCCTGCTTAGATAAAAATACGTGGAATTTCTGTTCTGGTCTTTCCTGGGATGATTCAAGAGTACCAAGTGCCTTTTGGTTTCCTCCACCAGCAGAACAACCAAAGCTGCTACTGCGTTCAGCCTGTGCTGTAGAGCTCCTCAGCACCCATACAGCTAATGCATAAACATTCACCTTACTCACAAAGCACTCTTTTTGTGAAGTATGGGATTACTTCAAGGTTGATCAGAGCAAACCCTAAACCTTTTACTTGCAAAATAACTGCTGCACAGCATCACAGGGAGAAGCTAGGGCTTCCCTTACTCATGAGAATGGTGGAAAATCCACAATGAAAGCCTGACCCAGGCAAAAACCCTGATTTCAGTGGAAGCACAAATACCTGGACTGACTGTGGACAGTCTGCGTAATGAAGGATACAGTCCAACTCTGGTATACAGTTTGTTAGAGAGACCTTCAACTCCAAGTAGAAAATATCAGTAAGTCCCAAAGCTTCATCTGTGGAGTTTCAGTTATTAGCTGGGAGCTCAGGCTGGAGACCTGCATGGCAAAAATAATCTGCAGTAAGATAGCCGCAAGGAGAAAGTTCTTCTGTGGACCACATAAAAAGACTTCACAAACTGCTAGAGGCCTCCAGCCTACAAACTGGATCCATGCTCTAGTATCTTGTGTGCTTTCATTTCCATTTAAACACACAATTTGTATTGTAGCAGAAAGCCTGAGGGGAGTTTTAATGATTCTAGGCAGTCACTCCCCCCACCCCACAATCTCTCAGTCAGAGAGACAAGCAGAACTTTAAGCAGGCATCAGTCATTGCCAGTGCTAATAGCAGACGCAGGTCTGCCTACTTAGGAGGCTTGAAGACAACAAAACTAACTCTGTTTCTCACATACCCACCACACTGGATCTTGGTGATGCAGTTCAGCAGACACTTTTTAAGACAGAGCAAATCTCATTTGCAGTCTGTTAATCTCTCCTAGAACCCTTCAGAAGAAGTATTACTTTAATTTGATACCTTCCCTGATTCTTCAAACGCCTGTGGTAGCTCATGGAGAGCTGATGAAACCTAACGCCCATTAGTGTCAAACTCCCATAGGGTAAGCTCTCCTTCAGCCTTCCTCGAGTAAGGTTCTTGCAACGCAGTACGATTGCCCAATTACTGTAAGAGCCCTATCCTTACTGCAAACAGAACACGGGAGTTTATTAACAGCCATTACTCATTTTCTACAGTGGCTGTGAGCAGGCAGAGTGCTGTTTGCCAAATGGGAGCAGCAGTTATAGTTCCTATGCAGAGCTCATGTTGAATGCTGTAAAGAATGGGCTTCATAGGTGATCAGCAGTAGGTGGGTTTAGCCTGTGTGTTAAAAAAGCCCAGCAATTGCAAATTACGGTAACAAAGCAGTCACTACACAAATAAATTCCCAATAATTATGCAATTTAGACCCAAGAAGGATTACGGTGCTTCATTATTGCCTCTTTTTACACTCCAAAGAGTGTACTGAAGAGATCTAAGGAGTCTTTTAAAGCTTTAATCTAACCAGCAAATTGAGCTGTACAGTAGATAAGAACTGTAGCATACACTGATTTGGCGGATGTCAAAAGCAGTTAAATCTTTTCTCTCTATCAATTAAGAAAATGACTAACCAGTCCAGAACTATCGCATCTGTCATATATTCAGGTGACATGTTAGCTACAAATAATGTGTCACAGATTAATGCTCAATTTTAAGCATCACAATAGTTAAGAAAAAATATACCAAGGAAATCAGGAAAAGTGCTATTTTTCAACTTGGAAACAAGTATTCCACTACTAAAAAAACCCATGCACTAATTCTGCAATTAAATGCTCAGCTTTTGGGCAAGGAGCTTAACTATTCTCACATTGGCAAGCAGGTGCAACATTTAAACACGGGTTGTAGATGGCAAGGACATATAGCAAGACCTGCCTTAATTCAACCCTTCTCCTTATGTACCAAGAGATGGAAAAAAGTCCCTTTCCTTTCCGAGACTCTCACCCAGCGTCTTCAAAGATGATGTAACAAGCTTCTCAAGAATGAAAACCAATACTCTTTCAGTTTTTCAAAGTACATAATCCACAGATACATGTAAAAACACAAGTTTTACTTGACAAAACTGTTCTTATGCATGTTATTTTTACTACCAATTAGGGACCTGATTCAGTGTCCTTGGTCCAAACAGGATACAGGTCAGACCTTACAGTTTCAGGGAGCTAAAATTTCCAAGAGAAGGCTTAACATGGCTCATGGGCATTGATGTATTCGGACTTCAGCATGCTTTGGCATTGTTGATTTCTTCTATTATTAAGATTTCAGTACAATTCCCCCTTACTCATGAGCACCAGGCCATTTCAACACTGTGGATGTAATTCTATTTAATTCAGCTATCATTTTAGAATTGGGGGGGTTTATTTTAGATTTAAGACACCACCTACAAATATAGGGTGGGGGAAAAGTGCCTTTGGATCTTTTGATTTTTAAATAGAAATGTTGCAGCGTTAACATTTTCTAAGAGTAAAACCAGTGAGAAGCTAGACCATTAAAAGACATATTTGTTTTACCTGATACACTGCCTGAAACACACTGGACAACTGTTTCTTTGAAAACGAAGGCTGAAAATACACCAGAAGTGACACTTAGTCTCCAGAGGAAAGGAAAACATGCATAAGCCCGTCCTTCCTTCTTTTTCTTGTCTCTCAGTTCCAGCTGCTGGGCAAGTCCCACCGGAGGCATGGAGTAGAAAGCTTTCAAAAACATAGTACCTAGAACTATAGATCAGATACAAGACAAATCACCTCAAAATACCTGATGCTGTTGAAGCCGACTGCTAGACCATTTATAGCACTTGAAAATGAGATTCTCTGTTCATTGCACAGGTAGGTTTGGCCCAGCATCCCTGCTCTGATCCCAGACAGCATCATCTCCCCAGGCACAGGACCCCAGTAAAGGCCCTCCTGTAACTGTTGCTACCGTTACAACTCCTTGCACAGCCAGGTGAGCAGCAGGTCTGAGCCACAGATTTGGATGTGCCATTCAGATTTCCACCAGGCTCTGGGTGGTTTTGCACCAAATCCCTTCTTCACACTGCCATGGAGATGTTGATTTCCTTTTCACTGCCTGCTTCTCCTTTCTACGTGCTAATTTCTCAAGGATTTGTAACTAAACTGACTCCTGAGGACACCTGCCATGGGAAGAAGTTTATGACCAATCATTTAGCATCCTTCACTTTTCCCCTGTAATTACCTCCAAATGACAGGTTGCATGACAGCAATTTGCTGTTATTACTAGCATATAATCAGGGAACTAAACTCATAGGAAGGAGAAATTTAGAGAGAAAACTTGCCCTCTCAAATTTCAGATCATCCACCAACTAAAGCAGAAACACCACAGCAAAAGGGCACCACGATACTCAAACACAAAGCAAGAGCCTTCCACAGCAGTTAAAGAGTAGAACCCCCTGAACTTGGAAAGGCTCTTTCTCCTGAGCCCAGAGGGGAAGGATGTCATCCTGCCTGGACACAGCTGTTGCATGGTTACAGCTGGACAAGAGTCCATGCTAACTTGGGCTATCTGGGAACTTAAGGAGGCAAGATTCCCAAATCAAGCACTGACACAAACACTATTTCTGCTCTTGAATTTCCTTAATGATATCTTACAACATAAAGCCTTTCAGCAGCTTACTCATCTTGATGTGTCTAATAACTCCCTAAATTACTTATTCCAATACAAAAATCAGAATCCCAAAGCAGCAAAATACACGATACGCTAGGCAGAGACCACACGAAGCACGGGTGACAATGAACTGAAATAATTACTTTTTTCCCCTACAGATCAGAAAATTCATTTTCCTTGTTTAAAAATCTATTCCAGCCCTGACCACAAACTAAGAATAGGCAATCAGATGCAAATACTACCAAGTGTTTAAGCCAGAAATAATTGACGGTAAGGTTTTGCTGCTGTTCCTCACTCTAACAGTACCACATGTGGTCACACTGATCTCTTGCGCTCATACGTAACATCAGTATCAGACTTGTCCTTTCCTGGAAAAGAACCTGAAAGGAAAATACCTTGTACGGTCCTTTCTGACAGACAGACACAAGGAATTGTTTCCAGAGGGGGGGGAAGGTTTCAAAAGCAACAGAGAATGTGGACAGAAAGCAGGAGGATGAGGAAGGAACAGAGGCAGATGAGACTATTTTTATGGCACGCTTATGGCCAGGAATGTGATTAGCCCAAAGCAAAATTCTAATCCATAATTTGAACCAATTCACTGAGACCTTGCATTCAGACCACTTTTCTCATAGAATGGAAGCAGTACTTTTGCAATAATGAGGCAGGTAAACCAGAAATCAGAGAATCATAGAACCAACCGGGCTGGAAAAGACCTTTATGATCATGAAGCCCATCCATTACCCCAGCACTGCCAAGCCCACCACCGACCCATGGCACTGAGGGCAAACTGATCTCCCCTCATGGCTGCCCCTCACAATCTCAACTCACAGCCACCTCCCATCTTGCCCCCATAGCGGCCCACACTCCATAGTTGCTGCCTCTACCCCTCATGGCCGCCCCTCATGTCCCCTCAAGAGCTCCCCTCACGGCCGCCGCTCACATCCCATATCTGCCCCTGCTCTCCCCTCACAATCTGCCCTCACAACTGCCCCTCACTCCTCATGGCCGCCCCTCACGTCCCCTCAAGAGCTCCCCTCATGGCCACGGCTCACACCCCATATCTGCCCCTGCTCTCCCCTCACAATCTGCCCTCACAGCTGCCCCTCACTCCTCATGGCCGCCCCTCATGTCCCCTCAAGAGCTCCCCTCATGGCCACCGCTCACGCCCCATATCTGCCCCTGCTCTCCCCTCACAATCTGCCCTCACAACTGCCCCTCACTCCTCATGGCCGCCCCTCACGTCCCCTCAAGAGCTCCCCTCATGGCCACCGCTCACACCCCATATCTGCCCCTGCTCTCCCCTCACAATCTGCCCTCACACCTGCCCCTCATCTCCCCTCATGATCTCCCCCCACCTCTCACAGCCACCTCTCCTCTCCCCTCATGATCTCCCCTAATGGCCGCCCCTCCTGTCCCCTCACAGCTGCCCCTCACCCTTCAAGGCCGCCCCCGATCTCCCCTCAGGGCCGCCCCTCTCTCCCTCTGTCTGAAACCGCAGTTTCTTTCAGACCATAACCGACACCATTTTTTTATATCACCAGAACTTCATAAACTTCTTCATAAACTTGAATAAACTTCAACTGTGTTCGTTCAAAGTGTCTCTGTACACGCAACACACAGCCCTCCCAGTCCACCCATTTACATGTAAGCACACGGGAGCACTGTCTTATGTCAGATTCCTGTCTGGTCAAGAACTGGGGTGTTAAATATGAGGCGGAATCTAGAACTTACAGTACGGGAGTTGGAAATGGCCACATCTTCTCCATCATTGTATCACTTCCTTTTTATTTGGCAGCATTTCTTCAACTCCATTTGCTTTATTCTGGATGAAATTCTGATCCCTGTGAAATCTACTTTTCAAATACTACTTCTTACTGCCTTCCTGAAGAACCTCTACCCTTGCTGAGGCTAACCTATATGAAACAGAAACACGGTTTTAGTTCAGTTTGTCCTCAGCACACTTGCCTCCCAATTATTCTGGGATAATCCATGAGGAATGCCCATGAGGATGCTCAGGGGCTGCAGCACCTCCCATAAGGAGACAGGCTGAGAACATTGGGGCTGTTTAGTCTGGAGAAGAGAAACTGTGTGGAGACCTCAGAGCAGCTTCCAGTGTCTGAAGGGGGCTACAAGGATGCTGGAGAGGGACTCTTCATCAGGGACTGCAGCGATAGGACAAGGGGTGATGGGTTCAAACTGAAACAGGGCAAGTTCAGGTTAGATCTAAGGCAGAAGCTCTTCCCTGTGAGGGTGCTGAGGCGCTGGCACAGGGTGCCCAGAGAAGCTGTGGCTGCCCCATCCCTGGCAGTGCTCAAGGCCAGGTTGGACACAGGGGCTGGGAGCACCCTGCTCCAGTGGAAGCTGTCCTGGCCTGTGGCAGGGGTTGGAACTGGATGAGCTTTAAGGTCCTTTCCAACCCAAACCTCTCTGGGATTCTCTAAGATACTTGGGAATGTACAAATTTTAAGGTGGAAGGGCAAGAAGGAGTTGTGCTCCTGCACACTCCGTATCAACCTATGACCAGAGATAACCAGTTTCTTACACCATGCTGCTCCCATAGCGTGTCAAAACACATTCGATCAATGTGTCCAACATCTCTGCAGAACACTCACTACACTCGGTAACATAGTACGGACACCTAAAAATGGAAGCATGACTTTTTCTTCCCCTGCCATGAACACCAACTGTGCTAAACATTGTCCTAATTCCTGAACTGACAAGTTTCTTTGTGGAATGCATTGCCAAAGTCACTTACCGAGATGTCCTAATGGATACAGGATTTAGTAAGGTACTAGCAATTGTTTCTGCAGTTCCCACACCTTTATCCTTACACCAGGATATTTTTCCCTATTCAAACAATTTGCAAGTGTCAGCAGGAGCAGAACTGTTTCCAGCTGCACTCCCCAGCTCTAGCTCCCTACACACACCTGATAAGTTGTATGCCAGACATCAGCCTTGACTAATTCTTTAGAAGCACTTACAAGCCTCCAACAACACTGGCTGTTCTCACATGATTCATTACCTTGCTTTTAGCCTCGGTAACAAACCCCAACTTTTAATTCCTCAGGAATTAAGAGAGAGCAGACATCAAACACTCTAAGGTGGTGTGTCACTGAACTGCTGCCCTCTCTGGAAACCAGGAGCTCAGAAACTCCTTTTCACAGCTATAATCAAGCTTTTGAATAGTAATACATTTATCATGCATTTGCTAGATATGCAGCTGCAGATTAAGCAAGATAATGATATCCTGGTAAAAGAAATCACAGTAACACATTCAATTCCTCTATTTGTCTTGAGACAGTAAATAAGATTGATGATTTTGCAACTCAAGAGATTGTCTTGATTAAACAAAATGCAAATTAGGCAGAATCCACTATAAAGCTGATAACTCCTTTTTAATTAAAGCCTGTTATTTTTAAGTTTGGACACAATCTGCTTTGTTGTTTAGTACCACCAACAGAGAGGCAGAGTACCTGCTTTGCTTTTCAGCTCTAGAGATATTTTAGACACACTGTGGTACTTTTCTTATCTTCCAGAATGAAAGGTCTTCCATCTGCCATATCACACAGTGAATGATAATCAGCACGTACTGATTATAGATAGTGTCCATAGTATAGACACTGGTCTGGATGTACCAGATCAAAACCTTTGCTGTTATGCTCAAAGGGCATCAGGTGGTGGTGAAAGACTCCTTAGTAGTGTATTTGCCTTCCCTACATTATGACATTCATGTTGCCTGTCTCTTCAGGCTACCTTCTCTCCTTCAAAATCTCCAATACTAATAACTTTGCCACACAAAAAGCGTAACACTAGGTCTTCCAAAAGCCTAGCTAGCATAATAGCCTGTTTCTGGTAGTAACCTAATAGTACCTGAAAGCAGACACGAGCAGGACGGGTAGCAGCAAGCCAAGCACGCACAAGCACTCTTCCCCGAGCAGCCTCCCCAACTTCAGCCAGTAGGTAACAGTGGTACACTCCATATCCTGGCTCAGCCACCGCTCTCCTGGGGTGGAACTCCCAAGCTGACCCAAGTAACCTTTAATAAGCTTTACCAGGCTACCTGAAAACAAAGTCTGATACAAATCTCCTCATCCTACCAGCTTAAAACTAGGCACTGGGTTACTAACATTTAAGTCTGACTCGCTCTGATAAAGTTGGGATCATTCACTTAAAAGTCCACATATTCACAAACTACAAAAATAATTATTTAGCACTTCAGGAAAACAAACAGAGTTCACAAAGTGTCACAACACAAACTATTGACTTTCACCACTTTTTGCTTGCGTTTATACTAAACCCATCATTTTCACACTTCCTGTCCTGTTCAGACAGTCACAGAGGTTAGAAACAAAGGCTATTTCCACTTCTAACACTGACATTCCTATATCACACGTCAAAATACACAAAAAGACTGCAAAGCCCCTGAGTAGCAGTGATTGAAGAGTTTAACTGTAAAGGCATAAGGGCATTGTAATTCAGGGATTCAGAGGTCAAGCTACGTAAGATTACTTAGATAATGGACAATGACCCCTAATTCACTAGCAGCCATAGGAAATTCTAGTATCCACACAGCTTTGAGAGCAAGAAATCAAGTCAGCTGTACATGCACTGAATTTTTAACCTTCAAAATAAACAAATCCAGTGCTGGTGTCCTCAACATAAGAAGGACATGGAGCTGTCGGAGCAAGTCCAGAGGAGGCCATGAGGATGATCAGGGGCTGCAGCACTTCCCATGGGAAGACAGGCTGAGAACATTGGGGCTGTTCACCCTGGAGAAGAGAAGCTGTGTGGAGACCTCAGAACAGCTTCCAGTGTCTGAAGGGGGCTTCAAGGATTTCAGATACATATACGAATGGAATACTTGGGCAAACATTAAATATCTGCAGCTGAATTTTTTCCTTCTGCAAAAAAAAATGTAACTGAACTCCTTCCTTAGATCCTAGTTTCAATTTTCTTCACTGTTATTAACCATTTCTTAAAGAAAACCCAATGTTTTTACCGTGATTCACCACACATCTTTGCAGTCACAGAGCACTTTTTGATGATGTTACAACTACCTGACACAACAGCGTCATTAGTATTTCTGCTGAAGTGCAGTTTCATTTGGTACCTCCAGAGCAAGACCCAGATTCCTGGGAGAGGAGGAAAAAAACCACTGTTTACAGCTCTGCTTGCAAGGGCCAGCAGGTCAAGAGATGCTGCTCTCAGGAGGCAGCCCGGTGAAAACCAAAGATTTCTATATTAACTCTGTAGGTCATCAGTTCAAACTCTGACAGAGAATTCAGACCAACACATTTGTTAGCAGCTCAAATGATTGTTAACAGTTTATCTGGTTTCTGCGCTCTGCTCCTGCTGCATTTGAACACCACACATCCACAGTTGCCAACTACATAAACTATAAAACCTTCTTGTTACGACTACCTTCAAGCTGAAAGCAAAATTAAAATCTCATCCAATAAAGCCCTGATAATAGCAGGCCTGCTGGTTTTATGACTAAAACGAAAAAGCTTTATTCATATTGCAAAGCAGTCAGAAACCAAGCAGGGTAAGCACCACTGTGTGAGGCTCTGCATCTAACACAGCACAAGAGAGGTTTCTGCACTAAAAAGCTGACGAGTCTAAATCATTTTAGGCATTTCTAGAAGTCTGAGGCACTGCATCCCACAGACTGAAAGAATTAGCGACAGTGCAGAGGAAAACAAGGGAGGGGAGAAGTCAACTGAATCCACTGTTACACACAGGCTAAACCCCAAGCAGAATCCACCTGGGAGACAGTTTTCAGGGAAACAACTGCAGTGAACACTGATTTAAAGCAAGCATAAGATTCAAAACTGGTACTTTTTTGAGAAATACTCTGCTGAAACCCTTTAAAACCAAAGGGGATCCTGAAGTTCATCCTCCATTAGAAACAATTACTATTGTTCATAGCATTTTTAATGTGTTGAGGACTTTCTCTACTGCGTGACTCTACACACTGAAGTGCTAGAACTACAGCTTTCCTCACAGGGTGATTAATCAAGCATTTTGTTTCCTTCTCTGGAAGGGTATCTAGCTGAAATGTGGGGTTCAGACCAAGACTGCAAAAATGAACCATTTAAAGGATACCTGGAAAAAATAATTGCTATGTTAGTGAAGCTAAGTAGTTTGAATAATTAAGAGGATGAAAATGGTGAAAGGAATGCTGGCTCCTACCCTCCACAGGGGCAAGAAAGTAACCATCAAACTGAAGTTCATTTAGAAAGCTCTAAAGATGAATCATGGGGGTGAGGGGGAAAAAGTACAAGGACATGAAAGCCAGCATCTATGTGGCCATGACAACACACAGGCATGTTCTTACTCCCTCCCTGCCATACACCAGCAATAAGCTGTCTGAAAAGCAATAATGGCTTACCTCCACATTTTAGTGAAACTGTGCATCAGGCTCACACAGCAAGGCAGAGCTGGAGGTTTGAGTCCATCCATTTGAAGGAGGAGGGCAGGAACACCGTACAGAACCAGGTACTTCACATAAAAAAACAGCACTTGAGCTAAAGCCAGGCCACCTAAAACAACATAATAATATATCATACCCTAACCAAGGTCTGAAATACTTTTAAAACCTGTTACTACTGATTTACTTCTAAATAGCCAATATTCAAAGCACTAAAGCAAGCATTATAAGGTAATGGGATATACAATACCTACTTTTGCAACAGCTATAGGACACAAGCACACACAGGTATGACTTTCAGCACACACAGAACAGTACCATCGTTCCAATACGAAGGAGTAAGTAAGCATCTGCAGTTCCACTTTCAAAATTCTTTGGCCTGCAGTTATTGATTGCCATGAAAAACAAATACTGACTTACGCTGAGCTAAAAATCAGAACATACCAACGCAGGCACTGGACATTTACCATAGGGATAAATGCTATCTCTGCAAGTAACTCCAACCAACCATGCTCCACTTGTTCCTCCTGCACACGTATAACCAATGGTTATCTCTGCAGCTTATCCTGATCGCTCCGCACACATCTCATATACCATCAAGACTGTGTCCCCCAAAACACCCCTACAAGACCCCTCCTGCTCCAGCTGAGGCATAGAAGACTGTAACTCCGCTTGGCAGAATGCTTGAGGCACATACCAGGTTTTAAACCACAGGACAAAGGACTCCTTCAGGTGCTTCAGCTACCCGATTTCCAAAGGACATTTTGGTAGTGTGTCTGCCCACAGCTTAACCCCAGGGCATGGCCCAAAATGCAGCATCTTGCACAGGTGTGAGATGAAAGCCATACTGGCTATTCTCAGAGACACTCCTCTCAGGACAGTAACAATCTTAGAACACATAAATAATGGTGATTCATATTAACACTCTAAGTGTTTCTTGCTGAATAAAATGGTATTTCACCAATAAATCATCAGAAAAGAAATCCATATAAAGCAGAGGCCAACACCTTTACTGAAACTGGGGGGAAAGCCCACTCCTAAAGTTCCCCTGATTTTGGTGAACTTTTCCATCTGACAGCGGACATCACTCCAATCTAAGCCCAAAGGAGGGAAAGTAAAATTATTAGAATTTGGAAGAGTAAAAAAACCCCAAACTTGTAAAATGCAATTGTTAAATCTCCTTTCCAGTATTTGGCTTTCCCTCCCTGACACTAACCAGTGATTTGAGCGCAGTTCTTCAGATCTTTAATGTGATTTTAGAACCATCCAGCAGCCTCTCCTTGGGGACACAGATTTCAATCTGACTCCAGCAGTCCAAGCCCATGATCACTTCAATAATCTGCTTTGATTTTTGCTGGCAAAGCATCCCTTCAGCATTCTGTTGACTAATGGGTACGCTATGGATGACACCCAAAAGTTACACATTAAATATTCATGTCATAGATAACCTCGGGTGAAATCCTGGCACTAGTACTGTAAACTGCAAACCTCCCGCTGTCCTACACAGGGCCAGCATCTTGCTACTGCAATACAAGGTTTTTACATTTAATATCATGATCCATGTGCACAATCAGAAACAGTTGTGTCATACAAGATACAAACTGATGCTAGAACAAAATACCTAGACATGAAGCTTATGGTATTTTCCTTCAGGGAAGCAGTCATCTAGTATTCAGTAGCATTCTTCCCAGAGGAAAACAAACAATCAGAAGCACAATTTGGATACCAGCCAATTAGGCACACATTAGATTACTGCTAAATCATCTATACAGCCAACTTTCTGCTTTAATTCCCATCTCATTCAGTTTCTCATTTCTCTTCTGACAAATTTCATTGGAGAGCTGAATGCTGACACCCACACAAACCAATTATGAAGATCACAGCTGTCTGTGCACTGGTAAAATCCAAAACCCCTTTGGCTGCGCATGATGGAATGAGATTTACAGAAACAGACTACCACTCTCTTGATACCTGAGAAAACCACAGCATCAGACTGGTTTGGGTTGGAAAGGACCTTAAAGCTCATCCAGTTCCAACCCCTGCCACGGGCAGGGACACCTTCCACTAGAGCAGCTTGCTCCAAGCCCCTGTGTCCAACCTGGCCTTGAACACTGCCAGGGATGGTTGGGGCATTAATGGAGCAAACTGAACACTGAAGAACAAATTCTGTGATATGAATTTGAGAAATTGAGCATTGATCTGAAATTTCCCTTTGAGCTCCATGTTTCAGGCTCAGGTGAAGCAGTGTATTTCTGCTTGCCCTGGGCTGTTACAGAGCAAATGCAAAGCAGCTGGAATGTCTCAGGTATGCAGGAAGGGTTAAAGTCCGCCTATTGCCAATGCAGCCCGGCTGTTATGTGGCTGGAATTTTGCCCTTATTTTTCCATGTGTGGCCAGAACTCTCGCACAGCTGGCACAAGCTGAAGACCAATAGGGATTTAATCTACATATTTTGACAGGCACCTTCACTGTTGCAAGTCAGAATTGCCACACATGGAGTAGCTAGTGCCTGCCAGGTAATGATCTGTGATGTGATGCCTAGGTTTATTTAAGATACCAGTGGTATTAAGCTGACTGTTAGTGCACAGTCATGACAACTTGGGTGTATGTTAACAGAGATGATGAAAACACTGGGTGTTTTTCTGTTGGGTTTTCTTTTCCTTAAACTTGCACATTATAACTTTGTCTTTGAGAGCTTGGAGTCTTTCATCACTGTATGTAAATGCTGGAGAGGGACTCTTCATCAGGGACTGCAGCGACAGGAGGAGGGGTGATGGGTTCAAACTGGAACAGGGCAAGTTCAGGTTAGATCTAAGGCAGAAGTTCTTCCCTGTGAGGGTGCTGAGGCGCTGGCACAGGGTGCCCAGAGAGGTTGTGGATGCCCCATCCCTGGCAGTGTTCAAGGCCAGGTTGGACACAGGGGCTTGGAGCAACCTGCTCCAGTGGAAGCTGTCCCTGCTGGTGGCAAGGGGAGGGAACTGGGTGATCTTAAGCTTCCTTCCAACCCAAACCAGTCTGTGATTCTATGAATTTCAAGCTTAAAAAGAACTTGCACAGAAGCAGTATCTTTAATTAGAAACAAGCTATGGCAAGTGTGTATTAAAAACACCTGTGAGGGAACAAAAACTGTACAAATGCTCTCTTTTCCCCAGAATAAATTAATTCAAAGCACTCAGGGTTAATTCCAAACTGAAATGTTTTAAGGGATAAAAAACAAAATCAAGTTAAATTACTGGTACAATCTTCAACCTGGGCACTTCAGCAGTGAAGCTGAAGTCCCAGATTAAATTAACCAACGTGTATAGAAACGGGTCTTTTCAGTTTGGCATCTTGCAAGCCCTTAGAACATTCTAGATTTTCCTATGCTGTATGAATTGGCCTTTTTTATTGGCCTTCACATTTTTACCTTCCATATGTTATTGCAAAGCTGCATTTTGTGACTTTCACAGAGCTTTGTTTCAAGAACAATTAAAATGTAGCATATCCACAGCATAGCCTTGTTATTAGCTTTAGCTTTCTTACTCTCAAAACTCTGGCTTTGACAGGAGCTCTCAAGCAGAACATTTTCGTAAGTAACTGACAGAAGATTTGGATCCAGGCATTAAAAACCCCACTTGGCATTTTTTTGTCCCTTACCATCCCCAAAACTCATGGGTGAGAATTGTGACTTAGCAGGCAATTTTACTATGAGCACACCAGCACAAAACAACCCTTTCTGCAGCCACACCGACCCTATGGCATTAATGATTGTAGATGCTTGTTTCTACCAAGGACCAGGGCAGGTTCATCAAGAAAACACATCTCGGAGATAAACAGACAGTCATATTTCAGAAGGGTTACTGGCACATGGCACAACTCTAGTAGAAAAAGATATTTAAAACAGCTCAGAACTCGTGGCCATGCTCAGCATATAAAGCTGGGGAAGTAGAAAGCGGGGATGTGTGGAGTGATGGTGTTTGTCTTCCCAGGTAACCGTTACATGTGATGGAGCCCCAATGTCCTGGGGATGGCTGAACCATGGGAAGGGGGGAATTAATTCCTTGCTTTGCTTTGGTGCATGGCTTTTGCTTCACTGTTAAACTGTCTTTAACTCAACCACAAGTTTTCTCTCTTTTACCCTTCCGATTCTCTCCTCAGTCCTATCAAAAGAGTGAGTGAGCATCTATGTGGTGCTCTGTTGCCATCTGGGGTTAAGCTACAGCACATGAGTAAAAGAAAAGTAGTCACAAAAGTAGGTTAACTGCCAATACTGGAAGTTTAGCCTGCAGGAATGCTTATAAAACATTCACACACACACACTTCTTTGTATAAAGCAGTGAATTACCCAATGCTTTAGAGAGTAAAAAACTTACTAAGCTTTCTGATTCACATTTGTGTTTCCAGTTTTCAACTGACATCAAGATGCCAAATATTGTATCAGTCTCCTCATCATTATCTTGCAGGATGAAAAACAAACAAACAAACCAACCTCAGATTGCTGTTAGTATTTCATTACCATGTTTTTCTATTGTATTTAGTACATGGAAGATGTCGATGCAGCCAGTTTGAGGGTTTTTTCCCCATATTATGGACAAAAAAAATACAGTTTTTATTGAAACCCCTCAAAATCCAGGGGCCACAGTGCAATATGACACTTCCCTACTCATTAAAGGATCCATACACAGAGGATGCAACCTGGTCTCTCTCAGAGGAGGCCACTATGTACTTTCCTAGCTCCTGGATCCACAGGGCAGGCACAGAAACACCTGCCAGGTTAGGAAACACAGGGAGAGGAATGATCCAGGAAAAGATATGACCAGGAGAGAACTGAAGGCTCTCCCTTGACATGAACTACATATATCCTTCTGTTCACAATTCCCAACATGCTTATCACCCAGTTAATGACCTTGAAACTTGCCACTTCTAAATATAACCTGCATATAACAGCAATTAAAGACATTGCACAGACACTTCAATCACAGCAGTTCTGCCATCAGTAGTACAAGAACAGTGCAGGAGTGCATGTGTTAAATCCTTGTTTATTCAAGAGACAGGCTTCACTTACCCACACTAGATAGCCGACAGAGACAGGGGGGATATTCAACAAGCAAAGGGGGAAGCAAAGCTACAGAGCCCTCTGAGCCTTTCAGGCACTATGGTAACACAAAAGCACACAGCCCAGCTGGGTTACCTGGACAGAAGGTGCCTTCCTCTCAAAAAGGAGAAACTCTGCACTGACTTTGACATGCTCAAATTCAGAAGAGTAGGAGAACACACAGAACTAGGCATCTGCAAGTGAACTGGAAGGAATGAGGTAACATAACCTATAGGGTAAGAGGACGCTTATAGTACTCAGGTACTGCCTTGTAAAGGGCATAGAGAAAAGAAGAATCGGAACATTTGACCTAAGAAGATACTTGGTTTAGTTGCAAAAGGACCCAAGTTTAAAAAGGAAAGTTTAAACACCAACCATATAATTCACAGACCGTACTAACAGTAGCTAACACACACGAACAGGGATATCGAAGGCAGCTTGCACCTCCGCTACAGTTACACAGGCATCAAAACCACCCATGCACTATTTTGTACGTTGCTGTTTCTAGAAACTCATTTGCTAACTCCTTTTACACAAGAAAAAGTACTTCTCTTCCTGCTGGGTAACACATTCTCCCAGGTACTACCTTTTCTTCATTTTATACCTGCATGCACTCACTAATGTTGCTTTAGGTAAATTCAGCATTTCTGCTCTACACAGCCATAAATAACATTGCACAATGGCATTTTTAAACATGCACTGCAACTCAGTCAGGGTCTGGGGTTTTATTTCTTTGCTGTCTCACCTCGCAGGTACACCACACAAAGTGCAGCAGAACAGAGGACAGCATCACACTTCCGAGGTGTAGACTGACCATAATCACCCTCGAGATGCTGAGAGCAGGATCTCACAGCACTGTTGTCCTTACCCACACTGCTGGCATTTATTGCCCATTGATCAAAGGTATCCCAGAAGAAAAATGCAGGAGCAGTTCTAGCCTCCCCAATTAGAGCTGCCTGCACAACAGCCTCACACCTAAGTTTCCCAGGCTATGGGGGCAGCCAGGGATCACAGCGTAACTAGATCCTCTGTGCTGCTTTGAAGCTGCTGTAGTTGAATAGGAAACCCAAAATGAACAAAGAGCCCAGCAGTGCAGAAAGGCTGACATCCGACGTGGTTAATCCTCCCGAGTCAATAACAAGCTCCTTCCTTGGTCTCAAGAATCCACTATCTGATGTAATTGGTTTTAATAACAGAGAATTCAAGATAACAGAGGGGAGCGTTTGGCTGTGCACAAGAACTGGTGTAAAGCATGGGAAAGTCCATAAGGATCAGGTAAGGACCAACAGAAAAAAAACAGTATCCTTACTCCCATATCAGTGGCTCCCTAAAGCAAGTGGCCTGTCAGTGGCTTGAGCCTGAGACCATTGTGATGAAACCCATAGAGAACACACGGTAAGAAGTGACAAATTCTGCCTCAATCTCATTTGCAGTGTATTTGAAACACTTGCTTTCACTACTGAAAAGACAAAGCTCAACTAGAGTAGGGTCACACTTTAAACATACCTGTCCTAAAGCAGGGATCCCACAGAGGCCTAATTCAAATGATCATACTTTGATCGAGTGGTTTTAGAGTCCAGACTTACTCGAACACTGTCTCTCATCACCTGTTGCTTTGAGGCACTTCAGCCTTTTCTAATCATTTGTTCAAAATGCATTTTAATTGATTTCAAATAAATAAACACACAGTGTACTTGGCTACTGTCTGGAAAATGACTTCCTCCCCCTTTTAAAATCAACACTGGTAGCCTTGAAGGGGAGGAGAAATCTGTCAGTAACACCAAAGCCAGAATGCTTTGTCCCTAATTCTGCAGCCTTGCCTGCCTTATCCAGTGGCCAGCTTTCTGTCAGACATACAGACAACCCCAGGAGCTAACAGATTTAACTCATCAATTCATTGACTTTTAGAATAGGGGATGAAAACTCAGAAATCACTTTCTATACAGTGACTGAGTTAGGAGGGGTAGAATAAACCATAGAGGCAAACCTCTCACTTTCTGCTCTCCATCTGCTCTTGCTCTTTTTTAGGTATATATAGATAGATATATAGATATATATATAAAATGCACAAATACATATTGTGTATGTATACACAGAGTGCACATATTGCCCTCTGCTGACCAGAACCCAATACACAAGAGTCCTCCAACACACACTGCTCACCATACATGATCTGCAATGAATGCTTGCCAGGACCATACTGGTGTTGGTATCAACTCCTGGTACTTTCTGGTACAGGAAGAGGCACCTCCTTCTATTCAGCAATTACCAAGGTTTTTTCAGAATGCAAATATAAGGCCTTGGGTTTCGCTGCTTTGATTCCTCCTACCTGGTGATACAACAAAAAGCTCTTCCCTGTGAGGGTGCTGAGGCGCTGGCACAGGGTGCCCAGAGAAGGTGTGGCTGCCCCCATCCCTGGCAGTGTCCAAGGCCAGGTTGGACACCGGGGCTTGGAGCAATCTGTTCTAGTGGAAGATGCCCCTGCCCATGGCAGGGGGCTGGAACTGGATGAGCTTTAAGGTCCCTTCCAACCCAAACTATTCCGTGATAGCAGGGGGGAAAATCAAACGAACCATGTGCAACAGTTGCTTACAGGTTAACCTACACCTATGCAGCACTCAAAGTTTTTGCCCTTTTAGGTTACATATATCAGTGCTCATTTTTCTTCCCATCACAGTTGGGCATTTTAATCAAACACCAGAGAGATGGGAGGGGACAGAAGGGGGCAAAGTGAATCAGGGTAACAGAGCAATTCCTTCTCCCTGCTCTTTTCATGAGTGCTGTCATTTTACCTCTCAATATGAATACAAAATTGAAGCATCACAGAGAAGGAGGTCAATAAACACTTTAGTTCTTTACGTCTCCCCTCCTCCATCCCTATACCAAAACTCTTTTAAGTGTCCCATTCTATGGAAAACCACTTTAGACCAAAGTTTAGACACACACTTTAGGTTGGAAAAAATACAGAATGGTTTTTAATTTAGGAAGCAGCTCAGTCAGTTTAACTGTAAGCTTCTCAGAGGATCTACATGCTACATGAAGTCCATAGACTGCCTGACAGTGACTGCCCATAATGTACTATTCCTAAGTACCTACAGAGGGACTGTAGACAGAGAAGTAGACTGGGGGTCTTGAAGTAGGGGGGAGAAAGAAGATTTCTGCTGTTGTTTCTATACTCACCCAAGGCCCAGTATGATGCAGCTTCCAAAGGAGGAGCACTGCTGTAGAGAGCATGGATATACATGAGGTGAATCATCAGCTCAGCCAGGCACCACCAAAAGAAAATACGCATTATGCCCACCATGAAGATCCTAAGATTGGTCTTCAAGCTGAAGGCTTCTTGGCTCCTCATCTATAAAAGAAACCCAAAGAGGTGACATGGCACATAACTGTAGTACTCACATACCAACCCCCAAGAACTTGATGAAATTTCATTTGCTATTCATGACTAAGGGGACCATTTGACTGCGCCATTTGCTAATTCCTGACCTGGCCTCTCCATTCTCAAGCTCAGTAAGCAGTAGAAATCAACAAGAGATCACACATGACCATACACTGCACCAAATTGTTGTAGGAAAGGCCAAGTACTGTTAACCTGAATAGGATGAGACATTTTTTAGTTCCTGTAGCTTGATCAATCTTTAGAGATAATCAAAAGAAGCTTAAAGAAACTACAGCTATGAAGGAGAAGGTTTTCCAAGCAGCAGCCCTACCAAAACACAAACAATAACTGCTGGCTCTGAAAGTACCTCCAACTTCTACTCACTACATGGGATTATTTCAGGACAGTTCTCCACTCTTCTCTTGTAGCATTGCCAAGATCAGCCAGACCTATATGATGTGCTGAGCAAACGGCAGTTAACCACAAGTTAAATATCAGGTAAGAAAAGGTTTGCTGCTGGCAGGTTTCTTAAGATGTCCCAAACTACAGTAAACACACTGACATACTTTTACCCTCTTTCCACAATTAAAAAAAATATGATCAAACAACAGAAACATAGGATTGCCTAAAAATTTATTCACGTTTTGTACATCTATGACTGTGTGTGTCCACTCATCCACTTTATCCTAGTGATGTTAGCTATAGACATCACAGAATCACAGAATGGTTTGAGTTGGAAAGGACCTTAAGATCATCCAATGTCCTATAAGCGAGGACACCTCACACTAGATGAGGTCACCCAAGGCTCTGTCCAACCTGGCCTTGAACACTGCCAGGGATGGGGCAGCCACAGCTTCTCTGGGCACCCTGTGCCAGCGCCTCAGCACCCTCACAGGGAAGAACTTCTGCCTTAGATCTGACCTGAACTTTCCCTGTTTCAGTTTGAACCCATCACCCCTTGTTCTATCGCTGCAGTCCCTGATGAAGAGTCCCTCTCCAGCATCCTTGTAGCCCCCTTCAGACACTGGAAGCTGCTCTGAGGTCTCCTCGCAGCTTCTCTTCTCCAGGCTGAACAGCCCCAGTGTTCTCAGCCTGACTTTCTATGGGAGGTCACACATCACAGGTGGTGATTCCACACTTACTCAAGTGTGCAAGAAAACCAGGAAGACATTAAACATGGAAATGTGAGGTTTTCCCTTGTCATGTAGAATTAGGCTTGAAAAGCAGCCTGCAAGGCACTAGGAAAAGATGTTCAGTAAGATAGGTTGGTCTTTCACATTTTAAGATGCTAACCACCTCATTTAGCCTGAAGAAAAGCGTTCCAAGTAATCATCAGCTGTTTTCACACCAACAAGATGGGAAACTTAGGAACTCGCAGCACAAACCAGCAGCTTTCTGCGACTCTGAAATCTGTTTCAGGGTTAACAGCCAGCTGCTGCTGCTGCTGTTACCTTCTTCTGCCTAATGGAGGAGCGGCAAACAAAAACCCGGCCCAGCAGCTGCAAGCTAGAATTGTGAGCATTTGGAGACTGTGACGACGTGTGTCACTGGGTTCCTGGTTGAAGGGATAAATCCAGTATCAGACAAAAATACATCCTGTAAAGCAGAACGTGGGGAGGAAGGTTTGTCCTCAAGGTGATATCCAGGAGATGGTTGAATTCCCAGTGCTACATTCAAAATCATTCCTAAAACATGATTTTGTGTTTTCAAAATGATGTTGAAGACAGCTTTAGACACCCAAACAATTCTTAACCTCCAAGGAGTCTAAGTAAAAACTGAAATCTTTCAAACCATCAGTAAGGAGAAAAACTATTACAGCAGCAGTCAGAGCAGTTCTTACTGAAGTCAAAACGTGCAGGAGTGAAACCTCCTTTTCTGGAGGCTTTTTTCCTTTTCAAAGTACCTCATTGAGAGAAAAACATTTCAGACAGAAATAGGTATCAGAGTCTGACAGGGGAAACTAATCAGCCAGCCATGAAAAGCCACTTGGCTCTCTTTCCACCTTCTCTAACATTGGAGTCTAATAAACCCCTCTCCAACCAAGAACTAGATAGGAACACTTCTGACAATATATGTTGACTAAATATGTTAGTTACCAGCCCAGTGTGAGTTCACTGGGCCATGGCTGCCACACAAGCATGAACACCCAAGACTGGTTTCTAACTACGGCCCTCCCTTTTGCAGGCAGCGTACTTCAACACTTAAAAGGACAACAGATAAAGAGTAACACTGGGAACACCTTCTGTTTGAAAGTCTCCTCTGCATCAATTTTTGTCAAGTAGGAAACTAGAAAATAAACAGAAACTCAGGCTTACCAGCAAACTGCATCACAAAACACACCATCAAAAGAGCATCTCAAGGAAAACGGGATGAAATTGTCTACCTAACATTCTCATGATAGGTATTACGACCTCTCAAGATCAACCCATCATGCTTTAATCTATTCCTCAAAGCATGGGGTCTGTGTCTAGATTTGGCAGCTGAAAAGAGATCACCACCCACTTCCAATAGTTCTTCACCCAATTCACTTGAGGCACAGATGCACTAAAAATTAGTAACTGTGATCTTAAAAAGCTCTGTTACCTGCTTACTGAATTCATCAAAATTCATAAGGGGCCCATTGTGGAAGGTGGGATAATAAAAGACATATGCCAGCATCCAGAGGAACGAGTGGGATGACTTCTGGGCGGGTCCATGCCAGCAGTACTCCAGGCTGAAGCTAGTGCAGAAGAGGCAGCGGACGGATAGGGTGAAGAGCAGCAGGTAATACTCATTCTCAGTGTCATACCACTTCCTCTGCAATACAAAATAAAGCCAGAACATGATGGGGCAATTCTGTGCTTTCTGTATGGCTGGAAAACGATGTCCACCCAAATCCTCACTTTCAGGGTCACCAGCAGCAGGAAGCAACAAAATCGAACAGCAGCTGGCACAAGCATCTGAAGTGAACATTAACACATGAACAAGCAGCACTGGAGAGATGGAATTGACGGAGAAAGGGCCTCCAGAGCTACTGCTACCAGCATAAAGAGCCAACAGCTTCATTTCAGTAACATATTAGGCTGTGAATAACTATGACAGCAACAGACCTACTCTTACAGGAATAGCATTATCTAACTAAGATTTGGTCCAGTACTACAATAGCCAAACCAGCTGGCAGCACTACTGTCAGCAAAGGGACTGCTAGGGCTGAAGCCAAGGCTGCAGTTCAGATCTGAAAAGAATCAGTCACTCCTGAGTAAGCTCAAGGCTGGAAAGATGTTACTGAACCTTTTGCTTGACTAAATAACTCCTGGATACAAACCCAAAAGCTAGCACTTTAAACTGGTACGATTACAGCTTCAAAGAACAAGAGATGTGTTTACTACAGCACCAGTAAAACACTGTCATACATCAGCTCTGCTGAATACCACTTGCACGTTAAGGCTCATAGTTCACCTCAATGCACTGACCAGCATGACTGAGAAATAAAAACAGTACTTTGTCAAAACTATAGCTGCCATAATGGGCACCCATTACCATCACTGACTTGATGTTTAATTACTCCTTTTGCCATTACCTTGGCTTCTTCCACAGCTGGTACGCGTAAGGTGGATAGCAGAGTAAGGGAGCACAACCACGTCAGGACCGACAGCTGAAACTGAGCCACAGCAAATGATATCGTTGCATGTAACAAGATGACAGCAAAGCCCTTGATTCCCAGTAGCAACCAGCAGGCAGCCATCCCATAAACCATCAAGCACCATGGTTTATACTGTTGAAGAAAAATGAACAGTTTTAGTTTGATTATTTCTAAAGAAAAACAACCAACCAATCACTCAATATCTGTGTTGTCCTACACAGGGTCGACAGTGGAAACAAACGCAATCAACAAGGTTAAGAACAAACACAGAACCATAGTCAACTGGATTGGAAAAGACCTTTAAGATCATCAAGTTCAACCATTCCCCAGCACTGTCAAGGTGACCACTAACCTATGGCACTGAGGGCCTTGTGTTAACACTTTCAGGGACAGTGATTCCACCGCTCCCCTGGGAAGCCATACAGGGAAACCAACTGTATCCATAAAGGATGGGGATACATGGAAGGGTTTCTGTAGCAGTGTGTATGAAATCCAGAGTCTTCCCGATCTGGAAGAGAACATAAGTTCCTCCTTTCCTTCCCCAAACTAGCAAGTGGGACACCACATGCCAGTCATTTCTCACAATCATACAATCATTTAGCAGTCATGCCAAAACCCAAGCAGTCACCACCTCACAGTCTTGGAAAGGAATAACTACAACCTTCTTTGGTGTTGAGGTCAAATGACACTGGTTAACGGCTCACAACAAAGCACAGGTTTTCATGGGTTGGAGGCTCAAGTCTCCAAACACTAAGGCAACACTCCCACCTGAACATCACAGACCCACTCAGACAATTCACCCCCCAGAATGGGATTTCCCACACTCAGTGGCCTCAGTGCCAAGTTTCCCATGCCCAAGTAAACTGAAACCCACAGAAACCCCCTGCTGTGTAGAAACTCCTTACATACCTTCTCCACCAAGAGCCTGGACACTTGTGATACCAGCAGGTGACCAGCCAGAAGCCACAGTATACGTTCCCTTCCCCATTCGATCCAGTAGCTCCACTCGAAGTCCATGGGGTCCTGGGGCACCAAGGGAAGTGGTCACTGTGTATCTGGCCATAAAAGCAGGTCCTTACAGAAAACATCTACACACTAGGTCCATTACCCAGCACCACGGACCTCCGCATCTGCAGAATGTCACTTCAGCAATCCAATTGGATCATCTACAGCAGTGAGCTCCAACAGCACCATTTTGACTGCCAATGGTGTGAAATGCAGAAAAAGAGCTTTAGGTGGTGTCACAACTCCTAAGGCCCTCAAGTGGTGCTGAACCTGACCAGTAATCACTGCCTTGCCCCCCAGACGCCAGGGAGCTTTCTAACTACAAAGAGAGGCACCCCCACACACAGCTCTTCCCAGGACATGGGGAGCAGGCTAGTGACTGCACAGAGATGCAGACTGCAGCCAGGGTCCTCAGGGCTTCACTTCGGTTCTCCATCAGGAAGCTTCACAGGAAACAACAAATTAGTCTGCTGCTTCTGATCTGGGTCATCTCTTCAAAGCCAACAAATTCACATCTTTCCCTATCCTGATACTTTTAATGTTAGAACTCTCTTTTCCATGTATAAAGAAGAAAAAACCATTTTGGAGTACACTGAACCCATGAAAAGTTTAGCCAGGAATTTGTATTTATTTCAGCTAGGCTGAAAAGGCACCGTGCTGGAAGAAGAGTTCCACTCCCTGTTTCAACAAAGCCCAGGTGGGATTAGATGAAGTGAGGTCAGCTGCAAGTGCCTATGACATGGGGGCTTTACCTAAATTACTTAAGAGGGATCAGCTGGTAGCCTTGTGTCCTATACAAAGCCCCACCGAAAGTGCATCTCCACAATTGCTTTATGGCTTTCTTGAGAGCACATATGAAGGGTCCCTTATCAGGGCCTCAACACCAAAATACTTCCACAGCTGTGTGTTCCTGGTCTTGTGTAAATCATTCTCAATACCAGTAGCATGGATCAGCTGTACTTCAGAAGGATGGGAGGTCAAAAGCACACGGTAAGGTTGCTTTTTGGCTTGGGTACTAATTTTCTTCTTAGTTTGGGGTATCTTTTTAATACCAACCATGTTTCTTTAAGCCTGTATGCCTCACGAATCTGTTCTCCTCTATGCTGTACTACAGATCAACCAGGAAGAAAACATGCATTCACTGATCTTAAGCTGATGTTATCCAAACCACCCAGCGAGAGGAAAAAGAGGCAAAAGGCTGCAGGAAATCCCAAAGGGGATGATAGTTTTCAAGGCTAAACAATAAACTAGAAGGTTATTAAGTAATTAACAAAGGAGAAACGCTCCGCACAGGGATCAAGAAACAAAACTTGGGCTATGATTCTCGGATCTAGACACACCTGGCAAGCTCCTCAGTAGAAACAGACTGAAATTGACTATGAACATCCATATCTGCAGTTACTACAAACTCTGAAGCTAAATCAGAAGCTCAGGTAAGCAGAAAACATGGGGACATGTGTTCACTGCCACAGAATAAAAGATGCTGTTACCTGTCACCCATCCTACCTTTTTGAGGCCACGAAAGAGAGTCCCTGGTTCCAGCCCAAACTCTCTGTCCATCACTGCTTCATACTCTGCAGAGAAGAGTAAACCTTTGCTACGGACACAGCAGCCAGAGCAGGGAGAATCATAGAATAGTTAGGGTTGGAAAGAACCTTCAGACCACCCAGTTCCAACCCCCTGCCATGGGCAGGGACATCTCATACTGCACCATGTCACCCAAGGCTCTGTCTAATGTGACAGTCAGGGTTGTGGCCTCTGCTGCTCAAGAGCAGCACACTCCCACAAGGCCTCCACTGATGGGACCACTGAAGCACATCACCATGTCGCCATTCACCAGGTGAGCTGCCCAACCAAGCCATGGCTCTGCCCTGCAGCAAAGGCAAGGTCACTGAATTGCTCAGAGCTATGCTTTGATTCCCCTTGCAACAGGGGCAGCAGCTGACAGCAACCAACCTCTCACCAACACAGGACCTGTGCTAATCCTCATTTCCCCTCTCTAAGGGCTACCTGGTCTCTCCCAGCAGAGCAGAAGGGACACACAAACCTGACACTGACCAGCAGAGCAGGACAAAGCTGCTCTGAGAAGCCACCTCCAGAACCCACTCGCATGCAGCCTGTTGCCATCTCTGCAGAAGATGGGTGCAGAGCCCTGGACCCCTCTGCCCAACACTTCCTTCAGGACCCTGCCTTTCCACCACTCTTGTTCTTCCCTTCAGCTTTTCTGAGAGCTAGTTAAGGTCATTAATAGAGAACACCTCGTTGATTAAATCCTAACAGCATGCAATACTTATTTCCCTAACGAGGCTCTCTAACCAGCTATGCTTTATCAGATAATACCACCTTCACGTCCTTTAAAATACCAATGTGCTAGAACATAGCTTCTTTTCACCTACAAACTCTACACAACCTGTTTAAACCCCCACCCCTCCTCTGCACAACACAGCCTCACTGAACCAAATCAAGCCACTGTAGCAGCCACCAAGAGGTTACTCAAGGCACAGGCAGGTGTTTGGAAACAAACTGACCCCAAAGCTGCACAGACATTGCTCTGAGCCCACCTCTTCCCTGACACCACTGCAAAGAGCCCCAGGACAAAGCTCTCTGCCCCGCTGGCACCTGGCTGCTGCTTGGCAGGCAGGAGGAGCACGGGCACTCCCTGCAGGGCAGCAAAGTAGACACCAACTCGGAGAACAACTCCAGCGAGCGCAGGAGCGAGCACCCCCATCACGGACTTACTTCGAGACACTCGGTGCGCCTCGTAGAACGCGTAGAGGTACGAGCCCACGGCGAGGAGCCCGTAGAGGCGCATTTCCCAGGCCGGCAGCAGCATCGAGCTGGGAGCTGCTCCCGGCGAACCCTGCGGGGAGAGAGAAGACGGGAGAGGTGTTCCGGCGGAACGCGGCCCAGGACCGAGCACGGGGACACCGGGCACCGGGACCGCGGCGGCCAGGGGAGCCGCCGACCAGCGCCCCGCAGGCCGCCGAGCTGCCGGGACCCCGCGGCAGGGCGGGCACGGGGCACGGAGGCTGCCGGACTCCGCCGGGAGGCCCTTGGGCCGAGGACTCAGCACGGCCCGGGCCCGACAGGGCAGAACCGGGGCAGAACCGGGCCAGGACCGGACCCCGGCTGCTCCCGCCGACCCGGGACCGAGGGAAACGGAAGGGGGACCCCGCTCCCCGCTTACCTGAGGAGGGCTCCGCCGCCAGGAACCGAGGGAGCAGCAGCCGCGGCCCCCAGCGGGCTCGGTCAAGCCGAGGCTCCAGCCCCGCAGCGAGCAGCCGGAAAGACTCAGCGCCACTACCCCAGGACCCCTCCGGGCCCCCGCGAGCTGCCGGACGGCGCCGGAGGGCGGGAGCGGGGCGGAGCTCCGGCCCCTGCGCGCCCTCTCCTGGCCGCCGCGGCGCAGCGACCGTGCGGCCTGCGCCGGCCCTGCCGCTCCTTGTACCGGCGGCTCCGCGGGGAGAGCGCAGCCGGGAGCGCCCTGCGGCTCTGTGAATGAACCCCGAAGTAAGCAAAGGATTGCGACCAGAGCGAAAGGGTGTCTGCGGCAGCCTCTCACAGGCTGTTTTCTCCTGCCTGCTGGAGCGCAAGGTACACTAGTGCAGGGACGCCGGGTTTTCAGCCATCACACCACAACCTGAGCACTTAGGAAGTCTGACGAGCATCACCAAAGCAGGAACGCAGGGCTGAAAGTGCTGGTACTGACAACCCCCTCATGGATCAAGCTGCGTTCTAGCAAGGGTTCCCTCCTCCTGGCACTTCATCCACAGCTAACAAACCTCACTGCGCCTAGTGGCACAAGCACATTGACTCACAGAACAGTTCAGGTTTGAAAGGACCTTCAAAGCTCTTCAGTTCCAAACCCCTGCATTGAGCAGGGACTTCTTCAATTGTATCAGGTTGCCCAGACCCACATCCAGCCTGGCCTGGAATGGCTCCAGGGATGGGGCGTCCAGCACCTCTCTGGGCAGCCTGTGCCAGTGTTTCACCACCCTCAGTGTAAAAAGCATTGCCTTTCCAGCCCAAAAGGTTCATCTGACCTTGCACCAGGTGGCTTTTTTCCCTCTCTGTTGACATCAGTGATGTAATTTTTAATGGGGGAAACAGTTCATATCCTTTTGGATGCCATCTTGCTGGATCTTTAAGATCCTCCTATAAAAGAGCATTTCACTTCCCCTGATCACCCTGAGGCCCGCTTTGCATATTCAAATTCCTGTTTCCTGATTTTGGAAAGCCAGGCTCATATCTGATACTCCAGGTGCAGTCCCATCAGTACAAGGGTCAAGCCGTCCCTATCTGAACCAGACATGCATCTCATGGTGTCTCTGAGAATCACATCTGGCCATCAGAGGCACATGGTGGTCCTTAAGCATTTTGTCTTTTGCCTCCAGTTTTTCTTTCCATCTCTCCTTGACAGGGAATGACCCACATCCACTTTACAGCATCGGTTTTGGTAGCCCCTAGGTGGATATTGCATTTGCTCTCTGGAACTGCTGTAAAATCTCAAGGTCGGGTGCATTCTCCTCTATAATACCCAGACCCTCTTCTCCACTGACACTGCTCCCCCAGTTTTTGCCCTCGCCAAGTCAGTCAGTACCTTACCCCCTAGAAAAAACAAGTATGTGACACCTCCTGCATAACAGCACTGGAGCAGCAGTCCTGGGTGTGTAAAACCATTCCCACTCGGCACTGCAGCCACTAAGGGTCAGCAGAGCTTGCATTTTCCTGCAGTTCTGCGGTTTCTGGTCACCAGCGTGCAGTCAGTACAGGCAGCAGGCCCTCTAGATGGCTGCATAACACAAACGGTGTGCATGCAGGAGCTGTACTGCAGCCTCAGAAAGGGAAGAAGTCTAACGAGTTACAGCTTTTCCACCAGCTTACATTGAAAAGGACAGCGTTGTCATTAGTTACGGGGTGACATGGAGCTGTTGGAGAAAGCCCAGAGGAGGCCACGATGATGATCGAGGGCTGCAGCACCTCCCATATGAAGACAGGCTGAGAACATTGGGGCTGTTCAGCCTGGAGAAGAGAAGCTGCATGGAGACCTCAGAGCAGCTTCCGGTGTCTGAAGGGGGCTACAAGGATGCTGGAGAGGGACTCTTCATCAGGGACTGCAGTGATAGGACAAGGGGTGATGGGTTCAAACTGAAACAGGGCAAGTTCAGGTTAGATCTAAGGCAGAAGTTCTTCCCTGTGAGGGTGCTGAGGCGCTGGCACAGGGTGCCCAGAGAAGCTGTGGCTGCCCCATCCCTGGCAGTGTTCAAGGCCAGGCTGGACACAGGGGCTTGGAGCAGCCTGCTCTAGTACAAGGTGTCCTGGCCTGTGGCAGGGGTTGGAACTGGATGAGCTTTAAAGTCCCTTCCAACCCAAACCATTCTATGATTGTGTGACATCCAGGAGCCCATGTATGCTCTGTGGCCAGGTGAGCAGCTACCTTTCCGTGAAGGTCACTGCCAAGGCCATGGAGCAGAAACACTGACAAACTCTGGCAATGGTCCCACAGGAAGCTCTCACTGCCTGAACTTCTACACTAGATAATTTTTTTTCTTTTTCTCCCTCTTATTTTAAGGAATTTGTATAGTAAAATGTGACCAGAATCTCAAGATTAGTTGTAAACCAAGATGCTGAGCAGCCTGGCACAAATACCTACACGTTGACACGGTCCTCACCATTTTAGACACACAAATTAAAGTGAGTTCTGCTGCTGCTACAGTCACTGGCAAGCAGTGGAGGAACCAGAGTGTAACAACCCTAGAAAAGCAGCAGCAGAAAGCCCCACTTCTCATTTGATCTGCAAGAGGTAGAGTGTTTAAACATCTCTTGCCCAGTGTCCCAACAGCTGCGGAGGCCTGGCAGCCTTTCAAAGCATCTGCCCTTCAGGAAGAAAGCAGTGTGATGCTGTGTACTCATGCAGCAGGTTTCTCTGAGGCCAAAAAGAGAATCCATGTTGGGTAGAGAGATGATTTGTGATGGTAGGTTTCTCTGGGACAAATTCGGAGCACCACTCACTGCCAGAATGGTTACAGAGCGCAGAAGCAACAACTGCCAGAAAGGTCCACCTCTGTCTTCACAACTGGGAGCCAGCAGGAAGGCATCCAGCCCCAACACAGCCTTGGTGAACATTGGAGGGTGCACTGCCAGGCTCTTGCAGGTCAGTTCAAGCATCGCTAGAAGACTGTCTCTAGCAGATGTTCATGTCCCCTTTTATTATTTCTATGCACTTTTGAAGCAACTGAGTTGAAAGTGTTGAGGTTTCACTGTCAAGGAGTAAGAGTCTCTTTCTCATGTGATCAGCTGTAGGTACAATCAGATGGAAGTGAAGGAAACAATTCCAGAATCAAGGAGGAGAGAGGTAGCAGGAGGCCTTTGGAAAGGGCTCTTGCTACTGCCTTTCTGTGCAAGTTCCTCTGCGGTCTGCTCACTACAGAACTCTACATTTCTAGGGCATGGGCACAGCCAAGGGGATGAGGCATGGTGGATGTGTGAAAGGCAGTGAGGTGGCCAAGCGGGCATTTTGCAGCTGGGAAGGCAAAACAAAGCTTGTGGTTTAGAGAAACCCCTCATTTTCAACTCATCATTTGTTTCACATAGAATCATAGAATAGTTAGGGTTGGAAAGGACCTCAAGATCATCGAGTTCCAACCCCCCTGCCATGGGCAGGGACACCTCCCACTAAACCATGCCATCCAAGGCTACGTCCAACCCCACCTTGAATGCCGCCAGGGATGAAGCATTCACAACTTCCCTGGGCAACCCATTCCAGGGCCTCACCACCCTCACAGTAAAGAATTTCTTCCTCATATCCAATCTAAACTTCCCCTGTTGAAGTTTGAACCCATTACCCCTTGTCCTCTCACTACAGTCCCTAATGAAGAGTCCCTCCCCAGCATCCCTACAGGCCCCCTTCAGATACTGGAAGGCTGCTATGAGGTTTCCACGCAGCCTTCTCTTGTCCAGGCTGAACAGCCCCAACTTTCTCATCCTATCCGCATACGGGAGGTGCTCCAGTCCCCTGATCATCCTCGTGGCCCTCCTCTGCACTTGTTCCAACAGTTCCATGTCCTTTTTATGTTGAGGACACCAGAACTGCACACAATGCTCCAAGTGAGGTCTCACAAGAGCAGAGTAGTGCATGCAGTTAAGCTGTCAAACTGAATATTTATGAATGCAGCCATAGAGTCCTCAGGCAGACTCAAGCATTGAGCTTCTCACTGCTTTCCTGAATACCAAGTCCCTGTGGGAATTACAAGCAGCACCCTAGAGCTCTCTCTCACAAGTTGATAGCTCACAGCGTTGAACCAAGCCTCTTGTTTTCATTCAGCCTCTGGAAATCCCACAGTAATGCCCCCGGTGTGCAACATCTGAATGATGGGACAAGATCAGCACCCACAGAGTCTGCAGATTAGAAGCCCAGCAACAGACAGGAGGATGAGCCATGTACATTAAGGAGAAATCACAGCTATGACAAGAAATCTCCACGTAGCAGAACAGCAGTATTAAAATAGGGAGAGTCAGAAACATAAAAGGTGTGGCATTTACAAAGAGAGCCAAGCGAACCTTCCAATAGCCAAGTTAAATATGACACAACTGAGGTTAACACGAGCCCTCCCTCTGGAGATATCAGACATGAAGTTATGGACTCTAGGAGGACAACATTAAGTTTGGCCTTTCTGCCTGTTTGGCTTGGCAAACATTACACTAAGTTGGTCAGCACTGCAGGTAGCTCCATCTTTACAGGTTCCTCTCTCCTCTGATCCCCAACCCTCAAACTGGCTCTTTGTGAAGCGCAAGCCTTCCCCCCACCCCATCACCTTTAGTTGTATCTATGTAAATATTGCCTATAAAAAGATCCTTGCAGTCACAAAGTATTTCTGTACACGCAAATATAATCATTTTCCTGGCTTCCTTTTAGTGAATTTCATGCATCTTTGAGAACTTGTTTCATGCTCTGAGGCTGGAAAATTGCCAGCTTCTGACTGGGGATTCAAAAAGTTGCTTTTGGAAACAATACAGTAAATTAGCATTGTAACTAAGCAGCTCACTACTGGATCCATGCTGAACATCTCCAAGGCTTCCTCATCAATACACTACCTGCTTTGCTGAACTAAAGAGCCTGTTCATGGATTTCCTTACCCATTCTTCCCTCCAATGAAAGCAGTATTGGAAGCAAAGTCATACAGCCTTGCTCTCACCATGGATGTGGAGTCCACTTGTGTATAGTTACTATAGATGGTGTGAGATTCAACTCTGTTACCTTGGTTATGTCTGAGTCTTAGTTAACCATGCTTGAGCCTTAGTTTCTAACTAGTCAGCTATTAAACACAGAGGTGGCTTTGGTTTTTCTTTTTCCCACAGTACTCCTTAGGAGCTGTCTAGCTTTAAGTGTGGAATGATGGAAGTTACGGGGATGGCAAGTCAGCTTCTATGTATCTTAGTAATCCTACTGAAACCTCCCATGATTCCTAGCGAGGAAGCTGGTAATTCACTATTGAAGTATTTAAACACCTCGGTACTTTGGTTTTAGTGGTGACCTTGGCAGTGCTGAGTTAATAGAATCGTAGAATAGTTAGGGTTGGAAAGGACCCCAAGATCATCCAGTTCCAACCCCCATGCCATGGGCAGGGACACCTCCCACTAAACCACACCACCCAAGGCCTCGTCCAACCCAGCCCCAAACACCGCCAGGGATGGAGCACCAACAACCTCCCTGGGCAACCCACTCCAGCACCCCACCACCCCCACAGTACAGACTCAATGATCTTAAAGGTCTTTCCCAATCTAAATGCTTCTATGATTCTATTTCAGTATCTTAGCCATCCTTGGGCAGAACAGATGATCTAGTCCAAGCACAGGGGAAAGGATTCTTATGAAACATCCCTACTTCAGATATTACTTTTCTTACCATTTTTAAGTACTAGTGTAATGAAATTGAGGAAAAAAATGGCCAGGTCACAGCCAGTTTATTTATATTAATATTCTAATAATTTATTTATAATAGCCAGTCTATTATGATTTACATTATTACAAACAATGGCAAGACTCTCACCTGACCTCCAACAGGGCAAAATGTAAGCGATCCAAAAGGCGTTCCAAATTTTGTTGTACTGAGGTTGTAAATCAGGCACAAATCTCATTCTATTACACCACATTACACTCATCTCCTTTGGTGGCATAAGAAATCACTCCTATGCATGCACATCTATATTTAATCCTTAGCTATCTTGCTGAAAGCATTGACTTTTGAATCAGTTCAGTGAAGGGAATAAATGTAGAAAAATACATCTCCGATTACTATATGATAATTGACAAAAACTATCCAGAGAGAATGGCCTCTTTAGTGCCTACTGAGCAAGTTTCCAAACTTCCCAGCTCTTCACATCGCTTCCCTACATGAGCAGCCAGTAAAGGATCGGTTCAGCTCAACCACCTTAGAATCATAGAATCCCAGACTGGTTTGGGTTGAAAAGGACCTTAGGATCATCCAGTTCCAACTGCCTGCCACAGGCAGGGACACCTTCCACTAGAGTAGGTTGCTCCAAGCCCCTGTGTCCAACCTGGCCTTGAACACTGCCAGGGATGGGGCAGCCACAGTTGCTTCTCTAGGCAGCCTGTTCCAAGTCAAAATAAACCTGATTCTGGGATGCAGATGTTTTCTATTTTACTTCTGTGTTTATGTAACAGGTCATAGATGTATGTAAGTTATAAGAAGTGCTCTGTCATACTGGAAGCCTTTCTTAGATTGCTCTTGAGATTACGACTTTCAATAGGAAAAAGAATTCCAAAGCTCTCTTGGTGCCTGTGTGAAACGCCAGCAACATCCCACCCTTTGCAGATAATCTCTTCATACAGCGGTGCTAAAAATACTAGCAAAAATTGCATTTAACTCATAAATATTTACAGCTATTTGAAATGCCAAAATTTTGCTCTGTGACTAGCACAAATCAACTGAGTAACACTGTGTACAATAAAAAAGTGGGTCATTGCCAACTGGGGCTTATAACTGCAACATGATTTGCAAATACATCCAATTGCTGCCTCAGGACTAGGTGCTGCTTTCAGTGCACAATCTCTTCATTGACTACATGAGATTTGGAGTAGGTTTCAAACCTGACATCCACCGTGAAGCGCCATAATCTTTCTGCCTTATTTAGGCTGAGTTGATGGGTTTTTACTGGAAAATGAGAAGAGGATTCACCTCTTTAAAACGGCACCTTGACACGGAAAAGGACCAGCCCATCCAAACAATGGAAACCCTTCAATACAGATCATACTCTGTGCTGCCTGGAGGGGACAACTTAGAGTCATCATCTCTGAAAAGTGGTTTACACAGTTGAGTCAGTGGAGATTAGTGCAAAACACAAAGACAATTGTGTGGAAGACTGAAAACCAGAAACATCTTTTCCCTAGTTATTTTGTCAGATGATAGCCCTTCCACGGAAAAGTGGAGAGTTCTCCTTCCCCACCACAATGTTTTTCATGAGCTCACTTCTGTTATGGAGACAGGTAGAAATGCGGAAGCTGAAAAGAATACAAGATCTGTCCCTCTCACATCCTGAGGTTTGCTCTGAGCTTTACATTGTGCCAAAGGGGCCTAACTATTCCTATTTTAAATAGAAAGTGGTGATCACCTTCAGGGTGTGGAGAGCAGGATCTGCTCTGGCTCAGGGGCAAGCATCCCTTGGGGTGCACAGAGGGACCATCACAGACCCCAGAGATGCCCTACAAGTTTTCACAGCGTTCCTAGGTCACAGAGGTATCTGCACAAGAAATAAAGCAGAGATCTAAAAGCCTGAAAATATTTTGGGTCCAACAGGGAAATGTTAGAGCATTTCAGCATCACTGTCATTATGTGGTTTCAGGAGGCAGTGTTCATTTATGTACCTCTATTTTGCCCAGTTTCTGGTTTATATGCTGGTCCTTCTTTGGAGTTAGCCCATCATAAACCTGGCTGTTCACAGCCTTTTCTCCAGGAGGCTGAGAAGAGCCTACTGAAAGATCCTTCTAGATGAAGTGTCAGACAATAGATCTGACTCAACAAGCCTCATCATTCAGAGCTGCAGCCCATACACAGAGAACAGGGCTGAAAAATAAAGGTCTTCCATTCCATTTGTGGTTGAAATTGCTTTTTGGTTTAAAGTGTGCTCTTTGAGAAAACTCTGCCTCCTCCTGCTATTTTTTGCTACTCCCATGGTCTGCTTTGTTCTGCTCCAGGCTTGCTGCCACCTAATCTATGGCTACTTTGCAACATCAAAGAAAGACACTCAAACAGCAGGACTGATGCTGACCTACACTTAGAGGCAACTGCGTGCCCAGTACTGACAGCTCTCCACTGAGCTGTTTTCAGCTGAAACACTCTGTGGATATTTTGAGTAAAATATTCTCTTCACCATTTCTATTGCAACATTCTTACCACAAGGAAACAGTGGGGAACATTTTTGGTTTCTACTTTCCATGGCTTTTTCTAAGGAAATGCTATTGTAGATTGCTCTAAAAACACAGTTGTAGGTCCTGCTGTATGACTTAAGCATTTAATCTGTCATGATTACTTTATAACTGAGTGCAGAACACCATTCTTATGAGCTCTTTGTATTCAATCTCACACTTAACATGCACTTTTTATCATCAAGGCAATTTCCAAGCATTAATTTTCCAACATCTTGTAAAATTACTCAGCAAAACACAGTGATATTATCACCCTTTGACAGATAAAGGAACTGAGGTGAAGAGATTAAGTGATTTACACAAAGCCTTGGTGAGAATCACGGTCAGAGGGGCCTGGGTGTTTCAGGTTTCGTCTTGTGCTCAGAACAATACTTCATGCTTCCTCTCTAAAGACTACTGCCAGTAATACTCAAGGACTTTATCATCTTTCAGGGCATGCCACAAGGCACGTTTGCTTTCCCAAACCAAGAGAAGCTGGGAGAATGGCTCTGGTAAGAAAGCCAACCAGCCTTCGGCTATGAGTTACTAACGCTAGGGCGATGCCTGCTCTTGGCGGAGTCTATTTGGATAACTGTGTTTTAAGAACGTGTTGGGAAGTGCTTTGAGAAAAGCATTTCTTTTTAACTAACAAGTGTTTACAGGGAATAAATACGTTAAAATAATGCGTTGCTATTCTTCCCATCAATAGCTACTCTCATTTAGGTCCATTTTCTGAAGCGGGGGGGATCAACTGGAAAGAGGCAGATGAAACAACTGTAAGTATCATACATACCTTCTTGAAGGGCATAAATGAAGAAATTGCTAAGTTGTTATAGCTTGAAAGCAAGTAATTTTTTTGGTGCTTTCTGAACAGGGGGGAAAGTAGGTAGAGAAGTATAATATGATGGTAAAAACTGCTTCGGGAGAGTACTTATGTTCCCCTTCTGAGATGCCTGCTAGCTGTGATTCCTCAAAACATTACTGTAAAGATGAAAAACATTCATGACAGCCTCCAAAGAGTTTAAAGTTTGCACACTGTTTCAAGAGAATAAATGTGACCTATTAGTGAAGAATACTTTTCAACAGTAATCTTCAACAAATTGGTTTGTTTTCCACTACTGTGTAACATCAGCATCTTTCCTTCTTCATTAGAACTAGCGAGTCATGAGGCTTTGAGCGGAAAAAGAAAGCAACCATAAAGGAAGAAGAACATAATTGTTAAAAGCAACTTCAGTGCACACAGCACAAATCTTGATCTTTTTCTACAGCTTTCCTGGGCAACCCATTCCAGTGACTCACCACCCTTACAGTAAAGGATTTCTTCCTCATATCCAATCTAAACTTCCCCTGTTTAAGTTTGAAAGTTTAGATTGAGAGTAGAAAGGATGTAGATCAAAAGGAATGATTCCAACTTTGATGGCCAGCACCAGCTGTAACACAGGACTATCACAGAGGACACAGCAGTAGTCCACGGAGCCAGACCTTGTACCACAAAGACAATCGCTGAGGCTGGGAGTAGGGTGAGCTACTAGGAGTCCCGCAGCTGAGGAAGAGCAGGCAGCAGGAGCCAGTGCGGCAGGGAAGCAAGTTTAAAACACTGACATGTTGTTCAGGGAAATTCAGCCAAACTGGTACAAGCACCGTTTAGTCTTACAGCTGCCTTCATATAGCTGGTATAATCCTACAAGCACAGTACCACCAAAATTGGATATGATCTTCTCAGGGGTGCTTTCTGCTCCTCAGTAACACTTTGGCAGGCAAACAGGCCTGGAAAAGTACATAACCATTCCCTGCTTCAGACTAAACCTCTCCAGATTAATTACTTCCCAGCTAAGACAAGTTTTTCCTAGGTACAAGAAGGCAG
The DNA here is from genome assembly GCA_039720435.1 of Amazona ochrocephala. NCBI lineage: Eukaryota > Metazoa > Chordata > Aves > Psittaciformes > Psittacidae > Amazona > Amazona ochrocephala. The sequence goes on from CM077878.1 coordinate 125,599,359, forward strand.
GTTTTTTCACATGTTCAGGTAGGAATATCATACAGGTCCAAATTACACTGTTTCATGTATATAAATAGATCTGCCAAGTGCGGAGCTGCTTTTCTTCATTTGGACAGACACTCCTTAATGAAGGAAGAGGTATTTCTTCACCTGACAGCCAAGAGGTGTGTTTCATCAGGCACACTTACATGACAGACTTCCAGGAATGATGAAATTGCTCTTTGAGAGAAAAAGTCCAGGTTCATAATGGCCCACAGGAGCCTCATTTGACCATGTCTATGTTTTTAAGGGAGCTCACTTTCAAACTGGCCTAGCACCAGAACAGTTTGATTTGGAAGGTGTTACAGCAGCTCTGTCCTCGGTTAACTCTCCTTCACCCAGCAGCCCATTCTCTATGGATACCAACACACTGCTCTCGCAGGGAAACCTGGTAGCTGTGTGTACACAGCTACAGAGAAGAGCATTCCCATCCAGCTTCACCCTGACACACACACACTGTACCCAAACCATCTGGTCCTACTGCAAAGAACAAGAGTAAAAGCTTTGTGTGGCTACTAGAGACCCTTCAGCCTCCGGGTCAGAAACCACTTGGAATTACTGGAACTTGAGAGCATGCTCAAGGAGTCAGTGCAACCAACCCGGCTCTCCCAGGCAGCCTTACAATAAGGAAACATAGAGTGTGTTCCTTCAGCACGAGCAGGAGAACGCCACCAGGTGAGGAAGCAGACTGCAGTTTCAATAGTGTTTTCATCACAAACATTGAGAGTTATTATTATGAACAGCTCTTTGATGGTGTAATTTGGAGTAAATCATTCTCTACAAAGCTTTTTTAGTTATTCTTTACAATTTCCATCATCAGGTATTAGCCTCTTCAAAGGAAGTGCAACGTGCCAGGAAGAGAAAAGCCTGTTTCAGAAATTAATGAGAACATTTATTCTTCTTTTCCTCTGAAGAGGATTATGATTGTGATGGGGGAAATACAGAGAATAATTAGTCCCATTAGAGAGTAAACTCCAAACAATATGTTTTCCTTTCACAATCCAAACTGGGCAAGCAGGATCTGCTTTTGGTTCACCGACCAAGGAAATTATTAATAAACTCTAATTGCAAAACCTTTATCCGGTTAGATCTTAAAACACCCAGCATGGCTTTCAGATCCGCCGATCTGCTTCTAAGAAACAGATATCCTTTCACTCCTGCCTTCTGAGTATCGCTGTTATCTCACATTCAGGGCTCAAACCAGCTGTACAGCTGGAAAGGCAAGTTGCTCCCTCTGTATGTGACATGGCCCTTGATTAGTCTGCAAGAGGGTTTTTAGCTTACACGAGTTCAGCTGCTTAGCTGGTATAAACCTGCACAGCACTGCAGACATGAGCTAGCTAACACTTTTGTCCTTTAATCCCAGAATCCTTAAATTAGACATAACACAGCCAAGGGATCACAACAGACTGAGGATAAAGAAAGATGCAGCTCCGCTAACGAAAAAAGCAGAACCTCCTCACTCTGCTTGTTTCAGTAAGTTTTCATTTTCATTAAGAGCCAATCCCTTAAAGTGCTGAGGGGATTTTCTCAGGGCACAATCTGTGGGAACAGGTAGAGATGTTCAGGAGAAGGGACAGAGCAAAGACCAAGGATAGCATAGAATTATAGAATCAACCAGCTTGGAAAAGCCCTTTAAGCTCATCCAGTCCAACCATTTCCCAGCACTGTCAAGGCCACCACTAACCCATGGCACTGAGGCCTCGTCTCCACGGTGTGTGAACACTTGCAGGGACGGTGACTCCAGCACTGCCCTGGGCAGCCTGTGCCAATGCCTGAGCACCCTTTGGGGAAGGAATTGTTCCTCAGCTCCATCTAAACCTGCCCTGGTGCAGCTTGAGGCCGTTTCCTCTTGTCCCATCCCTTGTTCCTTGGGAGCAGAGCCCAGCCCCCTCCTGGCTCCATCCTCCTCTCAGGCAGTTGTAGGCAGTGATCAGGTCCCCCCTGAGCCTTCTCTTCTCCATCTGAACCCCCCAGGTCCCTCAGCCGTTCCCCATCACACTGTGCTCCAGGCCCTGTACCAGCACCATTGCCCTTCTCTGGCCCCGCTCCAGCACCTCAATGTCTCTCTTGTTAGTGAGAGGCCCAGAGCTGAGCACAGGATTCGAGGTGTGACCTCACCAGTGCCCAGTGCAGGGGCACAATCACTGCCCTGGTCCCGCTGCCCCACTATTTCTGCATGAAAGGAAGGGGATGCCATTGGCATCAGCATAAAACGAATTGATGAGGGCTGGAAAACCAGAGCTGAGCAGCTCTGCAAGGGAGCTGATTTCCATGTCAGGGCTTTCACGTTGCCTCAGTTCACAGCTACATTTGGTGAAAGTTTATGCTGGCCTTCAGAGCCTCTAGTAAGTCATCCAGTGTAATCAAGTGGGATCTCGGATGTGCTCTCCCACTGCTCAGCACACCGAGGAGGCTAACGTGACACAGATACCTGTGACACTATCCAGAGCCCTTCTACGCAGGCCCTGGGGAAGCTACACAGGAATTTCTGAGTCTCGCTGTCCTGACTCACAGTCCAGGACTCAGTGCCAAACTTCCAGGCTTGCCTGGCTCCCAGAGAAGCCTCTGTCATCCTCAGTATATGTTGAAGTAATCTATAAGGAAATGCAGTAATAGATTTTGTTTTCAGAGTGGGTATTAATGTGGAGAAATATCCGGGTAGGACATGAGTCCCCTGGGAAATTGTATTCCTGACATTCTATTCCCAAGATGACCCCATTTTGTTAGCAGACTTTGGGCCCTTTGCCTTATGAGTGTGAAGGCTGGTTACAATGTGAGAAAAGATGACATGCCTCATCCCCACTCCAAAAGGCAGAAAACAACCAACTTTCTACTCCCAGTTGTAAAGGACGGGGGGCTGGGAAAGTGAGCAACTTTCAAGATAGCTGCTCATTTCCCTCTGTGACTGCAAACTAATTGCTGCAGCCACAGAATGCGAAATGAAAGGGAAGCAAGACATAAAAATGCAGGCAGTAACAGTGCTGGCTGCTAAATTAACAGAATTATACTATCTGTCTGTGAGACCATGCTGAAAGCCTGCTGGATCTCAAACCAGACTCCTTCTTTACGATGGGCTGAGGCAGCGTCTTGCTTTAGTTTTTCACCACAAACGTCAGAAAACAAATGATTTAAACCAGACGTATGATATTTGCGCACATTTCAGGGCAGCTCCTATTTAGCAGATGCCTTGTATTAATACTATACAGTTGTGACAGGAAATGTGGTTTAGGTTCCTGGAAAAACATAAAAGCTAATTCCATTACGCCGTTTCATGGTGCTTTTCCTCAAACGCTAAACTGGTTTTGATTATACTGAAACCTTATAGCGAGAAAACTTTGTCAAGAGTATTAACTTATCGGTGCTTATCCTCCTTGCACGTCTCCTCCTGCTGACCTACATTCTGGGCTACCTGTGAACAAGCCTAAAACACACAGACAAAATTGTCCTACAAGACATGGTAATGCTGCAGAGCCCTTTCGCTATTTCAATTATGATTTTCCTTACAGACACTGTGTTCTGCTTCCCATTCTGGTTTTATTCTGCCTGAATACAAACAGTCAAGCCTCTTTCAGTTTAACAAAGCATTTCAACAACAACAACCCCCCCAAAAAACCTCTTATCCATAGTAACTAGGCAAATCATGGTAATCGATCTCTAGAGGGAGCTTATTAAAAGCCTAAGCACAAACGCTTTCCAGAACACTGCTGTAATAAGCATGAGCTCAAACAAACGCTTGGTTTGCTATCTGCAGTTCGTCACTTCATACATTTGGAGCGACTGACTTGAAAAGGGTTTTTTCCAGGAAAAGGAAAGCGCATTCTGATGGATTAAGAAATAAGGCTGAAGCCAATTCACTTCAACTAAGTTTGTCTTCAGCGCCAGAAAACTTCTACAGCTTATGGATCACTGCATGTAAGCAAAAGTTGGAATAAACCCATGTTACTTCCAATGTATTTAAATACATGTATTTCTCACCGGTAAGCCTCAATGAAGTCCTGAATTCAGGAGTGTCTCATGATGAAGAAAGCTATTTTATAGCTCAAGAAGGATCAAATATTTAATTGATACCTGACAACAGAAAAGGCTAAGCCAGACAAGCAGTAATGAAACAGCCCACACCACAAACAGCTACATCTAATATTGTGCTTGGAGCAAAAGCAAATGTCTGGAGGTGAATTACAGAATTAGAAAAAGCTTTCCACTGCCCACAGTGGAAAGAAAGTGCTTTGAGGTTTCACAGGGCTCAACCCCTCCCCTCCCCAAATCTCTCCATCAGGCTATCAAGTGACAGCACACTTAACCCACGAAGAATATAATCAGAAGCATTACATCGAGCCTTCATTATTTCATCGTGGCACAGCAACACAACCCTGGGATCTTCTGAAAAGTGATGTGTAATTCCTGCCCCCCACCAGGGCATCACACCCACTTGTGGGTTTGCCCTTACCCCCTCAGCAGTATTTGTCATGGCACAGCTGATCCCTGTCAGTCTGTGTTTATTGTGGCTTGTGGGATCTTAAAGGGTTCCAGTACTGTAGCCTTGGGCTTGACCTGCACCTTAGCTGTCGGGTGAACATGTGTAGGAGATGATAGCCTCAGCAAACTTAAGGCTTTACAAATCTGGGTATGAACCTACCGTGCAGCTGACCAGTTTTCAGATGTGGCCATGGAAGTCCCCACGTCAGTAATGTTTGTGACTATCATTTGAATCACAGGAATTATGCTTACAGACATTTTGGTTCAGGCAAATTAAGAAATGCCACAAAAAAAAAATCCCCCTCTGAACTGGGAATGAAAAGATCTGTTTGGCATTCTGAAATGCTTTCTCTACTGTTACTGCATACTTTTAGTGATCTATAATAACACTCTTCTGAACCATTCTAAAGGTTTTCCTCTGCAAACTGCACTTCTTCGTATCTATCTTGTAGCACCTGAAAGGGCAGCAAGTGGTTTCATAAGTAAACAAGTCGTGCTCTCTGCTACGAAGAGTTTTCAGTCTAAAAAAGGAATGTCAGTAGCTAAGCAGTACAATTCAACCTTGCTCAATAGGAGTAGTAGAAAATGAACTGATGATCTGTTCTGATGAATGCACTCTGGAGATCCTGCTGAGGCCACAGCTCTTTAAAATATATAGAAAAAGATAAATAAAGGCTTTATCAAGAACTCTGCTCTACTGCTTCGTAACAGAGCACTAGATAGAAACAGTGTCCCTTCACTATCCTTCTGCAGGTCTGCATCAATACAGGTCATAACAGCCCTGGATCCTGTACCCACCTTGAAACCATATGGTAAAAGAATGAAGATAAGACATGAATTCACTTAAATGTACTATACAATGTCCTAATTCTGATTGTATGCATTAGAGAGGAAGATTATATCCGATACCGGAGAAACACAAGCACAAAGCTGAAGCTGGTAAAGTTCTGGTAACAAACTGCAAGTTAGAAGCTGGGAGGATGGTTTTCTCTTGGGCCAACCGTCCCCGTTGCTGGGGCGTGCACTGCCACCCAGAATCATTACAGCAAGACTGAATCACTTCCTTACTGTGTACACAGTCCACTACAGGTGAGTTTCACCAGGAAATCCTGGTAACGTTCTGTAGTCTGCGTAATGCAGATGATGAAGTTATTGCACTGGTCAAGTTTGGCCTTAAACTGCATGAGATCCCCAAAATGATGGTATAGAAACATCAAGGGAAAAGCAATGTATTTTGCATGAGAAAATAGAAAACCTTAGTGGAAAGGAAGGCAGTATTTCAGCAGAGCAGTTTCAAGTAAGCAGATTTCAGCACCTCTCTTCATAACCTATTCCAGAGGTAAAATACCCTCGTAATGGAACTTTTCCTAACATCCTGTCTGAAAAATGATATTCCCAATACCAACAGATTTAATTGATTCACTAATCAAAGCCTCCAAGAAAGAGGCCAGGAAAAGCTACATGAGTGCTTCACAGTGCATGAAAAGCACCCGGGAAGGCTGAACGGCTCACAAGGACCTACCACGTACACATTTACATGGTTGACATGTGACAAATGCAGGTGAGATGTTTCTGAGGATTTTCCAAACTTACATCCCAGTGCTTTTCAGGGAAAGGCATGTCAAATGGAATTCTATGTTCTGAGCGCTACACACATTAATGAGCTCTTCAATATACCCTCTCCAACATGCACAAATAAAGTAGCAAGAAAATGTGTGTCAAAGCACTACAGTTCTGTCTTGATAATAGATATAATTTAACAGGAACATTTTGGTTTCTGTAGTCCATAAATTTTGGTGGCCTTTAGTACACCATATGTTTGCATACCTAGAATCAAATAAACCACCGTGGAAACACAAATCTGTATGTATTTGAGTGCTACAGCCAGTGCTTTTAAATACGGAAAGTTATTATTACAACTTCAGACAGTGTTACTAAGGGAAAACATATCCTGCAAAGGTACTGTAAGCAATCTGATAGGTAAGTGTTCATAACACACGTTGATGCAATGTTTGAGGTTTGAACGCCTGTGCTTGGTGTGACATCAGACATTTTTCTCTGACAACCACTCCATACTCCCCTTTATGTAGAAAGATACATGCCTATTCTAAGACTGAAACTGGATAAACAAAGACTTCCTAAATGCTGTAGCCATGTTTCTTAGCTGCACTGCGCTAATAACAGAGCTGGAGAAAACCAGACACTGACTATAGCTGCTTTGGTATGAAATTGAAAGAATGGAAGGAAGCAGAAAAGGGACTCTTCATCACAGACTGCAGTGATACAACAAGGGACAATGGGTTCAAACTGAAACAGGGCAAGTTCAGGTTGGATATAAGGCAGAAGCTCTTCCCTGTGAGGGTGCTGAGGCACTGGCACAGGGTGCTCAAAGAAGCTGTGGCTGCCCCATCCCTGGCAGTGTTCAAGGCCAGGCTGGATGGGGCCTTGGGTGACATGGTCTAGTGTGAGGTGCCCTTGCCCATGGCAGGGGGCTGGAATTAGGTGAGATGGTCCTTTCTAACCCAAATTAGTCTGCGATGCTGTCATAAGACTCCACTCACAGTGCCTGTGGAGCAAGATGCTCCCTCAGCAGGCTTACTGAATAAGTGAATGAGCAAAGGACCAAGCACCACTACACCTCTGAGGTGCGCATCTTCACCTGCAACCATAGTGCAGAGATGGCTAAGCTGGCTTTTGATGAGCTTGCTCAAACACTGCTCATAGGCAAACTGCAGACTAACCCGACAAGAAGTTGGATAAGCCCTCTTCTCATCTTCAGGCTACTGCATTTAAACTGGCCCCCGTATCTGACTCAGCTCAGGTGCTTCCACAGCATGCTGCAGACTGAAGTGCGAACATGTCCTTTAAAGTACAGAACCAGTCAAGGCTAAAAGAAGCTGAGGACTTCATCAGTGCTAACACGGAAAAGAGCTGACTTGACTAATTTATGTACAGTTGTACGAAAGAAAGTCTCGTTAAATCTAACACTTTGGAAAGGTCAATAAACACTGTTGCAGCTGGTGGATTGCCATCCGTGACTACTGAGATTTGTTAAGAGGCTTAGCTTTTCCAAGAAAGGATTACCAAGGAGAGAAGACTGCCAAATTCTTCTGTTTTACAAAACTAGGGAGTCTAAACCATTGTATCACAGCATTGCATTTCTGCTCAAAATTCTGCTTTTTGCTAATTTGAAATGATAGAAATCTGAACCGAGCTTATGCTTATACAGAGGGCAAGGATTTTTGATGGAATCTGATCATACAGTCTGATCTGAAAGGAAATCTCTGGGAATTCGGCAAGAGTACAAGCACAGTGAGCTCCTGTACCATAAGAAGACAGTGTATAAGCAGTCTTCTAGGAGGTTATGAACTGGAGAGACCCAGGGACGGGGGAGAGCTTTGGGGCATATGCAGGACTATCTGATTTGTTGCTTCTGGGCATATGCAGAATTCTGGATGACATGTGGCCAAAAGCAAAGTCTGCTTAATTAAGGACTATAAAACATTTCTTCTCCTTGGCTTAATGGGATGATTTGACTTTTGTACTGAAATTGATTAGAGTCCCTCCCTTTAGAAAGGGTAAATTTCCTAAACAGATAAACTTCTGGCAAGAAATGTGGTACATGCATGCCCAGGACACTGGATACGGTCCTATGAAGTGCCGTTCCCTTTGCAGATGTTTGCTTCCATAGAATCCTTGGTCAGGAGAAGTACCAGAAACTGCCATTTAGGAAGTGATGCAAAGTGCATTTCATCTTCATTTCATACCAATTACAGGCTTCATATGCAGTCTTCAGGAGCTTTTAATTGTAATTTAGTTTGGGGAAGAAAAAAAATATGGGTACTAGGTGGAGGCTAATAGCTTCTGATGAAAACCCAACATATGCTAAAGGTAAAGGGTTTGCTGTGTGCACAAGCATTGCCTGCTGCACAATATACACCAGACTAAAAAAGCCCAGTTCTCTTCTTGCATCTGCAGGAGTCCGGAGTAACACCAAAGAAGGGAAACTCATTTCCTCACCACGGAGCTGGTAAGTACCAGCTCTTGGTGGACTAGCCGTTTGTATTTCTACAGCCTTTCCATGTTCCACCCTCAAGAGCAAAGAGAGCTCTGTGAATGAAGTGACTCTGAGCCCTGCAAAACTCCATGAAAAACTACTCAGCACAGAGATGTGGCTACAACGGGTGGCTGAAGAAACCCCTGGCTGCACACGGCCAGAAACTGGAAGGGTGCCCTGAGAGAAACAAGACTGTGTGCTTATCTAGTATTTAAACTTCCTACCCAGGGCTCTGCTATTAGCCCATGCCATGTGTTGGAACAGGCAAGTCTGCCCTGACTCACTACAGTTGCTCTTTGGTTCAAAGGGGAGAAAACATGCCCCTTCTTCTACTCAAACAGATTTGCAACACAAGAAAATGCAATTGGCTTTCATTCTGGTTTCAATCACCATTTCAGTCCTTCATGTTTCTGTCTGTGCAAGGCTTAATCATTCTCTCATGGAGGTAAAGTAAATGTGACATCAACGCCCCTGACCTCTAGCTCCTTCCTCCCCTGGACGCATACTCACTATTTAGCCTCCTACATCTAAGGGTTTGTACAAAAGAGCAGTCACAGTCTGCCACAGCATGCAGCTCTGAAATTAGAGGCATAAGCTAGCAATAATATCAGTTTTTGTTCTAGTTTTGTACTGTTTATGTAGTTCAAATTTCCAGGGTTAAGCAATGGGGTACAAAGGACCATCCTGTCGTGGAAATAGAGAATAAAAAGGCACAGGCAGCTCCTTGTACAAAGTTGATGGTGAAGATCTCACCACAAATCCTAGACAGAGTGGGTGCTTTCTAGCCACATCTTCCTTCTGGGTGAAGGTGGATGAGTACTTCAGAGCACTATGCCATACCACTATAAACAGTCTGTGCTTTAATATGGGGCCTCATGGTACAGGTACATAGAATCATAGGATAGTAAGGGCTAGAAAGGACCTCAAGATCATCGAGTTCCAACCCCCCCGCCATGGGCAGGGACACCTCACACTAAACCATGCCATCCAAGGCTATGTCCAACCCCACCTTGAACGCCGCCAGGGATGAAGCATCCACAACCTCCCTGGGCAACCCATTCCAGGGCCTCACCACCCTCACATGCCCAAACACAAGCAGTATGAAGCTAGGAGCAGGATCCTGCATACACGTGCTCTGCCTCCCAGGGCTCTGCTCTCCCCACAGAGTCCCTTTCTACTCCACAGTACAAAAGCAGTGTACACAGAGTCCCCTTCATTTAGCCCTGTGTCTTGCAGTCACTGGCAGTGTACAAGATTTGGCAAGCAATGGCCTACACCAACTTCTAACCTCTCATCTTGAAAAAGAGCAAGCAAATATTACTCAACCAGCTGACAAGGGGAAGAAAAAGCTTTGATACACCGACTTAGTAAAACCCAGTGTCCTGGTCGCAAATCCAGTGTAATCCCGTGTTATCGGAAGGAATTCCCACTTGAGAATCAGGAAGCTTTTCACCATGCTATTATCCTCCCTAACACGCACGCTTCCCCTGCTGCTTTCCCTGCCTTGTACAGCATTGCAATACAAGGAAAATCATGGGACTAAACTGCAGATAACATTACACCTTTAACCAACTTGCTGACTGATGGGCTCCTACCAGAGACTGAGCAAGCTTTCCATTTGGAAAGGGAAGCATGTAGCTTGACTGAAGGGAATGTCATCCAAGAACTGATGATATTGTTAAATACATGCCTGAAACTACCAACTGTAGTAAAGAAAAAGCTCTCATCATCTTTGCTATAAAAAAAAGTGCCTTTATTATTCCAGTCTACTACAAGAACATGCTATCATAGCACATCATCAGGATATGCATGAAGAAACAGGAAAGCATATGCATGGCAGGATACCCAGGATGCACACATGTATGGCAATGTCAGTTTAAAACACAGGGGAAAAAATGCTTCCAGGATTTCAAATGTTTCCAGTAAGTTAAAGCATCAACTGATATTCGATTAAAACTCTGCTGGAGTGAAACTGTACAACTGCCATAGATCACAAACCCAAAATGCAGCACAATGGAAACTGTAATCCCACTGGGAAAAACAAATGAACAAACACACGCCACCATAAATGTTTTTAGAGGTCTCCCTCCATGCAAATATTGGGCAGCCTCCTGCTCCTGATCTCCAGAAATACAGAAGTGGCTCTTTCTTTACACAAAGCACTTCAGTGCTTGGGTCTGTGGAGAAAACAAGACCAGATCTCTGAGGAGGATCTAAGTTTGCCAGCCAGACCCCTGGTATAGTTTTACTCTCTTCCATCACACCCTTGTCCCAGCTGCCTGTTCAGTAAAAGTGACACCCTCCTCTCTTGTTACATTACCCGTTTGCACAGGGGACACTCTCTTAGCATAGATTCCCTGGTTTGTATCAAACATCTCTCTTTTCCTTCCTCTTTGATTTCTCCATCTCCATCAAAGTGGACTCTCCTCCCCCACTGCGTGGCACAGCCCCCTTGGGCAGCCTGGCTCTGCAGTGCTGCCGTGGGGGTGCCTTGTCCCTCCATCCCTTCTGGGCACTGCTGTTTCATTCCTGCTACAGCCACCAGTGGCAACACGAGAGGAAACAGGGCCCAAAAGGATGCCAGCTTCCTCCTCTCCCCTCCCGGCAACCATCCTGGCCAGGGGCTGGGCAGGCTGGGAGTAACATCAAGCCACCCAGTGTGCCCCCACCACCTCTGCTGCAACCTGCAAGTGCTGGCAGTGTGCAGGCCTGCTGCTGTGGGAGATGCCATCATAGAATCCCAGACTGGTTTCGGTTGGAAAGAACCTTAAAGCCCATTCAGTTCCAACTCCCTGCCATGGGCAGGACCACCTCACCCTAGACCACATCACCCAAGGCACCATCCAACCTGGCCTTGAACACTGCCAGGGATGGGGCAGCCACAGCTTCTCTGGGCACCCTGTGCCAGCGCCTCAGCACCCTCACAGGGAAGAACTTCTGCCTTAGATCTAACCTGAACTTGCCCTGTTTCAGTTTGAACCCATCACCCCTTGTCCTATCGCTGCAGTCCCTGATGAAGAGTCCCTCTCCAGCATCCTTGTAGCCCCCTTCAGACACTGGAAGCTGCTCTGAGGCTCTACACACATGCTTCTGTGGGCCACCCCTTGGACGCCATTGAGCTGTAACTGCTGTGACTGAAGTGTCATCTCAAAGCCCCATCTCTGCAGCCCCAGGGCACTGGGCATCCTCACCCTGGTCTGCTCCTCCAGAATGGCTGCATGCAGAAGCTTATTTAAAGAAAGTAGCTTTAAAGTATAGTCACATAACAATCAATGTATATAGAATCATAGAATAGTAAGGGTTGGAAAGGACCTCAAGATCATCGAGTTCCAACTCCCTGCCATGGGCAGGGACCATATTAAAAAGAAAAAAATCCAGACATCCTTTAGTTGCGGTGATTTCATTTCTGGAAAGGTTGGGGAGTTTTTGAGTTTCCAGTTACTAGCCAAAAACCTACATTTCCACACTCAGGATATAACAAAGGCCCTGAAATTGAAACAAAGGGAGAAAAGTGACTTTGTTTTTAAGGATCTGGTAGTTGACAGGGAACTACTATAGGAAACAGATGAGAACCATAGACTTCAACTGAGCTGCGTGAAGCAGCCAGTCCCTGTTTGTTACTAGACAAAATGGCAGGCACAGAGAGCTTCTCTTTAGTTTTGCTGCTTTTCCTGCTAGGCTCTAGTTTATGTTTCTGTCATGAATTGCAAGGAATTCCTTTGTCTGGGAGGGCCATGCTGCCCATACCTATACAAGGTGCACACACCCCTAGGAGCAGCGCTGTGGGCCCCGCAGTCAGGCAGTTAAGGGGTGCTCAGCTCTGCACCCAGCCCAAGCACATGGGAGGGATGAGGCAAGCAGCTTGGCCACAACCTGTGTGCGAGACAGCGCAAGCACACAAGGGAGGACAGTTGCAGTGATATGAGAAAGAAGTTGGCCCATGAAGAACTCAGAGTCACTGACAACCAGCTGGTCACCACAAGCTGGGTGGGACCAGTTCCCACAGAGTTCCTGAACAGTTTTTTTAACAGGAAAGCAAAGTTAATGCCTATTTTTGCCAAACAGTTTAATTGAAAAAGGAAGAAACATCAGTTTTACAGATTGTTCGTCCAAATCCGTTTTTCCCTGAAGAGCACGTATTATCTGCATGCTTTAGGATGAGTCAAAGTGTCCTGCTATGTCTGGAGAGCGAACCAACTGAAGAGCCAAACCTGTTTCAGAGCAGTGAGGAGCAGGCAGCTGCTGAAGAGACAGCTTAGTATTGGCACAGGTTAGCAGAGGAGCCTGTGCAATTCCCAGCCTTGTAGATGTTTAGGAGCAAATTGGACAAACAGCTGCCAGAAATGATGGGCGGGTGTAAACCGGGAGGAGGGAAGGACTGCATCTCACAGTCTCTGGTGGTTCTACATAGCTATAAAGAGACCCTTCAGGAAGACACTTGGCATTTCATTATCAGCCACAAGGAAAAAAGCCCCATGCACAACAACATTGCCATTAATTTACTATCAGCCAGAGCACACAGCAATAACTCTGACTTTGAGCAATTATTTCTGCTGTTACCCAGAAATCATGTTCCTGGGACAAGTTTACATCCACAATTTGGCTGTATGAAAGTATGCTGCTACCTGCCTGTGTAGTAACTCACTGAGGAAGGAACATAGTGTATGTTGGCAGACCTGGCCTCCATCTAGTCTAGACTTGAGCATTTGTGGGCTCTATGCAATTACAGCAAATGAAATAGGAAAAAAAACATTAAAACTTGAATCCTTGGAAGCCTAATTGATAAGGGAGCCTTATCAGCTGGTATGAATAGCTGTGAAGGTTTACCTTCCGTGCAGAAAAACCTCCTTGGTTTTGTTAATTGGGTAATGATGCAGCAAGACCTTTGGACTTTGGCCTCTTACATAGTAGCTGGACAGTTAGAACGTGAAGGACTTTGATGAAATATTTGCAGGATCCTACAAATGTTGTTAATATTCAAGTGCTGTAATTAGAAACTAATTGATGTTTAAGCAATGGAATTAATTTCCCCCAGTGCATGCAGGATGCATGGCCATATATGATTTACAGTAACTACAAAGTAGCTGGAGTTACAAACAGCTTGTTTAAGGAGTTGTTTCCTGCAACTTAGCCCCAAATTGTCTTTGAATTTCTTACTCACCTGTTTCTGCAGGATAAGGAAATTATGCAAAAAGAAGTGATGAGCTGCCAGAAAGGTGTTGCTTTGCATGAGGATTTTAGCAATAAAAGATTATTGATGCTGCACCCTGGCTTCTGCAGAAATAAACCAGTGGGGTTTTCATCATAACTTCTGTAGTAGCTTCAATAAGAGTAGCAAGAGATGAAACTAGCAAAAAGCCACAAATACTATATGGGGTTTTTCTAGTTTCAGTCTAATCTGAGAGTACACGTGCTGGGACAATGGCTTCTCACAGAGACCAAGTTTTCCATGCAGGATCTCTCAAAACAAGTAATACTCTGTTGTAGTTCAGAACTGGGTGGCAGATATGCCTGAAAAGCACAGCTGAGAAGCCTTCATATGGACTTGGCTTGCTCTATTGACCGACTCACCAGCTTACTGTGGACATACTGTAACCTGCTTCAGGATTTGTTCCGTGCTTACTTAATACATTCACACTTTGCAATACAGGAAAAGCCCACACAGCGCGATACAGTGTATAATAGGTAACTGATGAAATTTAACAGGAAGTCTACAGGAAGACCTGCAAGCCAGATGGGAAGGAACAGAGGCGTACAAGAATACAGCCAGATTGCTGAGATAGCTTAGCGGCTCAAAAGAGTAACCTTAGCTCATTTCTTCCCTCATCTCCATGTGTCTTCACATCTGCTAGGCTTTGAGAAATCCTCATTCCCAGCCTTCGAACCTGTTCACAATATGTGGCATATGGTTTTTATGCAGAGGTATATGATCTCTGTTATTAAATGCCCTAAGTTCCTTGTCACTGGAGGAGTGGCATGGTGGAGGCGCAGGGGACCGTACTCCCCTCAGGATAAAGAAAAAAGCCAATCTCATTCATCCTACAGCTCCTGCCCTACAAAATACCCTCTCAAGGGGGGAGCAAGGAGGCTGAAGAGGTCTGACTAAACAAAGAACTGTATCGTGAGTAAAAGCTAAAAGAGCTGGTGGGTGTTTGCCAGCCATTGCTGAACTAAAGATAGAAGGCTTTGCTTATGCGTTGACCCAGAAGATCTGAATACATGAAAAGAAGGCATTTTCCACTCTCTACAAATGGAGAAATTCTGGAAGAAGGGCTTGATGCCAAATATTTTTCTAAGCTTGGTGTGTCAGAAGGGCTCTGGCAAGTGCCTTTAGAAAAACAGCTCATGTTTGCACGTATTCACCAACCTTTATGGGAGACAGTTTCTTCAGGCTGCCAGTTGGGTTGTGCTTGGCACCTTGAGACATTTTGCTGGAAAATACAACATGTTTTTGTTGCTGTAGAAGGTAGTAAAGTTTACAAAGCTTATGTTTTGGTCTGAGGAAAAACAGTAGAAGTGCAGGACTGGGGACTGCAAGTAGAAAGAGCTGGCATTTCGAGCTAAGGCTAAACAAGCAAGAGTATAAACTCTCTCTAATGAAAATAACACACTTAGGAGAAAAAGTAACACAGAGAGGAATACAAGCAGAACACAGTACAGTTTGAGGGCACCACAAATTTGCCTGGTCCAACTAACAAGGAAATGGAATAAAGATTTAATGGAATCTTTTTTAATGAATTACATGAAGATATTCGTGTGTAATTCAGCTAAAAATGTAATCTTTGCGATTCTCTCAGAAGTACCTCTCTGCAGCTTTGGTACCAGGGTGTCGGGTAGTTATACAAGACTGGTTCACAGCCTATCACACATACAGCCATTTTTGAAAAGGCAGGGATGCTTGCCTGGGACTAACTAAGGATTTCTCTACCAGGCTGCAGCTTTGCACTAGGAAGGGTAGGGTCTTTCTAGAACTTAGAAGCTGTAAAGCAGTACAAATGGCTTTGTCTGTAAGCAACCATCTCAAGTGTGTCCTTCAGTAGCATAATAGCCCTAAAACCATCATACGATGTCCTTGTTAGCCCTTACAGCATGCCTAATTACCTCACCTGTTTCCAGAGTGGATCATGCCCTTGAGCTGTGACTTTGTGTCAGCTGTGCCAGCAGACAGGTTTCAAGGGTTTACCTGTTGCTGTCATTTTTGCAGCAGGCTACTTAGCTTTAAGGATTACACTAGCTGATAAAGCCTTGTTAGGAGACCTGCTCGGATTTGGACAGTAAGAAGGTGCAGGGCTAATTGCAGTACAAAGAACAGGAGAAGTAGGAAGAGTCAACAGAAGGGAAAGTTCTCCTTGACGACAAGGACCTACTGTCATGTGAAACTCCAACTAACCAAGTTGCAGATTTTTATTCATAATGCAGCATCTGTCTTCACTGATCTCTTCATTTCCAATTTCACTTAAAAGCACATGTCTAATCAGTTCGAATTCTCAGTTGCACAATCCCTGTGATCTGTCTGGCAGGCTGCTCCCGAGAAAACCAAAAGCCCAAGTTTCGCCTGTGTGGCGCCTGCCTGTTGCTCACAGGGTGCCCAAGGACAGTGCCATGGACAGCGCCAAAGCAAATAGCTGTAGAAGGGCTTTAACATTCTTTGTATAGATCAGCAACAGATCTTTTGGTATAATTTGCTGTGGTCAGAATTGCAGCATTCCATTTTTATGCAACTGTAACACAATTGATCTTTTGAATTTTGGGGGGGAGTGAGGAGAGTTCCCCTTACGAGCAATGGGGATAAGAATTGTGCAAACACTGAACTGCAGAAGAAAGAGTCGCGATTCTCATGTAATACTGAAAACTTGACCAGGATGTCTGATACCTGTGCTTTCCACAATGGGTTCCTTTCCCTAAGGGAGTAAAAACCCTAAGTGGGTGGACCAAATCTGTCACAGCTGCATGTTTAGCAGCAGGAATCTAATTTGCATACATGACTATACACATCAGGCATCAGAGAGGCTTACTGCTGAGCACACAAAGCTATACAGTCACCAGATATCTTAAGATGCGGCCTCCATCCCCAAGATTAGATATGCGCACTGTTAAATAAAAGATGTTTATATGTCCCATAGTAAAAAAATGTTTACCTCTAAAAGAGACCATATATAGGAACAGAACGGGATGGAAATGGGCATTGACAGGGGATCAAGGTCCAGCAGAAGGCTGCAGCTGTCTGCTGTAAGAGCCTCCAGCAGTACTGACCCATCCGTAATGACTGGGAAGCTCCAGAGCTTTTCTGAGTTGCTCCACTACGTGATCTTCCTACATCACTATCATAAGCCAATCATCATTAATAACATCAAGTTACTAATGAGGGAATCAGGTGATTTAAACCAATCAAACTCTAGTGACTTTGGCCACACCACAACCCTCCACCTTGGGTGTGACAGGCCTTGCTTTTGCTTCCTAGGTAGCCTGACCAGTGCCATCCCAGGTACACATCAGCAACTTGTACAAGGAGTACACAAACAGATCCTCATCATGCAACTGACTTCAAACACCTTGTCCCAGTATTGGCCTGAGACTAACACCTCACCACCAAGGGTAGGATTTCTGAGAACAAGACTGTACTAACAGGATTCTTCTCAGGTTTTCCTTGCCAAAGCTGAGGTCAGCCCACAAGACCTGCCTTGACACCTGCTCCAACAAGCGCACCCAGGAGACTAACCAGCACCACTAAAACAGGCTCTGCAGTGGGAGGCACGCTTGTTTCCCTGACACACAGCGAGCACTCACAGAGCATTCCTCCCAGCCTTCAAAACGTACCACACACCACTCATAGTCAGGTGCCACATTTCGTGTTTGGAAAACCTTCTGTGTTTTCTTCGAACATGGCTTTTCCTTGTTTCACCTCAATATTAAATATTTTGGAAGTGTCACTACAACACAACAATATCCCCAAAATTAATACTTCTCCTCTTGTTCTCAGATTCCTCCCTTGCCCTGTCATGCCACTCTTAAATCAGTTTTCCTCCCTCCCCCCTGGCCCCCATATAAGGATCTTTAGACATTAATAGATACTTCATGCTTTGTCCGTGAGTAATTTTGTAAGGCGGTTTGAAAACCTTTGGGCAAAATATTCTCCATTAGTAGACGCTACTATGCCACAGCCTTTATGACAGGGACATTTCCAGTATCACATCTTTCATCTTAGCAGCTTATCAGACTCCGTGTAAGGAATTACTCTGAAAATAAAGGCGCATGTAGTTCAACCCTGCAGCTTGCTGCTCCAAGTGGTAGGCAAAATGGATCAACGGACAGCAAACGTTCACTTTTCCATCGTATTTTCCCTTATACCATAAGAGCAAAAAACCTCTTGGTCAGCATTTCCTATAGGGCCAAAACACAACCCTGAAAATTCTGTGGGTTGCTGAGGATATTAAACACTGCAGATAAGATTACAGAGAAACAATGCAGCCATTTTGAGCTGAGCTTTCCCACAGTGAAAGGTTCAGCGAGGCCCAGCTGGTTGTTTTGACTTCAGACACTGACTCAGGGATTGGAAAGTTGGACACCAAGGGTGGAGCAGACAAATGATTTGGCAGGCAAAAGGAAAAATTAACCTTTTTCAGCCCACATGCTGTGTACTGCACCTACTAGCCACTGCAGGGGCTAAAACCAGATTAGCTGCTGTATATATCTGGGCTTAACAGCATGCAAATGATTATAATTATTCAGTTTTCTCCTCCTTCATTTGTGTTCTGTCTTAAACTGGTGGTCTGGAAGCAGCTTATGTACACTGTGTATCTTAGAGGGGCTCAATCCTGTCTACATATCTCAGTAGCGCCATGACACAAACAACTGCAAGTTACAGCTACAGAATAAAGCTGCAGAGAGCCAGCAGAGCTTCAGTTTTCAGAAGCCTTTATTTCCTTGCATTTCAAGTTTATCTGAATGGTTTGGGGGGGAGGAGTGTGTTCTTGGAAGAAAAGCGAACATGGTTTCCTGCTGGTACCTTAACAGAAGAACAGCTATTTTAATTGTTTTCTTCCTTACATGGTGTAACATTTGCTCACTTCTGCTGCTTCCCTGAACAAAACACACTTGATAACATACACAGAGATGCACTCTGAAACGCAGGCACGCTCCTTGCAGATCATTTGCATGCTGCTTTGCCTTGCTCTGAAGTGAGAGCTGGGGCACAAGGGGAAGTGCCCCCGCCAGGGAGGGCTGGACGCAGGGCTGGCGTGCAGCGGGGAGCCCTGGCAGCCCTCAGGAGCTGCTGTAGCCAGGCTCCTTCATGCCCTCACACTGCCTAGAGAGCGGCTGCGTTTCACAGCTGCGTGCAGGGCTGCTGCTGTGTCTGCAGCACATACCAGTGAGCAAGAGGCAAGCAGACACCTTGTCGCTGATTTATAGGCATCGCTTTGTTGTGCATTCCTGGTGCCTGCAGGATTCTGCTGACTTTACGCTTGCTTAACTCTCAGTAAGATCAGTGGCAACTTTGCCTTCACTGAGATCATAATCCTAGAGCCTCCAAGAGGGAATATCGACAGATGCTGCCAAACCACTTGGTATTCTGTGTTTAGAAGGCTCCACAGACTGGTGGATAGAGCAGAGTCATTCAGGGTGTATTTATTGCTGTAGCGTGATTCTGACAGGACCATCTAACCTCCCAGTGCGTCGGCTTGCCCAGCTGGGGAACACAGGCTATGGTGGGTGTGAACTCCCATTTGAAAAGCATGTTGAGATACTTCAGAGAGGAAAACAACTGTTACTACAGTTACTGTTCTCTGAGAAGAATTATTACTTTTACAACTGAGAACTACCAGCTTTAAGCAGGGATTTCTGTCTTAGCCTCTCCTTGCAAGCAAAGTATTTTTTACGCTGAGGAAGCCTCAAAGGCATTATTAGTAACATGGGGTTTTTTTTTTTCCTCTTTCTAAAATCTCACTTTTCAGTTTTCTTTCACTATGCAGTCTCAGGTTAGCGAGTACTGACAAATACTATCAACACATCTTGACAAAGCATGAAATTCTGTCTAGAGCCATTTCTCTCCCTCAAACATGCTGAACTAAGAAAGACGAAGAAGCAGGGGTGGGGGAAGAAAGAGAGAAATGAGAAACATTTCCAAACATAACATAAAAGGTCTTGCCTTAAGACCATGGATTTCCTTTTTGGTACTTTCAAAGAATGCGTCTTTAGTTCTCTTTGGCTGTGTGACCAACAGTTGTGGGGTGTGTCTGTGGTTTGCTTCTCTTCACAGTAACTCTATTGTTCAGAAACTGCAGCCAATTTATGGAAAGAGGTGGAATGTTTGTGTAACTTACTTTGCTTTAGAGAAGAAATAAAAAAGAATTAAAGAAAAAAGGCTGGTGGAGGAAGGCCAGTCAAAACAGGAGTTTTCTTCCTTTCTGGACACAGATGTTGGGACAAAAAGAAGCCAGTTCTGTCTTCGTGCTAAGCTAAACAGCATTTCCATTTTTAGTCACTTTTCTTAATTAAGTAGGTCAGGAAAACAAAATCAGCCATTAGATTAGTGCTGTAATTCACTTGTTTCAAAACGTGCCGTGGTTGAGAGCTGCCCTGTTAACACACTTGCAACACCATAAACTGAGAAATAGATAGATCGGGGTCAGATGATACCACTTTGCCTAAGACTGCTGTCCCCTAAACATATAGCTGGCAAGTGCTGCTAGACTGCAGATGGCGAGTGTCTCTTCAGAACTAGACTGGAGTTTCCTGCCATTTCCAAATTAGCTTCGCTACAAATATGATTTGCAAATTGCCAACCAAAACAAGGTAGCCAAAAGAACAAACCTTATTTTTTTGTGTCCCCACCATCTGTGTTGTAAAAGCAAGCAAGTTAGTACCACTGAATTTCAGCCTTACCCACCCAGCTCACTAATACCTGGTTTGAACACTTCCTTAAGCGCAGTATCCATCTGATAAATTTAAGTCAAATTCAGCGTTTTTAATTGGACAAAACTTTGATTTACTGCAAAGGTTTTGATTAAATAAGAAGGATCTTTAAGCTTTAGAGTAACCTCAGGTGGGCCCTCCTGAGCTTGCATTTGTTAGGTTGGACCTGACCGGAACTAGGCAGGTGCAACTCACCTGAAGCCAGCACATTTACATTAAATAGATCTAAAAACAAAGTTCTGAATGTAAGAAACAACTTCGAGCCATCACACACCACCATCACAAAACATACCCAACTCCTATCATAGTCCCCCCAACATGAAACCAAGTGGGCATGGAGCCAGGCTGCAGAGACACCAGTACTGGCAAGACTGGGTTGCAAGGGTCTACATTCAAATTTCAGTCTTTGTTTCAGACACATACACAGAAGTCTCACAAAAAAATACAACATGGAAAATATTATAAATAGAAAACAGAACGGAGTTTGGTGGCTCAAAACCCAGAGCGAATGCCGTGTTCTCTCAAGACACAAAAAATACAGAGCTTGAGAGACACTGAGGAAGCTGTCCCTGCCAAAATATTTCAGCCTTGACAGGGAGAACAGTTTCTGGAAGAAGATTCTGTTCCTATAATTATCTGGTCCTTTGCCTCACTAAGACCACCAGTTCATTGCACCGGGCCAATAAAGGCTTTGCAGGTGCCAGGAATATCCAAGAGTTTCCACCCTAGCCCAGCACTCAGGTGGCAGAGAACTCAACCTATTCCCAAAATCATAAGCTTTCCAAGTGTTCTGCAAGGCAGGGCTGCACCAGCATGAGTGAGGGCTGGAAATCGTTCCAGCTATATTATTCAGCTTGAAACCCCTGCTTGAGTGTGCAGAGAGTTTATTTGACCCAACGGGCCAGATTGAGCTGTGATTGCCTTACCTCCTCGCCAACTGCAACAGAATTGCACAAGCATGAGCAGAGTCTGGTCCAATAACAAGTAATTTGCCATATGGAAGCTACTGAGCAGACATCTGCAGGACACTGAAAGTGCTTTTCTATATGCAGTGCTGAGTGCTACAGTTGTGCATTCCACAGAGATTCAGTTTGCGAAGGGAGAGAAATGAAACATTATTTAGGGGTTTGGTTTCTTGGCCTTGAAAACCGAAATCTGAAAACAATTAAAACCCAGTGCCATACCAAATCAGTTATGCAGTCATTCCTGGATTTTCCCATGGAATTTTTACATAAGAATTAGGCTGTATTTGATGCAAACTAACACTCACACAAAGAATTGTGCTGGTCAGAGGCAGGCCAGCTTAGAGATGAGTTTCAGGAGGTTTTGTAAATGCGCGTAAAAATCAGTCAGAGGCATATTGAAACACACTGCTAAAGTTTACTAGAAACCTGATGACAGCTCACCCATTAAAAGCTCTATCATGCCTTACATCTTGTCCCCAAGAGATCATTTTCTGCACCCTCCCATTCAGGCATTGCTTATCTTCTCTGTCAATGCAGATTTCCCTCTCCAGCCCATCTTGTACAGTCTGTCCCACAAACAGGGCCACAAGAAATACCCTTCCCATCTCTCTTTGGACACCTTTCAGTTGTGGCATTGCTGGGGGATGGAGCAAGCCCTCTGCTTTTCCAAGGAATGAGCAACCTTTGATGGCAGATTGGCCACTGTCCAGGAACACACAAGGAAGAGGCTCCCTGCAGCTTTCTCAGCTCTTTGTGTACCCATGTAGCAGCTGGGCAAAATCTGGTCTCACAATGGTGTGTCTGTAATGACACAACCAAATCCAGTCCTAGCACGGAAGGGAAACACCATCCAACTGGAGGCCAAGCTTTGAATTATAATGGTGCCCTCCAGACTCCAAATATCTGCATCAGCTGCTTCCCCCTTCACCCAGAGCCCTGTAGCTAATGTTCCTTTGTCCCATTAAAAGGCCAACTGCTCTGAGAGCAGGGGATTTCTCCGATTCTTTCAGAAAAGTGAAACTTTTGCTCATGCAAAACAAACAAAAAGACAGCGCATTTGCCAGGCAATCAAGTCTGTAGTTTACCTTCATTGCAGGAGATCTGGTGCAAAGTTCCAGAGAACATGGCTGTGCAAGAGTAGGTCTCTGATTATTGTCTACAGCTCTGTTAGTACATTTGATTCTCTTCTCTTGCCCATTCCCGAGTACCAAATCCACCATATAAAACTCACTAGATTTAGTTCAGGTGTTAGGACTGACCTGTAGAAGAGTCCTGGAGGCAGCCTTCCCCTGGTCTGAGATGAGGACATGCTGGTGTGGGGCATGAAGTGCTGACCGTGGTGGCCTGGACAAAGGAAAACAAGAGGGTTTTCTATTTTGAGCCTTTTATGGTTAACTCAAAGCTTTTCTTTCATTGAGCCAAATGTCATAATTTTCACTGCATTAATCTCTCGAGTCCAAATCCTTTTTTTAACATGACACTTTGGATGTGAGATGACAAGTGTTAATATTCATAATTCTACAAAGCTATAAATATCCTGAGGTATAGCAACTCGCTGGAAAGGACATGACCAAAGTGATTTCCTCAGCCCTATGCTTACATTCAGATCTTCATCACAGATACCATTTTTCACATACTGAAATGCTTTTGTTGCACTTGTTTTGGCACTAAAGTTCACTCATGTACTTTTATTTTAATAGATACTATAAAGTTAAATTTAAATCTCCAGTCAAACTTTCCAGTTCACAGTAGGCAACTTGCACACACACGTACCGACATTCAGCCTATACACCATTATCCTGTTGCAGTGCATGAAGAAAAGCAGTCATTTCAGAAGCCATTGGAGTTTCCCTACTGAATTTTTCCTGCAGATGCTTTTTCCAGCAAGATCTTACTTGCAGAGTGTTTTCCCATCCGAGCCTTGCCAGACTTTTGGGGCAATGCTGAACAAAGGTCTTACCACCTTTGTAACACTAAGCGGTATTTAGTCTTTCATAAACTTGATAGCCTGTAAATCTGAGATGGTCCACACCCTCTGCATTCCTATGTCGCATACTAACAGCCTCTTCTTTAATTACAAGGTGTGGCATTTCTGGACAAGAGACAGCTAATCCTCCAGACGTGTGTGTTATTTACATTTACCCTAGAATTTCTCCTTTATGCAAAGCTTTGGCTCCGAATCTGCAAAGGTCAAACCTCACCGCCAAAACCTCTAGCTCATGGCCACATTTGGATGCCATTTAATATGCTGGTTTACTAATGAATAAGTAGAAGTGTTCTGAGCACACAGGATTCAGATCTAAAAAGCTGCAAGGTATTTGAATCTAGGAGCTTGGTTCATGCCGGTTGGTGTTGCAAAACACAACCATCTGCAAAACTGAAGCTTCAACAGGAGCCCATATTAGAGTGTTACTTTAAACCACCCTCAGCTGCAGTTGCCTTCATGGACGCTTCATTAGAAAGAAAAAGAGCTCAAGCTCTGTATTTCTTAGAGAAAACACTGAAGACACGCTGGCAAACTGTGACTGTGACTCCTGTAGCTGCGAAAAGAGCAGCCCCCCGGGACTCCCTGGCAGGAGGCTGGGAGCCCCCAGCTCTGCAAACCAGGCCGCACTGGGCTGCAGACATCGCCAGGAGACTGCCAGGGCCCCGCTGGGTGGGAATGGGAATGGGCAGAGCCAGCAGAGCCTGGTGCCAGCTTTGCTGGATGTGGTGGCTGCAGCGCAGCGCGCCTGTGACTGCCCGGCGCAGGGAGGACTGCTTCCTGCAGAAGGGCGGCCAGCACTCCTCCTGGGCCTGTGCCCACCATGCGCTGTTTCCCCACCTCCATCCAAGTCTGTCACCCACGGTGCTTCCCACATCCCACAGCTTCAGGAAATCCAAAAAGCCTCAGCCTTCCTCCAGCCGCACATGCCTCCTCGCCGCCCTTCCCTGCGATGCTTCTCCTGTTCAAGAGCCTGTCTCTTGCGGCCATCTTTTCAGCCCAGAGGAGAGAGCCACCCTCACGTCCTTCCTTTTGGCACTGAGACCTCCCAGCCAAGCGGCACTGGCCCCAGGGGTGCAGCAGTGTGGGCAACGCTTGACCGACAGCAAGTGCCAGAGAGGGACTTGGGGGCAAGTTGCGACTGTGCAAGAAAGAAGACTTCTGGCCCTGGCCGTGCACACAAGTGACAAAGGTCCCCAGTCTATTACAAAGCTTTAAAAGGCAAAAGGAAACCCGGGGCTGAAGCACCCTGAGGCCAAGGTGAAGTTTTGCCATGGCACAGCACACACTGCGCACTCACATGGCCACATCTCAGGGTGCCCCGTGCAGCAGCGCAGTGCCTGCACCACAAGAGAGCTGCTGCCCAGGGTTTGCCTTGCCAACAGCCACTGCCACCCCTTCCAGCATCCCTCTCCCTCCTCCAGAGACACCCCATTACCATACCTCTGCCCTGCTCAGCAGGGTCTGCCCTGGTGCATGCCCACACGCCATGTTCGGTGTCCCCAGCCACAGCGCCTGTGGCGGCACCCGCTTGAGGCAGCAGCAGACACCCACAGCACATCACTGCTGGGTTACAGAGAGCAACAACCCAACTTCTGCCCCTCAGAAAGGGCTTGCTGAGTGAAAGTCATTGCACTGGGTGCCCATGGCAGCGGGGGCTGCAGGGCAGCCTCTATGAGGAGAAGGTGGCCTGCACCATGCTGGCTCCAGCGCACCCATGGCAGGGCACGGCTGAGCCCTGCAGCCAAAATGGCGGCACCTCTGTGAGGAAGAATATGAGACAGAGCCCTGCAGACACAGAGGTCAGAGAAGAAGGAGGTGCTGCAGGCGTTGAAGCAGATTCCTCTGGAGAGGACCTTGGTGGAGCAGGGTGTACCCTTGTGGCCTGTGGGGACACCATGATGGAGAAGTCCCTGAAGGACTGCTGCTCACAGAGAGGACCCCATGCTGGAGCAGGAAACTGCGTGAGGAGAAAGGAGTGCCAAACAGGAACCGTTGTGGACTGACCATAAACCCATTTCCCCATCCCTGCTCTGCTTGGGAGGGGAAGAGGTAAAAGGGTTGGCAGTGAAGTTGTGCCTGAAAAACAGGAGGTAAGGAAGGTGCTGTTTCCTCACCAGCCAATCTATTTTAATTGGTTATAGATTACTTTTCCGCAGGTTGAGTCTGCTTTGCCTCTAACAGTCATTGGTAAGTGATCTCCTCTCTTTATCTTGACCCATGAGGTTATTTTTCTCCATCTCATTTTCTCCCCAAGACCTGTTGAGGAGGGGGAGTGAGAGCACTCCTGGGTACCCACTGCAACCACGAATTGGACTGACTACAGCAGAGAAAGAAGAGAGAGGATGAGGAGAGCAGGTTGCCCCTGACACTGCAGCCCAGACATGGCACTCATGATGCTTCCAGATGAACTGGGCCATTACCTGAGCACTGCCGTGGACAAAGAGCCCCACTTCAACATGCGCTCATCATGAGGTTGAATCTGTGGGCCTGGACATTGGTTATGTGCAAGGGAAAGGCAAACCCTGCCTCCTAATCAGAAACAGTTCTTACAATGTCTTTACTGAAACAGTCCAGAGAAAGTCCACTGAAGGGAAGGATCATGAAAGAAACGAGAAAAGGCATACATCATAGAATTACACGATTGTTAGGGTTGGAAAAGACCTTAACACCATCCAATTCCATGTCCCTGCCATAGGCAGGGACACCTTCCGCTAGACCAGGTCCAACCTGGCCTTGAACACTGCCAGGGATGGAGCATTCACCTCTTCTCTGGGCACCCTGTGCCAGTGCCTCACCACCCTCACAGATCAGCAATCTACAGCCTAACAGGAAGATGGTGAAAAGACATCCCCTTCTGGGGCCACTGAGAAAGCTCATACAAAGTACTCGGGTGGGTTTTAGCTCAAAACTTTCGCTAACCAGTGTATTTGTTGCCAGATCCAGCACTACTACCCTGACACACTCCTCTGCTCTTCCTGCTTAGGACTCCTTTAGCCTGACTTCCAACTCCACTGCTTAGGAATGCCAGGCAAACACATAAACCACCTCTGCTCCATGGCTGAAGGCAGCAGACAAATTATTAATGGCAAAAGGAGAAACGCAAAAGGAAGATCATCTCTGAACATAGCCCATGCAAAATGTAACTTGCCATAACACAGCCCTGAAAGGCACTACTACCAAAATACCCTGGCATGTTACAGCATCCTCTCAACTTGTATAAAAGCTGCTTTACTGCTGATCTCAGTTTACTTTATTTGCAGGCATAACTGAACTGTGGTTTTTTTTATGGGTTGTCTGACCTCCCCAGTAAGTGCTCTGAGCCATCACTAAGGCTGGGTAAGGCAAAGCTCTTTTCTTTTTTTGCAGAGACTCTTTCTAGTCTTTTATCGGCTGATCTGCACAAGCTGCAGAATGATATGGAGTCCCACTCCTAAAGCAGTCTATGGATAAGCAAATGCTTCTTCCTCCGGAGCCACCAGCAATGAGTCAGGGTTTGGAGGGGGCGGGCAGTATCACCAGCATTGCACTTTCTCCCAAGACCCACACAGAATCACAGAATCACAGAATAGTAAGGGCTGGAAAGGACCTCAAGATCATCGAGTTCCAACCCCCCCGCCATGGGCAGGGACACCTCCCACTAAACCATGCCATCCAAGGCTATGTCCAACCCCACCTTGAACGCCGCCAGGGATGAAGCATTCACAACTTCCCTGGGCAACCCATTCCAGGGCCCCACCACCCTCACAGTATAGAACTTCTTCCTCAGATCCAATCTAAACCTCCCCTGTTTAAGTTTAAACCCATTACCCCTTGTCCTCTCACCACAGTCCCTAATGAAGAGTCCCTCCCCAGCATCCCTATAGGCCCCCTTGAGGTATTGGAAGGCTGCTATGAGGTCTCCACGCAGCCTTCTCTTCTCCAGGGACCCAACTGCCTTAGCTCCTCCAAACCTCCCCTTTGCACCCCAAAAGCAGCACTGGGAAGAAAATGAGCACACATACAAAATTCACGTGCAACCTTCAGATCATGAAGAAGGCTCTGGGTAAAACAAAAAGCCAAGAACCAAACAGCCAAACTCAGAATGACAGTCTTTGTAAGCAAAACTGTTTCCTTCCTGTTCCTCCAGCTTTGCCTGCTTCCCATGCTCAACACGGCAAAAAATCCCATGAGAAGCCCATCTATTCATACCCAGGAACTGCTCATGTTCCTAACGTACTAACCTGGTGTACTACCCTGGATGCAAAATATCATGGAGACGCTAGCGCATTTTTTAACCATATCCTGTCATCTTCATTGCAGAAAGCTCAGAAAAATATTAGTGTTAACTTTAACCTGACTTCCGTTACCTGTGCTGCATGTAGTGAACATGGAATAAGGAGTTCACAAGGAAAGTCAGTTACCTAGTTTGTCTGTCAGGTCCCTCTGGTAACTTGGCAAGGAAAAGTGAATTATTAACAAAAACCTTCAGAAAGTTGTGGTTAAGGTAGGAACAGGGCAGGCCTCTGCCTCTGTGGCTGCGTAAGGACTGTCCCATACGTATGGAAACACACCATCAGGGAGAAGACTGGCTTAAAGGAAACCAAAGGAGGAGTGATGTGATACTGGTGGTGAAGTAAAGGAGGGAAGTGGGAATGGTAATGAGAGGCTTCTTGTCCATGGCTGGATTCAGAGGAGGGAGGCAGCAAATTTCAGAGAACCACGAGTTCAATTCATGACCCAGTTACAGCACATTTCTCTCCCATGTCTGTGTCCTTACGCCATTTTCAGTGGCGCTTTTGCCGTTGCCACATTCCCCAATTTACAGGCACCATCCAGCAACGAGCCTTTGATCAGGGGAAGGACACCAGAGCTATTTGCTTTCCTTTGAACATGCTCCACACCTGAGGAAGAGCAATAGACCAGAGCCCAAAACTCAGTATTATTTCTGGGATATTCTGAAGTTTACAGCTAGCAGGGTGATGCAGAAGTAATTACAGAAGTAATTGCTGTGCAAGCCTACATAGTGCCAGGGGTTGCTAACAGATCTATAATCATCCTCCAGAGTG
Source organism: Amazona ochrocephala (assembly GCA_039720435.1). Taxonomy (NCBI): domain Eukaryota; kingdom Metazoa; phylum Chordata; class Aves; order Psittaciformes; family Psittacidae; genus Amazona; species Amazona ochrocephala. The sequence goes on from CM077878.1 coordinate 125,627,835, forward strand.
ACAACAAGAAGTATCTGGACTGCAGCTGCCCCTTCTACCTCAATGCTTGGCAGCTCACAAACCAGAGGAAGTGCTTCCTGTAGCTCCAGGAAGGTGGCTTTATCATGCAAACTGCCTGGATTCTCTTTTGGCCACCTCTGTCTTCGTGGCATCCAAGTTCCAACCTCTGTAATTGGAAAGAAATGGTAGGGGAGGATGCATGGCAAAGTAGTGTAATGAAAACTCAGCCTCCATTCACACCCTTGCATTCAAGGGGTCCAAAGCTATTTGTAATTGCTAGTCACTGTCACTGCTCTGGAAAAGGACCAGTCTCTGATTCACTATCTCTGTCTCTTGGCAGCAGTTCCTACAGCAGCACAAGGCAGAAACAAAGAAGCTGCATTTCAGAGATAAAAAGTTTGGTCCCAGATGCAAATTTCTGCCTGTAAAATCATGGCTCCAAGCCCACTGGTGGCATAATTTTGGATTAAACCTCCTAGGTTTGTCCTCTTCTAGAGGATATAAAGTTTCAGGAGTAATATAGAGGCTTAACAAATGGTCTGAGCAGAGATTTCACAATGAACATGCGATGATTAACTGCAGGATCACAGAGATTAAAGGTGGGAAAGAACTATTAGATCATTGCAGCCCCATGGCAGTTGCAGAGTTGTTCTCTGTTGCATATCCATCCCAGCACCTTGTTCAGGCTAGTTTTGAGTGGCTCAAGCGAAGGCTCTCCCAGTTTCTTTCTGGAGGCTGTTCCACACTCAAGCAGATCTTGCTGATATTTACTTGGTATTTAATTTCACCTTGCACCATTCTATGCCTAAGAGTCATCTTAAATGGTCCTTTTCCCCCACTGGTGCCTTCAAGCTTTCTGCCGTTATGTCACTTCATAAATCCACATCTATTTCTCTGTTTGCCATCATTTCCCATAATCAAGATCAGCAGGGAGTAGATAGCATACTTCTATGTATACCAAGCCTTTTCCAACCTCCATTAAACCAATCCAGTCTTTCTTTGGACAGATGACATTGAATATCTGTGGTTTGACTCATCACATCATTTCCTGCTCCTGCTTTTGACTCTTCATGAGGTGCCAGAATGACAGAGAGCAGGACCCACCAATTAATAAGATGCAAAGATAGAAGAAAGGGTTTCTGGAGATAATTGCTTTTGCCAGCTTAGTACAACAGGAGATCGATGTAGGCTTGACCAGACGGATGGCTCCAAGTCAGTTCCCATAACCTAGGTCCTGGTTGTAGGAGTAAAGAGCCACAAGTTGGTGCTGATGAAAGGAAGTTTGATTCAGTCTTAGTGTACAGAGCAGCACACTGCAACTAACCTTACAGGCTGAAGCTGGGAAAAATATATTCCTCTCTTCAAGTCACGTTAATGGAATATTTTCTGCTGGATCAGGATCAAACATTATAAGGTAGACGTTGTCTAATACAGAGAAGGATGTGGGATGAACAAATGCCAGAGTGAACAGTCCTAATGACCCTTGCTTTAAAAAGCCCAAGAGACAAGACAGAACAAGACCAGAGCTCCAGGAAACAGCCCAGTGAATGTGTGCACACATGTGCATCCTCCAACAAGCTACACCCAGCCTCCCTCTGGCACACCAAACAGAGCCTACCGCTGCCTGCAGGCACCCTGCTTCAGAGAGGTTTCACATTCCCCAGAATGACAGCATACACACAGAGTTTTAACTCCAAGAGCTATCACAAATGGGAGCGGCTGGTGTTGATCCCAGCACTTCTGAATTCCCTGCTCACTGAAGGGTGAAATTAGACTCATGCTCACAACTTCCAGCTTGCGGGAAAGCAGCTCAGAGCAGGGAGCAGGTAGCAGAGGGTATGGAGCAGAGGTTAAAAAAAAGATGATTGTGGGTGCAGAGAAATGTATTCCAGCAACACAGACTTTGTTGTAGCAAAGTTCAGACTGGGAATTTGCATATGGAAATTCTTTATGAAGGTACTCCTATTAACAACTTGAATTGCACTCTGAAGAGATTACAGCAGTTAGGGAGAGGTAAATGAGCTCTGTCAAAACAGGAACAGCTCTAAGTGATTCCCCAAAGCAGGATCGGGGCATGCACCGTAGCAGACTTCCTCCATACTCTGGCACTGGCTAGGGAAATTATGGAGGTGTTTCTCTTCTGATCAGGCAGCATCTCTTGTCCAACGATGTAGGGTTGGAAAGAATTGGAGACAAAGCAGCATCAATGCAAAGGAAAAAAAAAACTAAGAAAAAGAGTTCGGGCTCTAGCTCAGGCACCACTGAATCACCTCCAGTTCCCAGGTACAAAGGCACACGAGACACCCCTTCAACAGCCTCCGAGCGTCAGAGTGACTTCAGGAGGAGCAGAGCAGGGGCAGGAGGGCTGACCTATGGGGTCACCTGCAGCAGAGGGCTGCACACAAGATGCATCTTCCTGCAGGAGCAGCTACTTCAGGTGCTGTGTAGCTGCACTTCTGGGAGCCTCAGCATGACTGTGGCTCTTCTCGTATCATACAAGAGCCATAAGGCAGCTGTTTCCTGCCCAGTAAGTCTCACTCCAACATCAGCAAATCTTCCAAGCAGAATCTGCATGTCCTAGGTAAGTCAGGTCCCAGGACAAATGCAAGGACAAATGGACAGTCAGATGCAGGGCTGGGCATGGAGGTCCTTCATACTGCACATTTGGCTGTCACCAAACAGCTCCACATATTTGCCATCCCTCATAAGTGGTCTTTCTAATCTTCACCCATTTCTCAGGTTACGCCTTACAGACCTCTGTGGTACTGGCCTGAAGGAAGTACAGTGGGTCTGGCAAGCATCAAGGGTTTAAAAGCCCTGCAGCCAGCTGCTCTCACTGACCCCAAAAACTTCATTCTTGCTCAATTCCTGTTTCTTCTGTTCATCTCTGTGAGGAGAAGGAAATAACTCCATGGGTGTCCTGGTACAATATGTGGCCCAGCAGACCTCCTCTGACCCTCCCTTGCTCAGGGGGCTGCCCCCATGCTGGGTTACTGATCTCACTGGAGGTGTACCATTGTGGATTATCTGCCCATCCTCTGCTCAGTCTGGCATGCTTTGCTTAAATTCACCACATTTTTGATGACTGAGTGAAATGAGGATGAGAGTAGTTGTAAAGCCTGTTTTCCCATGTAAGTAGTGTGAGCTGTAGAACACGGACACTGGCAATAAAGTTGATGAAGCTGTATGATTGTTATAGAAAGGAGCAACCCATTTTCTGAAGTGACAGAAACAGGCTCAGAGGGAACTGACCTGGTGGTGCCTCTCCAAGCCCCACAGTAAGTGCCATTGGAGAGCCTAGGAAAGGTTTTTCACAGGTGGGGCATACCACAGAATCTCAGAATGGCCTGGGTTGGAAAGGACCTTAAGATCATCCAGTTCCACCCCCTGCCATGGGCAGGGGAACCTCATGCTAAGCCATGTTGCTGAAGCCACATCCAACCTGGCCTTGAACACTGCCAGGGATGGGGCAGCCACAGCTTCTCTGGGCACCCTGTGCCAGTGCCTCAGCACCCTCACAGGGAAGAACTTCTGCCTTAGATCTAACCTGAACTTGCCCTGTTTCAGCTTGAACCCATCACCCCTTGTCCTGTCGCTGCAGTCCCTGATGAAGAGTCCCTCTCCAGCATCCTTGTACTTGAGACGCTGGAAGCTGCTTTGAGGTCTCAATGCAGCTCCTCTTCTGCAGACTGAATAGCCCCAGTGTTCTTAGCCTGTCTTTGTATGGAAGGTGCTCCAGCCACATTATCATTCTCATAGCCCTGCTTCACCACACTTACATGATTTCACCACACTGTATTTACTATGGACAGAGGAGACTGTCTCAGGGTCTGCGCTGGGCCCTGAGGGGGCAGGATCGAAGCCCTGTGGGCTGGCACTGCCTAACACTCCCAAACCTGTAGGGAGCTTACCCCAGATTCTTCCTTTTTTGAACTTCATCTGTGCTCGTATGGTGTTTTGTGCTCTCAGGCTGCAAATAAGCCTGCTCTGCTGTAAAAAGAAACAGCCTGTTTAAAGCTCTTTTTTTGCCTGCCCTCTGAAATGAATTAACGTAAAGCATCACCCAATAACATTCCCTACCGCTGAATCTGTCGGCACTCTTTGTGTTTCCATGGCCATATTTTCCTTATAAAAACCAGTCCTGTTCTCTCCAGTGCTACATGAAAGGCTCAAACAAATGGCAGAAAAGTGACTGACAGACTGTAGAGGCAAGGAGAGAACCTGCCTGTGTTCAGGGGCTGTCAAATGCACCAAGTAAACAAAAGAGCGGATCTGTGTAATTTTTCCTCACGGATCTGTTTCAACAACAACTCTTATTTTAGATGTTACTTGTGAAAGCAAGCACAACACAATGTCAGTGTGCTTTAAGTGTAAAAAGTCTCATCAGTTTTGACAAATGTGTCTCTGATAAATCTTATTATAACTATGAGAGGCATAAAGCCTAAACACCATTGTGTTTTTAGTAACCATTTGAGTGTTACGGCTTCCTAAAACTACCATTTAAGAACCATAACATGTTATTGTAATGCCCTGGTTTTGTCCTTCCTCAAAGCCAATCCCCAGCTCTTCTCCCGAATTCTCTCTACTCGAGGCTCAGCAGCCTTCCTATCCTGTGTACAACCAGGACAGCACGAGGATCTTCCATGCTTTTTGTTCAACTTATCATAGAATCACAGTCTGGTTTGCATTGGAAAGGGCCTTAAAGATCATCCAGTTCCACCCCCTGCCATGGGCAGAGACACCTCACACCAAACTGTGTCACCCAAGGCCCCATCCAACCTGGCCTTGAACACTGCCAGGGATGGGGCAGCCACAGCTTCTCTGGCTACCCTGTGCCAGTGCCTCAGCACCCTCACAGGGAAGAGCTTCTGCCTTAGATCTAACCTGAACTTGCCCTGTTTCAGTTTGAACCCATTACCCCTTGTCCTATCACTGCAGTCCCTGATGAAGAGTCCCTCTCCTGCATCCTTGTAGCCCCCTTCAGACACTGGAAGCTGCTCTGAGGTCTCCACGCAGCTTCTGCTCTCCAGGCTGAACAGCCCCAATTAACATCTCCCTACTTGATGAGGTTGTGTTGAATACAGATACCTGGGTGAAGTATATTCAGGTTTAGCAGAAACCACCACCGTGGATGACAGAGCTCACGCAGCTCCCCACTGCAGCACAGACTGCCTGCAGGGCCGAGAGATCTAACCTCCTAAACTGGGATTTGTGCTCCTGCCTTGCCAGCGACTTTCAAACCAAGGGAGCAAGAGAAAGAGTTGCATACACAGGTTAGATTTCTAAGTCCCTCTTTCTGACAGCATGGTGCAGCTGTGTGCTGCAAGCACATCTGACAGACCTGGGACTCAGGGGAGGATCAGCTTTGAAACACCTTCCCTGAGATATTTTTCCTCCTTCTACTTCATTCTCTGCATTTCTCCTAACTCCAGGGGTGGGTAATTGTCCTCAGCCAAAAAACAGACAAAAGAGGGGGGGAAAAGGGAGGAGAGAGGTATGCTGCAGTGAGTGGGCAGGCAGACCATGGGTAGGCACAAAGCAGCTTATTTCACACAAGCCAGAGCAGGGAGCAGGGCTTGCAAACGCCACAGGCCATTGCAGGCTCCAGCTGGCCTCTGCCGCAGGGCAGGAACACACACGTGGGGCAGCTTTGCTGTGAGCAAGGTGGGTGAAGAGCACCCCATCGCTGGGAGCTCCCATGGGAAGGGACCCAGGCAGGGAGGGAAGCTTTCCGTGGGGTTTGTAACCTCTCGTACAAACCCCCTGTTCTCTCCCAGTGCAGCTCAGCCCTTTGTTAACTGTGAAAGCAGAGAAAACCATTAAGTGCTTGCACCCACAGCGCTCTCCTGGGTAACCCACTGCCCACCTCTGGGGCCGAGAGGGACAGAAGGCAGCTGCTGGGGAGGCTGGGGCCATCCAGCTGCTGTTCCAATCCCACAAGCCTCACACACTCCATCCATCCACTCCTGTACATCAGGAAGGATTCGCCCTGTGTCCCACTTGGACCCTCCTGATAGCCAGGAGAACCATACTCCTTCTGCATGCCAGGTGGCCATGCTGACGGCCGCTAGCACTTGGGTTTGGCTGCCTGCACTTACAGTAAGCCTATGCTCCGAACACCAAGGATTTGTGTTTGCCATTAGAGTATTCAAACTGTTCTCTATTTATTTTCATTTTACTTTGTGTTTTCCCAGTCCTACCTGGAATTCGGCTTTATGCAACATCCAACCCAACGCGTGAAGGTATTTGAAGGCTCAAAATGCACAACGCAATACTAGAACATAGCCCTTTGTGATGCTAATTATTTCTTCCCAGCAGCTTCTGCAACGAGTGCCAGCCCGACCTATCAAAGAGGAACAAAACCTTTCTGCTGCAAGGTCCCTTACCTCTGTGCCCCAGGGGCTGCGGCTCTGCCCGCACCTGCAAACCAAGCCCAGAGGTAAAACAAAACAACCCCATACTGCAGCTCCTCCACCGCTGGGAACATAAGCTAGGAATTAAGAAGTGATACCCCCTTGACAGTCAGGTTGCCATGATTTACATTTTTCTCTCGGGTCCCCTCCCCCTTCACAGGCATCTTCTCAGCACTTGTGAGCAAAGGGGGAAAAATGAAGCAGTGTGGGAAAGCATCCAGTCAAACCTCAGAGGCTCCGATTCTGGCACCCTCCGGGGTAGCGCTGTGTGATCATGAAGGATTTTTAGTGTGCTGGTGTCATCTTCATGACAGCCAGAAAACGTTGCGGTTGCATTATTTAAAGGGAAATTAAGTTCCCAAATAACAATACTAAAATAAAGGTTTCATATACTCGAAATTGAAAGACTCAAATTACTGCCTGGCTTGCCTTTCTATTATTTATGTTGATCTGTAGTTAAAAGAGAGTTTGTCTTGCCCCTGTGTTTCTAGAGCCTACAAAAACATTTTACTGATAGCACATGGAAAAAAGCCAAAGGAAAAAAGGAGCTCTGGCAGCTGGAAAGGTACCACTGGGGGCCACTGGCAGCTTGAGAGGCTCAGAAGACCACTGGGAACATGGGGCAAGCTCGCTAGCTGAATGCCTTCTTTATAATGGCCACTACTGAAAGACCACCAAAGCTGACATTACGCTGTCATCTTTAAGCATCAGAACTAGCAAATGGGCACTTTCAGTGCAGGGATAAGTTCGTACAATCAAAATCCCTGTCTCAGCCCACATGCAGACTAAGGCAAATGACCTGACAGTGGCTTATGCCCTACTCACAGTTTAAGATTTTCTTCACAACTGTGATGATTATAGAGGTTATTCTGAAGCTTCAGTATCGGAGCAATTCTTCAATGAAGGTACAAGTCAGGATTGTGTTAACACTTGGTAACTTCTCATACCAAACACAAAATGAAATTTGCCTTTATTATACTGAGCAGTAGACCAAAATCCAATCTGTCACCCAGAGGAAGGGGTCAAAGGAAGAATAATATGTATGCAGCACCTGCAGGTAAAATGTGAGCTGCTCAAGATCTAAAGATCAGTCAAGCTGCATTTTCAGGTTAATAACAATGATAATATTAATAGAAATTGAGAAACATTGGCTGCTTTGGTCACACTGTTGAGATTTGAGGATATAATTCCTTGAATTTGAGGAAAACATAATACTAGAAGTACATTACACTTGCAGGGTAGCAACACATGATGTATGTGCACTGTCTGATGTTTTGTACTACAAAGGACAATTGCGGTTTAAGCCAAAACCACACTACTCAAAGGAATAAATGGCCCCATGGCACCTAGATGGCTAAGAGGACGTGGCTAGAAGGTGGGGCCTACTCATAGAATAAGTACAGAGGATTTCACCCTGAGAGCAGCAATGGATGGAGGCAATAAAAGCATACAAGGGATTTTAGGGTTGATGAAGGAATAGAGCACAGTATTTACACATACACAGATAAACAGAAACCATTTTGGAATTGAGGAATAAAACTGGATTTGAAAATAATCTGCTGCGCAACACCAACTGACAGAGTCTTTCCCTTACTAAAGGGGTAAATATGGAGCAGCTGGTCCCATGCTGCATGGGGTGGAGGAGGCGGATTGCTATTTGAAACTTGTCCTGATTAAAAACCAAGTCAAGAGGGAAAGACAAAACCAACAATAACCAAAGATGTGGGTGGCCAGCTGGTACAACCAGGCACAACTTCTCCTAAACTCCATGGCACAGCACCATCTTACGCCTGCCAAGGGTCTCATTGCCCATCACCCAGCTGCAAAATGTTTCTGAAACATCAGCCAGCAAACTGCCAGAGAGCATTTGAGACCAGACACGGGTTACAAGCGAAAATGCTGTATTAGAAAAAGAAGGCAGGTAGAAGAAAGTGCAAGCAATGCTGTGCTTCACTTTCCTATTGGTGGAGACATGCAACCATAACAGCTACAGACCACTTTCTCATGCAGAAAGCATGGCCACCAACCACTGCCACTCCACCATCCTCCTTTGCAACAACCAGAGCCCTCAGCTGTTTCAGGATGACAGTACAACCCACAGTACAGAAAAAGAAGCCCAGTGGGGTATTCCACAGGGAAAGTACCACTGCAGGAGATAGCACTAAACAGACAGACCTTGAGCAGACAAGACCATTTACCTCCTTTCTGGGACTTCTTTTGTCACCGCCTGCATTCCTCAGAAGGGGAGGTTGAACACAGAGATTAAAATAAGCTAATGCACTCACCTACCTGGGCTTTCCACTGGATCTGGTAAGAAGACTTCATACACCATGCAGCCCACACCACTTCCACAAAGCTGAGGAACTGAAACTCCATCCTTCACCAAGGTGCACTTACTTCCTTGCTATGACTTAAATACTAGGGAGAGCAATAACAGGCCAACTGTTTTCACATGGTCACTCCCCTGAGTTTAATCTAACCTTCCACACCTGACCTTAGGTCCACTGACGAGGAGAGCTGTTGACCCTGAATGGTAAATTCAGCCTGGTCTTACAGACACAGCTGCTTTATTTCATGCTCTCTGTGGAGAGCCCATAGGAGCCAAGGTCTCATCCTAACCCTGCTCACCCCCAAGGCTGGTTTGTTGTTCCCCAGTGTAGACCCAGCTGGCTGGGTACACCCCATATTAGCATCCTTGAGCTGGGTAGGATGAACTGCTGCAAAGGCACTAGGCACCCTGCCACGGCTGTGTTTACATTAGAGAAAATGGACCTCACAGAAACAGTTTGCAAACACCACAAGACGAACTCTTGTAAACTCCCTTGGTTTAGTCATCTTTCCCCATCTGTCAGAGGAGTTAAAGTGAGATTGAAAAAACACAGGAAATCACTGTGTATTCCAAGTAGTCGTGACTGAGCGGCTTGGCTGTTACATGGGATGCCTTGTGGAAGATTCACATCTCCTAACGTTTCCAGCAAGATCCTCTGCAGCACTTCCCTGGCTATGATCTTTCAGCAGGCTCTGCACACCCTGCCAGGAAAAGCCTCTGGGGTGCTTTGTACAGCTGCAGAAACACTCATAGCAGTACTGAGGAGCCCCAAAGGTTACCTCCAGAAAGCAGAGGTAGCCCCTTTATTGGAAGTTGCAAACCAGGGGACAGGCAAGGAACAAGGTTAGGTCCCTTTGGGATGCTTCCACCTGAGAGTTGCATTCACTGAGTGAAACATCAGATGAAATCCTTTATTCCACAGCGGTTTAAACCTTATTCTGATACGGCTGGCTGTCTCTGTCATAAAAACTTATGAAACTTCTTTTATCAAGTTCCCTGGCATAAGTAATCAGCAATTGCATTTGCTACACCTCTGGCTATAGTCTTTATCTTAGGAAAGTCAAAACACAGGCTAGAGATCACCTGTGCATCTCTGCTTTGGCCATAGCTCTTTAATCACTGCATCACTACCCCAGCAGCAATCTGAGCTACTGCCAGCTGGAAAGGCCATTTAGGTGATTGGGTCACGACCAGCACGGGCCTCTGGAGAGGCCACGGAGCAGTCCAGACATGCTGCACCCTGGTTAGTGTGTTTATACCTTCCTTTAGCTCATGCTGCACCTCCGAACCAGCTCCCTGCTTCCCCTGAGCAAACCCAACAGGTGGTGGTACCCAGCCTACCGCCCTGGAGGCAAAAGGACAGTCAGCAGGTGAGAGGTGTAAGAGGAGGAGGCAGAGCACACAGGAAGATGAAAAGTGAAAAAAGGAAAAGAAAAAGCCTCCTCACCACAACTTTGCATTGGGGTGTAACACCTTCAGGCCTGAAAGCAGCACTTCATTGCTGTGGCTCAGCCTGCCTGTTTTCCCTGTGGAGCCAGCTGCAGCGCTGCCACTGCAAACCGGCGCCAGCTGAGGCTGTTTCAGTGCTGGGATGCTTGAGTAACCGTGTTAAGCTGTTTCAACAGATTAGCTAATCCAGTAAAAATAGTCAATCTTTACCAAAAGTATTAAATAGATATGAAGCACAATGATACTCTGTTGCTTGTTTTGAAAAAGGAACATGATTTTTTATGCTGGGGGTAGGAACTGGATGATCTTAAGGTCCTTTCCAACCCTAACCGTTCTATGATTCTAAGTCAAATGAACTATGCATTTCCAAGGGAAATGTATTACCTGGTGGAAAGTGATCCTGAAGGTAAAACAATGCTCTGTTCCTAGCAAGAGTAAAATAGACCTGACAACAGAGACGTCTTTTTCTATTGCTGTTTTCCACATATGATTGAAGTACCATTATTAGTCTGCTGAAAGGCACAGCTCTTCAGTCTTACACTGTAGGAGCAAAGTATCTTACGGTAGAGAGTAAAACAATCTCCCTAGAGAGAAGCTCTTCTGTCCGGTTCTTCCAGGCAGGTAGGCCAGGATCAAGCTTAGGAGCATCCATTTAGCATTAACACATGGGACCTATGGATGAAAGACACTCTAATAACCTTGGAAAAGAACTAGTTCTTGAACACTTGTGATACTGCCAGAATGTCCTTAGTACTGGGGTGTGCAATGGGGAAAAGGTCTGCCAGGTTTAGGCTGTTCATATGCCATAAATCAAATCTAGACCATGAAGTACATTCAGCCTAGCCCAGGTTGGAAATCCTGTCAAGGTCTGTTGCATTCCTGGCAATTGCACAAGAGTGTTTCCAGCTCTGTTTCTAACACAAAATCCCTCTGTCTCTTCTGAAGCAAACAGGATAACTCAGTGGACTCCTGAGTCCAACACATCTGCTTTCAGTATTTGCTATTATTTTGTGAGGCAGGATCCAGAGAAAGCCATGAAAGACCACTTATCCTTCTTAGGCCAACCTCCATTAAATGACACTTCATTCCTTACTGGTCCTGATAGCAATCAAAAAGACTGCCCAGAACTGTCACATGTTAATTCTAGGTGCCCCTGGAACTAAAGAAGCTATTAGAGAGGCCAGAGTAGACAAAGAGTTATGCTGACCCATCACTTCAGCTGGTGCAAATTCAACCCAGAAGACTCTGCAATGGTTACGTGTGCAGGCTTGATCTTGAAAACCAGGAAGGCCCTTAAGGTCAAAAAGCTTTCAGCCCCCCAAGCGTTAGTTGGCTTGTAGTCTGGAGAGCATTTGGGCAAGTGTTCTCCTTGGCCACACATGCAAGTCCACAGCAAAGTCTGTTGCTTCTCCTTCAGACTATCCTAAAGGCTCCTGCAAGCCCAAGAAGGCTAAGCTCCATCCTGGCCTCAGCTTGAGGTGCAGAGTCAACTGCAGGGCAAGTAACCTCTTCAGCAGGGAGCAGCTTGATTAAATGGCATTTCCTTGGGTGAGGGAGAGGAACACAGGGGAAAGGACCCAGTAGCCATTGGAGATGTAAAATAAAATCCATTTTGGTCATTTTAATAAATATATATCAAGGAAATTTCACTTTACTACAACAACACATTAGTATACAAGCATCTAATATTTAAGCTTAAACCATCAAGTGTTTATCAAATATTGGAAAAGAGCAGACATTTACTAGACTTATCTGGGAGTAACACATGAAAAATCAGGGTTTTTAAAAAACTGGTCCTTGTGGACAAATGTCTAAATGATGATCCTACTCATACACTGTATGAATGAGATCTATATTTAATATTATTATTATCATTAATACAAAAAAAAGCTTCTGTCTTGGAGAAATCAGGTGGGACTTATACCTTATTTGTTGTTCTTCCCAATGACAACCCTTACAAACTTCTCAGTTCCAACTCCCCGCACTGCACAAAGGTTATCACCAGCTAAGGTCCTACTCTGTTCGCAGCCACCAGCCCAGTTTGCAACTGTGAGGTGCACACAGTGCTCAAAATAACCATGGTCCAGGAGACCTTGGGCTGAAGCCGTGAAACTCAGAGCAAGAGGTCTCTGACCCAGAGACCTGGTGAGTCCAGCACCAAGCTAGGGCCAGCCCTGGGCGGCTGCTTCCCCAGCACTGTGGTGGAGTTCATCCTCTGGACAAGTACCAAGCAGAAGATGCTGCTGGAGTGCATGGTGCTGTGGGAACAGGCAGCTATTATGAGTCAGCTGTGGCTTGGATGTGGCTATTTTGCCGAGTACATCCTGCCAGTTGTTATGAGGACTGTGGGAACTAATTAATTTGGTGGATCTAAGGCTCACAATACTCTCGGTCCAACCCTAGCTAATGTCTTCTGGGCATTTCAAATAGCACACTGCAAACAGTGCACCTAGGGATGACTCAGTGTTGTCCTTGGCCACTGAAATCTCAGCTCATTTCTCCAAAATGTTCTTTTTTACAATGAAACCCCTTACATTCATTCAGAGAAAACCAAGTTAATCGCCACGTTATCCATTAACATTGTGCTTTTTGCTTTTCTTTTCCTATTTTTGTTTTAAATCAACAGCAAAAGTCATAGAAAACTCCCGCATGCTTTTGCAATCTAAAAGAGAGAAATTATGCGAAACAGAATAAAGTATAAAACATGCCACTGGTTCATGAACTTCATTATACGAAGAAAGAAAAAAAAGAGCCCCAGCAACAGACAGTTGCCATAGCAACTCAAGCATCCAATGCTTGTTTACAAGAGACATCTCTCTATTGTTTCTTAAATCCCTTCCTAAGGATGGCAAATCAAAAAGCGATTGAGCATCAAAAAGGAAGAACAGAGATGTTTGAATAGGAAGTTGAACTCAGTACTTCAAAGGTTAAAGGTTTCTAATAACATTGATCCACCCTGTGGGTTGGTTGTGGGTTTTTTTCCTCTGTTTAGGTTAAATCCCTGCTGTAGCGCTGCTTTATACTTAATTTTTACGCTGGCAAAAATTAAGACAACAAGTAAGGCACCAAAACAAAACCTGCCCTGTATAACAACAAGCCTCATTAGTTATTACAGCCGAGGTGAAAACATGCAAGTACTTAAGCTGCACGTTGTGTTTCTCATTAAAATCCCATAAACAGATTATTTCTTTATGCTATGTCCTATTTTGTTCGTTGAACAAGACGAAGAATCCAGGAACTCAAAGAGTATCAGTACAAAACGTAAGGATGGTTTATTCCCAGTCCATGAAGGCAGTCCTTTGTCAGAACAAATACTGAGTTACAAGGAGCACATCACCCTTGCTGGTAGCATCAATTTGTTTACCAGACTTCTAATTCCTTGGTAAACATAATGGAGCTTCTTCTTAATTAATGGCAGACTTCTTGGGGGCAGGGAGATAGAAAACGATATGTTTTCCCCATCTGCCTGATTGGCGTTTTCAGCAACGAAAGCTACACCAGAGCTGTACAGACCACGGTGCTAAGCAGGAACGCAACTGCGTTCCGTATGAAGTCTCTGCACTTATAAATAGCCCACTGCTGCATCTGATCGAGACGCCTCACACAATCTGCTCTCCAGTCATTGAAAGCTACACGTAACGTTTGGGGCGTGATTGTACCGTTTGTAGAAAACTATAAAAAATCCATTCAAAATAAGAATTTGAGAGACAGGCAAACAGGCTGCGCATGCTTCCGCAGGGCAGGATGCCTCAGATTTTACTTCCTTTGCTGCAGCACATTTTATTACTTGGTAAGGACTCCTTTTTCCTTAAGGATTTTTTCCAAGATTCACTGATGTTGCTCTTGTCATTACATCCAGTTTCAAAATAGTCATAAAATTTGCCTTTACATTCGAGAGCATGGGTGCCTCTTACAGGTTCACAGTTTAGGGCTGTGCTGTCCCGCTCAGGTTCATTACCTCCTTTCTCCTCATTTGATTTTGCCTTTTCCTGATGACTGTGAGACCTGGCATTAGTGATGAATATTTCATTTGCAGGTATCTGGTCATCACTCCTGTAAGAAAAGGCACTACCAATGTCATAGTCCACCTGCTGGGAACAGCTTGGCAAAGAAATAGGGAGGGAGGAGGAGGAAGAAGAGGAAGTATTTTCTGTACTAGCATTAACAGAGTAGGGGAGATTTAAATAGTGACCGCCACACTCTTGATAGAAGCAGCACATGTGGAGCTTCTCGTACTCCTCCTTTGCCATCCGAAGGCGTTTTCTGTATGGACAGTCCTGAGGCACAAACCACTCCTGTGGTGAGTTGCCACTGATGGAGCAGGCAGAGAAGCACCAGTTGTTTTGCATGATGATTTCACCGTGGATTCTCTTCATCAGGTTGTTGATGAGGACAGATCTCCGCAGGTAGACTTCAGGATCATCGATGAATTTCAGCTTTTCCAAAGACATGTAAAGAATATGGGCCCGCTCCTCAAACACGGAGATGGTCTGAAAATGCAAAAGACACAAGATATGGAACCGAAGGGAAGGGTTTTGTTCCAGGCAGGGAGAAAGAAAATGAAGTATCCCCCCAGCACCACTACATTTTTAATTCTCTTTCTGAGGCTCCTAAAATTGGCTTGTCATTTTGCACACCCATGTACCTGGGACCTGCTTTCTCTTGGCCACAACACTCACCCAGGCTTAGGAGGTAAGTAGCTGAGCATTACACCGCGGAGGCAATCATGGGTCATGAGTCCAGGACGGAAGAGTGAAATCCAGATGCATACATCTGGCTCTTTATTTGCATTTGGGATTAGAACATAAAACTGTTGTGCAGTTTTGATTTTCTATATAAATGGACCCTATTCAATTGTGCCCCATGGGGCTTTTACAAAGCCCTGAATCCAAGCGAAGGTCCCCTCCAGCAGCCTTGCAGCAAGTGTCAGAGCATTCCATCCACTGCCACTAGAAGAGGCCCACCAGTGAGCAGGTCTCCATTTGCCAAGCTCCCTTATGCCGCTCTTGCGTACAATCACACATGCAGGGAGGGAGGCAGGGAGAAACCCATCTCAAAGCATCGCAGCATCTGGAGAGCAGCTGTTGGCCCATGTACTACACCCTGCGCTCTACGGGACCGGTGGGAACGCAGACAGGCAGGGACAAGGTCAGGAAATGAGGAGAGGATAGGGATTTGCAGCAATCCTGGCTTGGCGCCCGCAGATTTGTTCTCCCTTCCATGGTCCTTCCAGGACTCCTGTTTCTCAGCGCTGGCAGCACGGGCAGGTTACTGCCCCCGGGAGGCCCTGGGTTCTGCGCTGTAATCGCTACCCTGGGAATCAAAATAAGAGAGGGGGCAACGCGTGCTACTGGAAGCACTATTGACTGATTTTCATTTTTAGTAAGAATTGGGTTTGCGTAGGAGGAGAGCAGCACAGCACAAAGAGAGGCTGCTCGAGATCCTCCCCCCCCCATCTGTGGCTTGATCATTCTTCCCTTTCCCACATGGTTACAGCATTTTTGCAGAGTGGAAGTCGTAGCTATGAGGACTGAAAGAGCTTAAAGCACAGCTGCTTTTCACATCCATTCAGCTCTCCTCAGCCCTCTAGCTCTTTCCACAGCCTGGTCCTGTCTGCAGGGCTTAGAAGCAGCACAGTGCCTCGTAAAACCAAAAATTGGCCCCATTTCCATGCGAGTTCACAGCTGAAGCTCTTCTTTGTTAGAGAGAGTAATTTTCTATAATAAATGACTCATTTATAATCATATTAAGCCTATAGGTTAATTTGCATCCTTTATACCTGCCACAGCAACAGACAGCGAAGCCTTAAAAGCCTGGAGCAAACCAGCAAGCCTTGAACTGGGATCCTCCTGGAGATACATCCTGGAGGGCCACCGGTCAGAACAAGCTGTCAAACCACTTCTACTACAACTGTTAGCCAACAGCCCTCTGGAGAGAGGCTCTGGGCCCTACCATCATACCCTCCATGGGACAAGTCACCCCACCACATAACTCAGTCTTTACTGCACAGCGGAGGTATAGAAATGCGCCAGAAATTCAGAGAAACCTCGTAGCATTCGCCCTCCTCAGAGCTCAGTGCTGCAGAGCAGGAAATGCACTTGTGCCAAAAGGAGGAACGGGTGGCCCAGGGTTTCAGATGTGCTGCACCCCTGCAGCAGCACAGAATGACACCTGGGACAGTCCTAGCACCCCAATACCTCTACAACTGGGTTCTATGCTGTAAGAAAGGGATAAGGAACTATTCCTCCTCTTCTTGAGGAAAACAATTGCTGATACAAAATTCCAATCAGCTAGCCAGGAAAAAAACCTGGCTGAAATCAGAGTGACGTGACACGTGGGAGACACAGCCACTGACCAGAGCACATTTTTCAGCATCCCGGGTGCTATTTATTCATTGCTCTGGCAGTAGACCGGACACCTTCCGGAATTAACAGCGGGTCAGTTCTTCACCTTCCCAGGCAGGTCTTTACTTCCAGCCAAGACTATTTGTGGCTGAAAATTCCTTTGGCTACTCTGAGGTCCTCGGGAAGTGAGCTCGACATTACTGCTTGCTTCTCCTCTACAGAAATCCCTCCAGGGAAACAGGATCCCCTGGGCAGAGCTCCCTGCCCCGTGTCCCTGGCAGGGATGAGGCACTTGGTTCTCCTCGTGGCTCATGCGGCTGCCTCTGTGACACAGGTACACATAATGCATAAACTCACTCTGCGCCCTGGTCTGGTTTAGCTTTCTGACTCTGGGGCCCTTGTGATACTGTTGCCTCCCATAAACTGTGCTTTAATCAGATTATATTGTGTCCTCTCCATCGCCAATAGTGCATGGGCTGCCACGGGCCAGGTATGACCCAGCAAGGTGAGGCTGGTGTTTCAAGGCACAAGCTGTCTTTAAGCCCATCATTCCAGGCATTCACTTCCTTACAGGACTGAACCCTAACTGAAGAAGAGCATCAAATCTCTCATTAAAATAGTTGGATTTCAATTTATATATTCACTGGCCTGGGAAATGTTTGCTCTAATCCCTCCCCTGACAGCTTTCATTAAACAAAAATACTGTTTCATTTACTAATCTGTTCTTTTGGAGTTATTAGCTTTTTAATAAACAGGATTAAATACTGAAGGGAGCTTGTACTCGCTTTCCAAGTCATTCTGTTTGTCTAGAGGATCCGTAACCCACTTGGGATACATGGAACCTAGTCCTGTTTTCTCCCTTGAAAAAAGTTTGGACTGAGTGGGGAATAGCGGGCTCTCTTTATTTATGCCCTTCCTTTCTGCTGTTCAAACGCCGTCCTGGAGCTGTTTCTGTAGGCGCGATATAAACCAGCTAAGAACAACATAATCTGACAAACCCAAACCAGTTATTCTCAGCGTTTCCATTTACAGTTGTTACAAATGAAGAAACGCCTTTGCTTCTTAAGCAATTCGGTGACAACAAAACAATGAATGTGAACAAGTGACAACTATTTGTTTCTGACCAAACAGCTGGATCATTCTCCTAATTTCAGCCTCCTGGAAATGGGTCAATCGGGTGTTACCAAGCGCCTGAAATTCGGAGTAAAAACAATGACTGTTAGAAAACATACTTTATGTGCGCAGCTGCTGAGTGGCGGATGAAAATCCTCCTCTTCCACATATTTCCTTTTAAAGTATGTGATCTTGGATGTCGTTACAGGATTTGAAATTCCCCTGTAATGCGATCCTGCGGGCAATAAATCAGATATGACAAATGACATGCGGTTTGCCGGAGGTTCTCCAAACAAAATACTTTTCATTTCCCTTCCCCGCGCTACAGGAGAGCTCCACCGCCTATTTCCACCTCTATCTGCGGCCACAGCAATAACCCCTGCCCGGCCCGGGCAGCGGGGGGGTGCTGCAGCGCGGGGACCCGCTCCCAACACCGAGACCCTCCGCGGCTCCGGGAAAACTTCCGCTGCGGCGGGGCCGGGCCGGCGGCCGCCGCCTTCCCCGGGAGCGCACCCGCGGCTCCGGAGGGTCCGGGCGAGCCCCGCGCACCTGCGGGCGAGCCTCGGCCTCGGGCCGCCGTCCCGGGCGGACCGACCCCGGCCCGGCGCGGTGCCTACCTGCGGCGGGGGAGCCGGCGGCCGGCGGGGCGGCGGCGGCGGGGCCGGGGCGGCCGCAGCAGGGCGGCTCCCAGAGGGCGCGGTAAGCGGCGAGGTCGGCGGCTCCCTCGGCGGCGATGGGGCGGCCCAGCCGCTGCATGGGCAGCACCAGGGTCATCGCGGGCGCCGGCACCTGGAAGCGGAGGAAGCAGCGCGGTGAGCGCCCCGCAGCCCCCTTCACCTGAGCCCCCGGCACTCAGACCCGTCCACACGCAAAGAACACACGAGTCTCTACCCCGCATAGGTACGCGTTCATCTTGCTTCCCTTCACACGGCACGGAAAGGACCGGCACCCTCTCCCACAAAGGGCGCAGGGTCCTCGGGAGTTGCTGCGCGCTCCCCGCTCCCAGCCCCGCTCCCGCCGCCCCGGCCCCGGCGCTCACACACCGGCACGGATCCGCTCACTCGCTTCCCATTCTCCCCCGGCGGCGCTGGCACGGCGCGCTCGGCACCGACGGGCGTGCGAGGCTGTGTGTGTGCGTGTCTGCCGTGCGGGTGTGTGTGTATGCGTGTGTGTGCGAGAGAGCGCGCCCAGCAGCTGGGGATCGCGTTTCTTTCTTCTTTCTTCCCTCCCAAACGGAACAAGGCAGCAGAGACTTAGGTAGTTGCTTCCACTAGCCCCGATCGGGCTGAACTGGATCTGCCTCCAGTCAAAACACTGCGAGACTAAGACAGAGATTGGCCGCGGCCTCACGCCGCGCGGTGCAGCCCCGCCGGAGCCAAGCACAACACCGGCGCAGCGGGCGGAATGTTAAGCAGGAGCGGGGAGCCCGGGGCCAGCGCCGGGAGGGGAAGAGAGGGGAGGGCACGGCGGGGGGCAGGCAGGGGAGGGAGCAAACTTTCTGCGAGGGGCTGAGTTCATCGTCACCTACTTCTTGGCAGAGGAGCGCGGAACAATGCGCCCAGACACGGCCCGGCCCCTCCCTCGCCTTCCTCCTCCTCCTCTCTCTAAGAAAGCGGCTGCCGCTTCCCGGTGTGCAGCCCTCCGGGAGGAGGATGAGGGCCCGAGGAAGCGGTGGGAAGGAGGGGCCGCAGGTGGGCAGGTGGAATTCCAGCATTGTTTGTGTTAGCGGCTGAGAGCTCTCTGAGAGGAGGCAAAAATCAACCGCAGCACGAGAGGGAAGGACAATAAATCATCCACATCTGCCGGTTGTTTTCCTACATTCGGGAAGAACGCACGAGGCCGGGGCGTTATGAGGAAGCAGAATTCCAGCGTGCGCTGCCCGTGCCTCAGGTGGGGCTGCCCCACGCTCCTGCGGGGTGAGAACAGGATGTAGAGGGGCTGCAGCTCCAACCCCGGCAGCGCCACTGCCCTGGAGGGTGCCGAAACCCCTCCTCAGCATCAATTCACTCATCCCGCACCATATCTATTTCCTTCCAGCAGCCCTTTAATGCTGTCTTGATGTTCCTGGGCATAGGAACAAAGACGCAGGGAACGGCAACCCGCTAGACTGGCACACTGGAAGTTACTCCAACACAGACAGCACGTTATTTATTCCCCACACCTTTTGTGGCCAGCCGAGCACCGACACATGGAAAGACTGGTCGAAACAACAAGTGGGTCTGGCTGCTGCCTGAAGAGGGGGGACAAAAAGCGGCCCAAGAACCAGCTAAAAAGCCATATATTTTGTGGCTGAAAAGATTACGGCAACATTAGAAAGCACCCATGGACTCTCCTCATTAATCTGCACTGAGGAATCAGTCACAGGAGGACATCAATCTTCTCATGTTGGCATGATGTCAACACTCAGCGGTTGCCTTTAGAGAATAAGGGTTGGAAGAAACTCACTGCTGCTTTGGGAAAGTCGGGATTTCTTTGCTCCTAATGAATTCAGCATCTCTTTGTGGGATTTTTTTTAATGAGGATATGAGGCTCTGACTGTGCTGCTTTTTATATCATATTTCATCACAAATAGGCCTTTCTGTGCTTGAACAGGGAGGGAGGGAGAGAAAGAAGGGAAGGACAGAGGGAAAAAAGGGAAAGAAAAAGGAAGGGAAAGAAAAAGGAAGGAAGTAAGGAAAGGAGGGAAGTGTTGGGATGCCTTCTGTACAGCGCTGCTGCTTTATCTTGAAAACTGAGTTCTCTGGACAGCTGGTAAAATAAATGAACTGCTTCTGCTATTTACAACATGCAGAATTAATAGAGGCAAGCCAGTGAACTTCCATAAACAGCTACTGTCCATACACACTCCTCGTGTTGCCAAAGTGCACAAAACCAAGCCATAAATAATAGATCTTCCCTAGGAAAAACAAAACAAAACCCCAGAAAACCAGAGCCCAAACCAAGGCTCTAGGTCTCAGTGTGTGTTGCATTGGTGGCGCTCGGCTACAAAATAAGCCCCATTTTATAGTGAAGGAATTGCTTCAGCAGACAGAAGCCGAGAACCAGAACTTGTGACTCTGGGCGCGCTATTTGTCCCCATTTGATTTTCCAGAGCACTGATTTCCAGCTGCTGCAGAGGAGCACGAAGGGAGCTGCACTTGGCACATGGGAGAAGTCAGTCTCCTCGAAGGCAAAGCTGGAGAGGGCAGAACTGACAGCCTGAAGTACGAGATGGTGTGCACTACTGGACCTAGTTCCATAACCAGGACCTCTGGCCCTGCTCCTGCATAGCCAGCCTACTGTGTTTCCCCATTAGGAGTGGCCAAATCCCCTCCTGCATACCCAGCACCAGCAAATCAGTGTCAGAGCCAGAAACAGAACCAGATCTCACCATCCTTCAGCCATCAGCCCAACCCATTTATATGACATTATCCTATGCAAGGGAGGGATTTCATCCCAAATCCCATCCATTCCAATGAGACTGCAGAACAGCACATGCATTGTTACGTTTCCATTAACACCAGTGGAAATAAAGGATGAAAGACGCACACTTGAGCATACAATCCATTGACTGTACAAAACTACAGCAAAAGGTTGACGCTTAGGGCTGGATTCAATTTTGTAGAATCCATTTGGGAGCCTTGTGTGGGCTTCGGTGGCATGGCAGCCAGGCAGAGCTTTATTGAAGCCAGCCCTCCAGCCTTAGGCTACCACGAGTTTTCCATTTTGTCAGCCAAACGCAGGCGGTGTGAGGACACCCCGAGGCAGCTCCAGCAGCCTGAAGGTTCAAATGCCAAACTTTTTCCGTATGCAGCTTTCTGCAGTCACACTGCTCTACATGGTACATCGCTCCTGCTCCAGTTGCTGGGGTTTGCACTCACTATTCCTCCAGAGCCATTATGATGTTAATGAGAGAACTGTAATGATGCCATTCACGTTATAACAAGCCTGATGCCATGTCAGTGAAAAGGGCTCTTTATACAGTTCCAGAATGCCTCTAAGAACCCAAACTTAAATATAAAATGCCCGTAACAATAATGCTGCAGGTCTCACAGAGATCAATAAAGACAAGGGAACAGACATAAGCTGGCTATTCCTGTCTGAACTCTGGGGTTTGTACCCGGGTACTGCTGCAGCTTCAGGCTGTATCACACATTCTGGAGTGTTTCCATTCTATAACGATACGACTTGAGGAGAGAACAGCGTTTCTTAGCTGCACTGTGCATTGCTCACATCTGGATTTCAGTGCTTAGAAAACACAATTGCCATCATTTTGGTAGCTGTTACCTTCCTGGCATTACAGAAAACGCACACTGCAGAAGCAATCAGCAAGCCTGCTGCATGAGCACTGCACGCCGGCTGTGCAGAGCAGAGTGACAGCCAGGGAGAGGAAGGGGAAAGGCACAGTCACATACCCATGCTGGTGTGCGTACATTAAACACAACACATCCCAGCTATATCACATGTAAGCAATTCCAGGCTAACTTTGCTGTAAATGATCTACTCTTAAAGGTTGCTGCAACAAAGTCTGATATTGCCAACTCAGTTGAGGGAGGCAGAGCAGCTTGTGGGGAAGAGCATCATAGAACAGGGCATAAAGGCTCCCTTGAGAGCAGCAGGTAAATGAACGAGAACACCAACATCACAGGTGGAGAGAGCAGAGCTGTGCAGTAGAGACAATGGTGAAGCAATGACAGCCAAGGTGGAGCTGTGACCACCTGATATAGAATCCTACAACCCAAGACTGGTTTGGGTTGGAAAGGACCCTAAAGCTCATCCAGTCCCAACCCCTGCCATGGGCAGGGACACCTTACACTGGAGCAGGTTGCTCCAAGCCCCTTCCAACCTGGCCTTGAACACTGCCAGGGATGGGGCAGCCACAGCTTCTCTGGGGACCCTGTGCCACTGCTTCAGCACCCTCACAGGGAAGAACTTCTGCCCTGTGTCTAATGTAAACCTACCCTCTGTCAGCATGTGAAAACAAACGACAGGAGGTGGATTGGCTCTGACCACAGCAGTGGACAGGGAAGAGGATGTTGGGAGCTTGTGTTTAAATAGATCAAACTGGCCGATATGTCACTAAGTTCAAGGAGGAGGAAGTTACTAACAGAGATGGGAGATAACAAGGGCCTCGGTTAAAATGCTTATTGTCTAGAGAGATATGCCTGCAGTTGTAGGAACATTATGAATGAAGCGGTGGGAACACTGGGACACTGAATCACAGCCCAGCCACAGCAAATGAAAGCAAAGAGACAGAGACAATCCCTTTGCTCAGGGCTCTGCAGGCAGGGTGAGCAGCAAGGCTGCAAGAAGAGGAACAGCATCCAGAACCGGCCGTGCTGGATTTACACTGAAACCAGGCTTCCAAGAGACGGTCCATGGGTTGGGAGCAGGTGGAGAGATCTCCTTCTTCTCTCATTGATATCAAATAGCTGAGACAAACTGCAGTATCTCATCCAGGGCAGAGAGGTCCCTGGTCTGGTGAAAAAGAAGCTGAGCTGCAAGCTGGAGATGGCAGGAGAGGGCAAAGGGAAGAGGGGAATGAGGTGGCAGTGAGACAGCACAGGCCCTGGGCAGTAGTGAGTTCCTATTCACCTCATCTCAGCAACAGGTCTAACAGCAGCTCAATATGACAGAGGTGAAGTGAAAGGGTTAAGGCTGGCTGAAATAACCAGGCTGGTAGAACAACGGGTCTGTGTGCCAGCGGGGTCAATTCAGCTTTTCATCCTTCAGAGGTATAGATAAACTGCAGACCTACCAAGTCCAGTGTTTGCCCCTGTGTTTCTTGGCCCTCACTTCAGGGAATTTCAAGGAATCCACTGTCTTTTTCATTTTGCCCCCCCCCCCCCCCCCCCTTTCTGTTTTTAGAGCTGGACTCACTGTTCGGTGGAAAAGGAATTAACTTGAAACCAGAGACCGGTTTCTGTGCCAAGATACAGGCTCCCAGGAAAGTGGCTCAAAGGTGTCTTCGCTTCACTTCTGTCCCAATTCAGATTATACAACTCCAGATGCTTGTGCGCCTCTTTCTCAAGACAGAATTCCAAGCAAATGTTTCTCCGACTTTCCCAATTCCCACATGCTTTTTTATTTTATTTTTATTGTTTTGCTTTTCAGACTTCTTGGTTATATTCCTGACGGAAGGATTTTCCGGAGTTCTGGGTCCCAGATTCTGGAATTCCTGGTGTTTCTCAGCGGGGAAAAAAAAAAGGTAGAAAAGAAGATTTTCTTTCGAATTCTTAACAGTTGTGCTTCCTCCTGCTTCGGGCTTCTATGAAGCAGAACTAGAGGAGGTTTCCATACTGACAGGAAGGAGGTTTCCTCTGCTAGTTCTTTGCAGGTATCTGTCACCTATCAGTACTCTTGGTAGCTGATACAAACCCTTAATGGTATTTGGTGGTTCTGAGAGCATTTGCCCCAGAATTGATGCAAACAGATGAAAATAAAAGCAAATTTGCAATTATGTTTTTTGCCACTGGGCTCCATCCGCATCAGAAAAGGTGACATTGAGCTTGCTGCAACCGTGTCCCAGAGGCTGCTTCAGCCGCCTGCCCTGGGAGAACAACAAAGCCCCGTGGTATTTATTTCGGTAAGACTAACTCTAATTCCCAGTCAGAATGTCCCATTTGCTCTGTGTGGCTGCGTGGCCCTGCTGGACATAGAATGCTCCTTCCAGGATCCACTGCAAAACACTTCAGTATCCCGAAGGTAAAAGGTGCTCCATTGCCGCAAACTACAACCGACTCCTGATGAGTTAACCTTTGTAACAGGTTTTGGCACTGAATAGGTGCTAGGTGGTGGTATCAGGATGGAAGCCAGAGGGGTCCCAGCAGTCAGGCAAGGCTGAGGGAAAGCAAAGCCCTTCTGTTACCTAAAGGAGCTTCCCCAATGACAAGGCAGTTCTCCCCACTTGTTCTTCAGCAGAGGTACCACTTAAAGCCACTTTCCCACTTCGCTTGCACACGCGTGTGTCACTGGCACTGGGCACTTCATGCATTCTGGGGTTAATGATGTTGCCTTCTTCACTTTTTGCCTGCTGAAGAAAGTAAACAAACCAAACCAAGAGTGTTTTGGAACAAAGAGCGAGTTGTCTCCTGCTCTGCTGTGTGCTACTTTCCACGAAGAATGAGAGCTATTATTATTCTTTTACAAGTTTCCTTCTAAGGGAAATAAACACCAAAGGTAGGATTCCAAGGAAATGACTCACAAGTATTGGCAACAGGCTCCGAAAATTGGATCCAGTCCTTGCAAAAGCCTTCAGCAGAATGCGCACCCCTCTCACTGCAAAATAAACTTGTCCCAGATGAGCTGCACATCAGTCCTGCGCGTATGTGCACGCATGTGTGTGTGTGTGAGGAAGCAGAGGCAGGAACAGAACCCATTTCTCACGTCTGCCCCTCTTCCCTCTGGGGCACCGCTTCTGATGCCATTTTTAGCTGGAAGCTGGAAATCTTTAGTAACGACTGACTCATCCTCAGGAGAGGGGGAGAGGGATGCTCCTCGCTGAGCTGCCGGCCCCACATGCAGAGACCCACAGGAGAGCCCGTTCACTGCAAGCCCATCCACAAGAGCTGGCAGGAGCCTCTGTGCTCCAGCAGTGAAAACGAGGGGCAGAAAGGGGAAGGGATGTGGTTTTCTTTCAATCCCCTGACTTTGCATTGAATTCATGAGGGCAGGGTCAGGCTCTAATGATGTGTTTTCAGCCCCTGAGTTAGCCTTTCAGATGTGCAGGAGGTTACTGCGCACCATGACTCATGGTTTAGTTCTCAATCAGGAACCCCAGGAACCAGCAATGCAGACACTGAGAAATCAGGCAGCTGAGCCCAATCAGTGTGGCAGGATTGCCATCTGCAAACAGAGCAGTCTCCTTTGCATACTTATTCCTCAGCTGGTTAAAATCTCGAATCAGAGACGCACGTTTGGTATCGCTTGCGATGCACGCGTTCTAAAAGGCTCATGTTGGCTTGGGGGGGGCTGTTTGTTTGTTTTGTTTCTGACGATGCAAATCTGGCTAGACAAGAGCTACAAAACTTGCAAGCCTTACACTGAATTCCTTTGTCACTTGGTTCTACTCAGACAAGCCTTTCAAATGAAAGAAGCTGGTCCCCTTATTCATTTCCTTTGCAAATTCCTATTTAACCACTCCAAATCGAGATGAAACAAACAGGGATTCTGGTCCAGAGTGAAGTAGTTTTTATAGCAAGTCCCTTTACAGCCTGCCTGAAACCTGTTGGCAGCCAAGTGCCTACTTAGGACACCAAAGGTTGCGTTAGTGGAAGTTTTGCGTCTGGTTCAAGATCTCCAGCATTGCCAGGTAGTTTCTAAGGCCTGTAATTCACTAAGTGCCCAACAGACACTTCTTCCAACAGGAGCTCGAAGTAGGAACGATATTTATATAGACTGAGACATCTGAATTGTGCTGAACTCCAGCCACTGCTTAACCAGTTATAGCCAGCTGCCAGGGTTGGGAAGGAAACCAGGGCACTGTTGCCTTCCCAAACCTCCTGGAGCAAGCTGGGAGCTCCTTGGACCGCACACCAATGCAGTGTTAATGGGGAGTATTCACAATTGCATGGCTGGTCATTTTAGTGACACAAAGAAGGGATCACCTGGGAATGGGAGCTGCTGCAGGGAAGGACATGAAGAGGAATGACCCGCAAGCCATGGAGGGGAGAAACAAGAACTAGAGTGGAAAGAGGGAAGAAAGACAAAAGGCTTTCCATCCTGTAATGTATGGACTTCACAAGAAAGAAATTACCTGGCACCAGGAATAAATTCATTATGCTAGCACAGGATAAGAAACTCTTATCCCCAGGAACAAAGGGATGAGACAAGAGGAAACGGCCTCAAGCTGCACCAGGGCAGGTTTAGATGGAGCTGAGGAACAATTCCTGCCCCAGAGGGTGCTCAGGCATTGGCACAGGCTGCCCAGGGCAGTGCTGGAGTCACCGTCCCTGCAGGTGTTCACACACTGTGGAGACGAGGCCTCAGTGCCATGGGTCAGTGGTGGCCTTGGCAGCGCTGAGGAACGGTTGGACTGGATGAGCTTGAAGGGCTTTTCCAGCCTGGTTGATTCCATGGTTCTATGATTCTGTTTTTCCACATATCAAAAATCACCGCAATCGCTTTGGCCGCACCTTTCTCAGCCTCTTGCAGCACTCAGCTTTTCCCAGAGCTGCCACAGCAGCCAGCCAGGATCTGAACCCATCCCGGCTTCTCCTCCTCGTTGCTCTGCAAAGACTGAAAGGAGAAACAGCACTGACCTGATGTCTGGGTGAAGGCGCCTGTGGGAAGCTGCTTCCTGGGGACTGATGCTGGGATCACTCTTCCCAACCCCTACAAAATACCCGAGAACAAGTTTAGTTACAGGGGAAAGGTCTCCCAGATGCAACAACATGGCATGACTTAGGGGAAGGGGAAGGGCCCAGCTTCCTACAGGAGATAGGGGGGGATTTACATTTTAAAATGTTTCCTTTCCATAATAAATATTTGCAATGCACAGAAAACATTTTAGAAAAAAAGAGAGCGTCTGAATAATTCAAAGATTATAAAATCATGATACCAGGGCTGTTGAGTGTCCATTTCTTGTGCTCATGAGGCAACTGGGCAGCATGAACCACCTGAAATCAGTAAGAGACACTTTTGGGCAGGAACAGAGTAGTCATAGAACCACAGAATCCCAGACTGGTTTGGGTTGGAAAGGATCAGTTCCAACCCCTGCCATGGGCAGGGACAGCTTCCACTGAAGCAGGCTGCTCCAAGCCCCTGTGTCCAACCTGGCCTTGAACACTGCCAGGGATGGGGCAGCCACAGCTTCTCTGGGCACCCTGTGCCAGCGCCTCAGCACCCTCACAAGGAAGAACTTCTGCCTAAGAGCTCATCTCAGTCTCCCCTCTGGCAGGTTAAAGCCATTCCCCTTGTCCTATCCCTACAGGCCCCTGTAGAATTCATTCACCTCTGCTCTGGGGACAGCTCCCAGACAGGCTTCCTGGGACACCACCATGAGTTACAGTGTTAAGAGAAAGCATCACAGTTTGATGCAGAACTTGATATCCGACTGAATGTTGTTTTTGAGACTTACAGCATTCCGATTGACTCTTACTGACACGACTTGGTCCATTCATTCCTCAGTCTCTTTGTCTATGTTCCTGCTTTCGGACTCTGACATTTACCATCTATAAAAGCAAGCAAAGAAAAAGATCAATTTTATCAGCATTTGAAAGGCTTTATTTCTGCCCCAGTTCACAGCTCGGTGCTGCTCACAGCTTCCAGCGCACCCCAGAGGGACCACAGCTTTGGAAAAGAAAATACTACCAATTCAGTTTTCATTTCAAGTCCAACCTCTTGATTTAAGAGCTGAGGAAAAAGTAATTCCTTCGAAGCTGGGAGAATGAATGTAAAACACTTCTATAAATGATTGCGCAACCAAGGAAAGTGGGGGGGGGGGGGGGGGAAGAAATCTGGTACAGACAAAACTGAGGTGAGAAAAGCAGCTGAGGTGATGAGAGGGTTAATCCACGCAGATCACAGGCATTTAAGAGAAGAGCACTCCTTGCACAGTTCGTCATGGCAGAAGCAGAGATGTAGCTTTAGACCATCCTTGGACCGATAACATCCTGCTATGATCTGCATTCAGTCATTGAGCTGGGGCTACAGAAAGTGGCTGTTCCTTTTACTTGAATAGGAGCTATTCTGACAGTTACTTGTCATTTAGAGAACTGGATGAGGCACATCCTCACCAGGGCTGGGACCCGCAGCTCTGATCCGCACACATGGATGAAGTCGGCCTGTGTTAACACTTCAGTGTTCAGGAGTACTTTCACTACCGTGAGCAGGGACTGTTGATAGGGACAGCACAGTCCAATGGGGATGATGCTCCCGGGGACCAGGAAGGACCACACATCCTGGCAGTCTCCTGTGCATGCTCCTGGCAAAAGGAGCAGGTAAGGATGTGGAAAGAAGAAAACACGTATTCACATTACAGCAACCCAGCTCTCTGCAGGGGAGTACCCCGTCCTCTACACAGAGGCAAAAGGAGCCCAGGTAACCCGATGCTGGGCCCAGCAGTGAGGAGGAGGATTTGCTTTCCTCGGTCACAGACCTGGGTAGTCTCTAATGTCCAGAAAGGAGGAGAGTGTTGATGTGTGGGACAGCATTTTCAGAGCAGGATCTGGTGCAGCAGCAATTGCCCAAAGCCATTTCTGCTTGCCTGCTCCAAGCCCTCCTTGTAGCCACTGCACAGCGGTGCCCACCCTCTTGTTTATCCATATGACACATCCTGGACTACATCTGAGCTCCAGAGACTGGGCAGATGCCCAAGCTAGGTCCTATGAAGTTTTCTTGCTGGTATGAGTAATGTCTGGGAACATACAATTGCTTTAGTTTAACCCAACCTGTACAGCAATACTCATGATTTCAATGCAATACTATCCCCTAAACTTCAAAACACAGAAACAGGAAGATATGAGGAAGCACTTGTGTGTTCCTTTATATTTTCACAGTATATTGATACTCGCTCCAGGGCCCGTATCTACTTCCACCTTCATCTCCTGCAGCAATAGTAAAGAATCTGAATATTCAGTCTTGCTCAAGTGTGCACTCTGGACATGAACAGAGACTTGTGCTATGCTGAAAGGAAAGAGATGTTTAAACTTCACCACCAGTTCATCCATCAAGCCACTAAGAAAACCTGAATAATGATCAGCTTCAGCTCAATGATTCAGTTGATTCAGTTTTGTCACTGCAAGATGAACTCTAAGATAAAATCTAGATCTTGTGTTGAATCTCTGCGGTATTTCTTAGCTCCAGATCAGCTGCTGCTCTATGATAATGATTAAAGATTGATTTCCTTCCCATGTCTACTTCTGCTCGACACATTCCTGTTTGCCATCCATCCCTCTCTGTTACACACACACTCTGCTGTTCACAAGAGGGGGAAAAGACTTTCCTCTCCCTGCTTCCAAGGACCAGATGTTGCCAGCTCAGCTCCTTTGAACTATTCCTTCAGGCTCACCTTACTCCACAAATGGCTTCACTGGGTGCAGTGGGACTGCTCAGCCTGAATAGAGCTGGCAGAACCTGGCCCTGAGAAGAAAGTCCAAGGACAAGAACCAGCACCAGCCCAACCTGATGACAGCCAGAAGCAAGGGCTGGCCCCTTTCTGCTCCAACCTGGAAGGAGTTTGTACAAGGTTACCAGAGGATTACATGGAACAGGAAGGGTGATTTGCTGGTGATAGTCTGTACGAGCAATTCATTGTGATGAGCCAGGGAAATACACCCCAGTTGTGTTGAATAGCAGTGCAGCGCATCCTCTGAAGGATATATCATCTTAAAGAAGAAATCCCAACAGCTGAAAAGCTGGATGCTGAGAAATGTACCATTCAATTACAAAGTAAATTATATGAGCCTCCTGTGTGTGGTTCTGCTCTCAAAAAGCATTAGCAGCTTCTTTCTACTTCGCAGCAATGAGAGCAATTTCTTTACTTAGAGAAGCACAATAAATCAGAAATAAAAGATCCTCCAGAAAAATATCCTGGCAGCAATTCCTAATCTGAAGGGCACAAAAGGAGTTAAGGAACATCAGCCCATAGCCAACAATTGAGACATAAATTGGTAGGAGAAACAATTCTAGGAGCCAGAGTGGGTCGCACTAAGTTAAACCATAGGCTTGTTGTCTGAAATTATTCCAAAAGGAAAATTATTCCAAGAGAGGAGAAATATCCCTGAATAATTCAAACCAAAAGTCGAATATAAGAGCAAGAACATTATTTAGTTGGATTCCAAGTCCTTGTCATCTTGAAGGAATTAACCACTCACCCAGGTTTTGCTCTCTGTGTCTAAGTACAGAGGCTGAAGAGGAAAGCTCTAGGGGAATGCAGGGAATCTCAGGCAGGACACTGAAGTTTCTTATTCAGTTTATACCCTGTATATGTGTTTAAATACAGTTGATTTTGCCTCCCAAAATCTGATCCGGATAACTCGGAACACATATTACGTTTCAAAGTATATTTGTATGAAGGAAATAATCACTTCAATAAAACCTCCACGTTAGGTACACAGATTTGAAAGCACATTTTAGAGCTGGGATTTATTCTCAGGGACACTATACCCAGCAGCAGGGTCCTGGTCAACCTGAGACTGATTTGCCTGGTGCCACTTTAGCAATTCCACATGCAGGTGTAAACGCTAAGGATTTCAATAACACCAATACTTAGTATGTCGGCTCATTCTGTGTCTGTGTGAGAGGAACTACACACCTGCTGTGAGGCTAAAACCACAAGTAAATGGTTAAAAGTTAAAGAAGGAACAAACCAACCACTATCTCTGCTACTTTAGTAAGAATCTAGCTTTAACAGACAGCATTACAAAACCTAAATGAGAGGATTTGCTCTTTATTCATTCTTGTCAATGAAAGCCACCAAGCTAGTCACCTATCATTGCTGCTCTGCAGCCATCCTGGTGTGAGGCAGCGTAATGCACCAGCATTTCAAATGCCATGATGAGGGATTTAAGCACTCACATAAAGTTCGAGTTGTGTATTATGTTTAATCTCTGAAGTAAACGCCTTCATATGTATTCAAGAGGCTGTTGCTTTTAAAGGGACTTCTTTTTCAGCTGATAAAAGCATCACACACTAAAGGTGGTTTGAAATAAACTGGGATCCCCTCTGTGCCCACAGTAACTTATGTTCCAGGCTTCCCCAGGCTGCCATGATTCTTTTCACCTGGACAGATTCAAAGGCAAAGAATACCAATACCTGCAAAGCATCAGTTTTCCTTCACTTTCATGCTGCCAAGGACTCTTCCAGTCATGTTTCTTTTTGCAACCATCAGCTGTACTTTGAAATAGACACATGCAAGAAATCCAAAAGAACCGATGGCTGTGGAAATATCTATGGAAAGCAGCAACTTCCTCTTGCACAGTCTATCTGAAGAGCTTCAGAAACTTGTTTGAAATAGCTCTGCATATCAGCAAGATCTTTGAGACAATTAAAGGAAAACTTCAACTTAGGCGAATTCAATGTAAGTCAGCTCAGTTTGGCGAAGGGTTTCTTTATGGCTCAGCGGCTATTTCTCAGTACCCATGGGAGGGTTATTATTAAAATACATGAGCCAGCTACTCCTCCTACAGGTCAGCACGCTGAGATCTTTGTTAATGAGAAAATGGTTCTGGGGTTTCAGACCATGCCAGATGTTTCAATGCCCTGGCCTGATTGCACAGTATTTCTGGAGGGAAACAAGCATTTTCTGCTTATCCCCTGCAGAAGTAATATAACCGTGATCTCAATTGTTTGCATTCATTGAAGATCCTCCAATATATTTTGTAAGAGTAGGTTCTTTAACCTCAAGGCTTTGGCCAAACTCCAACTCCATTACTGTCTACCTGAAATTTCTCCTGTTAAATTAGGATTGAGGGATTTGCCTCCTCCCCTCAACTGGTGAGCAGCAGCGGCCTGAACTGCCAAGAGCTTTCTAGGCTTCAGCTTCCAACTGGCTCATTATTGGGGTAAGAACACCAATACACTCACTTGACACAAGACTATGTACTGCAATTAACATTCGTTAAACATTGCAAATACCCATTTACAAGAGAAAATATTGGTGTGATAAGCATAGCTCCACGTTGTAGCTAGAAAAGAAACCAGGTAAGAGATGATGTGCAGTAACTTGTTGAGGAATTGACTGACAAGAGCTGGCGGATCCGAGTGGAGGCTGAAGACCTCCTTGCAGACTTCCCTGGTGTGTTAACCTGTTTTCAGATCCACCCCTTACATAAATGGCATTTCTGCTTTTTGTAGTAGGCAGAAGCGTTTGTTGTTGCCCGGTGGTTACATGGACTGTGGATTCATTGAATCATTTCACACCTCTTGTTCTTTTGATTGCAGCATTTACTGGGGATGCTTCATTTGGGTTGCCCAGAATGAAGATGAGCAGTTTAAGCATATTCTGTATTTTAGGCTGTTGACATAATAGAATCATAGAGTCCCAGACTAGTTTGGGTTGCAAAAGACCTTAAAGCTCATCCAGTCCCAAACCCCCTGCCATGGGCAGGGACACCTTCCACTAGAGCAGGTTGCTCCAAGCCCCTGTGTCCAACCAGGCCTTGAACACTGCCAGCGATGGGGCAGCCACAGCTTCTCTGGGAACCCTGTGCCAGCGCCTCAGCACCCTCACAGGAAGAACTTCTGCCTTAGATCCAACCTGAACTTGCCCTGTTTCAGTTTGAACCCATCACCCCTTGTCCTATCGCTGCAGTCCCTGATGAAGAGTCCCTCTCCAGCATCCTTGTAGCCCCCTTCAGACACTGGAAGGGGCTCTGAGGTCTCCACACAGCAACAGAGCGTAATAGAGTTAATGCTGCATGTCTACCATTGGAGAAAGCTTTCAGTGAAACATTATGCGTAATTAGGGAGGATGGGATACAGACTCAGAGAAGAAGGGAACTATTTCTGGCAGTGACATGCTTGCCCAAGGGCAGGTCACCCCATTACATGGAAAAGGCAAGAAGTCAGTGGAGCAGCAAACCTGCATGTGGGATGTGCTTGGGTACCCGTACCTCAGATCATTACAGCTAGGCTGCAAACACAGGCTTTTGAATTACCTTCAGCAATTGCTCCATCTCAGCTTCTTAGTGGTGTTAGTACTCCCACGTCAGTCACAAACCACCACGTTCCTCTCAAAGAGCTCCCTGGGGTCCAAGCATCAACAGTAGCGATCCTACAGTGACTCAGGGAACAAGGGCACCCCATGTCCTTGCAGCAGGTCCTGTTGTGGGAGAAGTGTTCCAGGGGTGGATTGTTCTTGGAGGTTTAGAACCCCAAAATAACATCAGCTGTGTTAGAAGTACACAATTTTAAATGATGCCATTGCCATACATTTTCTAATTGATTGTTTTTGAAAGGATGCTCTATACCAGAGCCAAGCAGCAAATTCTGTCCTATCAGAATGACTTTCTGTGGTGTTTCAAAAGTATTTGGGTTCATTTCTGCCTACCCCCTCTCGATTACACTTCTTCATAGTTTTCCAAACTAAGCAGAGAAGTGATTGTGTAGGTTCCACAGTGTCAGCAATGTGAAATGCGTCCATACTCACTGTGACTTGTCTCAGCAGTGGTTTCAGCATCCTATTTAGATGAGCCAAGTGTGGATTGCCTGCGAAAGGACAGCTCATCTCCAGCTGTGCAATTCCGCTCTCCTTGCACTCGCACTGGCACTCATTTAGGCTCTGATTCAATCAAACTGGGGAACTGATCCCACTGAAAACTTCTTACAAGTCATCTTAGGCTTTATCCTGCTCCTTCAGTGACTTGTGGACAGCAAGAATCATAGACAGCCTTTGTAACTATAGTGTTGAGCACACATATCCGGCATGTTTAAACATAAGCAGAAAAACATTCTTCTTAATGTAATACCACATGCAGCAATTTCTCTATAGGAATACTTGAGAGAGAGTATGTCACACTGCCCTTCAACAGAAGATGGGCATCAGTATTACTGAGGAATTTAACGGTATGACCGGTGATTCAGTTTCACACAACACGTGAAAGAAAATGTCCATCAGTGGCGTAGATGAAAATGGCAGTTTTGGCAATAAGGGCCAAGTAAATCAGCTAAGGCTCCAAAGCCAGTCCACCTCAAACATGAAATTAAAGGCTATTCTAAACTCCCAGTCCCATGCTCAGACCAACGGACACCAGCACACCCTCGCCTTGCTTTGTTAACAGGGATGCTCAAGAGTCTGGAAACAGCCTGATTTCCATTTCCCAATCAATGCTACTGCTTTACAAGACACACCGGTGCTGTCGATGACAGGAGCCTGTATTTGCTGACAAGCCTTCTGTGAAGAAGTTCAGTTAAAACCCCATGTGCTTGGAAATAAGGAAACATATAGAACAACTTCACCCCAACTGTCGGCTTGGCTGTATGCACAACAGATGGTGAAGGCTGAATGGTTAATGCTGTTCCTTAGCCTATTGGCCTGGCTTGTGTGCTCCAGAGTGGTTTATATTGTTTCAGAAAGCGGCAGCAAGATTGTGTGATGATTTGCCACTGAGGCTTCCTTAGACGTAGCTACATATTCATGCCCTTTAGCCTCGCTGGCTGATTTGAAGCTTTTTAAAGGAGCTGATTAAATAGCTTTTCCTTTTCTGCCTTCTTTTTGTCAATATAAATATGAATGATCTCTCTGTTCACTATCTCCCTGATTTCCCAAGAATGCCACACATTTTCTGGTGAAGGCATTAATTAGCAAAGGCTCGTGTGAGTGACGTTTTAGTCTATTGGTACTTTAGGTCTCTGCGTAGGCAGATGAAAATGCTGTGGTAGCATGGAAAATGTATACTTAACTCCAATAAACAAATGGGGCACAAATCTGGCCTCCTTCGGCGTGTTTAAGCCTGCTCCGTTTCTGAACTGTTGAACCACTGCAACAAGAACTGACAGGATATCACTTAAAGCTTTGGTTACTGACCCATTATTATCTTTTATACTCTTACTCACTGCGTTTATCAAGCTGATTTGGCCAGAAAGTCTGGATTTGTGTTTAATTATAAGCAGTGGGCTGCAGAGACTGAGCTATCTTCATCCCAGTTCTTGAACCCGGGACTTCCTCCGCCAGGAATGAAAGACAATATGAAGTTTTCTCATTTCCTCCTAGCAGAAAGCCAGTTTTGCACAATGCAGTGAAATAAGATGAAAGGTATGGGGGAGATTTTCATTCTGCCTCTGAAATACACACATTAGCTCACCATCATCTTACACAACCTGACAAGAGGGGTTTTACTATTAATAAGATGATATGTAAGGCTTCTAATTAAGCAGAAACCAAACCAATGTAAACTACACTCAGAACACACAAACCTATTAGGTTTTGAATTTAACAATAAATCAGTTCTGTAAGGGCCAGCTGATTTGCTGCATGACCTGAGTGATGAGAGTTTACTTCACTTCTACATTTCTTCTCCCTTCTCTCCTTCCTCTTCTTAATGCTGATACAACAGCAAATTTTGGTTTTCAAATCCCCGTGCTTCAATGCAGGCACTCACAGGTAACAAGATGCCTCAGTAGTGGCTTCATTAATTTTGGGGAAGTAATTTATGGGTAAAATGAGATGTATGATATGAATCAAACGCTAAATTAGAACTGCACTGCTGGGCTGTAAACCCAAAAACATTAAAGAAAGGAAACGCATGCTACAGATTTCAGCAGCAGAAAGGCTGAATCGCCCCTGCCCACAGGAGCTTTCGGAAACAAGTAACTGAGTGACTGCAAAGAGATTTTCAATGCTGCCTAATGTGGAATTTGCCACATGCAGACAACTATTCAGAGGAAACCTCTGACAGGTGAAGTTGTATCTGTATCAACCTGACGCAACTTGGCTCTACCTGTCTGAAGCAATCACTATTTAACAGCTATGAGCACTGCATGTAATTCTGCTCAGCTACATGCATGCAATGTGGGTGGCTGAAAGGTGCCACACATGCAGCTGAAAGCTTAATCTGGTTCACAGGTGTATTAATGCTTTTTCCTGTGAACTTTGAGCAGAAAATGGCTATTTATAAATGGGGAACAACCATCACCATACAGTGAACATCTCTATTCCACTTATTCTGCCATGTTCTCATGGCTTTGTAAATCCTCACTTCTTACACAAACATTTAACAGTTCAAATGATCACCTCTTAACAGAGCTCTCATAATCTGGAGGAAAGTAATTGTGGTTGGGGGTTTTTTCTTCTGCTAGACAAAGGTACCAGATGCCTTGCAACATCTCCTAAAGGATATGGACACCAGGCAAGTGCTCCTCTTGAAGCTTCCGAAGTACCAAATATGTACCAGCCTCCATATGGAATGACAAGTTATTTTTATGTACATAACCTTTTGAAAATGCCAGCCTTAAGAGCAGCAAGTACCATGCTGTCATATTTGTGGAAGTCCGGGATCTGCACAGATGATGAGGATGGTTCCAGATGATCAGGATCACATAGCAAAGAAATGCACCCCTTTCTCCACTCTCAGCTGGTTAAAGTCACTGCGCTGTGCTCCTTCCATCTGCAGAAATGGGAAGAAATGATACAAACTTTTTATACCGAGTCTTCCTATCTTTAGGTAAGGAAAAGATGCTTTAATTCTTGTAGCAATTCTTTTTTTCATGTACGCTTAATATGGATTAAACCGTACATATATTCAGGTACATCCTAAAGCAGAGCTGCTCTGAGAGCCCAGAAAGCTGTTTTCTAATACACACCACAAAAATCATTAAGAGGATATTACAGAAGACTGAAGCTGGGTCCCAGTAAAATTCTAGTTGTAACTTACAGAAAGCGTTCCTTCATGTTTAAATCAAACCTCACCTATTTCAGCCTCCTTATTCCTTACAAAGTGGAAGCGAAGCACAAATACATCAGATGAGACCTTTTCTGGGACGTACACACAGATCAAAGAAGAGGAGAGAATCTCAGAGGACCCCAGAGGAAAACTGCATAAAGTCAAACAGAACCATCACCTAAGCGTGTCTTTATTTGCCAGTCTACACATCATGTTTGTCTGAACGTTATCCCACTGCTTAGTTCAAAACTCTCCAAGATTCAGGACATCAACAAAAACTGCGAGGAACAGAAAGGGAATTGGGGAATCTTAAGGAATTCGGTGTGTAAGGGCCAGGATTAGGTGGCCACAATTAAGGTTTTCTTCTCCTTAAGGCAGACATCAGTTGAAATGGTTGACCAAGCATTACCAAACAGCGAAGCCTGTTCCATTTGGTTATGATCTAATGAACTCCAAAGGAAGGTGACAACAAGTGGTTTGAAAAGTGGTTTTTCCTTTTTTTTCCAAACACTTTCCAGCAATGACATTCACATGCAGAAAGCTGATTCCACAGACAGAAAATACTCTGAAATAACCAAAGGAGACCCACTCTAGCCCTCAAACTGACAAAAATACACTTTCACAGTCATCAATACAAATAGAGGAAGCAAACAAAATACAAACCCACAGCTGCAAAGCTTCAGATACACAAAGTGACTATTTTAATGTTGTGACACATCCATGGTTTCAGAACACACTAGAGCATGTTTCCATCAAACTAACATGGGGTTAAGGTTACCTGTGCTGTACAGGTAAGCGTGACCAAAACCAGCTGGTGGCCATTCTGCCCTTCCCCAAAACAGTAATGGGACGCATATGCTGAAAGTCCATAGAGAGAAACAACAACATGAAACTGAACTTGCACGCAGGAAACCCTTGAGATTAATACACAGAAGCACAACAATGATAAAAGCAGGTTTTTGCTAGGGAGTAATCAAGAAAACAAACCAACAAGCATCTGACAACACGTAACTGGAGATACAGTAGATACAATGCAACACTTCATTACAACCCCCCTGGGGATTCACAATCTGACATCCAATACACAGATTCATTGCCAGAACTCCCGTTTTCACCTGCTGCGGACCAAAATGTCATAAAACGCACGTCTTCACCTGGATTGCAACAACAGGTTCTAACAAAGTCCTCAAACTTTAATAAGCTGCATAAACAGTTGCAAACAGTCATTTGCTCTAATTATATTACTGTCAAAATAGAAAAAAAAGGAATATCTGAGACTTAATTACTGCTTTTTCAGCTTAAAACTGGAGCAGAAAAGCAGTTCAAGGAATTCTGAGCACGGGGATGAATTCAATCGCGGGCATTAGTTAAGGGCTCTGAGGTTCTGTACAGAAATGGAAGTATAGAAACAAAATAAGTGTATTCAAGAAAGGCAATAAGCAGTGGTATTTCACCTCAAAAAGCTTGAGTAAAAATGCTTCCTCCTAAACGCAGATCATCAGGAGCGTGGCTCATGACATGGCTGCAAGATACCCATGGCTTACCGGCTTTGAGATAGAAAAATAATTCTCTTGCTTCTGTGCCAAACAGGACTTGCAAATATAACCTATTCCCATTACAACTGTGCTTGGTGTCTTAAAAGCTTAAGGCCAGACATGCATTGAAACGTAAGGGATTTCAAATTGAAACAGTAGTTGAAAATTGTGTTATATCACACAGCTTCTACAACAAAGGGACATTGGGAGGAAATGTATATACAATGCAGCATTAATCTGTTTCTGTAAGACCCACATATATCAGACAGTTATTATATAGCATCAGGACTCCAGCCACAGAAAAGCCAAACCTGTTCTCAAGTGTTGCACACTTCAGACAGAGTTATAAAATGGGTAGAACAAGCTAATTTCACAGCACTGACTGACTTATGTTTTTGCCTTTGCTTTGTGATGGGCTTTTGATTAAAGTGCACGAAGAACTACAACTGAAACACTCTGCTACTGATACAACCCACACCAGCCAGAAAAGAGGTACCTTGAACTCTCAGCTGTGAGTCACATTTACAGAAGCCTATTTTATATGTGTTCAAAGAGATCCACCATATCGTTTCTGTCTTTAAGCAACAGCAAGTCCAAACATTACTTGTCCAAAGAATTAGAAACAGACTTGGATCTTTGGTACACACCACGTGACACTACATCAGACACAGGAATCAATCAAGCATCAACAGTTGTATGAGGAGGTTTGTTGGAAAGGCGGCGAGGAAGGGAAGGGAAATACCTGGAATTCAAAGAAATGCATTGTATTGGATGGAACTGCCATTTGAAACCTGTACTAGGAATAATCAGGTTAAGACACCTCTTCGGTTGCAGTGCCATTGCTTACACACCAGAACTGGAGTTTCTCCACGTATTAGTTTCATACAAAAGAAAGAAGGCACCGAGTGCATCGGTGGCATACAGGCGGTATAAAAGTACGCAAGAAAATGCTACATACTGTATATTTAATACCTTTTCAAAATGCAGTGAATACGTGCTAACCCTATGCAGTACTCACAAATCCAGTTCCTTATATCCCAACGAAAGAATGATTTACAATGTGAAAGACATTTTGAGAATATTGCTGATAGCAGCACAATTCAGTATTCACTAAGATCAGCTATTAGCTTATAGTCACCAGAAAGCGAGTTCAAAATCACTGAAGATCAAGGGAACTATAATCTATAACTACACTTCTGGGACAGAGCCAGCAGCCTTTACTCATGACAGATGTCCCGTGAAGAAGGGAGAGGAGGCTCAGTTCTTCCACTGTTGTTCATGCTCATAGTGCCTTTCTCTGAGTCATCCCAGAGAAATAGATGGAACTGCTTATAAGGAAAGGTACTACATAGCATGAGAGACATGTGGTTAAACCAGGACCTGAGTAAAAGGCAGTAGGTTCAGGCCCTTAGTCATTACATTAGCACTTTAGATTGTGTAACAGTGATATAGCTTGCTCATAGAGCATTTTATTTTACCTTGTTAAATCATCTTCTATAAAAATAGGTAAGAAAGCTCTGTAAGAAAGTATATAGACTATATAAGGAGAAACCTCTCCTTAAAAAAGGCAAAGAAAGGGAAAAAAATGAATAAAAGGTTTCACTTATTACACTTTGTCATGAAAACCACATTAAAAACAGTTACCATAAACGAAACAGTACTGAGCACTAAGGAACCTTGTGGTTCACTGGAAAGGACAGCGACCTAGCTGTACAGTTAAAAAAGATCATTGCTCTAGCTCCTTTTTTGTAAAGATGCCCTAACACATTCAACTGCTTAGAAATTCTCTTAAAATGTCATAATTACAGCAAAATCTGCTATCAATGCTTGTTCAAAGCCCTGCTCCTTGCTCGCACTGAGGTCTAGAGATTACATCTCAAAGCTCTGATCATGCTTGTAGTCAATCCAAACTCCTGGTTGGGAAATGAACCAAAGGTTACAAAGCAATCCATTTCAGACCCCCGGCATGCAGACAGGATTCACAAAACATGGCAAAATAAACACCCTAATACAACGGGCAAGACTCCTGGCCTCAGGTACAAGAGAAAAAAAGGATGACGTTAATTACACCCCTGAATGTCCATGAGGTATTCCTTCAGCCGTGTGGTATTACTGCTTCTGCCCTCCTGAGTAGGCTCTTCAGACAGGCAGCTTTTGGAGGCTTCATGCCAACTTGACCAGTAGATGCTCCCAAGGAAATGAATGAATTCTTCCTGCTATTAGGCTAGCCTTGCCCATTTCTTGGGCATAGCCATTTCCTAGTCTTCATTCCTAACAGGAACAGAACTACCTGCTTTCCTGATTCCTGGCACATTCCTCTGCATAAAGATCTTACTTCTATATTACACCAGCATAAGCCTGCACAGGCAAACCTGACCTACCATATCTCAAACCAATTTATTAATTCAATCACACCACATTATATATGAACTAGGGCTTGCTAGCATTAATATAATGATGCCATATTCAGGTAGGCATAATATAAACAGACGCAGGTAAGATTTCTGCATAGTCTGCAGAAAGGAAGAAACCCTGCTTGAACTTAAGGAGGAGCAGTGATAAGTCCTTAAGGCTAAACTAATCCATGTCACTGTAGGGCAGCTGGTACTCACCCTGAGTAAATAAAACATCCTCTACCCTGCTTACATCTGTAAAATACAGTAAGTTAGAAGCCATGGAATTCCCAGACTGCTTGGAACGCACGAACTCCCACAATTCACATCCTGGTTTCTCTGAGTA
Organism: Amazona ochrocephala; assembly: GCA_039720435.1. Classification (NCBI taxonomy): domain Eukaryota; kingdom Metazoa; phylum Chordata; class Aves; order Psittaciformes; family Psittacidae; genus Amazona; species Amazona ochrocephala. The sequence continues at coordinate 125,669,058 of CM077878.1, forward strand.
GGGTCCTCCGAGGGCCACAAGGCTCCAAGAGTGTGGAACTCAAGTTATTTTTGCTGCCACTGTATGAAGCAGTCTCTTACTTTACTGCTCTTGCTCTCAGATGACATCTCTTCATCAGGCACTGATTCACTGACAAGCAAACACTACTGTGCCTTTCCCCTCTAAAACTACCATCAGAACAAAGTAGTCTGCAATCCAGCTGTGATGCACTACAAAATCTGGCAGTTGAGTTAAATAGACCAAAAATACAGAACACTCTTTATGGCTTGCTCTAACAATGAGTTTGCTGAATGCTCCACTTCGAACGATCAAGATGTTTGGGGACTGCTTTAACAGTTTTCGTATTAAGTTTTAAAAATATTTCAGAAGCTGAGGAAAAGGAAAAACAAAAAGAAGAGATAATGATTAAATAGCAAGTCTGTGACAGTATCTGGATACTTGGTTTTACACCTCCGTTCATAAATCATGTTTGATGGTGTTGCCGATGCCACGCTGTAACGCTGCTCTAACCTACCTATCCTACTGCACTTCGTCCTTCCACGATCAGGTTTACTCTCCTCTTGATGCCCACAGGCTTCCCACATTAACATTAACAGCAGGTAGGCATACACATCAGTGGGTGAATTAAATGGATGTTTAGCTGTTACCAAGAATTCAGCTTCAGGAGGAAGTCAGTGTGCCTTACAAGTGACAAGCCATAATTTTAAAGACTGCTTTAAACAGGCCAGATTATTTTCCTCCAGGAAAGTGTTATGAATAAGTAAAAGGTTCAATACAAGTGTCATTTAAATGAAAGGGCATTCTGCTGTTAGTTTCACATTGGAACAGCTCAGGCCAAAAGGCTTCCCCTCGAACCTCATTCTCTGATTTTACTGCAGACTTCTTGTTAGGATTTGTATGCACAAGAACAATCTGAATTCAATTCTTACAGCAAATTGTCTCCTTTGAAGAAAAAACATGTCTTCTTCTGCTTCAGCATATTAAACCTGATGGTTTGCATTTCAATGGTCTGCAGCAGTACCTTACTGTAAGAGGTGCAGAGAGCCTCTCACATCTAAGGTCCAGTGATTGCATAAACAGCTTCTCAGCGTGCTGGGGAGTTTGCCAGAGCAAGTCATTAGGGAGAAAAGAGAATAAATCAGTAACACAAACACAAATTTTAGACAACAACAACAAATTGCTCCCAGGGTGTGTAAAATGGGAAGGGTCTGATACTGGCACCGCATCCTGCCATCAGGAACGGCTGTAAAAAATCACAGGCAAACCTATCTCCTACAGTCAATGCCATAAAATCGGTTTTCAGCTCAAGTATTCTTTACACTGATAAACAAGGTTCAGTTCCAATAAGAGCACATACATTCATTCCAAGGGCTTTCCAGATTTTGAAGTCTAATTAATGAGGTTAGAGGATTTAAATTGGATTTAGAAATCATGTCATATTTTTCCAGTAGCAGAACTTACACTTTGCCTAACGTTCACCTTCGCAGGGTGGTTGCAACAAGGATGTCATCCTTCTGCGCAGTGATTTCATGCTTGCCTGTACTGCCCTTCACAAACTTGCCCTTAGCACAGAAAGGAACTAACCAACTTCTTCGTATTTACAACTCCTTAAGACGGCCTATGTGAAATCTTCTAAACATTAAGTCAAATAAATCATATACAGAAAGGATGCAGTTATTTTCAAGAACAGAATCTGTAAGATTGTCACTGTTCTATCACTACTTAAGGCTACACCGCCAGGAAACAGATTCAATTCAGGAATTGTAATCTCCACATGGTATATTGGCACACAGAACAGTACTTAATTCGACAACTTCTTCCAAGTACTTACTGTACTTTTGAACAAAGGTAAACACCAAAAAGCTACGAATAAAGAGCACAGACAACTCGGAGGAAAACACAAATGCCTCCAATTCGTTTCTGATACTCTGGTCGTCAGAAATTTTGTTCCATGCTTACGACCTAACTGAACGCACAAAAGCACACTGGATGTATAAGCACTTACGCAGGGTTTAAGAAAACCAGTATCTAAAAGGCAGATCTCAAATACAAAAGTAGAGGTTTGCATAAAGCAATAAAGAAAAACAAATTTGAAATAAATCAAATTGTAAGAATGGGATCTAGGAAGAAAACCAACACTACATCTATTGATGCTCAACCTAATTCATACAAATCCCAGGGCGAATCCAATTATTGGCACGACTGGTTTTGCATGGCAAATCCATATTCCACTGCCTCAAAGTGGAACATTCATTTTCATTCTTTATACATTCAGTTCACAGCCTTTGTACAGTATAAACCCAAGTAAGCCAAACTGCCTTCTGTGAAGCACAGACTGGACCTGCATATCATAGAATCATAGAATAGTTAGGGTTACCATAGGAGAAGTCACACCCTCTAGAGAGATACCTCTGTCCAAATGTGCCCAACATATACATACAGACTATAAATCTCTGCTGTGTCTAAAGTAAGGTTTTAGTTACAAATCTGAATGTTAGATGTACAATTCAAGCAGTGCAACCTACAAACAGAAAGCCAAGTCATGACACAGTTTACTTTGGTTCTGTCAGAGGTTATTTGCTGCACCTTCCAAACTGACTTCTTCATTTATTCAGTGGCAGCTCTAAGAATATTCTCCACTGGAATGAATTTGCTCAGTTCTTGCTGTTAAATACTGTACATTATTTCATAAAGCAAAACCTGTACAACCATCAAGAGACAACTTCCGGCTTTAAGAAAGAGTATCCAAATATCCACAAACAGAATGAATAAAAACACTTCCACACTCATTAAAAAATTGCTATTGAAGAGCATCTATGCCAGTGTTTCTATTATACAGAAAGCTGAAAGGATTGGGAAAATCTGAGCATTTTCCTTATGCGTATAAAATTAATGTTGATTTTGTTATTAAATTCTACACTCAACATTACATTCACAAACTGAGCAACAAAAAGGACTGAAAGAGATAACTCTCACTGTACTACTGCAAGACCGTTCCTGGGTAAAGAAAGCTTTTGCATTATCTGTAGTTAGTAAACAAAGCTTCCGTAAATGAAGCAGCAGTGCAATACCAGGGGACAAAAACCCAAAAAGGCCTGTAATAATGTTTTAAATCTCTAAATCGATAAAAACTGAAAGCCTGGCTCTGCAAAGAAACCCCTCCAAAGGCACCAAATGAACCATGAAGTGGAATTGCAGTGTCTATTAGAAAGGACTTTGTGAAATCGTTAATCGGTGTGAGAATGTGAGACCCACGTCATATATATCTTTATTGCAGAATACTCACAGTCTCGATCCCACTGTACTTGACTCTCTGTATACCCTAAAGCCAGGATTGTTTGCAAGTATGATATAGAAAATCAAGAGAAAAACACTTGTCCTAATGAGAACGCTCTAGGCTATCACTAATTCTCTCAACACAATCCAAAACTTCACCGTTCTAACCACCAAGTCCTACAAGTCACTGAGATCCCATATTAGTAAGACATCACCATCATTTATAAGAAAACAAACTGCTTGCTTTTCATACAGCAACAATTAAAGGAAACTTATAATTACACAGAAAGAGTATTTGAATTGGGAAGCTCTTTAAAAAAAAATGTGTTCTCAGTAACCCACACTGAATATAACATGAATTATATTCGGCAGCCAGTAAATTAGCGGGATTCCCGTGAACGTATTTGAGACAAATAGGAATCACAGAAGCACTGGTATTTACCCAATTTCATCGGAAACCAGGAGGGTTTATCTGATGGCAAACTTTCTTGGGATACTGTGGCTTCTCAGTTGTGTCATTAGAAAGCTGTGTTTCCCAACCTGAACATAAGCAAAGCAAACTTCTACTTTGAGTGTGAACATTCATGCAGTTGCTGGCAAATCTCTACAAAAATAACTTACTGAGGGTTCTCTTCTCCAAGAAGAAAGGTATGAAGTCCTGGTCTGCTCTCTACTTCCCGCAAATAGCATATGGTATTCCCTAAAACAGCTCAGAAGAGATTCAAACGGATACCTGTTTCAATCAAAACCACAGTATTTTGCATTCAGAGTAGCTCATCCACTGCTACTTCCTTCATGTCTTTCAACCTACCTTCCGACTGCTGATATCTTAAAGAAATCTGCATCAATTTGTTTAATGAAAAAATATTTTAGTAAAGTCGTGCTCTATGAGCTTCCTACATTGGAATACATGAATACAGGAAGTGCTTTCAACAGAAAGTTACATAGTTTCACAGTACAACCTGTCTAAAGAGATTTGGAAGGGACCAAACTAATAATCTGGTCTCTTTGGATTAGGCAGAAGTACAGGCAAAAGGGAAAAACCCAATTTATGCCATATATAGAGCTCGTTCCTGTCACAGACTGAAGAAACATTAGTTTGCTGCCAAAGTTCACCTGTTGCCCAAATGCTAAGATTTTTCAACCCAACTGCATATCGAAAAACAAAAACTTCTTTGTACTCAGCTCCTGGAAAGAAACTCAGTGTAAACCAACAGTATGGAAGTATTTGCTGTATTACCAAGTGTTCTCCACCGGTGGGGTTTAATTTTGCTCTACAGATCATTCAGTTTTTCTCAAAGTGCAAATTATTGACCTTTAATCTGAACACAGGCAGGTCAGAAGCTACAGTGTTAGAGCAATACAAAACTTACACAAGGAGGAGCTTACATTGATTTGGAGAACCTTACATAAAATGTTTCTGAATCAAAAACCACAAAACAAACCCAAACAAATACAGCATCAGGTAGACGGGAGAGGGACCACTAACGTATCTGTGTACAGCAAGGCTTCTCTGTCACCAAGGAAGCGTACGTAGGACTCTAAGTGAAGATTATCTATTAAATCCCACCAGTTTGCATTTTGTGCATTCTTTACGATGGAATGTTGACCTCAGTTTTCATTTTTTACTTCCACAACAAATCTGTTGACTGTTACCAGGGATGATCATCTTCTGGAGACCAAAATCTCTTAGAACCACGACTGTACTTTGTACCATCTGTTACGATTCTAGTAAAGTATGCCATCTACATACTTGCTGTCCTTTAGATTCTTTCATTTCAGTCCAGTGATTGAGTTCATCTTCTCCTGAGCTGTTGAGACCTAAGGAAATCCACCCTATCATCTCTTTCCGCTTCATGCTCCGCTTATTATACACAGACAGTATGAGTGTCACATCTGAAAGCTGAAACAGTGCCACTTGGAAAACGAAGGTTTCTTTGTACACCGGATTTGGCTGTCCCCGCCGGATTGACGTTTTGCATTTGGACATCTCTTGCCCCATCGAGTTCAGCAGTGTCAACTTAACATATGTATCTACAAAAGAAATCATATTTTGGAACGTCAGGTGTCTCAGAACCAAAGTTTTTGAGAGTGAGAGGCTTACAAGACACAAGGATATGGTGTATACCAGGCTGACTGAACACAGCTTAGTTTAGACACACGGAAAGATGACGAGTAAGCAAAATATTACAAACACACTAGCAAATTAATTAGCTTCAGTACTACGTAAATGGGTTAAGTTAAAGGTATACCTCATAATCCTCTTCCCATCAACCCCTCTTATTTGCACTAAACAAACTTAAATTGCAATAACACTTAGCAAGCTCCAACTAGCCACAACACTGTGAAGCATACCACTGACTTTCAGAGAATAAGAATAAAGAAAATGGAACGAAGGCAACTAATGAAGATTAAAGAAATAATGTTGATAAAACAGCCAGAATGAAATGCTTAAGAATAATCTCTGCATGGATGTGGCTCTCACTTCAGGCTTTTCAATTTGAGATATTTTGAAGTCCTACATGTAGCAAAGTGCATTTAAAGGTGGAAGTTTACACAGTATGAACAACCCTATTAATTTGTACCACCATGAAGGAATATATCTCATACACCTTTAAAGAGAAATAAGGTTTTGCATAATTTGTACACTGCTCTTAGGAGGTACACTCAAGAAGCAGAGGGTTAGCACACACTGGGTGTTAGTATTTGGGTAGAAACCCTTATTTTTTAAAGCTCTACTTTCATTTGACTAGAATGGCACCAAGCCATGCCCCGGCAGAGGGATGCGCATTCCATGAAGTTAACTCATTTTAAGAAATATAGAACTGTATAAAACAATCTGGCGTTTCATTCTTTATATCTGTCACGTTCATGTTAACGACTAATAGTATTAGAAGACTGGAGCGATTTTATGTAGATTTGATGGAAGATTTCTGTAAAAAGAAACACAATGACTATTTTCACTTTGCAGGTACACTGAAATCCCAACATCCATAATCAGAGATAAATGCAACTGGTACATTACAGAGTGCCACAAATAATAAACACGTACTTTCATAAACCGATATGGTAGGCAGCTGTGCATAGCTTTACTGCTGGCAAGTTTTCTTTTGCATGAAAAAGACAACATTCAATTAGTTTCTACAAGAACTCACCTCGGATTATATAAACCTGTCCACCTATCAAGTGTTTTAGACAACAGAACAGTCCGTCTGACAACGGGGGGTGGAAAGCAGTAAAAGAAATAATGACCAGATGTCAATAGTTGGGTGAGAGAGGATCGGAGGTTAAAGTTTAAGAGGAAACACTATTCACTGGAGTGGAAGAACACAAAACCTTAGTAGCATAGAGCAGAAAAAGGATCGAACAAAAGGACTGTTGGGTAAAATCTAATGAAATGAAAATTTTGTGCAGTTTTTTGTGTAATCTTTAACAAAAATTACACTTCTTACAGAATGGAATACCTTAGCACTGATAGCTACTGGGTTCTACAGCACACTCAACATAGAATCATGCAAATGACTAGGCAATAGAAGACTGGGGAAAAAAAAAATCACTGTATCTTCTACCAAACCTTCTGCTTTTTCATGCAAACTCCAGCATATTAAGAAAAACTGCACACAGTAGTTATATTCCATATATAAAAAGCAATAAAATGAAAAATCACTGAACTGAAAACTAAGCCGGTTTTACCCTTAGCTTTTATAGTTTCATATATTTGATTGCAATACTTCAGTTCTTGAGCAGTGACAGACTTGGGCACAAGAATGATTCAGATATAATCTCTAAAAACAGCTGAGGGATGCTTACATCTGAAATTCAGCTCTGGGCCTCTACTTAAAACAAAGTTCTCACTTGTTTGAATCCATGTATTTACGGATTTAATGTGCGTGTGCATGCATACGCACACATTCATTTGATGTGCAAAAGCTCGCATCCTGTTTCAATAACATTTGGAGGAATACTAAGAAGCATCTTTTTCTCAAAACAAACAAACATTAACAGAGAAACAAAGACACGTATCTCTCTTCAAAACAAGTCCTGACCAAACTCTGGCCTACTCTAAATATTAAGAAAAACTTGGCTATCTGTAGAGATTCTACACAGACAAGCATAAGTCATCTACTGTTTCTTCTTTAAGGGAACACAGTCCTTCCTCTCCAGGTCTTCCCTCCCATTCATTCCTTCCTTCCTTCCCTCACTCCAGTGTCCTTGTGCCTTCTTGGCTCTCCCCATCTATTTCTATGCTTCATCTCCAAATAGGTGACTCTAGAACTGCTACCCGATTATATGAAAGTATTAGAGATTGTTTCACTTTCCTTCTCTGGCCATGTTAACAAAGTCTGGCTCTGTCAGCATGAAAAGTATAGAGAAAGCAAAGCAGAGTAAGGCTGAGCCAAATGTAATTACTGAACAGAAGAAAACACGGGTCAAGAAAGAAAGAGGAAAGCATCAGCCTGAAGTTGTTTGGCTTACTTAGAATCATAGAATAGTTAGGGTTGGAAAGGACCTTAAGATCATCTAGTTCCAACCCCCCTGCCATGGGCAGGGTCACCTCCCACTAAACCTTCCAGAACTCTGGAGACAAAGTGAGATGTGCAGACCGCTTATAAAGTGCTGGCAGCCTGCTACATACTCTAGTAATGCCAGATAATCTGCTAGTGCCATACAAACCTGGGGAGTAAGAAACAAAAGGGCTAAAACCTGAGCCCTCAACCAAAATCAAGAGGAACAGGCAGGTGTGGCTGGTTAAAACTTATGTCCACCAAACAGCCTCATCATGTAAAAACCAACACAAGATTAATGCGATAAAAGTTCATTACTGAACTTTCTCAAGCTATATCAAAGGATTAGACAGTAAAAACATTCTGCGTGTGGCATTCCATCTGCCTCCAATTTAGAAGTATAGAGAGTTCACAGATATTTCAGACAAATGTATTTTTGAACAAATGCTTGAGCACACTTTTCAAGTCCTTTCTGATGGCGAATATTCCTTCTGCACAATATGCCAAAGGTCTCAATTTGTTTCTCTGTTGTCTTCACTGACATTCCCAACCTACATATATAACCACCACTTCTACAGAGACATAAAAGCAATTACAGTCTGCAGTATCAACTCCCCTAGGAAAAGCAATAACTGCTCAGAATGTGTATATTAATATTAGCTGGCATCTACTTTCTCTTTAAATACTAACTTTTGATTCTTGGCCTGTGATGCGAGGCATTAGTAATTTAGCAAGTAATCATTACGATAAAGGTAATTTATTAGTCAGTCATCATGAAAAATTTAAACAGTCTTGTCAACTTACAATTAATATTTTGAACCTGAGATTTTTGCTATTTCCCGACTGACTGGAAATATCAAACATGAAACAGATTAGTTGATGATTACTCTGTTTCATTTTCATTGGGTACGACTAAATGATGGGATTGAAGTCCTCACTACCAAGAGCCCCACCAGTCCAGAAGCATTAGGATGAATAAAGATTTTCACTCACTGGGTGGTCTGTTGGCTGCCAAGTTTTTGAAGTGGCTGCCTTTTATCACTTCTGCTGATAATCTTCCAGTTGTAGCGTTATAAAGGAGGCCAAGGAGGATTTCTGGAGCTGAGCCATGTACCAGAGACTGGCAAGAGGAGGTACTTTCGCTGCAGGACACTTCTGACATGCTCATTTGAGAGTCACAACCCTAGAAAACAGACACAAAGTTCAATGTATTTTGTGGAATGATGTTACTGGGAAGTCATTTTTAGAATTATGCATAGAAAACTAGGAAAGCAGCTTACTGACAGTAACAGAAGTCTCATTCCATCACCCAATAAGGAATGTACACCCTAAATATACACTCAGTTTGCACATGTTGAAGCTAACAAAGACTAAAGCAGTCTGGAATTAAAAACACCCCACAATTATTTTGTGTTTCTTTTGCTTCATGATTCAGGAGAAATACAAGCAGAAGACAAAGAGCAGCCTTTATGGTCCCTATTTACTTCAATTGCTATGGTAGGACCTGTAACATAATTTGTCAGCATCCTGGAGAACATTAAACACTGGATCTTTTACTTTCCCAAACTGGAAAACACTAGTGGAACTTTGAAGATAATAAAATTCAGGAAATTCTTATTCCTCTCTTGTAAAGGTTATTCTTGAGACTGAGAATTTATGAGTAGCTAAACAACAGAACACATGCACGTAGAAAAATGCACTGTCTAGAATAAATTAGCTTACAAGGAATTGAATTGATCCCGAGATACAGAACTGCAATAGACCCTTTGTCTTGGGTGGGAAAAGCAGGATGCCATCCTGAAGCTCGGCAAGTGATGCTTTAATTTCCACCTTGGAGGCTTCCAAAAAAATTCAGCTCTCTCATGCATTCTCACCACATCATGTCTGTGACAGGAGCTTCTGATACTCATTTTAACCCCTCATTATTCGCCTTAAAAGAAAATTAGACTTTCTTCATGCTGCCACGCTAGTCATCCCCTAGTTGTTCCTGCTTTCACTTCTTGCTTTCATGCACTGGCAAGTAGAGTTGTACTTCTGAAAACAAGAAACTGGACAGAACCTCGCCAATGGCACAGCAACTTACTCAATAGCTGAGAAAAGACTTCTGCATTATCAGTATATCCCTTTAGGAAGTACCTCCCTCTCAGAAAAGGGGTAATTTGGATCCACAGATTTTTCAAGTATGGCCTGAATCGTTTGGGAATCTGGCAGCACTCCTTCAAGGAGTCATGATGGTTTTGTGAAGCTGATTCTTTCAGATTCCAAGTGTCTCTCATTTCCAGCAACAGCTGACATGGCACAAATCCTCATCGAGAGAAAAGTTAGCTTTAAAAGCAAGTAACTTCATCTGACACATAAATCTCCAATGCATTACAGAATCTCAAATTATAGAAGACAGGATACCTACAAGGACAAATAATGAACCTAAAATAATATCCTTCACATTGACATTTTAACTAGTTCTTCTCAATAGAGTATTTCCAAGAGGTTGGACAGAAGGTTCAGTAGCAATCCAGTTCCTCATTAATAAATATTGTTGATAGTAAATGTATTCTTACTATTAAAGAACCACCTCGACAAAATTCCTTTAGGTCTCAAATTTGACTGCGACCACGCTGCAAGGCCACAAAAAAGGCATAACACAAAGTGAGCAGCTGGGTAATGCTCTCCCCACCCAGAAACCTCAAAGGGCTTTGACAACTGTACCAAGAGAAGGTGATGACAGCACTTTTTCCTGATGGCGACTTACTTATACAGTTTACCGATGCTCAAATAGGGACTTGGTCTAAATTGTTGGTGACAGAGTTAACTGGTCACAGTGGGTATAAGAATGACTTGTAAAATGCTAGAAACAGTAATTACTAAATGAGTGATGACTGAGTGCGGATGAATCCTGAAGTGTACCTCAAAAGGAAGAGAAGTAGTTTCTGTGTGATCTAATAGAGAATTGGGGAAACAAGCGAAAAATGAAACAAGTGTGGTACTACAAAGTTACATACAGATGGGCTAGGAATAGCAATCCTTTCCAGCAGAATCCTGAGTGGATGGACAAGGAAAAGACTACATACATCAAGGCCAGAGAAAACTATCTCGCCAGCTGAATGGTGGGATGAAAAGACCTAGGGGATGCTTCGTATCTGTAAGTGGATGGAAACGCAACTCAGCCACTGTACCTTAGAAATGCTGCACAGAAAGAATTGGTAGCTGCAGTCTTGATGGAAATCTGAAGAGAAGGTTGAACTTAAACACATTGCTACAACAATTTCTAAACCAAAACATTTTGCCTTTTGCTTTGAGACAGGTGGCAGGTTTGAAACAAGCAAAAGTGTGTTTACTCCTTAGTGTGTAATAAACTAAGGAATCTCCTTCCTACCAACTGCTGCCATGACAAAAGTTTAATGGCATGAAAATAAAGCAACCAAATTTACTGAAGAAAGAATCTAAACAATACTTTGTTTTCCATTTCACATAAAAAAATACTCCAAGCCATTCAGTTTCATGTTGGTCTAAACATACTTTAAGGAATACTCTGGTTTTCAGTTATGAGCTGGAAAATCCTAATAGAAAAGAAAGTGAGACATAAAGAAGAAAAATGAAGCAGTGGGGTGTGAAGCAGATTGGAAGACAGGCTGATGCAACTGGGTAAACCCAGGGTGGTTAAATGACATGAACCAAAGTATAATTCCTATGTCTATGAGAAGGTATGAAACAGAATTTGGGGGAAAGCAGGTGAAAGGCATGAATAAAAGGGGAAGGTGAGGTTGTATGTTGCCAGTTTTCTTCTGGAAGAAAACAGAAGCTCTTAAGGGGATGAAAAGGAGAAACAGGAATCAGGGAAGGTAAAGAAACAGCTGAAATCAGTAGGGCTCAGATCAATAACTGAAGAAAGCCTTCATTGCACAACAAACTTAGAATCAGGGACACTGAGTATTATTAGACGTCTTCTCAAAAGCCCTGTCTCCAAGCACAGAGTTAATTGTTCACAGTGTGGAAATCCATTAACTGTTTTATGTAAGGTATTCCATGGTGATCATGACTATTAGTAAGCAGCCTGATGCTAACTCTGTAAGGTACATTACAACAGAATAACAACAGGCTTTCAAGTCCGCTGGGAGGGTTTTTTTCCTGTTTCTAGTCCAAATGCAAGAGGAGAGCTAACAAACTCAACAAGAAAACAGTAAGACAAGAAGTCACATTTTTACCTGCTCAAAATATAAACTTCAAATTGCGCCAAACTGTGAAATATTAACACTGGAATTGCTAATTGGTACAACATGAATATAAACTTAGCTACAATGAAGCTTTCATCTCATGACAACATCACAGCCCTACCAGATGCTTTTCATCTCCTCACAGACCTGCATTCAATCTATCTGTAACCCTATCTGTAGGCCACTCTGATGCTGTAGCTTCATTGTGGGAAACATACTATTTAGGCCAAAATTACTACTTGTTTGAAATACTCTGCCTACCTCAGTTTATTTTCATAAGCCTTCCTTCTCTTCCCCTATAAACACAGTGTGTATTTTAATAAGCAGGGGGAAAAAGGGACTAAGGTTCCCTAATTGCCAAAGCCTTTCAAGGTCAGTGAAGCACCAGAAGAGCCCAGTAAGAACTGCTGTAAAATCTTAAATGCACATTTTGAAGAACTTAGATGAACTGCCAAGGTATTGGTGATCCGGCCACAGCGCAAGGAACTGCCTCTCGAGTTTGTCTCCAGGGTATTCATGCTAAATCTCTAACCTATATTTGTCCATTTAGCCATAACAACAAGAGCTATTAACAGGAAACACAAGGAAACAAATATCAAGCAAAGTCTATTGCAAATATTTGGTTCAAATACAATAAATCACAATTTTTCAGCTTTTCGATTTCCAACGCAGAGCTTTGTGCAGAGGACCTAAACATCTCCCTGTACACCACAGGACAGCGCTTCATTACAAAATCAGGCACATTTTATTTGATCAGCAATTACCAGAATCACTGCTTTTCACTGGAGTATAAAAGGAGTATGTGTTCTACAAAACCTTAGCTATTAATTCTCCAGACTCCTGTCCTTGGTGACTTCTTTGCACATATTATGTGGGGAGGACACATCACTTTCATGTAAATATATAATAAAACCATTCCCATTTAAGTGGTATTTGGGTTTCACATGTTCCTATTGTACAAAAGTTGGCAATCAAAAAAGAACCCTCTTTTTTTTCCCCTAGTGCCAATGAAAGTGAACACACACAATACATCCTGTCAGACCTGAACCCCTAAGGATTTTTGATGATCTTTTTCTTTGCCTTCTTACAACACAGAGAATCCTCTCTTTCCAACAATGATAATATATGTAAAATGTACTTATTTGTCTTCCTTCACCAAAATTCCATGGAAACAGGGTATTTGTTACTTACATATTCATGTCCTACTGTTATTTTCCTACAGACTGAAGTTCTGCTCATAAACTCTGCTCTCAAACCAACTGGAGTTAATCACAGGGAATAATGCTCTGAGGGCAGTTAAAAGTTCATTTTCCTCAATGCACAGGTTAAAATCATGCCTCCATAGGCTTACGAAGCAAGACCATCTGATTCTCTTGGCTTTTCAAAACACACCCAGGAAAGATGAAACCTTGCTGACAATCCTTCAGCAACAAAAAACGGATTCACAGCATGTTACTTGTCAAAATGCCGCTCTCAAATTCTAAATGTTAATGTTATACCACTAATCTCTTCAAGAACTTTTTTTGCACATTACTTTCTTTTGCTTCTGTATCAATACAACTGAGAGGATCGGGAAGGAAATTTGAAGCCCAGTATGCAAAAGAGAGCACTGAATCCAGGTCTCCAGCATTTTAGATCAAGGTATTCCTCTCTCTTAATCACCAATGCTGAACCCTAAAGCTACTGTTCCACTTTGAGGTAAAAGCTCGCTGAGGTGATGAGAGCACCCAGGCACCAAACAGGCTCCAGACCAGCTCTTAGCCTGGAGCCCATCCTCTACTCCTGCTCTGCGAGCCAGGGACGAGAAAGAACAAACCTAGGTTCTCCATATCCCATCATTAGTGGCTAAAGCACTCAATGCTTTCTAACAACATGTTTCAAAGCCACAATACTTCTGGAAAAAGAAACAAAATCAAGATCATTCCTGAGAAAGAGAACTTAAACCACCTGAAGTCAGCCCTGAAAACACAGGGATGTGAAATCATTAGGAACGTCAAAGAACGGAGCTCTATGATGTAGAGTTCTGGCATCTAAATCCCACTTATGTGCTACACTGGACACTCTGATGCTTTTGCAAAGATGTCAGCCTCAGGTCCTCATCCTTTCTGCCTCTGTTTCCACTAACTCACAGAAGAGCTGCAAGGATTGATACTCAAACCAGTTCCTTGTATTAAACAACTGATACTCCTTTTGTACGCTGATACCTACAGGATGTATCAACTGTTTGTTTCTAAAGGTAGACCTCAAGGGTCACACAATCCTCAAATTAATATGAATCAGTATTTTACACAACAAGGCCACAGCCTTCTTTAAATGACAATGCTCTGTCCAGACGGAGTTAATCTCTATGTTTGTTAGAGAGACCAGTGGTAAATAATTTCATTTTTCTCTTTTATTATGCTCTTTCAAGCTGGTTTGAGAGAAAAAGCCTTAGTGATCCAATTAAATGACAAATTAAGTAACAGTTCTTATTACTAAGACTAATAATAACATTTAGTAAAGATGTTCCAATTAACAGAATGCACGCTTAAGTAGAATGCACATTTCTATTCCTGTACTTAACACTTCACAGCACTGACGTCTAAGCCAAGTTAAATCACAGACATTAAAGGAAATATTCAGATGATTTTTTCCCTATGCAACTTAATTTTTGGAAACAAACGGATTTATTTTGGGGGGAGTGGCGTGCTTTAAAAACCACCAAGATTTCCTAGTCACAAATTCAAATTTAAACCTCCTTAGCCAATAGATACATTCTATATTGATTTTACTCACACCCAGTATAGATATATTCTGATTATTAAGCTACCATTAATGTAGTTGAAAATCAGATGAGGTGAAGTGCTACATACTCCCATTTCTCATCAGAAGCTTCTGCTCTGACTTATTTTTTACTCTCGAGAGGAAAAAAAAACTTGTGGATGCAGAATTTTACAAACCACGTTATTTTCTCACAGACGAAACACGGGAAGATGGAGACGAAGTGAAAAGTAATAATTCCTTCATTCACTACAGTCAAGGGACTAAAACCTTAACATTTCTATGCGCAGCTTTAATTTACTGCAGATAATATCATATACAAACCTATAAACCAACCTTAGACACATGATGATAATAAACCCTTTTCAAAGTAATTTAATATTAAGGATTAAAACCTTTGTGGGTTTTCTAAGAACAATACAGTACTATTAAATCAGGTTTGGTCTCAAACTTTAGGATACCATAATTTAGCCATAAAATTAAAATTTTTTAAAAGAACAAGTTTTAATAATGGCAAACCAAAATTCCACTTCTCTACAGGATTTTGACCAAGTTCACAGCAAGGTTTCTGCGCTGCTTTCCACATTTCATGACAATTTGCTATTACTACTTTGTGTCTACGAGTTTTTAGAATGATCAGCTCTGCACAACAAAACATTAAACCTCTATCGAAAGGGAAACATTTAAAGTGTTTTATAACTTCTTGACTGCATTTAAATGACTCCTTTGGCTTCCTTGCCTCATTCCAAAAGGTCATTTAGTAGTTCCATAGACTTCACAAGTTTGAGGTTTGCAGAGCACACCCGAGCAGCAGCGGGGGCAAACCTGGAAATGAACGTACCAGGGAATGCACAGCATTCACAAAAGCGCTGGTTTTACATCACAAAAGCCTGCCAGCTTTTTACACTGCCATGGGCAAGGAGGAAAAGAGACCTTTTATTGTTGCATTCTGCTTTCTGAGACAAGACATGCAGCATAAAGAAACATTCAAGCACTGAAAGCTGTTAGATGTCTGTGCTGGTAATTTAGTTGAGAACATCTGACACAAAATGCAGACGTTCAACCTGCACTCCAGAGGAAGCCACATTACCAGCTCCTACCCAGACCCACTCCCACCTCCCCCTCTCCTTACTCCTGTCAACCTTGTAAGACCACAGACATGTTACTATGGGACAGCTTCCAAGGCCACAGACTTCCTTAAATGACAATGTGCTGTCCAGATGCAGTTATTCTCCTATGCTTGTTGGGGAGATCAATGGCAAATAATCCCATCTTTCTCCTTTCTCTCTTGATTATGCTCTTTCAAACTGGTTAAAGAGAGGAAGATTCAGTGATCAAGCAGCAGGCATAATTTATGAGTAGTCAATCTATGGACTAGTATTTGATTGCATAAACATTCATGCAATTATTTTTCATTAATCCATAACATTAAAGACATGTTTATAATGCATTTCTCAGCGGAACTACTTGCGATTATCAGTTCACCCAACTCTAATTTGATCTGCTGGTGGTACCCCTTTTGATTTGTTCGGGTCATGTTTAATCTCACGATCCAAGAGGTTCAACAGGTGCTTGCAGTTGAAAGGGATCTGCTTCAGTTCTCAGAGCTATCATACACACCACAAAGAAGGGCAAGAGTTGGATTCTCCTAGTGCCAGCTGACAGCTGATTAACCCAAATCAAAGGACAGGAGCTGTGAGAGGTGCTACACAAGGTCAGACAATATGACAGCCAAGCCTGAGAAGAGGCTAACTCACTAAAACTAAAGGGATCCCTCGCTAAAGACACCCTATGAACGGAAATGCTTATCTGATACCAAATACAGACTGCTTGAATACACAAAGGAAGTGATTACGAGGAGGTCTAGCTTAAAATGAATAATGCTAATGAAGAACACTTACATTACACTGCAAAACCATCAAGTAAGCAAATCAAAACCTCAAAACTTCCACAATCAAGTTATAAACCTTCGGAGTAATAATGTCATCCGTTTGTGCAATGTCTCTGCTTAGAAATTCCCCCATTGGAAATAAATGGGAGGAAACCAGTACACGGCTTTTGCCGAAGGGTGCTCACACCTGCAAACAGACTGTTTCTGTGTTTTGCCTTTTCCTTGCTTACTGGAAGATTGTAACAAAAGCGGGAAGATGTCTGTGCGTACACATGCATGCAAACAATTCAGATTATTAACAAATAAAACAGAAGATTCAGTTAATTCTAAGGAAAACAGGTATTTCATCTGGATTCCTAAGTTAAAGGACGTATCTCCACTGAAAGAGTTGATTGAGAAGGATTTAAACAGTCTGTAATCCTCAGAAGTGGAAGTTTCATGCTAGTGACAACCTCGAAAATCATTACTTGTAACTGCTACAAAGCCACTTCTGGGAAATTCACAGTTGCTTTTACAGTATGATTATCTTTCTTACTGCTCTTTAAAACCGCAAGCCAGGTTGGGAGATCATACTTACACCAGAGAATCACAGTCTGAGAATCTCACAGATACCTCATGAAACTCTTGATTTTTCTAGTCTTACATACATATATATATTTTTTACATATATATATATGAGCTTCTTCCATTTTATTTTTGTAAAGATGATCAAAACCAGACATATAATTCTAGACAACGTTTGTCACTGATGGACTGGCTTTCGGAGGAAAGAGAGTATTGCTCAAGAGAGTTACTTTGATTTCATCTAGAACAGTTATTCACAGCCTGTCATTTGACTGGGGACATTCTGGAGACTGAAAAGCATCATCCTATGCTCAACATAGTAATATCATGTTTGAAACACAGTGCATAAACTAACATATACCAGGTGATAACCATTGTCCTCAAAGTGGAGAGTACACACATGTGTGCCCAAGAGTATTCTTATACATTCAATTCATAAATGCCTTCACCCAAAACCCTGTAATTAAAATAATGCTCAGACACTCTGGATATTTACAGTAAAGACACAGAATAAAATCCTTTATGCACTTATGATTGCCTACACCATCCGTTCTTTGTTATGGGGAGCACATCTGGGAGTTCGTCATGTTACAAATGGAGAATGCTACAGAACAAAAGAAACTGACATTGACTTCTTCTCCACTGTAAACATCTTGTTACTGACAACATAGCACGAACAACTCCTGGATTTGCTGAGCAGGCAGAGGTATGCCGCAGTCATCCAAATTCCAGGACCTGGTACTTCCAAACCCAATCAAAAACCAAAACCCAGGATTGACTGTTGCTCTTCTATACCAAAAAGCAACCTCTGGGATGGTGAAAAGGATTATGCTTGTTTCTCTGATGTTTTCCAAACAGATTTCACTCGATAAACTGCTTTGACATTTTCATAACCACTTCACACTGGAGGCTGTTGTTCACCATCAGGGAAACTTCTTCAGATGAGAAGAACGAAGAACAACTAAAAGCAGGCCCACAGAGACTTCCTGAAGAAAAATAAGCATCCAAATTGATTCTAAACTCCAAGACAATGAACATAAATTGCTCTACCATTGTACTAAAAGGCAAATGTCTCTGAAAGCATCTTCCTAGGCAAACTACACACATGCAAAACCACAATGTACACCCCTTCTATGAACTTGGGATCCAACAGCTCATTTCTACCAAATCTAAGAGACAGTCTCAGGTAACAGCAACATGCACTTCGGCTAGCCCTTACTGGTCCTGTTTTCTCCTCACTCAAACATATGCTGAACTTGGAAGAAAGAGTGTGATAAACAGGGAGCTGAGGAGGAATTCCTGTTATGTGGGAGAATTGCAAGTGGGGATAATAGCTGCTAATGCAAGATGCTATACACAATGTAGGAAGGTGAGGAACAGGGTGACATCGAGTGAGAAAGGTTTCTGAATACATTTGTAAATTTGAAGCCATGTGTGGCTTTGAAACCTCTTTAAGGATCATACCATGTGCTCACCATGATGTGCACTTATCCACATTCTATCAATAACTCCGATAACTCGAACCGCATTGCATTGTTTTAGCTTTAGCCACACCACCTTGTTTTAGCTTTAGCCACGCTGCTTTGTGTACGGCTTAAAGGTGTAACTGTGAAAACACTAAACTTTAATACTAAAATCTAATTCAGATTTTACAATGTACCTCATAGTGGATTTTATAATTGTAAGTATCCCTGAACAGCTGGATCTCTCCAAACTGAAACAACACTTACCTGTTCCTGCTAAGTAACTCCTACCTAGCACTTATGATGAGTTAGACTTAAAGGTTGTTGTTTTACTCCAGCTAAAGGACAGTTGAAAAGGAGTATGACCAATGTGTATAAATAGACCAAGAGGCAAACACCTGAGAACCGTAAGAACTAATGAAGCTCAAGGACCATGCTGGCATAAGAACAAATGGTAAGAAATTGACAGTGAAGAAACTCAGGTTAGAAATGAAACAACCTGATGTTCTCAGATGAACATTCACAAGAGGATGACCTGGCTGTTGGGAAGAACAAGGGCTTGAATGCAAGTGACCCAGGATGCCTCTCACTTCCAGTCATACATCCTAAAAACACAATGCATTTTAACGCTTTTGCAAAATAACTGCATAAATATAATAACTGTATAAATAAATATAATTATATAAATACATAATCCTGTTAAAAATTTGCTCATCCAAAAAATATGATACAGGCTAGAAACAGTAATAGAAAAATTCCTATGAACTCGGATGCACATGAGTTTTCAAAGGTCCCCCAAAAGCCCCATGATCCTCATTCAAGCTATCAAGATGATGAAGGTTCCTTTCCAGCAATAGGTAGGGCTAAGGTAGACCTGCATAAACCCCATTACAGCAACAGACTTTGGAAGGCCCTTTCACTTCTTATCAATATTCTTATTCCTTCCCCTCAAAAATGAAGGGAAGGAAAGTGCAGATGTGGCATCCCTCTCTATCACAGGACATAAATACCAAGCTTCTCATCCCTGATGTCTTCTGGAATTTGTTTTAACTCTCCCTGCCACAGAGGCTCAAGAAAATACTTCAGAAGAATAAGCAATGCACGTACAGGATATAGCAGTCAGTGAGAAGCCTGGCCCATTCACTGGCCTCTTCCACTGACTTTGATAGATTTTCTACAATGATCTACAGACAACACACAAATTTAGCAAGCACATTCAGAATAGCCAATGGTTTGCTTCACGGGGTGCTTTTTTCCCCAGCTATGAGACTAGCAACCTCTGCGTTAGGGACATTCACACCAGGTAGGTGAACCACTTCACTCTTGGAATACACTGATTTGTACTACTGAAGGTATCATAAAAAAAGCTGTTCTATTGTCAGTTGATCCTCTTTCAGATTCAAGTTTGAGTCTCAGCTTTTACCAATTCTAATTAATGGATTTTTAGGCATTAAATAAAATGGCATTTTATTTTGAATACCTTTTGCAGTACTCAGCTTCAACAGAAAAGCCATTACAACTCATCCAACCTTTTTGGGTTGTTTTGCATTATTTCACCTGAAAAAAACCTCAAATTTCCTTTCTTTCCCTTCTCCCCTTTTATCAATAGTTTAATCCCCCCAAAACCATACACAATGCCCAAATAAGGCTGCCTTTGCTAAATCACCTTCTCTTTCCCTCAAAACTCCATTATTTAGCACATATGTAGCTCTTAAGCCATGAGCATCCAAGCAGTCCTGCTGTAGGAAGCCCTGACAACAACATCACAAACATCCTCTTTCTGGACAAAAAAACATGCTTAAATAACAACAGCAAAGAAAGAGGAGATGCTGACCACTGCTCCTACAGAGCTCTAAGTTTCTGGACAGTAATACCAAATTTTACCCTTACTGTTGCTTTGCTTTATTAAAAATGTTAAATTGTTAGCAGGAACAACAGATGTTGCTCATCAGGTAGGCAGCGGTTTTTCAGCAAACAAAAATCCTTTTCAGTTTGAACTACTTTTCACACTATTATTCACTTTAGAACCAGGAATCAATTATTTACAAGGTTCTAATCTGCAGTTATTAAAAAAGGCTCTGTGCTTTCAAAATTCCTCTTTCCTGTCTTTTTTTCTTAGAACCATAGAATAATCAGGGTTGGAAAGGACCTTAAGACCATCCAGTTCCAACCCCCCTGCCATGGGCAGGGACACCTCACACTAAACCATGCCATCCAAGGCTCTGTCCAACCCAGCCTTGAACACCGCCAGGGATGGAGCATTCACAACTTCCCTGGGCAACCCATTCCAGGGCCTCACCACCCTTACAGTAAAGAACTTCTTCCTCATATCCAATTTAAACTTCCCGTTTAAGTTTGAACCCCTTACCCCTTGTCCTCTCTCTACTTGAATGGAAAGTACCTATTGCAACCAAGATTTAATTGCAACACATGGAGCGCACTCACTAGCATGGTTGTTTTTCTTTCCCCTCCATCCTATTTTTATTTTCCAATTGAAATGCTGTGGGTAGCAGAGTAAAGATTATACTATTAAATACATACGTAATTGCATGTTGACATACATATATATCCACCACTATGTCCATATTCATTGACTGGAAGTTTCAAAGTAATTAAAAGGAAAAATACAGGAAGCTTTTGCAGGCAGAAAGCGAACGTACTTACAGAAGCTCTAAGGAAATTATCCTTGTGCTAATACAGTGCTATTACTGTTGAAGAAAATAGAGCAGATGTGATGGCTCTATAAATATACACACTATTCTCCCAGAATTCAGGACACTGTACAGCACTGCATTCTTATTCTGCCTCACGTAATACTCACTGACAGACTGTAAGAAGGTTCCAGCATCACTGGCAGTGACATCTTCCCTTGAAGATTCAATTTGGTTAAGTAAAAAATCTTTTCTCCCACAACCCTCTCCTTTTTCATGCGCCGTACGCTGTAGAGTCTGAAGCGAACCGCATAATTCCCAATCATCTCTGACTCCACGTGATTGAATTTGAATGTCTCTGTGAAGACAGGGCACGGTCCCCGCTGGATGCTGGTTTTTGCTCTCTGCTTCTTTATAGGGAGAAGAACTAGGTGTACTTGCCACGAGCTTCCACCTGTCCTGCTGTAAGTGGGAATGTCTGTGACAGCTGTCACTGTCACCAAAAGCTTCTGTTCCTGTGAGTCATAGTCAAAAGTCACATCCAGTGTGCCGTATTTAGCTACTGGCTCAGGATCAAAAGGTTTAGGAAGCTGTGAAGACGATCCTCGAGCTGACATATCCTGAAGAAGAGGAAGAAAAAGAAATAGCTATTTATTTATTTATTTTATTCTATTATTAAATCTAGCATGGAAATACATGGCTTTCCCTAAGCGATGTGAAGGGGCTGTGATCATCTTATTCCTTTCATAGACAATGTACTTAAACGCTGAGAGGAGACGGCTGACTGGCAGCCAAAAAAACTCAAAAGCCTTTACCTGGCCAATACTACCAAAAGCCACGAGCCAATCAGACAGAGCTCAGATTAAACTGGGATCCATTTCTGATCTCTTCTCTCTGCCCGACCTGTTAAAATGCATATACATGTGCTACAAGATAGAATTACCTCATTTCAGGGCCGGGATGCACACATTTTGAAGTGAACGTTATTAGTAGAGTGGTTTAAGAGCTGACTAGTGACCTGAGAGCATGGTGAGACCCGGCAAAGAATACAGGAATTCCCACACCTACTTGCACACGTAGCTCTTGCTGCACCCCACAAGCATTCCATGAACGTGCCAAAAATTATCGTGGTTCTCTTAATGTAATTTTAGTGGAACTGTGTAAGATGCATCTGTCCTGAACACATCTCCTGAACTTCTGTAAAGAGCATCGGTCCTAAAACTGCATTTCAACTTCAAATTCAGAATGTTTACTGTCACTTCAAACTTCAAATAAAATATAGATGCCCTACGTTGTTACAACAGGTGGTTTGATAGTGATACTGAAACACAAAATACCTACAAGCGTAGGTCAACCTACTGTTCATAAGCTATTCCAAGTACGTAACCCAAACCTATTTCCTGTGTATTATCATATCATCAAAGATACGCTGGTTCACGTACATGAATAGATACCATAATAAAACCTTCTGCATTAAAAAATGTCATGTTTTTATTTTAAACCAATTGCTGCACTGCCATTGGAACTTCTTCCACTGAAAGTTTTATTCTTCAAGTTGTTGAGGGGCTATAAAAAAAGCTGGCAGTATTCTCAGCCCTTATTGAGTATGCCTACATTAATGACTGGTGTGACACAAAACGGGAAGAACTAGGATTAGATTTGCTGCAATCTGTTAGGGTTTGAGGACCATATGTACACACAGTTCTTCACCAGTAATGAGGATCATACAGATTCTAGTCCTAGCTCATCACCAGGTACATACAGAGTGCCAGCTACTGGAGGAGGTTGAAGCTGCACCTTCCAGATGTTGTATCAACACCCCAGGTATGCAACATCAGCTTCCCAAGAGGTCTACTAAAATAAAACCAACTGCTGACACATCAGGACTGAGCCCTAACACGCACTCCAAACCTTCAGGCAGAGGCAAAAGGCAAATATGCACCAAGAAGAGCCTCTTCTGCACATGACATCACTAATATAGCCTTCCCATTGGTATCAGTGCCGAAACTGGCTGTTAGAAGACTTTTCAAGGAAACACATGTCAGAAAATACGATTTCCTCATAGTAAAAATAAATAGGTATCTTTACAGTTCATGGCAGAGAAAAGGAAAATTAAGTGGACTGAATCTCTACATTACCATTAACAATTCAAAAGAAGTCTTTGCAACGCTTCCTTCCCTCACCCCAAAAGAGGTTTTACGTTACGGGGTGCTCAGTTTGAAAGGTGTTAACAGACTATTTTTGTGGGGTTTATTATTTGGGCGATTTGGAAAATTATATGGAAGAATTTTGACCACAGTCATTAGAGCGTGATGAAGTTTTCTGCCATACAGAAAACTATAAAGAACAACCTGCAACCCTATTTAATAATTACTGACAAACTAAACGAATGAGGTACAATATCAGTGCTCATGTAACTGTGCAGTCATCTTTAGAAAACAAAAGAGCTCTGAAAAGGTTGCATTGCATGACGCTTCAGAACACTCAGCCGGTTTTATTTACCTCTGGACTAAGGACAGCCGTGCTATCGCTTGGTACATCCTCTTCATATCCTTTGTTATGAAAGCTTTCTATTTCGTGTCCCGTGCTTCCCTCGCTTGGGCACTTATATGAACACCTTGGACTGTTGCTACACTGGGAGAATTCACATTTACTATCTCCGACTTCCGAAGGCGTACACGAAAGATGAGGAGAACCGCTATCATCCTGGTATGGAGGTGGCTGCAGTTCATCCAGTGGAGGTGTTCTTCTCATCCTCTGAATGCAGTTTGCTGAGAAGAAGTGAAAATTCTTTACTGACTTTCTGATTATTTACTGGTGAAACACGTCTCTGGAAAAGGGTCAGTGTAAATATCTGGACAGAGTGGTTAAAAAACTATAAATGCCTTCTTTTTTACTTCACATTTCAAAATAGATAAGATACTACTGAAACATTTGTTAAAAGATGGAAATGAATGATCTCGCAGATGAAAGAGATCCAGATAAAAGCCAAGTATGAAGGACACAGAATGGATTTTGTAAAGCAAATATAAATAAATATAGCACAAATATGACGTGACAAAAAAATCTAGGCTTGAATTTCCGGGATGCTTACCTTGCAAAAACCTGTGGGTATCTGAAGTCAGATTCCATGCAGGTGGAATGCAGACCAATTAAGGAAACAAAATGCACTCCCTAAAGCCATGATATCAAACTGCTGATTACCTCCCATGCAGTTGCTCACTCAGGGAGATATTAAATTAAACCTTGAAGACAGATAAGGTCCCAATAAAGGCAGACACAAGCATTTTCACACCGGTGAACTCAGCTCACTAGTGAATTTAACAAGCGAAGCACCATCTCAGGCTCTTTATTACTTGCTAAGGACAGCTAAAGGGTATGTATCTGGTGTCTGGAAGTCAGACGCTAGATCCAGTCACTAAAGACAGTGGAAAAATGACCATGAGAGCAACCTTGGGCCTGGGATGAATACTTGATGCTGACCATCTTTGCTTCTTACACTAGACAGATAGAAATGTGGTTATACATCTCCTCAGACAATAAACCTGATGCATGGCTATGGATATAAAAAGTTAATTCAAAATAATTACACTTCAGCTTTTAATCTCATATTGTGCTATACAGCACTATTATAATCTCATATTGTGCCATACAGCTGCTAGACTTGGGAGAAGGCAGCAAGGCATGCAGTAGCTGAAATGAAAGAAATACCAAGAACAGCTAAAAACCTGCATCACATTTTGTGCACACTGTCTGTATAGATTTGAATAAAGATTTCAATGCCCCTCACACACAGAATGACCTGATACACAAAAGTTTCAAGGCAACAATGCTTTCTGGTGTCAGAAACACCACTTCCACCCACAGAAACATCTGCCAAACAAGGAAGTTTAACAAAAGTATCAACATCAGAACAATATAAGTTTTGATTTCAGATTCGTCTAAGAATGAAAAAGACTTTCTTTCCCATGTGAAAACACGGTACATTTTAGCTTCCTCCTCAGATTTTTGCATCTAGGATTGCCCTGTCTATGCCCTAAATTCTCATCAAGGAAATAAACCTTTTAACTGCTCCAGAGGCAATTGCCAATTGTTCAACCTGTCACATAAACAGAGTATGCTTAAGAGCTACCCTTTGTGGAACAAAGCTGGAAAGGCAGTAGTGTGGCTCTCTTGAGAAACAAACAGTCTAAGGCTCCCTTTTTTCTCCTTTCCTTTGGAAGGCTGGACTGTATCCAACCGTGCATATACTGGAACATTCCACATCAACTGGGATGACGGAAACCCAAACCACCGTTGTTCCAGTGCATACTGTCCATGGGAAGCAAACCCAGGTACATTGGCTAGAAGGGAATCAACGTGCACTGCAGATCCCCAGGGCTGGGCAACTGAAGGACAGTTTATTATGGAGCATATCTACTGCATGGATAAACACACAACTAGGGAATGCAGGGCTTTTCTCTATTTCCCTGGGCTCCTAACAGAACCCCTCTTAGCTTTAGTTAAGGCAAATCAGTAATTAAAACAGTCTTACAGATGACACTGCTGTCAAGAATCCTCTCTTCTTTGATAAACCCATCAGAGCCAGCCTACCACTTACAGCAAGTCCAATTACTGTTACAGCACTCCTGTAAGAGGTCTGCTGTTAGCCCAGTGACACCAACTCTTGAAACTCCAGTTCCAAGGGCTGCAAAGGAAAACAGAGCAGGCAGGGGATCCTATACTTGAAATGTAGTCATCACTCTAGCAGATACATGTAATACCTTACAAACCAAACAGAGTGAAGCGGGACAGTCAGGATCTTGACATTGCCAGGCAGCAACAGCGAGAAAGCTTTATTTACAAAACAGAGATATATGGGAAAGCACTTTGGTTTGGGGTTTTTTTGCTAACGTTTTGTTGTTAGCTTTCTGTATTAGATAACTTGTGCCTACGAAATTAGGTAGACAAAGTTTTCGAACCTAAACTGATACTCTAATCATAATAATCTCCTTTGACCCTCTATACCATAAACACAGGACTTCCTTTTCATAATTCATATAATGAAATACTCCAGCAAATTTACAGCAACAACATTTCTGCTTGTTGTTGCTAAAAGGCAACAAACAGCATTAAATGAGACAGTAACCACCACGTAGCTATGTAGTTTTTCTTTCCACTTGCAGTCAAGTCTGCAAAGGCTTTTAAACTCCCAGCTTTTTCCACAATCTAAGGAAATGAAAGCGTGTCTGGGTAACTATCAACACCATTATTGTCTTACAGGAGTAAATAAATGATGGTGTGACTCACTTTTTTCACTGTGATGAACTCCGTTATATGTCCCTATGGGAAAACTGCACAGGCTGTGCGGCAGAAAAGGTACTTTTAATGTAGGTGGGGAAAAAGCAAAGAAAACTCTTATTAACCAGCTGTGATCCCAAACTCTCAGAACAAGCTGAAACACTGCGGTAGGGTTTAACTGTTAAGCGTGGAAAGTTTAGTTTACCAAACAACGCAGGTAGACTCTTAAACCAAACGGCCCGGTTTATCAATCTAAGGACACCCCTGGCTAAAAGGGTAGAAAGTGGTTTGGGACATTGTTTACATACACAGATATCAAAGTTGAAAGTATAAAACCCCACAACCATTACTAATGCATGCTGGCCTAACTGATTGTACTGGAGAAAAATGTCTGGACCTGAAAGGAAAGCATGTTCTGGAGTGTTAGCATGTCTACATGTAGGACCACTGCCTCTAACGTACCTTGCACCATTCATTTAAGGTGTTAACTCAGGTACAACTACACTTGCACATACTTGCACACTGACAAAGGCAAAGAATACACTCCAAAGACCACTGAATGTGCTAATAACAGCTGCTAAAAAGGTACTCTTAACTAGCAAATGGTTACAGTGAAAGTCTAAAATGAACTGTTGCATTGTTTCTATGCAGGTTTCCCAAGAGACTTTCCACTCTCAAACCAGAGAGAAAAGACATTTTGACCATTCCCCCAATTAAATTAATCATATTAAATTATCACCCCAGTGTGGACTAGACAAAACCAAGCCAAAATATAACCCAAATCTGGAAGAAACACTCACAGAGAAGCCAAAGCTGGGTTTAGTGTGAGGTTCCTCCCAGCCAGAAAATGCCAGAACAGAGGAAAGACAAATTACAAAGAAAGATCCCACATTCAGTTTTCTACCCAAAGTATGTCAAATGCCTTCGTATTCTCATAATGTATTGTTATTAAACTAAGTTGTTTGGCAACAAATACTTAATAAACTCTAATTTGAGAATCCAGTGTATTGCTGTCAATGGGCAGATCTGAATACTCAATCTTTAAAGGGCTAACTGCTTTAGTTAAAATTTTCACCCTTCTTTAGTGGGCTGGGAAAACACTCATATAGTGGTAACAGTAAAGCCCTTGCTGAAGAAACCAGACCTGTAAGTGAAATACCAAACACAAGCAGATTAGCACCTTGCTGGTATGCTTGAAATTACAGCATGTAAACTGTCATTAGCACATTTAAGTCACAAGTAAATAAATAACTTCTCTTCACTACTGTTTGTTAAACACTGAAGGTTAATCTGTTTTCCTAAGTCCCTGCATTGATTGAAGGCCCAGGGGAGATGACACACATCTTGTCATCAACCTCATGAGACTGTCAGTGAGATCTGACATAGCAACCTAGGCCAAAACATGCATTCCTGGAACATACAATTGGTAAGTATGAAGAAAACACACAAACTTTTCCAGTCATGTTTCTGAATGGAATCACAGTTTAAAGATAAAGACAGGCTGAGAACATTGGGGATGTTCAGCCTGGAGAACAGAAGCTGCATGGAGACCTCAGAGCAGCTTCCAGTGTCTGAAGGGGGCTACAAGGATGCTGGAGAGGGACTCTTCAGCAGGGACTGCAGCGATAGGACAAGGGGTGATGGGTTCAAACTGGAACAGGGCAAGTTCAGGTTAGATCTATGGCAGAAGTTCTTCCCTGTGAGGGTGCTGAGGCGCTGGCCCAGGGTGCCCAGAGAAGCTGTGGCTGCCCCATCCCTGGCAGCGTTCAAGGTCAGGTTGAACAGAACCTTCAGTGACATGGTCTAGTGTGAAGTGTCTCTGCCTGTGGCAGGAGATTGGAACTGGATGATCTTCAGGTCCTTTCCAACCCAAACCATTCTATCATTCCATGATTCTATTTGAACTTCCTGCTTCCGACGTTCCTCATTTCCCCTCTCTGTCCTGGTCCCCTGTGGACCACACTAGCTAGGCTACACCACATTCCACCATGAAGCTGGTAATGTTCCTTTCCACAGCTACAATGTTTAGACTTGGCTTTTTTAATCGATTTTCCCAAAGGCTCTCAGCAGCACAAACCCAGCTTTCTTTAGCCTGAATTTGCTCAGTCATTCCAAGAACATCACTCTCAACGTATGGGAAAATACACTATCCTTTTAGCTTCAATTCTCCTGTCTCAGCAGAAGTAATTAACAACGCTTTTGCAACTTGGAGTTTCTCATCTATATGACTTCTTTAAATATTCATACTATTGTGGGAGGCAACAAAACTTCTTTGGCAATCTGCTTTCCAGGTCCTTTAGAACAAATAATCACTACATAAATTAATCATTTTAACAAGTCGTATTTTGTAATTATCAGAGTATCTTCACACTCCAACAGTACCTTTTCATCCTCTAATAGATCTCCATACAGACTAATGCTTCATAACTATTTCTTCTCTAAATCTAACACAAATTTCAAGTTCTCAAGCCTTCAAGGGGCTCTATGTAAATGTTAAAGGCAATTTAAACATAATATGAAAGACATGTTTAAAAATTAAAGAAACCTTTCTTATTCTGAATGATTCAATACCCTTTGAGAGTCCTGATCTGTGACGCCCAAATGGAATTTTCATGTTTGAACCTTTCTACTAGCCAAATATATGACATTGACTGAATTACCCCACATTATGAGGAGCATAAACTATAAACATTAAATATTGAATGAAACGTCGGGGCTCTCCATCCTTTAAAATTAAAAGCTTACATACATCTTTGTGAGGAAAAAACCCCCCCATATTATTTCACAATAGAATAAATTATCTGGGCATTATTCTGCTTTTCCAAGAGAGTTATGACACAAGTCTTAAAGAAAGAAAGGGAATATAGGAAAGTTATGGGGTTGTTATGAACAATAGAAAAACATCTTTAATGAACTGTCTTTACGGATTTGCCACGTTTTAGACTTGCAGTCACAGCTCAACTCCCTTCTACATTGAGCAATTTACCAGTAAAGATGAAAAGTAATCATATCTCTTTGTTCTATGCTTGGTACTATTTGCAGTTTGGGTTGGGTTTTTTTCCAGTAAAAAACAGTTCTCTTTGGTTTCCTAATATTTAGAAAAGTCCACATACTGTGAGCTTAATCCCAGACCTGTGGGAACCAAAACAGCATCGTTGCCACTTCCATCTGACTTCACAGGGAGCTCTTAGCACCCCATTTTCCTCACCTTCTAAGGTTAATTCTACTGGTCATTCATGTAAGAAAAAGATTCTCTTTCCTTCCGATTTTGGGTATTTGTCTTTTTAATAAAACTAATAAAGAAATACTGAATTATCTCTATGTCCAGCCCTTAAAGCTTCTCTTTTCTTCCTCAGCAAAGGTCTAAAGGCAACTGCAGTTAGCCATGTCTGCGCAGTGATTTTTCAGTTCCTTTGTTTCCTGTTGACACCAGGAGTCTGCAGAACCACGGCTTGGTTCTGCTGGCTGACAAAAGAAATTCGCCTTTCCTGCACTTAGGAGAGCACTTCCCATTTGCAAGAATTTATGGTCTGTTTTACAGAGCAATACAGAAAAGCACTGCACTGGTGAAAACTTCCAAGCTTTCTCGTTCCAAAATGAGCCCAAATTAGAACATTTAAACTACAAATACATTATTAAAGCATTATAGCGAACTGTCAAAGACAGTCTTTTGTTTCCTTCCCAAATATTTTGGTTGTCTTTAAATGAAAATTACACATTAGCATCTCTTGAATTCATTTTCTTTCAATTTAAGTACCATCCTCAGCTTCCTTATACAGCATTTCTACTAATTTGGAGAGGAAGCAATTGTGCTACCTGGTTCTGGATTTATACTTTCCACCTGTAGAAAATAAATCTAAACACTGCTGGAATGTTTAATCCCTTATAGATGTAAATATCGATCAAGCTTTCTAGAACATACATTTATTTATTTAACCTTTTAAAAGCAGACTTCAGACACTCCTTTTCTCAGAGCACCTCTGGCTCTAAAGCCTTTTGGAAGCAGTGATCTTCACAAAGTGAAACTGTACATCTGTCTGCTTTCACTTCCATTATTTTATTTCCTTAGGTAAAACATTTGTACTACGCATGTCCATTCAACTTCTTAAGGAGAAAAACTTATCTTCTGTTCCAATTAGATGCTGCCTTCACCTTTACTGCTTATAAGCAATCTACTTTCCTTTATGCTACTTTTCAGATCATAGAATCATAGAAACAACTAGGTTGGAAAAGCCCTTTAAGCGCATCCAGTCCAACCATTTCCCAGCACTGTCAAGGCCACCACTGACCCATGGCACTGAGGCCTCATCTCCACCGTGTGTGAACACTTGCAGGGACGGTGACTCCAGCACTGCCCTGGGCAGCCTGTGCCAATGCCTGAGCACCTCTGGGGAAGGAATTGTTCCTCAGCTCCATCTAAACCTGCCCTGCTGCAGCTTGAGGCTGTTTCCTCTTGTCCCATCCCTTATTCCTTGGGAGCAGAGCCCAGCCCCCTCCTGGCTCCATCCTCCTCTCAGGCAGTTGTAGGCAGCGATGAGGTCCCCCCTGAGCCTTCTCTTCTGCATCTGAACCCCCCAGGTCCCTCAGCCGTTCCCCATCACACTGTGCTCCAGGCCCTGCACCAGCTCCATTGCCCTTCTCTGGCCCTGCTCCAGCACTTCAATGTCTCTCTTGCAGTGAGGGGCTCACTATGTTGGCTAATTTCCTAAATGAACAGGTATTCCTTTACATCACTGTTCACTGTTCATTTTGCCCACATTATCACAATTGTTATAAAAACACCACTTCCAAAAACACAGTAACTTAAATGAATTCATAAGATCTTCCTTTTTATTTCCCCCTTCTCTCTTAAAATACACTTGAAGTCCTGCTTCTTGAAGCTGATTGACAACCAGCTTTGAAATCTTAAGAGTGTCTTGGTGACAAGGAAATGCCTTTTATCATCTCAGTCAAATTTGGGTGAATTTTCACAATCTCACCAGCATTTACAGGTGCTTAACAGCAACGCAGAGCTTAACAGCTCGAAGCTTTGAAAACTGCCCACTGTAAACCATCTCAGGCCTCAAGAATCCCTATTTCTCATGAGTATGCACGCACCAGCATCCCCTCATACCTCCGGACAGCAGCAGGTAGATGTGGGCTTAGGAAATACTTCCCTGTTATTGCTATGCCTCATTTGAGTGCAAGTTTCATTTTAAATTACAGTTGCAAATTCCAGGTCAGTTTAATCCTAGTACAGCTGCAGTATTAAGCACAGGAATCAAGCAGCAGGATAAGTGCTGAAAGGGTGAAAAAGATCCCACAGAGGTCTAGAATCAATTCCCAGTGAAGTAGTGTAACACACAGCTAATATTCCTGTAATGCTCCTGCTCTCATTCTATTTGGTCTCACATGAGGAAGGCAAGAATGGTTAGAAAGCAAGAGGAATCTGTTATGTGTATAATTTCCTTGAACATTTCATATTTTGCAGCTCATTTCAGGCCCATTTCTTATTCTTTTTGGACAAAAGAATAGAAGAAAAGAATACAAAGTTTTCTAAGCGATACAGGAACCCCCTCCAAGATCTCAATAATTATTCCTTTGATGATATAAACAAGCTCCATTCAGCACTATAAACTGCACTTAAATGCGTTGCTTAACTATTAGAATGCCATTATTCCTTTTCCCATTGTTACTTTAAATAAGATACAATTGCTTCCTTTTAGTGAGAACTCCTTCTGCAACTTAAATGCAGTAACTTCACCATCCCTTAAAAACAGCTGCCATTTGTCATTTTGTTCAAAACCATTATGTAAAGCTCCTTAGTATTTCAGCTACTTATTACTATCCTAGCTGGTGAAAATGAACCAGAGAAGATGTTTTCCATCAAGAACTGCTTCCAGAATAGGAACACGAGGCTTGCTTTGATTCCTTTGCCTTGTTTTCACACCAATTTCAAGGGATACTCTGCTGGAGTGAGTCACTAACACAGAGCAGCACAATGATTCTGCATAATGCATTTTGGTAGGGCATGGGTTAAGTTTTCTGCCCATCTCCTTAAGTTATCACTATGATCCCAATTCGGTATCACACAATAGTTAATCCATGTAAGTGAAATATATATACTATGGTGAATAACAGTATTACTGTCATGGTAGAAGTTAACGTGTTCAGCATTTTACAGACGGAGAACTAAAGTACAGGTTTAAATAAGAGGTAAAGATCGATGTGAATCTAGCTCAGAAGTGCTCATGACCACAACAAGCTTCCAAAGCAGTCTGGAACTAAACCCAAGCCTTGAGACGAGTACCCTAGCCGTTTCTTCTGGGTTTATTCTTATTTCTTATGTTTACTTCAAGCCTTTTAAATTATTATTAATCTAAAATTCACCTGAATTGTGTACCACCACCAACATGGAAACCTCCAAGACACTAGCTTCTTAAGATATACCCCACAGAATTTTCCATTATCATCAGCTCTGTAGTGGAAGAGAAGGAAGAGAAAACAAAAAACACAATATTAGGGTAGGGAAGAAAAGTAAAGGGAAGCAGAAAAACATAACCAAAAATCAACTGCACACAAAAACCCCAACAAAACACAACTGAAAAGGCAAAAGGACAAAATAGATGCAATGATTCAGAAAGAAGTGATAGGTTGGTGGTAAATGAACAAAGGCAAGAAATAAAAGGAGAGACGGTTGGTAGATCTGTATAGAAAATGAGAACAAGAGCAAAGAGAGGACTAAAGAACAGACAAGCTGCAAAAAGGGATGAGAAATTACAAACAGGTAAAACAACAAAGCAAAAACGTCAGAAGAAAGGTGAAGGAATAGGAAAAGTAAAACATGTGACATGCCAAGAAGTGGTTCAGATCCAAGAAAGAAACAACGTCAACAGAGCAAAGAGATAAAAAGAGACATCGGTGATACAGGAGGGGTGGGAATAGCCGTATTTGCGGGCAAAAATCCTCACAACCTAGAGAACGCAGCTGGCAACATCCAGGAGAGGCAAGGCATGTCTCAGAACAAGCACTTACTTTTGTGTTTCTATTCTAGGTTTATTACTATTTTTCCTTTTGAGCGGGCAGACAGCAGTAATTATTCATCCAGATCTGGAGATTCCAAAGGACCTTGATTTCCCTTAACTATTCAGGCACTTTTCCCCCTTCTTTCCCTGCCACACTGGCTCAGCAGCTTACTTTAGTAAACCAGACTGTATTCTCTGCAGTACATTAGAGTACTCCTGCAAAAAGGATTCCGGAAAACTCAGTTTTTCTTCTTCTTCTTCTTCTAAGCAGCTCTCATAACCTGACCCAACAAAAAGCAGCTAGAACCCAGACAAATCAAGGACAATCCCAGCCTGCAGGAGTAACTGCACCAACAGAAGAAAATGGTCTATATACGCTCAAGAACTCATCTAAAACCTTTTAGATATTAGTGCATGCTCAGCAATAATGGCACTAGCACCACTTTTAAGGCCAACTGTCCAGAAAAAGAAAGACCAAATAGGCACTGTGAAATCACACGCAACAGACACGCTTCGAAAGCGAGGTATCTTTCCCTCACACACTCAGTAAGCAGGCTATGAATACTGAGAGAAGGCATGGATTAAGCCACTGTCACAGATGAGCTGCTTTATTAGGCTTATACGTAATGGATGATGTAATTGTTGCTATGTTCCCATAGTTGTCACATAATTCACAAACCAGGCCATTTTCTGCATGTTGACGGGACCAGATGAATACGAGTCTGACTGGTGAAGGTATTTTCAGCCACAACACCAGTCACAAGAGCTATGCAAGAGCTTATAGAATCATAGAACAGTCAGGGTTGGAAAGGACCTTAAGATCATCCAGTTTCAATCCCCCGCCATGGGCAGGGATGCCTCACCCTAGACCAGGTCACCCAAGACTGTCCAACCTGGCCTTGAACACTGCCAGGGATGGGGCAGCCACAGCTTCTCTGGGCACCCTGTGCCAGCTCCTCAACACCCTCACAGGGAAGAGCTTCTGCCGTAGATCCAACATGAACTTCCCCTGTTCCAGTTTGAGACTATTATGTGGGTAACATAACAGTGGCCAGGCTGCATACTGCAGACCGAGGGCTCATGAAGTCTACAGAAAGAAGCTTCAGTCCTCAGCCACCAGTAGCAGAGCAACTGATCTTCCACGTCATCCACCCAAAGAAATGACAGTACCAAACAACCAAGAATCAGAGCCTCAATCCATTCAACTTCCCAAAATACCAACTGCAAAATCATGATTGTGGTGTTATACCTACAATATTAAACATAGTAGCCATTGTGACAGAGGAAAAACATGCATATCCATCAAAATTTGCTTCCCACAGACCTTTCTTATACTAGCAAAAACTTATATACCCAGTTTGATATTACTGTTTGATGCTGCTTGCGGAGTTAGAGCCTTAAAGGTGATGCGCAGCAGTTAATTAGCAATCAAAGTCTGACAGCTACAGCTGCAAAATGTTTGTATGATAATCTCAAAATTGAAAATGATTTATTTCACTCTACATGAAATTAGTGTACACTCATTAGAGGCAGTGATTAACTTGAAAAGTACTACTGGAACAAATCAGGAACTTTGCTACCGCATCAGAAAGCGGGCGAGATATGCCTCCAGACCTATTGCTATCTCATCCTTAGTCATAATTTGGTGTCAGCAAAGTCTTTAGATCTTAATATTACAATTGAAAACACGTTCAGCAGATTGATGTTTAACACAGTTCATAGCCTGCATACTAATTCTTTCAAATCTCAGCTTTTTTACACCATTTTATTAATAAACTACTTTCTTAAGCTATATATAAACTGATACATAACTGATGTAAGTGGGTGCTGCAAGAAAGGAAACTCTGATTAAATAATAGGAAAAACCACTTTAAATGTAACAAATGGAATGGAAGAGGTTACCCAGAAAGGCTGAGTAATCAACAGCCTTGGAGGTTTTAGGCACCTGAGCAACCTGGTCTAACTTTGAAGTCAGCTTTCTCTGAACCAGGAGATCACGACAGATGACCTCCACAGGTCCTTTGCAACCTGCTACTCACTGGTTCTACAATGCATACTGAAAACCTCAGTTCAATACTATAAAATAGAAGGATAAATACAGGTATCTCAAATACCCATAAAGCTCCTTCTGTAACACAGCAGTTTAACAATTGACTGGCGAGTACAACTCCTCTGTATATGCTAGTTACATTGCGCATCCCGCATTAAAGACATATACCTACCAGCATAGTACTTTCATTGCTAAAACCAATGCAAAATCCCCCAAAACACCACCACCACAAAAAACCTCAACCCCAAAGAAACACATAATACAAGCAGCAAAAGAGATGTGGAATACTTTGTAAACTAGAGATGTACTACTACAGTGTACCTTGTGGCTGACTAGCTTTAGACAACGTAGTCTCATTCACATTTTGACTTTGTTAAAATGAACATACCAAGATACAGACTTCAGTTAAAAACATCCAACCAATAGTTTACACGCACACAGACATGCATGTAAACACCCATATATTCATACAAAAACACCCCTGTGGCCATGCGTAACACGAACAACCGAGGTTCTATGAAATATTCAGTACAATTAAGAACAGATTGAGGAAGCAATATCCATTACAAAATGCTGCTGTTAGACAACAAATATTGATCTTTGTAATTTATCGAGTGAAAAAGCCTTAATCTGCTTGTTATTCAAACTTTACCAACAAGTCTGCTTAGATGGCAGAAAGAAAAAACCCCACAGCATTTGCCATCGCTTTGCATTAACATTTTGACCAGTCAACAATTCAGCAGTGATGAAATGTGCCGTTTGATACCAAGTAAGACAAGGCTATTTAAATAACTCCAAATAAGAAATGGGTATTGAAACATTAGAATTTTGATAAGCGATCACAGCTGCACTAGAATTAGTTTCTATAGCAACAGAGGAAATAATGTGGAGAAATGCACTGCAATACAAGATGGATTCCTTACAAACACTGCTGCTCAAATCGAAAACTTTAAAATCATTCACTGTATTAAAATATTTCTATTAAAATGGTTATTCAAATACCCTAAACCTTGTACTTCATACACTGTTCCATTTTTTCTCTCCCGGATTCAATTCTAGTCTATCCATTCAGGTTTCATACTACGTTTTCACACTTTGCCCATTGCTTACCTTCCTATTTCAACATTAATTAAAGTGACTTATTCTGGAAAATACAGTATCTTCGATCTCACACTAATCTGCGTTTTCACTCCTTTTTTTATTATCCCTACCTAGAAGCACTCGTTATATTGATTTTGCCAGCAGTGCACTTGTAAGAGAATGCTCTGCACATGCTATTCATAAGAAGCTGCATCACAGCCACGAGAATTAACATCAGTATGGAACTTCTGAAACTTGGAGTCATATGAGACTTGCACCAGCTTTTATCAGCGCGTGCTCTCATGTCCTGAGCATGATTGCGAAGCCACAGCAAGTCTATTAATATTCATGGACCAAATACCCAGAAGATGGTAACATAAAAGCTTTTCACTTGAGCATATCTTTAGATTTCAAATGCTGCTCATCTCTAACACTACAAGTTATTGTTTCATTGCATCATCTCGGAATCTAGCTATTTTTGGCAACTAATTAAAAGCATATGCCTGAACCTTTTATGTATTTTGCCCTTATAATGAGACCTATTACTCTGGCTTATTCTATCCTTTTGAGTTCCAAAGTATCTTTCAAGTTACCATGGATACAAGTGATATGCTTTCTCCCACAACTGCTTTGTGTGCCTTATCAAACACCAGAAAACTGACACAGTAGGAATCTGAGCCATCTATACAGGATGAGTATCCAACCCCTTGAAGTGCTCCTCTTTCCCCTCCCCAAACAAGAGAAAAAATGAGGTATGCCAGATACTAAGCCCAGTAATGAAACAAACAAGCAGGTTCTTTTCTATCTGAAACCCAGTACTTTTGCTCAAGGGAAAGACAATGAAAAAGGTGCAGACATAAAACAATTTACTCTGATCAACCCTGAAAGCGTTCAAATGGAAACGGGAGTACACAGAAATCATACTGAGTTTGCTCTAATATTTTGAGTTGACAGAGTTCAAGTATTTCTAGATGGGTATATCCACTGGAGAAGGAAACCACAGCAAATTTCCGCACACGCTTCAGAAAGGAGTTGCAGAAACACTGTACGCAACTCCAAGATCACACATAAATAGAGTAAATAAAGCTCCCTTAAACAGAAACCATTCAGCCTCTTCATACCAATTTATTACAGACATTTTCAAATGCAAATTGCATTCCAAAAGCTGGGAACGATTTGTACTGATCGGTGACGAAAAGGGCAGTTACTAAACTGATTTTCCCATTATGTTTCTGGTTTATGACCTCTTAAAAACAAAGGACCCTCCCACTCTGACAGCCAAATTTACCCGGGATTCAAAACCCAAGTGATGATAGGAATATAATCTGAATTAATGTATGAGAAGTAAAGGGGAATAACTAGAAGGAAAAATAAATTATTGTAATATGAACTCGATACAAACCCATTCAGAAACATCTCCAAACTCTCAACGCATTAAATCACTGAAGACATTAGCTGCACAAATAAGTGCCATTATGGCAAGTGAGAGCTAGCGAGCCAGAGAAAAGCAGGCAGGCAAACGCTGCTCTGGCCTTTTTTTTCCTCATTTATCTAGCTTCTCTTAGAACTACAGCAAAACACTCAACAAAAAGCTTACCTGACTTATTGACCAACGAGGTCAGCCCTGCTTTAAGATAAAGAGATTATGAAGCACAGTTATCTGAACCAGAAACACTGAAGCACAAAACCCAGGCTCTTACCCTTGTTTGCGCTACCATGAAATACCTGTTGTCATTTTGGACAGTTTTCTACCAGCACATAGGAGCTAAAGACATATTAAGTGTTTTCATTTTTCTAACAGTGTCAGTCTTACATTTGCATGGATTTCCTAAGATGCATTTCTCTCAACTTTTAAAGTTAACTTTGAAATGCCTCAGGTTATGACACTTCCTTCTGCAGATGAAACCCATCCGTAAAATGTTTTTACTGGGCACATTTGACTACAATTAAACCTTTTCCCCCACAGGAAATTGCTTTTAAAGGTAACTGGAAGCTAGAGAACAACACCAAGGAACCCAAAATTCACTGCTACATTGTGCTATTAATGCAAGTCATCCGCATCATCAAAATATTACTGATTCTATAGTTTCATATTGGAACCACTCACAAAAAAACCTGAGCATCTGGAAGAGTGGAGATATTTACACAATAGCTCTGTACTCTTGCCATTACATGTCCAATAATTTCTCCTCTGTCTAGTATTCTCCTGTATTATCTGTACTGTGCACAAAAGCACTCAAGAGATCCTCCACTCCTCTCTGAAGAGAGCTCAAGTGCAAGCTAGTACTTTTTAAGAAGTACCCACCACCGATACTATCCTTCACTAAAAGGGTTCTTCAGTTCTTCCTTCACAGAATCTCCAGTTGTCTGGAAATCACCACTGTTGTTTCCTACACCTCTTGAGGCCAAGAGATTGCCTTTAACACTTATGACAACTACTGGTTTTATTTCCAGAGTTTTTCTGCTTTTACAGCCCCATCTTGTTAATAGGAAGGAAAAGGCACCAGGAAAAGCAGATGATTCTCATTGCCAGTGACAGGAATTTTGTTCTGCAAACACCCAAAGCTAACTATTGTCAAACAGGGTGATGAGTTTCTCTGAAGGACAGCATTAGACACTGGTCTCTTAACAGATTCTGCAGTTACAAGGGAAAATGACCATCAACTTGAAACAGCTTTTTAGATTATACCAGATTTACTCAAGAGTTATCTATTGGTCAAATTCTGTGTGGATGTACAATTCATGATCCAAGGTTTGACAGGGAAAGAAAACCAATAAGTATCAGAGTAGTACAATCAGCTTCATAGAATCACAGATTGGTTTGGGTTAGAAAGGACCATAAGATCGCCCAGTTCCAACCCCCTGTCATGGGCAGGGACACCTTCCACTAGACCATGACACCTACAGCTCCGTCCAACCTGGCCTTGAACACTGCCATCATTTTCAAGGACATTTACTTGCAAATTGTCATGGGACTATTTCTATACCAGACTTGATTTTCACTCAGCTCATTAAATTGCCACAAAGGCAACATATGCAACAGAAATGCTTCAACGTATCGTAAATCTTAACAAAAGGTAGCATAGCTGGCACTGTACTTCTTATTTCAGAGTTGTCTTGTTTTCTATAAAGATTAAAGATTCCTATAAAGACTCACAGGAACTTGGACAAAATGCTTAAAAGACACTACCTGTTTTACATCTTACTAACATGGTGGTTTTAGCGCTGAGGATTTAAAACCCAGGCTTCAGAAGTCATTACACGTACTACTACTAAGCTACAGACTGCTAAAATACAGTGATAAGCAAACAACAGATCAGATATGACAGCCACGGGAACTGTGAGATACTGGAAGCCACAAAGTTTGAGCAAAATCAAGTAAACAAAATCCCCTGAAGATATGAAGAAATGACTCTAATCCCTCTAATCTCAAACAATTTAACCAGGAATAGACACTGCATCTCTCTTTATGCCAACAGATGCAGAGCTGGCTCTGACCTTTGGGTTCCAAGCGTGTTTTCAGGTACAGACATGAACTCGGCAGTAAACACGAGCAACTGTGTCAAGTCATGTACCTGAGCTGTGTCTGTTCAGGCTGAGCATTTACAAAGAAAAGAACATCACACCTGAAGTCAGTTTCTTGAAGAGATGAACCTTTTGTAATTTCCTTCTCCAAGATTTGGGTTTTTCAGATACACATACTCCTATCAGCTCTATTTTTAACCTGCTGCTCATATAGGATACTTAAAATTCTGAGCATGTTTACATTATCCATCCAGCAGGCTAATGGAACTGCATACCAGACAGTCATGCATAATTCAAATCAATATCCTCAGGCTTGCAACTCTTAAGTCAAAGCTGCCTTTAAATAAGCTGGGTGTGACTTTAACATGAATAAAATGTATCTAATTTTTAACCTTTATCTGACAAATTGATATATTTGCAAAGGAATGTCCTAAATCTTCTTTAAAAATTAAAGAAAATCGCAATAACTGAAAAACACTCTTAAGGACAAAATTTAGACTGGTTCAACAAGACTGAGCGCAAAGGTTTCCAATAGAAAGCTGGGTGGTTTTTAGTTTTAAGCTACATGTACAAATACATATTTTTTATATATATACATATATATATATATATATATATATATATATATGTATCTCTAAACCCACATGCTGGCAGAATATTAAGTGGTGTGGAAGGCCAATGTAGCCGGACTGGCTATTTACAAATTCAAAGATCAAGTTGTAATTGAATTGGGCACAGGTGACTCCCCACAAAATCATACACCCAGTTAAGCATGTCTGCCAGCTTCTCTCTAAGGACCAGAATCAGTATTTCCATAATAGAATCATTTTCTCTCTGATTTTCCCTATGCAATTTCATGAGACCATGATTCCATCAAAGCACAGATTACCTCAGCCACACTGAAATGACCAGGAGTGTAGCAATTGCACTACTAAGGATCTATTTCCAGCTTACTCATAAATACAGTGGAGGAAAGATAACTGGAAACAAAAAGCCACCCCAGCCCCCCCAGAAACACCCCAAACCAAAAGAACACTAACAATAAAAGGACATTGAGTTGTACAATATAACAGATCATGCTTTCCCTTTTCCCCAAGGAAAATATCCAGTAATTCCTAAAAGTTATCCTAACTTTACAACACAAGACTGCTGTAAGTAGCAGGTAAGAGTTATTTTAGTTAAGAAAATAAAGACAGCTCTTCGGCTCCACAGAAGCTACAGACACAATTTCATGTTGTTTACTTGGAGCTGACACAGTCCCAATAAATAATACACATAAATAAAGTAGCTCTGAAAATAGTCATCCTAACAATAAAATAACACGTTATTAGCTACAATTGGTAACATTGTTCATCTTGTACAAGGACAGAATACTCATTAAATAACTCCAAGAGAATACTTACCATAGGAGTTACAGTGTGTCTATGACATTGATACATATGCATAAGGAAAATAATCTACAATTACTATTACCAGCCAAAGAGATGGTTAAAATGGAATGTGATCAGAGGATAAAAAACAGCGCTAATGGTAACTCCTCTTCAACCTAGGGGGGGGAAAAAGCACAACTGGGAGACAAACGTTAGTCTCTAGAGTTAAAAGTCTTTTGACTTTAACCTTTCAAGGTGACAAGAACTATCCACTTATCCACAGGTACTATGGAAGAAGAACTGGTAAACTGTTCTTCTGGAATATTCTTATGGGAAGTTATAATAATGTTTTTAATTCTCATTTATGTAACAAGTACTGCTCCATTCTGCTGACCAAGTAGCAGTTGAGTACTGGGTCTATGCAGGGTACAATTCTTCTTTTGCAATGCACCTAATAAATGTTTACCCAGAGGTTTCCAGTCTACTGTTCAATCCTATTTCTCAGCCACTCCATCCATGAGAGAGCCATGGGATCTCTGCAACTAGGGTTAAGATGAACAAAAACTACTTTCTTTCGTCTATTCTGTGGGAGTCTTTCAAGATAAGTCATGTCTCAGGGTATAAATGCATAAAGATGAAAAAAAACTGCTCCCTTATATCACTACATTATACCAGAATAGAAAAGAAAAAGAATGCCTACACCTCATAGTTTTTAGATCTATTAGTACAGAAATTGGCCAGTTTTCAATGTGAACACTCAGAATCAGCAAAAGTACCAGGTCCATCAAGGAAGTGATCTTTTCTGCTGACACATTACAGTACCTTGTGTTCATATAAAAAAATATCAGTTAGGTAGATGGTATGTAGATGTTATATAGAACATCTACATCAAATACAATGCCACAAGGAACTATTTCAGCCACAAGTATCTATGTGAACTTTTCCTACTTAATGATAGATCTTGATCCTTTCATAAATTCCAGATTCAAATAGAAGAGTTCTGGTGTCCTCAACATAAAAAGGACAAGGAACTGTTGGAACAAGTGCAGAGGAGGCCACGAGGATGATCAGGGGACTGGAGCTCCTCTCGTATGAAGACAGGCTGAGAAAGTTGGGGCTGTTCAGCCTGGAGAAGAGAAGGCTGCGTGGAGACCTCAGAGCAGCCTTCCAATATCTGAAGGGGGCTATAGGGATGCTGGGGAGGGACTCTTCATTAGGGACTGTAGTGAGAGGACAAGGGGTAACGGGTTCAAACTTACACAGGAGAAGCTTAGATTGGATATGAGGAAGAAATTCTTTACTGTAAGGGTGGTGAGGCCCTGGAATGGGTTGCCCAGGGAAGCTGTGAATGCTTCATCCCTGGCAGCGTTCAAGGCGGGGTTGGACATAGCCTTGGATGGATGGTTTAGTGGGAGGTGTCCCTGCCCATGGCAGGGGGGTTGGAACCGTGTGATCTTAAGGTCCTTTCCAACCCTGACTATTCTATGATTCTATAAGAGTTACTTCTTCAAATAGTACATTTACAATAAAATGGAAACTTTCCTGTAATTATTAATGTATGATTTACATCACTTCAGAGACATCACACTGCTATGGGTGACTTTCTTCAAAGCCTTCACATTAATGCAAAGGGTATTTCTTCAAAGGCTTCAAAAGGCTGGCAGGAGGAACCTAATTTGTGACATTGCTTTGCTCACTTGTGCACATCAAGAAATAAAGCTCTTTCCCATCGGAGGGCAGTTTTTCCTCCTCTCTGGAGTTGGTCTAGATGGAAAAGGAATTGTTCTGTTGAAAATCTTAGCATCATTACTGACTTTGAGCTCTGTTACCAGTTTCCTTCTCTCAGCATTAGAGGACATGCATGCTTCAACAACACCTTTTTCCAGCATCTTTGCTGCTAATCATGGAGCAAGTCCACGATTTCAGAATTATTCATTCTACCAAGCACTTTCACGTGCTTCTTTCAGTTGACAAAATTGTGTGCAACTTTGACGTCACCTACGTGGCTTTTAAACTCAACTTCCCAACGTAAATCCATTCTCTTCCAAACTGCGGTTAAACTCGGACGCACATCTCCTTTGCATTTAAATCCCGGGTTTACGTCTTGCCGCCTCTGTAATATTCCTCAAGAAACAAATATATCTTTCTATCCCTATTTAAGAATTCTGTCCATTCCAAGTAACCAGGTTTTCTAAACACTATGCTTGTCTGCCGTTCATGCAGGTTCAAAACCATCACGACAACACAATCATAGACTAATATGTGAGTTTTTGCCATAAAATTTCCTTGCTATCAGGAATTTTTCAAAAGAAAAAGGGTATAGCTTCTTGGGGAAGTAAAACCCAAAAAGATCTGAATCCTATGACATAAAAGACAGAGCCAAAGTTAGTCTTTATATCACCTTCATCTCTGCAATGCTCAGTTGACTTCATTTTTAACCATCATTGAAAAAACCCCAAACCAGAGCACCATGGAAATCAAGTAGAAAGCAACACAAATCAAGTCAGCTCTGGACACTATTCTGCAGATCCTCGAATTACAGAAGTATCTTTTCTACTACACAAAACTATCCCCAAAACATTCCCTCGCTATAGCAATGCATTAAACAGCCACACTCCCTGGGGGCTTCAAACCACAAATTCTCCAGTTTTTAAGGGCTTGGAGCTGATGAAGACCGCTCCAATTTACCAATACATAGGAGGCAGGCATACACATAACCAGGGGTCAGTACTGCATCATTGCACTTCCTCCTTTACCACATGAAGGTTTTTGATTACTCTTAGAATAAAAAGTGTCAAGGGGTAGATGCCTCCATGATAGGAACCAAGCATAAGGAAGCTGGCTCAACTACAGAAATACTGTCACAAAAAAAACCCAACCTTTTTTCTCTCCCA
Organism: Amazona ochrocephala; assembly: GCA_039720435.1. Lineage (NCBI taxonomy): Eukaryota > Metazoa > Chordata > Aves > Psittaciformes > Psittacidae > Amazona > Amazona ochrocephala. The sequence goes on from CM077878.1 coordinate 125,713,582, forward strand.
GAAATCTCTAAGAATAAGTGCATCAAGAAGTCTATCAATTGATACTACATGAGTATTATCAGCTGAGATACAAGAGTATGAATATCTGGAGTATCACGTAGCTGTAACATGACTCAGCCTTCAAAAAGGTTTGGGAAACACTGCTCTGAAGATTACTTAAGACTTGTTTTAAAGCACCTTTCCTGAAGACCCTTTCAAAGTATCTTGATGAAAGCATCATTTAAGACCTAGGTCTAACCAAAATTGCAGGCCAAAAAGAGTATTTTTGTTCCAATAGGTATTATACCAGAGAAATCTCACAGGTTACCTGATAAAAGACATCACAGAAAAATGGGTGGCTCCCTTCTTCCTAAACACTCTTTTCCACTGTATTTCCAACTCCTTCCTTTAAAGCACATTAGAGGAAAAAGAGAAAAAATAGTTATAATCTAGCATTCTGCCTTCCAGTCTGAATCCCAGTGCAGAGTTCTTATTCCACACGAGCCATCTTCTACGCCTGCAATTCTTTGCATCTGAAACGAACAGATTAGATAGACCAATTTTGAGAGAACTTTGTGGACTTATTTTGCTGCACATGATACAACCATACTGAGGCCCTTACTTTGTAAGTTTGAAACAGTAAGTTTCCACTCACATACAGCTTGAAAACAGATCTGCTTATACGCAAGGAATAATGAGAGAAACTAAACTGGGAAACACACGGATATCAAGGGATTCACTGAGTAATCCATTCTTCCTGTCCAGTGGCTTTCTCCTTACCTTGATAAGTCAGAAAAAGTAGGACCCTGCTTTACAGGAGGTATCGACAGAGGAAAGCCACCCCAGGTTCCTTTAACAAACTGGGAAGATGCACCTATGTACCAGTTTTGAGGTGCTCATGAAAGAGCTTTTGGTGTTTATGTTGGGAACATACTTAAAGAAAATCTCTATGTGTATTTCAAGGAGTTCGGTGAAGAGCCTTCTCCCAAGACATGAAAACTAACCAGAGAGAAAGAAAAGGCAAGAAGCTGCATAAAGAATCAGCTCCGAGAGATTCCAGAAGAACAGTCGCCTTCACGTGCAAAGATTGACACTGAGGAGCAAGGCAAACATATGTCCAACAGACACATCAACATAAAGTGCCGAAAGCCTAGAGAAGAATAAAAGTGGAGAAGATAAACTACAAAAATAACATCATCCTCTACCTTCACAATATGGAAAAGATGGATAAAATCCAGTAGCATATGCCTGCTAGAGCAGCAGATTCTCATTTAAGACAACTTATGTTTTCTCACTGCAGTCTTTTAGTGCTTCCATATGTTTCCAAAAAACCTTGTGAAATGTAAGGCGCTTGGGCCAATCTCAGAAATAGAGCCTCTGAACAAACACGTCTTCAGCCATGGGGTTTTATCAATTGAGGAGTTACAAAAAGACTTTAAAAGAGGCTAGAGATGGAACCTGGGGTTGTATTGAGGTGGTAAACTAAAGCTAAAAAAAGAACATTAAAGTACTTACAGAAAAAGGCAAGCAAGTGAGCTTACTACCTTTTTCCATCATGCTGTCGCTTACATTGCGTCAGAATTGGGATCAATCCCCCTTGCCCACTTCCTAATCTGGAATTTTGCACACTTGTCAAAGAAGTGACTTGGCCAAGACATGCTTTAAGAAAATCACATATTAGCTATGAAAGCACAGACTGTTTTATCCCCCAATTCTACCTTTCTTTTCCCGGGGGATTCAGAGAATCCTGGTTTCAAAAGCAAAGAATCACAGCTTTTGACATCTGCCTGCAAAATGTAATTTCAATGTATTTACCCCACCATTCCCAAATTTAAATATTTCCATTTCTAGGAATTTAAGGGACTGCTTCCTTAAAGTAAATACACTGTACTTCACTGTGAAACTCTCAGAGGTAACAAAACCACAGCAACTTGCCTGTATAACGCTCGAGTTTTTAAAGTCCAGGAAGCAGGCACTACTGGAGCCGGAGAGGCCAATTTAACATCACATTGTGCATCTTTTCTGGAAATTGAAGTTATTAAGGCAGCACGATCGCAACAACACAGACGCTAAATAATATTTCCAGTTCCCAAAGTACACTGAAAAATGCTGATTTTCAATTTAAAGGCTCTGTACACTTCATTATTTAGGTCCGTTTTGACCTCTTTGTTAGCAGAACACATGGTTTTGTTTTTGTGTGGGTTTTCCCTGATTTTTGTTCTTTATTTTCTGAAACAGATGTGTAATATCAGGGCCTATATTAATCCCCTCTTCCAAAACATTATAAGTAACTGGAGCACATAAAGGCAATACTACATATTCAACAAGGTAATAACAGCTTTTGAAATGGTACAGAATTAACAGAAGAAGTAGGATGCACACTATGAAAACGAAAAGGAAGTTTTGTCAGGGTACATGTCAGGGTACATGTCAGGGAAAAGGAAAAAAGATGTCAGGAAGTATCCATACATTAATGGATAACATGAGAAAGAACACAAGCAATATTATCGCTAAAAATGGTATTTCAAACTTTGAGCTGACCCGAGAACTCTGGGCCTGAGCACAGATACTGGCTCAACTCCACACACAGGTATCAAGAAACACTGTAGTTATACAGGTTTCTTTTTTCCATGATTAACAGTTTTGGGTCATTTGTGCAAGCATTGGAAATTTCAGGTGTGAACCTATCTCCTGCACCATTTTGACTTGTCATCATCCTGTTGTTCTAATGAATTAGCTTTTCCTTTAGAGATACTCTGGAATTACACCTGTCCATGAGGAGCTCGCTGCTGAAGTTATATCAAGTGGATCAGACAGTGGTTATAAGCAGGTATTTGCAAAGCAAAATTTAACACTCTAAATTACTTAGAATGAACTAAAGCGCATCTAGTACATTCCATCATCCAAACCTACCAACAAACCCCACAAAAGATACTGCTTTCTTCATTTACCTATTAAAACCACCTTACAAAATGCTATGTCAGCTCCGTATAAATATGCTGAAAAGAAAGATTAATATGGCCATCTAGAGGAGAAAAGAATCATGTGAAAACATACCACACACATTATCAGGCTTCAGACTAAAACATTTTGAGAGGCCTGCAGCCAGAAAATAGATGTAATAAACTAATTATGTAACTGATAACAATTGAACCTTAAGATAATACGATCAGGCATTTTTACAGTCTTAGTAATGCAAACATAAGAACCTACACGTTTTTAGCAATGCAAGAAAAGCCTACAGGATGTACTAATAAAGACAACATGGTATTTTTGTCTCCTTACATTCTGTGCGTGCACTGTTAAGTGCAGACACTCCGAACAAACAGATTTAAAGGGTGAAGATTGAAGCACAGAGTGAACAGTTATTAGTAAAACTGCTTATTGGCTCCTTTGAAAACAGCACATTGTGATGCACCATGTGATAGAGATTAACTCTGGAGAGAAAACAACACAGATCTTTCTGAAAATGAAGTCATATTACTCTACCTTTGGTGGAAGTCTTAATGGTACCATCAGAGGCTGACTGACTAGCAATGAGCAGGGGGGAAACAGAGGTGGGCAGAAGTGAATTCTGCCCTCTCATCACTTCACTGTAACACTATCAAGCCCTGCTCACCATAGGGACTGATCAGTGCCTTCAATGGGAAGTACAGCTGCAATGTTTAAGTCTTGGAAGTAGAAATGTTGAAGTATATGAGGAAATAGAAGCACACAAAGTCACATGCATCGTCAATTGTTTCTCATACAAAATAAACAGGAGTATACTGTTTGCTCCCCCTCCACTACAGAGAACCAAGAAAAGGCTTTATCATTTGCCTTTACGCTTCCTATAAAAACAATGAAACAGTCATAAAGGCAAGCATGTCATGAAAGATACCAGGATTCCTATGGCATCAAGTCTTCTACAGATTGAATTTGCAAGTTCCAGGAACAGTAAAGCTTTGAGTTTTAAAATTACACCTAGAAACACCTATAGCTCTGTTGTTCTCCCTTTGGATTCAGAGGTTTTTAACCTCAGTTGTTCAGTGAACTCTTTCTCTGAACATAGATGAACTGTTTGGCAGTGACAGCCAGTCTCCCATTTAGTTCTGACTGCAGGTTTTCTTCACATGGTTTCCACCTTCCCTTTTCATCGCAGTTCCAGTTTGGGCAGCTTTCCCTTTGTAATGGTTATAATATAACAAGGCATACTCCGCCTTTTCCTCTATTCTAACACATTCTTGTCACTGCGTAAAGACTTTCTTTCATGTTTGAAATTAGTTAGGAACACAAAAGTACTACCACTAATTATTCTAGTGTGCCACCTTCAGGTCACTGAGGAGTGACAAATACCAGGCTGTTCATCTGTTTCCACATCCAACGCAACAGAACTCTTCTTAATCATGCTGGACATAATTTTGTTGAGATTAATGGATTACAAACATGAGACTAAATCATTGCTCTGATTTGCAAGCATTCTGCAGAACACTGTAGAATGACTGCAGGCTATCAAATAACATTGCTGATTCTTCACTCCTTGTATAACATGGGAAGAGAATGCTCTCACAAGCAGCAGGAAAAGCAAAACACTGATATTAGTAAAGCTTTTTGCAAGCAGAAGCATGTGGTTAAAAATTTACAAGTTAGAATGTTTTGATAGTTTTTGCTTTGCAAGGTTTCTTTTTTCCAAACCCGGAATGTTCTCTCATTATACTAAATTTAATTTGCATACTAATTTTAGAGTGAATATGTGTGTGCATATATAAAAATGGGTTTAACATCCAGCCAGCTTCCTGAATGGAAAGAGTGTTGAGAAGGGATAGCAGCTGGCAGCAGATATCTTTAGCAATAGAAGGAAAAATGAAAGAGGAGGAGAGGAGAAACAGTTGTAACTTTCCTGATGCAATACTTGGACTTGACATCAGGGTCCTTTTGTCTTAGATTCTAACTATGACACAGAATGATAGAACGTTTTGGGTTGGCAAGGACCTTAAGGTCATCTAGTTCCAGACCTTAATATTGCCAATTACAATGAGGTGTAACTGACTTAACACCTTCCACTAGAGCAGGTTGCCCAAGGCTCTGTCCAACCTGGCCTTGAACACTGCCAGGGATGGGGCAGCCACAGCTTCTCTGGGCACCCTGGGCCATCGCCTCAGCACCCTCACAGGGAAGAGCTTCTGCCTTAGGTCTGACCTGAACTTGCCCTGTTTCAGTTTGAGCCCATCACCCCTTGTCCTATTGCTGCAGTCCCTGATGAAGAGTCCCTCTGCAGCATCCTTGTAGCCCCCTTCAGACACTGGAAGCTGCTCTGAGGTCTCCACGCAGCTTCTCTTCCCCAGCCTGAACAGCCCCAATGTTCTCAGCCTGTCTCCATACAGGAAGTGCTGCAGCCCCTGAGCACCCTCGTGGCCTCCTCTGGACTTGCTCCAACAGCTCCATGTCCTTCTTATGTTGATACCAGAACTGCAGACAGTGCTGCAAGTGGGGTCTTACAAGATTTGCAGACTGGAGTTCTCATAGAATCATAGGATCAAGCAGGTTGGAAAAGACCTTAAAGATCATCAAGTCCAACCTTTCCCCTAGGACTGCCAAGTCCACTGCTAAAACACGTCACTAATTTCCCCAGAAGAAGATAAAAGTCACCAACTATGGATTTTGATGATCTGAGAGGATGCTAAGGAAGAAAATGATGAAAACAAAACAAAGACCTGGATACAGGCTACCACAATAGCTTTGGAGCTTATACCTCGTATTAAAAAGCTCAGATGAGCTGGGAACTTTTCTTTGAAATGATGAACCAGGTGGGGGGGGAAATCTGAGCAATTGTGGAATAGAAAGAGGAATATTAAATGTTCCTTCCAACATGGGTTACTCTGTGACTATTTCAACAACCAGCCTCCACAGTCTGCAAAGAGACAAACACACAATTCGGGGTACCTGAAATTACACAGGAAGAGTACTTTCAATCTGGTATTATTTGCTAATAAATACAACTGAGTCCTCCACCTCCTGTTAATACACATCACCGTTCTTTCCGAACTGTGACATAAGCTACTGAAAAATTAGTACCTTTCATATCACCCCAGCAATGCTGTTGATAGATCTCAGTAGATATAAAACCCAAATATGATACTTCCCCTACCCCTCTTCCTTGCTGTTCTTGTCCACCACACTGTCCAAGGATGAGATCTTACCACCTGCTCTCACCTCTGCACCTCCTTCCCCATTTGCTGGAACTCAGACTCCCAGCCTTCCTACAAAGGAGAGAATATTCCTGATGATCAGAAAATAATCCTCTTACTTTGCAACTTACTTCAATTATGGCTTTCATATCCTTTGAGTCTTAACTTGGAATCATGAATGAGCATGCACTGATTTCAAATGTCGGTGGCAAACAGACTTTTATATAATTGAATTACATCACATAGTGAAAACTTTGACATCTGCAAACACTTCCGAACTGTACAGAACATTTAAGGACAGATATCTTCTAATCACATGAAAATATCAACTAGTAAAAGACCTTTGCATTTTAACAAACTAAAAGGAGACCAACAAATACCTTACTATAACACAGCATCTATATCAGAATCTGACGTTTGTGTAACAAAACCCCACTTTTCATCCTAGAAAATGGCCCCAGACACGGTTCTCACATATTTTCAAGCACAGAAAGCATATTGACAAAATACTGACAGCAGAATTCTTTGCCTCTATATCAGACTGTCACCCTAACTTAAAACCAAGAAACATATACCACAAAGGAAACAGCCAGAGTTATTAATGCCATGGGAAAAAAGATAATCTAATCTTTGTTATCATTCCTTCATTTCAAAAGAAAAGATACAGAACATTTCAGTAATGCACACTGCAAGGACCATATGCACCGTAACCAATAACCAGTTCCAGTTACTCTGCTGTGATGACAGCTTACCAACAGATGCATAACAGGTTGTCTTTGTAGTTATAATACCACAGAATTCATCAAGAGCTGCCGTATTTCCTTCCTAAATCAAAACCACTTTAAATTCCCCCCCAAATAGAATTACTGATGATAAAATCACACAAAACTTCACATAACAAGGTACTACACCACTTGCATGAATGTGCACAAGTCTCTGCCATTTTGTTTTGAGCATGCACAAACATAAAAGGTATCTGGATATTTCGGACAGACATTGACTATTCACCAGTCAAGCTGCACTTGTCTCTAGGACTTACTTATCCAGAACATCACTCTGAAACTTGGAATAAAACGAATGCTTTTAAATCACTCTTACCTTCATCTATTGAGGCTTCACTACTGTATCCATCATATTCTGCAGACAGGGGACTATATTTCTGTCTGGTTTCCCATACATAGTTTTTTTGCTGTCTGCCATCCACGACTGGCAGCCTGGAACTCTGGGTTCTAGACAAGGCCTCATGATATTTACCCAGTGCTTCATCTTCACTCTCAGATGATGAACCATGCTGGTCTTTACTCATATAAGAGTTGTCTGTTTGAATAAAATAAAGCAAATCGACTACAGCTCAAAAGAGAATACAAGAAAATAACCGTAAAAGGTTATAATTGAAGATATTTAAGCTATTTCAATTCAAATTTCTCTAATATTTTAAAAAGATCATCTTGTTGTAATTACAAATATTATGTGGTTCTGTAATTGGTGAGAGCTATTTTTATTTTCTAGAAAAACCAAAAATTCATTAAGCCCCAAAAAAACATTCTAAAACTTATTCAAGAGAAAATGGATCATTTTATGTAAGGCAGCACACAGTCAAGTTCTTGAAACCCTTCATTAGGTAAGAAAATGCTTAAAATACTTTATATAAAGGAAATCCAACACTGGCCAACATTACATTTGGATACCTAACGTACCAAAAAGGCAGCTCCTGATCCTCTATTCCCAGCTGATTTTTGCTGCCAGCATGCAACACCAAAATGAAATCGACTGACAACGAGAAGCCTACAACAAAGTCATCTTAGGATACTTATGTCAGTAGTGCTTAAACTCACAGTAACAAACGGCAAAATGCTCATGAAAGATGTTTTCATGCACAATATCATTTAACTTAAACAGCCACTTGTTCAATAACTGACATTAATGAAGATTCTCATTCAAGACATCTGGCAACAGCAAAAATTACACAGAAGAATCTATCTAGTTAATTCTTTGATACCCGCTCCATAATGCCCACTCATGCTGCCAACTTTCTCCAACTACATCTCCCATATGACTTCCTCCCACAAGTCAAAGCTTCAGCTGCAGCTTTATTTCTGTAAAAGGAAAGTTTCCTCCTCCCTTTTCCAAACCCCAAATAGATCCTGTTGCAATTTAACATGCCACGCAGAGGTTCTGTAGATCTCAAACTCTAACAGGAGTTAAAACAAGTTCACATAAACTCACTAAAGGTCAGCATTACCACTGCTCTGGGAGCCAACCTCTGCAACTATACTATTTGTCAATGGATTTCCATTACCAGCAGAGGTCTGAGAGGCCCATAATGCTGGTTTTCAGCTCCTGATCCTGCAATGGAACACGTCTAACACGTTACCCCGCCATGCTCAACCACTTTGCCACTCCCTGCTTTTACGCCACCTGCCCAGTCCCTGTCCTTAGCTCTAGTTCTGCATTTCCACCCCCATTAGTCTCCAGCTTCATGCCCAGCCAGTCTCACTCCTCTGCTTGGCTATTTCATGTAAAGGAAGAATTCAGCTTGCTCATAATTCAGCCTTCTAAAATTTAAGTAACTCAACCTATGGCAGCCATATGCCTATGGCAGTCAAGGGTTTGCCCCTTCCTACTACAGAGGTTCTTCCCACTTTTAGGGAAGCCTCTAGAGCAGATGAGTAAAATCACTTCCCATTGAGGTCTATTTCTCCCCTGTACTCGCAAAGAAAAGCCTCTGCTGCAAGTTTAGGTAAGATGTTTTGCAAAATTATCCTTATATGAGTGGAATCTTATCCTAAGTTCGTGTCTCCTTGCCCCATACTCCAGGTTGCTGCTCCAAGCATCCACTTCAGATCTCTTACGGGGATTTCCTCTTTATTCTCCTTGTTTCTTCAATCACAAATTCTCTTTACTTGCACCTAACCAACTACTCGTGCAACCTTAGTCCTTCACCCTTAGTCTCTCTACCTTCAGATAATGTTATCAGTTCTCTTCATAGCTGTCACTCAGCCTACTTCAAATCCCAATCTATCACTTGCATCATGTCACATTTGTTCAGGAAGTTTCTGTCCTGACACAAGTTCTGTTTATTCTCAACTCTAAGAAAGGACATTGCAAGTTTGAACAGAAACGAAGTATCATAAAGCAGGACAAGACCTTGCTCTGTTCTTCCACTCCTACAATGAAGCATATGAGTGCAAATGGAACAGTCAGTGAACATAATAAGCAAATTATGACAAGTGGTTACTCTGCCCTTTCAAACAGCAAAGTTTCCAAAGATATACAACTCTGTTGAACTCACACTTTTTTTTCTATGGGCATCTCTGACATAGGAAAAGTGCTCTCCCACACTTCAAGTACATGCTCCAATAGACAAAGGTGCCACAGCATCTTAGCGAGGCAGACGTGAAACCTACTTGTTTTCTACGCTGATAACCAGCACGTTTATCCCATATTCTATTCCTGGGAACAGATTTACAAACAAAATATCCCACCAACAAAAGGATCTCAGACAGAAAGCATGCCAAATTCCATCCCAAGTATTTCAAATTTGGCAAATAGTTTCAGGAAACTGAAAATACAGCCTTGGAATGGAAAGCGCAACTGCAGATGGTGCTACCGGTTCTACATGCGATGTGTAGGTAATCCTAATTTAGTCTTTATAGGAAAACTGGTGACTTGAAAGAGCAACTAGATCTTTCAACTTGAATTCAAGTGTAACAGATACGGTTCTTCCCATTGCATGGATGACTTTAAAGCAAGCTCAGTTTCACTGATCACTTATTGAAAATATCACACCAAGCAGGATATATTCTCTGGCTATCAGATTCATTGAAAGAAACTGCCCAGAAAAAGAAGCCTCTTGCTGGCACAAGAGTAAAATCCTCTATCTCATATGGCCCTCAACAGGTTGCAACCTGCCACCTAGGAAACTTCTACAGATTTCCACAACTATCATTAACGCAGGAATAAAATCTAGAGTCATCAGTATCAGATGCATTATCATGACAAAAAAACATATTCACGAATAGGAGATTGGGTTCATGAATCAGTCTGCATAAAGGATGGAACAGTATAAACAGGGTAGCAACATGCTTGAAAGAAGTGCTGGAAGTCCAGTCTCTAATACTACACTGACATCTGTGAGCATTCAGAAGTTCTCAGCGATAGCAGGTATTTTTTTCTCCAGTTCCTAGCATAAAAAAGGAGGACGCATATTGTCAGTCCAAGTCCTGAAGCAGACCTGAACTTTAACCTCAAAGTTAAAACACAAGCTTATCCATGCAAGCATTTTTTAATGAACAATAGAAATCTGTTGCTTAGGGAAAAACAGATCCCTGCAGACTAAAAAAACCCTCAGTGTTTTACACCTCTCCACTTGTCTTCTGATTTTGTCATCTTAGTTGGAAACTTGCCTAGGAGAACTCGCGTTGTTAGTAAAAACTTCCCTTTACTTGGCTAACACAGGTTGTATGTAATTATTAACCTATTGAAAGCTATTTATTTGCTTATTATGGGATGTCAAGTGCCATTTTTAATAACAGAATATGAAATCATAGAATATCTTGGATTGGAAGGGACCTTCAAGGTCATTTAGTCCACCCCCCAGTTTCTGAAACACATGAGGAAAAAATATATTTCACAAATATTGTATTACATGAAGAAATAATATCAGTTATTTCTAAAATAAGATCAGTTTATCATGCAAACATGGAAATCACCTCTTAAATCAAATTAAAAACCCCTTTGTATTACAAAATCTTTCATTTCTCCACAGAAACACTAACTCTGGAAAAGCCTGTGCTGCTTTCTAAAACTTCACTACACAGCCTGCACAATGACGGTATAAAAATGCAAGGTTTTACTTGTTACTTACAAACTACTATTGCAATTCCATCATCATATTGTTTAAGATTGGATGTTGGAGCCGGCACACACAGCACCCATATCAACATATACACAGGTTTTCTTTGTAAGACTGCAACTTTAGGACAAGCCTCATTCAGTTCTTTCTATACTTGAAATAACTTAATTGCCTGTTTGCATTGAGTTTTGTGTCTTGACATTATTATCTTGCATATCCCAAAATTACATTCTGCAGATCTACCACAACGGCAATGCAACAGAAGTTATTTCGTTTGCAATGCTTTTAAAAAGCACAAAACGAAAACCACTTTCACAGAAAGAGTGCTCATTTCCAGCATTAATCCATAGTTTTCAAGAGAAACCACACAAGGCACTGCAGAGAAAGTAAGAAAAACTGTTCATAGAAAAGTTAGAACATAGGAAAGGCATTTATTAACCAGCTCCTTTAAATCATACCTTAAGTAGTACTTAACTTCCAAGAAATAGCAATACAATTAGAGAAAGAAGTACTGACAAAACAGCCTACATTCATCCACAGGAAACACTATTATTAGATGTGTAAATTAGGGGAAGAAAGTAGAGAGCATCAGAAGTCTCAGGAAAGGTTGAAGACTGCAGTTTGCTGACGGACTCCTCACCTTTTCCTGCTGTCTTCTCCTTACACAGCTCTCTTTCTGATTTCTTCGAGTTCTTCTTTTGACCCGCTTTTGCAATTGGAGTTGTCACACTGTCTTCACCCTTTGATAGACGTTTTCCTTTTCTGCCCAAAAAGACTTCAGATTTCTTTTCTTTGACTTCATTAATGCCATTGGGGTGCTCAATGTGCATCTTCGAGTTGGAGTCCAATGACTTTTGCTTCTGTGCTTCAAGTTTTGTTCCCGAATCTTGGGGAACATCCTTAGTGCACACGCTGTCAGAATCCTTAGCATCCACTCCAGGTGACTGCGCTTTGATTTTTCTATTCAAGTGATTCTGAGAATTATCTGACACTGCATGTCGGGAATTACCTTGTTCCTCAACGGGTTGTTCCATAGTAAATTTAGTACTTTTCAGGTTATTATCCTTTAAGTACTTATCATTTACAAAACACTCCTTTCCTCCTACTGCTTCCCTTTTAAAAGGCCCTCCTACAGCCTTCAAATCCTGCAATACTTCTGCATCACTTAAATGATTATCACTATCTGTGCCTTTTGACTTGTTTTTGTCCATGCTGTGGTCAGATACTCCATCCTGACCTGTATCTTCTTGTACAAAACCTAATGAGTTCGAATAAGGAGTCTCCTTATGTTCTGTAGTACCTCTGTCCACTTTCACATGAATTTCCTGAGAATGAGCTAATGATGGTGTCCGTTCCTCTTGGCCTTCCACAGGTTTATCATTCTGTGCTCTTGAGCTTCCACCTTCTGCACGAAGGCCGTTTATCATGTTCGTCACTTGCTCTGTTACTGAATCAGCTACACTGTAGCCGACCTCTCCCACAGCGCTGGTCAGATCATCCACAGCACTGCTGAGTGTGTCCACCAGGGAAGACACAGAGGGAAGGCTCAGATTTTGGTGGAGGTGTCTGAAAAACGCCATTTGTCCAACCTACTCTGCAACAGCTTCTAATCCCGAAAGGTTCTCCGTCTCACAAACAGATCAACTCTGTTTCTCCAAGTTCAGTTGCAGAGCTACGTGCTCCTCCTATCTCAAACTCCACGCATTCACCAGAGGAAGTTGCAGCTTTGCTTTTTCCATTCAATATGCATCAACAATAACAAGAAAGCAGCTAAGTGTCTTGAAATGACCCAGCAAAACCATAGTCGTTAATCGACCGCAGCATCAACCAGCCATTACACAGTTCATTACTTTCATAAATAAGACAACTGTGTGAGGTGGAAATATGGGAGTTTAATTCTAACCTGCAAGGAAGAAGTTGTGAGACATTTGTATTACATCCTTTCATCAATGTCACATGAAAACAAGCTTTTAACATAACAGCTGCCCTAAAACACACATTATGGAAACTTCTTCACCCCCAAATACCTGTTGTCTTTGGTAAGGATACATGAGGTAAGGTATTTCGGAACACGAAGGCTTCATTTTTTGGGGGGAGACCTTTGTCTCCAAAAAACCTGAAAACATATAACTGCACTTTTAAAGAGGTAAAGGGGAAGAAAACCTCTCAAATTTTCCAGGTGAGTAAATGCAAGACCTTCTCCAACAGGTTGGCGAAGGCTTTGAACAGGTTGAGTGAAAAACAAATAATCCCATTCACAAATTCGCTTGAGAAGATTTAATTGTACACTATTATGGAATGCTTAAAAACCATTCGAGAGTCCTCTCATAGCGCAAGGAAGTTGCTTCCCATAAGTAAATGCCAACTCTTTGGTTACATAGCTGTTGAATTTCTGTGGTTTCTGCCTTTCCCACATACTGCAGAGTCACAGGAAAAGTCAACATGCTGTGTTTTCATCACGTGAGTCAAGTGATTGTGCATTCCTACACATCCTTGTAAAAACACGTGTTCTTAGGATTAAGTTTAGTACACTGCATTTCAGATACTTACAAAGTTTATCTTGCGAGTTCTTTCTTGTAGTGTAACCTGAATCAAGATCTGGGAACCCACTAACATTTTCAAAACACATCTTCTTATTAATATATAGGAAAAGTAGCAACATGAGAACAATGAACACCCCGACAGCAGACAGGAATCCGATTGCTTCAGGAGACACTAAAAGAAACAGAAAGAAACACATTTTCAGAAGGCTTGTAAAAGTTTAACTCGTAAAAGTTACATTATCAGAATTGATCAGTAATAAATACTACTGAAGTTCCAAATATATGTGCAAGACGTACCTCAAAACACACACACACCTTAAATGTGAGTTAATGTCAAATCCTCTTTTCAAAGAACAGAAATGTATCTCGTCCTAACCTAAGGGAGGACCAACACTGTAAGCCAGAGTACGGGACCTGTAACGAGGCAGAGTCTCTGCAGAAGATAGAGAGATTATCATCAGATGCCAAGGCTGGTTTCTGATGGAGCACACTGGAAAGAAGCCAAGAGCATCCATCCTTCCTGGAAGGGGCCGGAGTTGGCTACCTCTGCCAGCCCACTGGACTACGTCTGAAAGACTTGATGTGAGAAGCTGGAAGATGACAGAGTTGCAAATATATGTGAGAGGTTAAAGTGAAGTGTTATAGATCGATACTTCAATAACATTTGGGTGCAACTTGTAAGAAAAAGGGACAGAACTCTATGTATGGATACACTTAATAGTGTAAGGCATTATAGAACTGTGATTCATAGTGGGGTGTTTATTAGGTAATAAATCTGTTAGTTGGTTTATTAGTAGTGTGCTGATCAATTAATAAACAGTATAGCCTCTTATATCAGACATGTCTCAAACCTGTATTCTAAAGAAGGAGAGGAAGACCTTGAGGTAGCAAACACCTTAAATATTAGAGTGTTTTTTGGGGCCTCAACACACAGACATGCATCTTCCAGGATTGAAAGTGGCTGTATTCATCCAGATGAAAGCCAGGATTTCACACATCACTTCTTCCTGCTATTTCTGCTAGTCCCTACTCACTATCATAAATCCCATTGTGGAGGTTGAATTTTTTCCTCTTATGAAGATTTATCGGATTGATGAATTCCATTTGCCAAGATCTTGGCACTTCACTTTCGGAGCACAATGCTGTGTGACAACATCTTTCACAATGTAAAAAGGAGTGGGACTCCAGAACATTTGGTAACAGCTTTGCATTCTCAGAGGTGCAATACAAATACAAAAGGACGAGAGGTGCCAGTCCAAAGTAGCAACACGGAAAACTCCAGTTGGAAATGAGAGGAAAAAAATGCCAGACTGGGAGGGGTTTATCACTGAAACAGATGGCCTAGATCAATTATAGAATCCAACTTTAATGTTAGTCCTGCTTTGAACAGAGGGCCGAACTGTGAATTACTTTCTCAGGAGCCTTCCAAATGAAATTAGTCTACATATGCCCTTTGTAAATCTGGACTCATACATCTGTGTAGAAGTGCTGACTGAGAAACACATGCAGTTCCACAGCCTCCTCAGTTTATCCCGTGGGAGGACAGGGAACATTTGCACTTCTGGTGCTGCCCATTAATAAGGCTACAGGTGTGTTTTAAGAACTGGAAAAGAAACCTTTCCCAATCCCTCTAAGGAATTGGTCAGATCTGCACTTCTGTTTTGAGCTGGACATCCAAACCTATCTGAAACTGAAGATTTGCTTCACTTTTTACCTCGGAGCAGAAGAGATCACCTAACATTGTGCCTAGAACCCTGATGATTTTCACACAAAAAAGAGCCTTCCAATAACTCTGAACTACCCATTCTGACAACACAACTGAGGAAATGCCAGAATAGCAGCCAAAGATGTCCCAAAAGGATAAAACTGAGCCCCTACTTAGTCAATATTAAGCTTGAGTAAAAGCTTCCCTTATTTTGTTGGATCATATCAGAAAACTAGGAAAAGCATGAGCAATTCCAAACTGGGTTAGGTTGGGAACACCGTCTTCTGAAGAGATGAAGGCAAAGCCAGGAATAATTGGAAACCTTCAAAATCTGACCTTTACCTTCCAACCCACGAAAGTCCAAGAAAGAACATGAAATATAACACAGTATAACTGCTTACTAGGGCCAGAACAAACAGTACAGTAGGGAGGAGCATGCCTCCGGTATTTTCAATCTCAGACAGAACGGGAGAAATACAAAACTCCACAGAATTAGAGAGTTCCTCAGCAGCCCTTTAGGATGAGATGTCCTGCTGCACCAAGCAGAGCAACGGGGGGAGAAAAGTGCAATTCTATTCCGCACCAGACTAGAAAGGAAGCTGGAACTTCCTCATTATTATGAACAAATGGGGGGGGGAGGAGAAATGCCTTTGTTCACAAAAGACATTGGTTGCACATCCTACTAAGATTACCTGATATTACCTTCAGAAATCCGCTTGGAGTTGCCCATAATTTCATTCAAGTCACTTGTTACAGCTGAACTTTATGGCAACTCCGCCTTGCACTGAAGGGGTTTTGTTTGAAGTTTCAACACAAAATAGTTAAGCCATGACCAAGCATGAGCTGAAGGAAAAAACCTCTCAACTCTCGTGGTGTTCTTTAGCTCAGTTCTTTAAAAGCACTAGTGCCCCTGATGAAGAGTGAGGAACATCCGGCACGTGTCAGTTGTCCATTTACCATTTTCATGGGGTCTTCCTAAATATAGGAAAGCTCCGAGATGTGCCAAAAGCCTCTGTTTGTGCATACTCATCTGTGACCTCAAGGTTAAACAGATGAAGCCTCCCAAGGTTCAGCTGGCACTAGGCAGGCTCCTTCCCCTCGCAAGACTGCATATGGACAACAGGGAATGCCTGGAGCTAGTGGAACAACATCCAGTTTTCTCTGAATTACTGATTCTGACCCCAACGAGACTAGAGCCTGGGCTAAGAGCAGAAAAACCTGCATGTAACGCCTATCAAACACAGAGGCAGCAGGAGGAAGAAACTGTGAAGACAGGTAAAGAAAATGGGATCACAGAAATCGATCCATGAGGACAACTGCTTTACTCTTGGAGCAGGCACTGCGCCTGAATTCAGTGTCAACACTGCTTTGAGAGGAGGCTGAACTGAATTCCAGTCGTTCTGTGATGCATAATAAAGGACGGTGAATGTTTTCTGTTAACAGGATACATTAACAGGACACCAACCTCAAAAGAAGGCACACTTTCTGGTATTCAGAGAACCACAGAATCCCCGGCTGGTTGGGGTTGGAAAGGACTGCAAGATCATCCAGTTCCAACCCCCTGCCTCACACTAGACCATGTCGCCCAAAGCTCTGTCCTACCTTGAACAGTGCCAGGGAAGGAGCGTTTATCACTTCTTTTCACATTTGATCTTTCAAAGCTATAGGTTTACGGTTTTCTTCTGCTTATACTGTTCAGCAATCAAAGCTGCTTTGACCCATCCAAATGTGTGCTCAAGAAGGCTAACGACAACCTTCAAGTAACTCGAAAACACAATGCTTCTGGGGTTTTTCTGGAGTACTTCCTGGGTCCTAATTACTTAAAGACACTGCATGCAAACTGCATAATTCTCTATGGAAACAGTATCTGATGACATCTTACTGGAGTGAAAAAAAAGCATTGGCTGGTACCTTACAAAAAGAATGAAACTCTAGCTGCAGCGAGACTACTTAATTATTTATGTAATCCAGTGTGAGCACAGGGCTTGAAAATTACATTTCCATACCCATTTGCATCCACCTGAAGACTTTTAGAATGCTTGTTCACAGATTAAGTATATTATTAAATTAAAATCCCTTAATGTACCACCATTATAAAGCCGGAAGGAAAAAATAAGAATAAACACAATTGTACTTCAATTTTCCACGTGTGAATGTGTACAGATTCCCAGCTATGAATAAAGATTTTATACATCACATTAGGCCTTCAATTAGTTTCTCACAGTTGAAGCGTCAAGCAGTTCTACTTTGCAGACAGGGAAAAAGGAAGTTCTTTTTTGCATCTAAAATACATCTGTGCCGCAGGGAGCACCAGGATTATTTTGATTCAAAACACACTGTCATAAATTCTGATCAGTTTGAGCATTGATCGTACCATGAAAAGCATTTTGAAAGCTCCCAGAGGTTCCCAGTGGTTTCTCCTACAATCATAAACCAACAGAAAGGCAATACTTGCCCAAAGTCCTATTCCAAAATCAAATGTTCAATTCATAAACTTCACCATTATCCTCAGTTCTTAAGAAAAACAGCAATGATTGTTTGAAATTCATAATAATATAACACGGTTTAAGGAATACTAAAAGAACAAATGTCTTCCTACAAAGTTATTAAGGCTAATTGAATTGCTGGCTGTGGAAATGGCACAGAAAGTTATACTCATTACAGAGCTATTACATTAACATCACTCTAATTCACTTTTATCAGCATCATCACTAGGATTAGAATTATTAGAACACAGAAACTTACCATCTCCTCATCTCAAACACCAAATTAGCATCTTCTTTCAAATAATAACTCCCCTGTTATTACACAGTTTCTCTTTTCCAAAAGACGTTTCAACCTCTTCAGAAAATAACGGCATCTTTAAACATGTATCACCAAAATAACATCCTCAGGCACATTAAAAGCATTGTATGTTTTAAATATTAAATATTAATAATAAATATTAAATTAAAAAGCATTTAATGTTTTTAATACGGATCTATCCTCCCAATTACACTGAATATCCAGGCAATTATTTCTGGAGCTCTCACCCTCCACAGCACACTGCTGAATTAGGCGGTGATGTCCAAAGCCACACAGTTATCGTAGGGAGGCTTTAATTATTCATTTACAAACGCAACAGTATCTCTTCTGTGCACAAATTAAGTAACCAGGGGTACAACCAGAAGAGCCTGTTATGTTTAAGATCTGAGCACAAAAACACTTGAAATGAAAAACGTAACCATGTTTTTATTTATAACCCTTTTTGGGGTTGTTTTTTTACAACTTGATCTAAGGTATTTTGGACTTTTAAGTTCCTTTAAATAACGAGGCCTGTTGTTTTGGATTTAGCCCTGATCAAGAAGTCTTGATTTGTCCTTAGTTTTTACCCCATTACATCTTGACACTGCATGAAATAACCTGTGCTGTCCAACTCAGAAACGGTTTCATCCAAATGCCCTTCACTGCTGCTTGTCACTCGGTAAACGTCCCGGCTTGCACAAGAGAATAACGCATTTTCAAGAAGCTGAACAGGTTACTGAGCCAAAAAATAAGGTTCACGCCTGGGCAGCCTTTCCTCCATGCTCCAGTTATTTACCTCCTAACAGCACATATTTATTTCTCACAGACAACTCATGTCATAATGGCAACGAACAAATCAACCCCTCCAATACCTCAGAGTCAGCTCAGAAGTGAAATACTTGGGTCTGACTGATTGCTCATCAGGAATAAGAACTGTATTTTGTATGCGTCAGTTCAAGCGTAGACATCTTTTTCTTTCATGACTACTTATATAGGATGGTCTCCTCTCTAAGAGTAACTTAGAGGCTACCTAAGATTTAGCGCTCTTTCTAAACAGCTTTTCTGCGACAAGGTAAACTCAATACACCGAGTTTCACCATAATTTAGCAGAGTTATCTTCCTGTTTGCTGGCACAGTTGAAGTGAACAGAACTTAGTTTGCCTGGACAAAGTTACCTACAGGGGGTAATATTTTACCCAGTGTTGTATTAGAAGACTTAATAAACCAAATCCTTGACTAACTACGCTGTTTTACAAGCAAGGTACACTCTATGTGGCAGCTGACGTTACTATTGGGATACTTCCCCATATAAAAACAGAAGTACCTTTACCACAGAAATTGCCTACCTGATGTTTCTGCAAAAAATCCATGACAGATAACTGAAAATTCCCTCTAAACGTTTTATTAAACATGGGAACAGATAAATTTACAAACGTATTTCCTATGCTTACCGGTTTACTTTGTACTCATCCTTCTTCCTCTCATATACAACATGCAAGCTATGTAATTCCTTCTCACAAATGTACCTGCTTCTTTTCTATCGTGCCAAAACAAGCATCATGCAAAGTGGTTTAGCTCAACTTAAACCGTGTGATTAAATCCCATCTATGAATGCTCTGTATTTTTCAGCTACATGCGGGTAACATTAGAACTGAAACTTTTCGGTCCAAAGATGCTACCCCCTTCAACTCAAGCTGTATTTTGCCTTTCATCTGCAGCACAGACTTCTTAACTTAGCCCACTGCTAATGACTACATTTGCCAGCGTATTGTGTTAACTATACATCACAGCGCTGGTCTTATGAAGTTCCTTTATGTGTTTGTTTCGCCTGCATCTTGCACTTCATTATACAGCAAGATTATGCACTCTCCAGTATAAATTACATGCACGCGCTCCATGAGCTACCTGTTTTTCAGCACTTTCGATATCCACTATGCTACTCCGAGTGATACACAACTTTCAATGAACATAAACTGAAATGGCCGCTGAATTCCAAAACAGAACTGAAAAGAGCACTTCATTTCCTAAATAAGAAAATTAAGAGCTGTTTTTAGCAACAGGAACCTTTCAGAAGTTTGCAAAGACTGACAGTGAAATCAGGATGAGAGCGTGCATTTCACTTTCAATTCGGAATAACGATGCCCTTTCAAAACCCTATTTATAAACCTTCCCAAGTAATACCAGAGAAAACAGAAAACTCACATTATCTGAAGTGATAAACGATGCCATTTAAAGGTGATTATATAAAAAAATGTCATATACCTAACATTAAGTAAAAAAATAAATGTGCTTTTGTACATGGAAAACTTGACTGGAATTACTGTATCATGACGACTACACTGGTCTGGCTACCACGGCACTTCTATTCCAGTGGAAAGTTATCAGGAATAAAAGCCATCTGGCTTATGTCACTTCACAGTGGCTGAAGGATAATCTGCAGTGCTACAGAGAGAAATGAGAACTTCTTTCCCCCCTCATTTTCTTAATATCTAATAACAAGGACTAATAAAAACCCAAACTGTTTTAACGTCTGAATTCCAGGGCTTCCTTCACCCAGGAAGAAAGTCTACAATGTATTTTGATTTGAAAAATCCAATTTATTTAATTTTCCTAGGAGCAATTCAATTACTTGACTAAATATTTACATCAAATAGAGTTCAATATACATCATACATTACAGCTGGTGTTAAAAAGGGCTTGGTTCAGCAAGTTAACTCGTCACATCCATAACAGCACAAGAACCCTTGTAGCAACTCCAGCACTGCCTCTGCAGATTGTCATTTACAGGAATCTTTCCATTTCTGTTCAAACACCATGCTGAAACTGTCTTTTGGAGATCAATTTGATCCTAGAGACAGAGGAGCCCTGAGCCACAAACCACCCACTGGTCCAAGACAGAACCTAGGAATAACAGAAGCAACAGTGCGAGACGGAGACTGAAACCTCTGACAGAAATCTTTCAACTCCTAAAACCCGCTGAGCTGAGGAAGTCCTCAGCCTGCCACCCCTGCTCATTTACCAGGCCCTCAATGCCTTTTCTCTCCAACAATGAAATCATCTCCTACTAAGTATCTCACAACAAAAAAATCTCTGACAAGAAACAGCGAAGGAAGCACCGCACTGCTACTCGTGATAGACATAGAGCATGGAATCCATCTTGACAACCTGCAAATCCCAATCATCTGGTGCAACTACATAGCATATCACACAACTATTCTCCATGCAGCGGGTAAAAAATGGCAGTGATAATAGGTTTTTAATGGCACTCTCAAATAATCCTCCCAGCGCGAAAGTATTGAAGGCCTGCATGGGTCTAGAGAGTTGTGGTTTCAAAGTTGATAGCTACTGCAAAGCAGCTCTCTGGGGAAAACAAAACCGTCTATGTCATAGAAATCATTTTTCCTATCAGCCACAACAATTAACAACAAAGTGTGAGCAACCCAAGATCGAGATTCCTGAACAGCTAGGTTCCAGTGAACAGATTTCAGTGAGCAACTAGGATGCACAGCAAAGTACTGTGAAGTGGAAAATGATTAGTGGACAGCCCAAGGGAAAAAATGCCAGCATTGGGATACAGCAAAATTCTTACACATAGTAGTAAGTGTTGGAGTTACTGATGCCAGGAGCTTTCCAGAAGACTATGGGACACACCGAAACATAACCTGGCTTCCTGTATGGGCATCGATAACCTCAAAGAAATATATTTACTTCATACTAAGTTCTTTTCTAGTCTGAAATGTATAAACACAGATCAGCTTTCCAACAGAGGGAAAAATTCAGCATATACTTAGTGTATATATATTAGTATAAATAAACATATAATATATATATTTAGTACATATGCTTTCAATTTTAACATGTAGCCATACTTTTACTGTATCACCCAAATCTATTATGGTTGGTATTCATGGGACAGAGGACACAAAGTTTCTACTAGCCTGGAAAGAAAACCACATACTTGTCTATTGCAAATTAACTAGTGCACACTTAGGAACACATTACTATTTTCTGCATGTATTACAAAAGTAGCTTTAATTGTGTACACTTCTAAATGAAGGTTTTATTCCTACCTCTGAAAAAAGTGCATTTTCACTCTTTACTGCCCAGATCTGAACCCTTAAATGAGTAGAAATAGCATCTATTTATAAAGTTGTACATTAATGCGAGGTTACCTAGTTAAATTTGCTACCGTCTGTGGTATTACCTTTCTCCTGATGAAGTTCTGCCCACTGAATGACAGGAGAAAGGGGGAAATCTGGTTTCTTTTTCAGAAGTTCTTCCTTAGGCTAGACTACCATTTAAACCAGTAACAGACCTTGAATATGAGACAGCTGACTTTCAGTAAAACAATGCTCCTACTTATAAAACGAAACTCATGAATAAATATGATTTTCTTGCCATCTGAATTAAATTCAGTTGGCAACTTAACATTCAGATGCATGCAAATGGATGAGGATAGGTGACCAGAACATTAAAGAGGACACAGACATAGTCCTACTTAAAACACACCTCTGCCAAAACAAAGATTCACACCTCCTTATCTTTTCCAAACTATTATTACTAGTGACATCTTTTGCTGTCAGCCAAAGACATTGTCTTTTTGCAACTTCTTTCTTTTGCATATTGAAGAGCACTTCTGTGCCAGGATTAGGCACAAAGGCAGTTTGCTGAATAATTTCCTGTGAGAGGCTGCCACGAGAATAGAAAGAGCATCATGCAATAGGAAAAAGGGCTTAATAAATAATGTCTAAAAAACTGGGCAACTCAGACCTTACTCAGCTACATTTCCATGAATTAAATACAAAACACAGCACCGACTTAGAAGCATCACTTTGTGTTGTTTCCAAAGCACGCAACTATGAAAGGTGAGAGAACCCTAAAAATAATACGGCTATGCCTTTTCTGCTTCAGTGTCACTTCCATACCATACACTGAATACTATATGGATCAGAATATGTTATAGAAAGGTTTTCTTCAGTTACAGCTCAATATCGTAAACACTCATCACAAGTCAGTCATGTGTCTATAAACAGAACCTGAAAACAGCCTGAATTAAAGTACTGCTACACCTACCAAAAGCCAGTTTCGAGGCAGACTGGCACCTAGCTACAGAGCACTACTACACAGCCGAAAAAGATCCATCCTCCTGAAGCCTGACCCCAAGTTCCTCAAATTCTGTCAAAGTCCATAGCAAATTGCCAAAGGAACAACTTAATGTAACTCTCATGACTCCCAAAAACATCTCTGTATTAGGAAAATAGGCAAAAAAAAAAGGGGCAAACCTTGAACTGAGTAATCTCAGGAAACCAAAATGCTCGGCTTTCACAGCATGGCCAAGAGAAGGCAAAAAGGAATATCTCAACACCACAAAACTTTTCAACTCGACCTTGCATAAGTTTGAAATGAGCATCCAGTGGCATTAAGGACAGAGCTGCAACATCTGATCCGACCAGCTCCAGACTGCTGGCACCCAGGAATTCTCAGCTTGGAAAGGCCTCCCTATTCTGAGGAGTACAATATGGATCTTGCACATAGATCCTGGCAAACAAGCAGGCATAGACAACTGGCAAATAAAGTAATCCCTAAGAGCCCAGCGATTGATCAGACAATAAAAACATCCTGAAATGCATATCAGATGATGTAAAGTCTTAGGTAAAAGAACCAGACCACTTCATGACTGGAAGATTTGTAGTACAATGGCAAGCACCTTCTGCTTTATACATACACCTCAAGTAAGGAGAGAGGACACACGAATGCACCCGCTCCTCATACTACAAGGGGAAATTCGCCAGTAATATGGTTAGGTTAGAATACACATGGAAACTCCTAAGAAGAAAAAAGAAACCAACATATTGCAGGTATAAATGGGACTAGGGAGATATTTCTCTTTTACTCACTTATCCCCAAGTTAATTTATAACCAGAAATGGTAAAACACAGGCTTCCTGCAACTGTTACTCAAACAAAACGTCTATAATATTATATCAATGACAAATGGAGCCCAGAATCTGATGTTCAAACTTAACATAGAACCTGAAAAAAAACCCTATACATCTTTTCAATGTAGCTTCCCAACAATACCATTAAAAACCATACAGCACTGCCACCCAGAACACAGAAAAATGGGTTTTCTTAAAATCACTGAAATAAACCGGGATTAGCAAAATCAATAGATGTTGAGGTTAGGAGACATTAAGCAAATGTTTCCAAAAGGTTAGCTTACTAAAACCTACGTGAACGCAATGGAAACTAAGCTCTACTCCAATGTCAAACAAACTCCTTCCTACAGAGTATGACGTGCTTTGACAACACTATTGAGCCAGTCAAACAGTTCTTGCCAAGAGTCTGTCTTCTTCCTCTCCAGCCACACCTTTTGCAAGCACTGTCACAGAGTGAGACAGTTCAAGGACCCAATCCTCAAACAACCCTTCAGGGCTTTGGTTAAGATTAGCTTTCAGAACACAGAGATTCAACAGCAATGCTGCAGAAAGGGTGATAGGGCTGGCAAAAGGGATAGAAAACAGAACTGTATCTAATCATTGCATCACCAGAGCTGCTCTGTCAAACCCCAATTTCAGTCACTGTAGCTCAGCTTTAAACCTACGAAAGTCGTCTCCTGAGCACAGCTCTCTTTCATTCTCTGCCAGTTCCTGGTTTCATTACTGATACAGTTGTTTCCAATAAATTTTCAGTCATTAGGACCTCAACTGAAAGCACAGGCAGAGATTGCCCGTCCATTAGATCAGACATTTAAAACATCTACACAACTTCTATTACTACTAAAAGTAAGAATCCTACGGATATCTGGACAAGGCAAAGATCAAAGTTGTGGTTTCCTATGGCAGTTGAACAACATCAAAAACTTCCATATAATTCAATGAATATTTGCCGAACACATTTTTCCTGCTTGTGAAAAATCCAATTTCATTTTGGAATTTCACATTTCATTTCACTCTTTTCCTTTGTTTCATTGACAGTGTCAAGATCAAAAGATTCTGCAACACAAAGATGCAGCACTAAGATCAAGAAGCATTGCAGCAGGTTTCTCACCAGTACTATTCACAAGGTTAAGAAGTTCACTTTCACAGGTCATTGCTTACCTTTTCGTATGCAGATTAGCTCATGTACACCACAAGTTCGTTCTCCACCTGTGTGGAAATAAATCATTAGAAAATAGCATCAGACTGGCTTTTTAGTAAGTCAATATTCAGCTTCTTGATAAGGTTTATAAAGAGTATAATGGCAAAAGCTGCAAACCCATGTCATTTATTAAAATGCAGAAGACTGATTTAACACATATTCTATTTATACATTCTATCCTTTGGAGAAAACAATATATGTACCTTTGCCTTAATATTGCTAATGATGGTGCAGTTTGAAGAGCTTTACATGGAATCTCTGCAGATAAAATTACAAGGCAAACAAATTAATGGAAGCCACACTAATATTCCCCAAGCACAAAACATCATTTCCTGTTCTGAAGGAACTGCCATCTACAAAAGAGGTCTCAAACTAGCAACTACGTTTGTATCCAAACAGAATGCCAAAACAATGTTATGATTATCTTCCACGGTAAAATAATGTTAACATGGCAAAGGCTGGGTTTACCTGGTATTTCTTCTTAAGGGGGTTTCGTTGGTAATTAGAAAACAGCTATACACAATTTGAGACATTTATATGAGAATGATAAAATTGCTGCTAGAAATACGAAGCTTCACAATTTAATAAAAGCCATTTTAACGTCAGCATTACAGCTATTAAACAAACACCAACACATAATATACCTAGTGAGGACAATGAATGAGTCCGCAAAGGAAAGAGCCAACCATGTGGAAAGAGGAAGGGGCGATACAGAAAGGGACACAAAACAAGTTATTGCTAAGCACTGTAGAAGAAGGAACAGAAAGCCAAAGAACTGCTGAAGAGATTCCTTTAATGACATCTAGAAATTATTGGAAGAGTTGCTTTTTTAATTAAGATGAATTTATATTGAATACATTTAAAGTATTCATGATCCACTTTTAATGATACACCCCGCAGTCATACGTTACAATTCCATATGTATTAATCACTAGTAGGCTCCAAACACTTCACAACACACTAAAACAAGCCTTATATAACAAAATTCCTGCCACCTCAAACCCATGGAAATACATTACATAGCACTTATTACTCTCCTTCATTCTGGAATAAGGCAATTAGTATTCTGCAGTACTAGTATATAGTATTATGTAATATACTATAGTACTATATATATACTAATAAGGCAATTAGTATTTTGTAATACTAGTATATAGTATTATATATTTATAATACTAGTATATAGTATTATATACTAAAGTACTAAATATACTAGTATATATATACTAGTGTATATACATAAGTATATTATAATTAATAATAAGGCCATATAGTAAGGGCTATTATGATATAATATAAACTAGTACTGAAAACTGATAGCAACACTAACAGATAGTGTTGTGGAAGTGTATTTGTAGCCAGATTCACATTTTAAAGGAGTGTAAGAAATCAATGTATTAAAGGAAAAAAAAAAAGTAAAACGTGTCAAATAAATGGGAATAAACCTTAATTATTCCATAATTAAATTAGATGCCTGTGAGGAATGAAGTTAAATAATCCTCATTTTATGACAGCATATCTTTTTTCAGATTCACTTTGTAAAATACAAAGCCTCAAAGATACTCCTGAGTGGGAAATCAAGTCTTAGTGAGGCTGAGTACCCTGTGAGTTTCGTATAGTCATCGCCATTACAACACCCATATAATAATTCCCTCTTCTCAGTGTGTTCTATAAGCTGGACAATATCATTTTAATTCAGGAAACATTTGGGAATGAAAGCATAACGGAAACTACGTAAAAAATAATAATAATAATAAACCCCCCTGTTTTTACAACAATGCATTTTAAATAAACCCCAAACTTTGGGAGAAGATTCCAACCTTCTTTACAGTCACTGCAATGACCTGCAGGCTACAGAAGAGGAGCTACAAGTGACTGGAACTTCTCTCTCTACATTTTCTTCCCCCAACAGCCTTAAAATCAGCAGTGAAGAAAGAATGAAAATGACTGAAATACAGGAATTTCTCATTACACGGACCCTAGACAGTTAAAAATAAGGATTCACCTAGAAATGACTAAGAACAGCAGCAGCCTTAGATTTTAATCCACCAGCTTGACATCTCATCATAAAGAACTCATTTTAGGGTTAGATTTTACATTGCTACCTACTGTTTTCTAAAGAAAGGTATCTTTCTTCAATAGTTTAGATGCTAACATATTACCGTGTTCCACTAAATAAAGGCTTTCAATTCATGGTCACATTACTTTTGGTTGACCACAAGGCTATGTGATGGATTTATTTAGACAATTTACCATTCCTTCACTCAGGATTGCCATTTCTTATGTTTTGTTAGAAAATACTGAACAATATTTCTTATTTCATAGGCAATTCATCCACTACCCTTTTTCCAAACTGCTTTTGGATGGAAATCAATGGTTAAATACAAACACACCAAGTGACCTATGTGTTTTGAACAGAAAGTGGAAGAAAACCTTTTCTCTTTTAAACCAACCCATTCCCGAAACACATGAAACGTTATCCTCAAGTGACCTGGGCAGACTCTTCTTTTCCCTAGTGCTTTTCAAACCCATGGAATGAATACACTACTGACACCTGGCTTTTACTCACAGATTAACAAATAAACACAAGGTTTTCCATCTTTCCACTTCCCAAGAAGTCCCTCAGCTTTGAATAATGTGGTCAATGAAAGAAGCTAAACTGAAAACATGAAAGCATTTTGCATGACAGCAAGATGTCAACTGCTAGTTAAGCATTTCAGTCTGAAAAGCCTGGTTTTGTGTCATTTAGCCCACAAATCCCAATGGTTCAGGGACACAAATGTCTTAACTTTTGCAGCCTTTAAACGTTACTTTAAAGTAAGCGATTCCACTACAGCGGTAGTTCACTCTAAAAGTTAATTAAAATTTAAGTTTGATTTAGATATAAATTATAATTAATTCTATTTCATCTTCACTATGAACATGGTCTCCCCCTTAACAGTTTGAAGTTCCAGGTGAGTTTGAATATCTAAAACTACATAATACTTGTCCAAAATGTAATCGGAGAACATGAAAACCCAGCTGAGGACATACAGCTCTTCATCACTTCAGACAACAGAAGCAACATGAGAAATAATGGAAGGTTAAATCATTTTTGAACAGCACATTCAACAAAACTTATGGGGCTTCCTGAGCAAGAACCACCACTCAGTGGCCCTAAAATCTAACTCATCCAAACACTTAGCACAAACAGACCAACCCAATGTTTTATAGAAGTAGCTGAAACACCCAAAGTTTCATCTTCTCCATTTAAGACAGAGATTATGTATCCCAAGTCTGTGCTTGCCAAGATGATTGCTACACCAAGAAGATTAGAAGTTGTACATCGAACAAGGTAAAGCATCACCTGAATTGATTAAATTGTAAGGATCTATCTTTCTAAAACTACAATTGAAACTTCAAAGTTCTCCAATGCCTGGACTTGAGCTTCCAGGTGCTGAGAATAACTGGCTAGAAAATCTAACACAGGCATCATCATAGAGTGATTTAGATTGGGAATGACCTCTGGTACTCGGAAAGACTTCAGAGCAGGACCACCTTTACAGGCACTACTGGTGCCTAGGGGAAAGCAGGGAAGGTGCTGCCCTTCTCACTGCGAGCACTTCTGTGCAGCTGGTAAGGCTGTGGTGGGTGGACCCTGGCTGGACACCAGCACAGGCAGAACAGACTCCACTTGGGGACATTAAATTGTTACCAAACCAGAGCAGGATAATGAGAAACAAACCAAATCTAAAAACACCTTCCCCCCACCCCTCCCTTCTTCCTGGGCCAAACATTCCTCCCACTTTCTCTACCTCCTCTTCCCCAGCGGCACAGGGGATGGGAATGGGGGCTGTAGCTGGTACATCCCACCTTGTCTCTGCTGCTCCTCCATCCTCAGGGGAGGACTCCGCACACTCCTCCCTTGCTCCAACGTGGGAAACCTCCCGCAGGACACAGTCCTGCATAAACATCTCCAAAATGAACCCTCCAACAGAGCCACAGCCTCCTCTGGGTATAACCCTGCTCCAGCATGGGGTCTTTTATGGGCTGCAGGTAGGAATCCACTCCCCCATTAAGCTTCATATGGTGCAGGTGGTAATCTCCTCCCCCCATTAGCCTCCACGGGCTGCAGGTGGATATCTGCTCCCCCCATTAACCTCCACGGGCTGCAGGTGGATATCTGCTCCCCCCATTAACCTCCATGGGCTGCAGGTGGATATCTGCTCCCCCCATTAACCTTCATGGGCTGCAGGTGGAAATCTGTTCCCCCCATTAACCTTCATGGGCTGCAGGTGGAAATCTGCTCCCCCCATTAACCTCCACGGGCTGTGGGGCATGGCTGTCTCACCACAGGCTGCACCATGGGCTGCAGGGCAATCTCTGCTCTGGAGCACCTCCTGCCTCCTTCATCGCTGGCTCTGGTGCCTTCAGAGCTGTTTCTCTCCCACATTCTCACCCTTCTCTTCTGACTGCCGCGGGTGTTGCACAGCAGTTTTCCCACTCCCCCTTCTTCAATCTGCTATCCCAAAGGATACCACCATTGCCAACTGGCTCAGCCTTGGCCAGCAGTGGGTCTGTCTTGAAGCCAGCTGCATTGGCTCTGCGGGACACAAGGGAAGCTTCTATCAGCTTCCAACTGAAGCCACTTCTGCAGCCCCCCGCACCAAAACCTCGCCACACAAGCCCAATACAGCGGCCCTCAGCCATTCCCCCATGTGCACCTGAAGAACCCATCTCCACTTCTGAGACACCCTTACACAGTGAAAGGCTGCAGCAGTCCCCTTCAGGTTTCCCCAGGCCACACAAACACATCTTCCAAGCCTCCCCTCCTCTGCCAGGTATTCCAGCCCCCCAGCAGCGTAGGAAGTGCTCTGCCGGCGTCTCTCCAGTGTGTCAGTCTCTCTCATGTCGGGTTAAGACAGCTGGATCCAGGTCAGAGGCACATGGCTGGTCCATGTTCAGCTCACTGATCACCAGGACCCTCAGGTTCCTTTGTGCAGAGCTGTCACAGAACCCCAGACCCATCAGTGCTGGAAGGGCCCTCTGGAGATCATCCAGCCCAACCCCTGCCAAGGCAGGGACACCCAGAGCAGGGCACACAGGAACGTGTCCAGGCGGGTTTGGGATGGCTCCAGAGAGGGAGACTCCACAGCCCCCTGGGCAGCCTGTGCCAGTGCTCTGCCACCCTCACGTAAGGAAGTTCTTCCTCGTGTTGAGGTGACACTTGTTGTGGTTCAGTTTATGGCTGTTGCTCCTCATCCTGCGCTGGGCACCACTGAGAAGAGTCTGGCCCCATCCTCCGTGCACCACCTTTGAGATACTGACCTGCATTGATGAGATCCCCTCTCAATCTGCTCTTCGCCACACTAACAGGCCCAGCTCCTGCAATCTCTGCTCGTAAGAGAGATGCTCCAGACCCCTGAGCATCCTTGCTGCCTCTGCTGGACCCTCTCCAGTAGCTTCTTGTCTCTCTTGTGCTGAGGAGGCCAGAACAAGACAGACAGGCTGCTCCTGGCCAGCCTGCCTGCAGCCTGCAGCGCTGCACAGGCTTGGAGCTTTCAGCTATCCTTGAAGCTCCCGCAGTTCCCGTCAGCCCATTCTTTGAGCTGCTGAGCACCTACCAGAGAGCAACCCTGCCATCTAATGAACTGCTCCGCAACCTGGCATCACCCCCACACTCAGCAAGGCTCATTCCGTCCCTTTAACAAACACATCACAGCCTCGGTTCCAGTATCAATACTGGCGTGCAAGTTAGGCTACTGTGTAAAAAATACTTTATTCTTCAGTTCAGCAACAAATCCATCTTAGCAGCTGCACCATAATGACAGGAGTCTTTGTCATCGGGTGTGAGTTTTGGGACATACTTGTTATATGATAAACCTCTTCCCTACGGAGAATTGCATTTTAATCAGCATTTGCATAAGTCTGGACTACATTCGACACACATTTACTTAACATTTTATTCAACATTAGACAATTATATTTTTCCCTTGACAAATCCATGAAATTCCAGTGAATGACAACACCGTGCAGGCTGAGTAGCATGAACAAGGTGAGGGGCATGGTGCTCTGCTCATGCCCAGACACGGCCATGGCCATGTATTTCAGCAGAGCTGCTTCACTCCTGCTCCATGACCCCACATCAGTCAGCTTCCAGATCACATGTCAGGCTGGCCACTGCCTCAAGCATGCAGGATTACAAGGGCATGTAGTGACAGGACAAGGGGTGATGGGTTCAAACTGAAACAGGGCAAGTTCAGGTTAGATCTAAGGCAGAAGTTCTTCCCTGTGAGGGTGCTGAGGCGCCGGCACAGGGTGCCCAGAGAAGCTGTGGCTGCCCCATCCCTGGCAGTGCTCAAGGCCAGGTTGGACACAGGGGCTTGGAGCAACCTGCTCTAGTGGAAGGTGTCCCTGCCCATGGCAGGGGGTTTGGGACTGGATGAGCTTTAAGGTTCCTTCCAGCACAAACCACTCTACGACTCTATGGCTGTTAAATGAGAAGAAAACAGTGCTGTGCAGCAAATGCATAAAATAGAGGCATTATGGTGCAGAAACATAAAAGGGATGCAAGTGATAAAGCCTAACACACTTAATGTTAACATGTCTGGAGCACATGGATATACAAACGCTTCTGCTGTGAACACAGATACTTACGAAACCCATTCTGATGCTAAGCTGTTTCACATAGCATCACAAATTTATTCTAAAAGACAACCATAATGAAAGTGTTCTGGCTTACTTATAGCAACAAATAGAGTCCTTGAAATATTGCCTCATACCATGAAGTGACTTTAAAGAAGAATCTGGGTTTAGATGAACAGAGAGCTAACTGGAAAGGAAAATAAAAGCTGGAAAGACTTCCACAGAACAGCATACCCAACGTACTCATCAGCCCATCCGCACCCATGGTGTCAAAAGACCTCTGCATTCCTTTAGCACCCTCTTTACAGTTTATTCTACAAATAATATTGCATATGTAAAAAATGAAGTGTTCAAAGTCGAAAGCTTGGAAGTAGTCAAAAAGCAAACTAAAAAGCAAACAGCGTTTGAATTTCCTAGGAAAGAACAAGTTACAAAGATCAAATTTGCTGTTTTATGTATTCATTGTGTGCCCACATCTTGTCTGTTTTGTGCAGTTCTGTCCCACCCCAGAAGTCACAGAGAAAGGCAAAAGAAGTCAATAAAAATGGTTAAAACCACAACTGGTTTCCATATGATGAGTGCTTTAATAGAATAAGATGTTTGGAAACAGAGATGCAACAGATGGTGGATGTAAGCAGGTGAATGAAGAACAATCATTTATTACCTAACCCACTCATAACAGGAATAAACACCAAATTAAATTAGCAGACGTGTTCAAGACCAGAAGTTTTCAAGAGTAAAAGTCAGCAACCAGCTCTCAGCAAACCTCCTACTGTAAAGACTGTCTTCCTGCCAGCACCATTCAAAATCATTGCTATCCAGCCATTTCTTATCCTAAGGATAAAGTCACCTGCTCGTCCTCACTTAAGCTGAGAGTATCTTCTTTGTTATCTGACCACAAAAGTCACAACAAACATTAACTTCTTTTTCGCATGGAAAACATTACATTTTTACTTACATGTGTTATCGACAGAACCAACAACACTGAGCAGTGCCTTAGCAATCAGTGGCAATCAAGCACAGCAGAGATACTGCTGTTTCTTAGACAAATTTTGCACCTGATGCTACCCTCATTGAAATAAACGGAAGCGCATCCATGGACTTACAGAAGCCAAAACCAAATGGAGATAGGACAGATTTTCTAAGCTATGGCACAAAGTAGAGATGTTGAAAAGGGTATCATGCAAATAACATTATCTCAGCTTCCTTTCTAGCCAGAATGACCAGAACAACAGCCCCACAACAGACCAGCACATCGAGGGAAATGACTCTCCTCCTCTAATCTGTCTTCGAGAGACCACACCTGGGTGCTCTGGGGGCCCCAACACAAGAGCTATTAGCTCACAAACTCATTTGCTGGCTCACAATGAACTTTCAAGACCATCTCCAAGTTTCTCTATCTCACTCTAGAGGCAGATTTACATAGCAATCAGGAAACATCTCCCACCTCCAGCAGTTAAACACTCAAAAATGAGGAAGCACAAGGACTTGAAACCCACTTCAGTCCCCCTGTGCACATTTAGCTTTATATGCAGTACAGGGCCTTTGCCCTATGCAATTCAAAACCTGACAATATTCAGTGTGAGTGTTATCAGCTGTGGATCCCTCACAGCATTCACTACAACAGCTGGAAGAAGTGTAATTGAATTAGGCTGTAAGGTGAAGAGAAAATATGACCCAACGGTTAAAGCAGCTGAAAGCTCTCCATGAGACAGGAAGACTCTTTTGTCTCTTATAGATCCCCTACACTTTGATGGGGATCTGCATGTTCAAGCAGGTAGTGACTGTGTGTTCGCTTTCCTCATGCCCATCCTAAACACCAAGAGCTCCAATCTGCAAAAGCACTAAGCACTAAACATGAGCAGAATTCCAGAAGGATTTCAACCTGAACACATCAACTGTTCTTCAATCAAGTATGATAGTTTCATCGCAGCCCACAGGGAGCTTGTCAAAAGAACTCTATAAAGCATTAGAGGTTCGAGTATTTTCTTCTCAAAGGTAGCCTACTCTGTTATCAAGAAGGAAATACAGACCTAACAGCTTTCTGCACAGAAGCATGGAATGGTTAGGGTTGGAAGGGACCTTAAAGATCATCTAGTTTTCTTTATTTCAGTAGATCTATAACACAACAGCGATGGTGGTGTAACACAAATC
Organism: Amazona ochrocephala; assembly: GCA_039720435.1. NCBI lineage: Eukaryota > Metazoa > Chordata > Aves > Psittaciformes > Psittacidae > Amazona > Amazona ochrocephala. Next base: position 125,747,532 of record CM077878.1, read on the forward strand.
CAATCAGAAAATTGGTGGGTTTGCATACGGCACAAGGTTTTACTCCCATCAGCAAATAACGCAGGGAATCATCCTTATGATGACAATTCATACCAGGTACTGAATAGCTTTCACTACAGACAGCGAATGAGCATAAGACAGCATTCAACAGATTCTGCGCGGCTGTTCAAACCTGATATCCTGACATTTGATCCATCCCCATTTAACAAACGTGTTTAAAAGCGGGCATAAGTATGAAATACAGCTTCTTATGTCCAGGCCTTATTTCATCACACTGCTGCTGCTACTCGGCCCCTACCCCGGCTGCATCAACTTGCATTCAGAAGCACTACTGACAATTCAGGTCAGTGCTGACTTGAGGATCTCTGTATTATCTTACACCCTTCTGGTACATGCTGCAGTGACACCTGAACATCCCGGGTAACTTGGGAGTCAAGCTAAAACTGCTCCCCAGGTCAGATTCAACTAACTGTACACAGCTCATTGCTCTTCAGTTTCCTCTTCTGGATTCTGGCCATTTGCAGTTAGACATAGTCTTCACAGAACCTATACGAAGCAGCATCCGAAACCCTCTCTCTTCTTATGCCCATAAACAAGAAGGAGGTTCATTCAGTAATTTCCCAAGGAAATTAGTGTTATATAATTAAACAGTTCGTTTTCTGCCCCATCGTTCCATCGCTACCAATTCACTGGCTAATTTAAGCCCACATTGGCAGGAAGTTTGAAGATCTTAATACTTTTAGGATTCCATGTTTCATAAAACACACAGCAGCCAAATACAACACAAACACAGACCCATCAAACATATGGTCAGCCAGCCAGCCCGTAAATCCCTGCACAGCACACGCAGCCACAGCTCCCCGCTCCCAACCAAACAGCTGGAAAACGAGGAGAAGGAGGAAAACCTTGTCAAGAGAGATCAGGACCAGAAGGAATTAACTCCGCCTGTAAAGGTTTGCCTCTAAACGTATTCCCTTCCTTGAGAAACTTAACACTTCTCTATAGCCAACACCACATTACACCACGTTCAAGTGCAGCCCAAAACCTGGTAAAAATAGATCCATGAGGATACGCAAAATGTGCCATTCTGCCTCAGAAAGCGTGCGATTAACCTCAGATTGCTCACCAGTCTGGTCTTACTACTGCTTCCCGTTTGGCCTTACTCTCTACCATATTTGCCATCCTTGCTATGCTCATGCTGCCTGTACTAGATTAATTAAACCTTTCCCTGTGAAAAAGTGGAAATATTAAACAATAAATAACCTTGCATCATACACATTTTGCTTTGGAAAACAAATATACAGAAATGAGAACGGCAAGCACAATTCTTTAATCTCCTTTGAGCCAAAACTTTCCCAGTTGGGTTGCTCTCTGCTGTTCCTCACAAATCTGAGATTGCCTAACCTATGCACGCTATATACTTGATGTCTTCATAAAGAAATAACACCTTTTAACATGACATTAACTTTCTAAAGGAAAAGATGTAATTGTTCCCACAGGCACTAAATAGGGGTTTGAGCTTGGTCATGTGAAGAACACTTGTCTTTTCAAAGTCTGTCAGTGATCACAATGCATATCTGAAGGGGGCCACAAGGATGCTGGAGAGGGACTCTTCATCAGGGACTGCAGCGATAAGACAAGGGGTGATGGGTTCAAACTGAAACAGGGCAAGTTCAGGTTAGATCTAAGGCAGAAGTTCTTCCCTGTGAGGGTGCTGAGGCGCTGGCACAGGGTGCCCAGAGAAGCTGTGGCTGCCCCATCCCTGGCAGTGTTCAAGGCCAGGTTGGACACAGGGGCTTGGAGCAACCTGCTCTAGTGGAAGGTGTCCCTGCCCATGGCAGGGGTTGGAACTGGGTGAGCTTTAAGGTCCCTTCCAACATAAACCAGCCTGTGATTCTATGCAAAGTAAGAAAGCACTGCCACTGACCAGAATGACAGCAGCCACTGGCCATGGCCAACGGCTCCTGCTTCCCTATAACCCCTCACTTTTGCAAAACCCTGGGGGCTTAGTGGTAGAACCAATGCAAACTGGATTGCTAACAAAATGACACTGGACACGGTACTTAAAGACTTCCTTTTTAAGAACGGCCAAAAGCACTTCATTCCTTGCAGCTAACAAATCCTAGTGGAATTTGAGCTCCTTCAATTTTGTGCACTGCTCATATAATTGTATATGTCCTGCTTTGAAGGAATCATAGAATTATAGAATCAGCTGCACTGGAAAAGACCTTTAAGATTATCAAGTCCAACCATTACTCCAGGGCTGTAAGACCACCACTAAACCATGCCACTGAGGGGAGCTTCATATTTCATATTTATTCTTCAATCAGAAGTTTCCAATCTTGCTCATTTCCCACTAAATTTACCCCAAAAAAAGCAATTAAAAAGTAATCTGGACAACTGCAGGGTCTTTACAACTTAGCAGAGTATTTTCTGCTTACTTAAATACATTTACAAATGTATTGGACACAATGAAAATTCTGTATTTTGACTACAAGTCCTCTGGTTTGATCCTGACTTCAAGAGTTAGTATTCACCCAAATCTAACTCGTAGCTTCAAACAGGCCAGGAAACAGTACTGCTAAACAGTACAGTCAAGGCAGGCTACTGCTGTACAAACAGGAGGGACAGAACACCGGGATATGGGACAAAAACCATCATACCTACTAACAAACCCACAGCAATCAGTTATTGGTTGAAAACAAAGAGGATGCTGCAGGCTTGCTACAGTCTACAGCAGCAAGAACACACTGCATTTTCTGTCCTCAGGAAGAGTACTAAACCAGAACCTAGCAGCTCACTTTCACAACTGGATCCTTCTTTTCAATCCCACTTCACATCTCACTGCAAACTACGCACTTCTCAAGAGCTTAAGTGCCATTCTGGCAGTTTCACATAAGCGTCTACAAAGGCCGTTGGGTGATTTCTGACGGGCGGCGTTATTTGCCAAGGCTAGATTGTGATATCCTAAGCAAACATCCAACAGGAATTGCACGTCTCGGGAACATTTTCAGATGTAACAAACCGGGATAATGCCGCCTGAAACGAAAACAGAGGCAGATTCTGAAGCACCGGGTTGTGGGGGTTCTCTGAGCTGGAGTTACGTAAAAAGTCAAGACCTAGCAGAGATTTCCGCCACCTTCTTGATAACATTAAGAGGGCTTTTCAGCAGAAGAGAACCCAAACAACTTAAAGCTGACCCAGTGCGCACAGCTTCCAATGCAAGGTGAACACGCCGCTTTGCTTGCGCAGTGCAACTTCTCCTTACAGAGGCCTGAATTACTAATTCAAGGATACTGACAGCACAGGAGCATCCCACATGCAAAACAAACAAGAACAGTTGGATTCTCCCCCCCTCACTGTTTTCCTACACTCCTCAGGTTACCACAACAGATGCTTTTGGAAGAAACTAAGTCGAGGAAGCAGCGCAATTTAGGACCTTCTTTTGCTGGAAATAAAGTTCTGGAATTTTAATTTTGTTTTAAAAAGGGATTTTTAACGAGGTATAAAATCACTCACAGAATAGAGAGGGAAGGTTGCAAAGGAAAGCTCAGAAATCAGCCCACTGCAGGGGGACTGGAATTAGGTGACCTTAAGGTCCTTTCCAACCCTAACCATTCTGATTCTAACCCTGCCTATTAAGATGATCACCTCCAAACAAACCCAACAAGTGTCTATTACACCTCACTGTTGCTGTGAAGTGATGACTAGGAAGATCTGCGGACACAAGCTCCCGTACAGCCTGTTAGCTCTCGGCAGCCGGGCAACCCAGCGGCGAGCGGGAGCCTCCGTGGCCCGGGGCATCAGCGCTCCGAGACTCCAGGGCAGGAGGGACGCCCAGTTTCAAAGCAGTTGGCAAAGTCTCTCCGGGTTAGAAGGATGGAGAACGCTGCGCACGTTCCGACATCTGCAGCCGAGCTGCGGGTTGCTCCGGGCACCCCCTCGCCCCGCCAGTCTCGAAGCCGAGGCGGCTCAGCCCCCGCCGCCCCCCGAGCCAAGGCGGCCCACGGCGGCTTCGTCCTCCTCCGGTCCCCTCCGCGGCGCCCACGGCCCGGCATCCCCGGGCGGAGGAAGGATGCCTGCCACCGCGCCAGCGCTCCCCGGAGGGAGCAGCGGCACCCGCCGCTCCCCCACGCACGACACAGCCCCTCCGCTGCAGCCGCCGGGGTGCGGAGGTGAGCGGGGAGAAGCGGCGGAGGCGCCCGCTGCCGCTCCCCTCAGCCCGGCTCCGGGGGTACCGCTCGGCCCCGGCGCGCCCCCACCTCCCGGCTCGATGGGAGCCCGCCCCCGTCACCCGTGTCCCGGGGGAGGAGAGGGAGAGGAAGGGGGCCGCGGGGAGGGGGGAAGGGCGCGCTCGGGGGCGAGGGGAGCCCGTTATTGGCCTACTTACCGTCAATCGCCATGATCCGCGGTGGGCCGGACCCGGCGCCGCGCACGCAGCTCCCCGGCGCTGCCGGGCGGAGCGGCCGCGAGACGGGAGCGCTGGGCGGAGGCGGCGGGGAGGGGCCGGGCGCGTGGCTCCTCCCGCCGCCACGGCAGCGCCGCCGCCGCCCCGGCCCTCGGGGAGCGGCTGCGCCGGCAGCGGGTCCGGGCGAGCCCCGGCGCTGCCGAGGCCACCACTGACCCGTGACACTGAGGCCTCGTCTCCACGGTGCGTGAACACTTGCAGGGACGGTGACTCCAGCACTGCCCTGGGCAGCCTGTGCCAATGCCTGAGCACCCTTTGGGGAAGGAATTGTTCCTCAGCTCCATCTAAACCTGCCCTGCTGCAGCTTGAGGCCGTTTCCTCTTGTCCCGTCCCTTGTTCCTTGGGAGCAGAGCCCAGCCCCCTCCTGGCTCCATCCTCCTCTCAGGCAGTTGTATGCAGCGATCAGGTCCCCCCTGAGCCTTCTCTTCTCCATCTGAACCCCCCAGGTCCCTCAGCCGTTCCCCATCACACTGTGCTCCAGGCCCTGCACCGGTTCCGTTGCCCTCCTCTGGTCCCTCTGCAACAGCTCCATGTCTTTCCTGTACTGAGGACACCAGCACTGGGCACGGTGCTGCAAGTGGGCTCTCACCAGAGCAGAGCAGAGGGGCAGGATCACCTCCCTCAACCTCCTGGTCACGCTCTGGGGGTGCAGCCCAGGATAGAGCTCACTTTTGCTAAGTACAGCAGCAGGAAGATGGAAATGTCAGCATTAAAACTACCCATGTGGCCTTCACTTGCTCCATTGCACTAGGGACACACCACAACACGATGCTGCTGCACATTCACACACTCTTTCTTCCTCCCATCGTACGTCTGACTCTTGCACAAGACAGATGGCATTTGAGAGTGAATCAGGACGCTGTGGTGAACAAAGACACCATAAATCTCAGGTTTGGTGGCCTCCATTTCTAACTATAACGTTCTGTAACCGTAGCGGCCGGTTTCCCTGTAGTTTTGGGGATGTAAAACTGAAATAACTGTCACGTGGAGCCACATACACAAGCACTCCACGTATCTTCGGAAGGGTTTAACACCTTCAGATTTATAGCAGCCTTCAAAAACCTCTTAAAGTGAATTTAATGCTAAAAGGGATTTGAAGGAATGAGAAGGGATTAATGAATCTGCAGTTCTTTATACAGGGGATGGTTTTGGGGAGGCAGGTGTTTTCGAGGAAACCAAACCTGTTAGTACATGCAAATAGGTTTGTTTGGACATGCGTGGACTGCCAAACACAGGGACATTCTCACAAGGTCGTCAGAAAGGTCTCTTTGGTACCAGCATAATCCTTCTGCCAAATGTTAAGTCACTCTTCAGATCCCAGAAGCATTCATCTCCTTTAGTCTAGCAGCCTTCAGAAATACTGTGTCGTATGGAAAAATCAATGGCTTGTCTCAGTTTCATTCCTCACCTCAGTTAGAAGAAGTGAGGAGTTTAAAAGCCAAGTCCGCTGGAGCGAAATAGCCATCTTGGAAAACACAAGTCCGGAACGTCAGACACTTGTCCAGACAAGAAGCAGCTGTAAAAGGACCTCCAAAGAGAAAACGTTAGCAGAACTTAAGGGCAAATATATTTCTCTGTGCCAGCACTGACATTTACCGCAGATACCCCGATGGTTTTCCGGCTGTTCCTAGAAAGTGTTCCAGCCCTGGAGTTTTCTGTACGAATTGTCTTGATAGCCATCTTCCTGATGATATTACTGTATTGAGCACAGCAATAAAGGCTCCTGTGGGACCAAGCACACAGTTAGAGTTGTTATTCTTCTCTTTTATTATTATCTGTATTTCATTTCTCCCCCCGCTTTTGGCAGCATCCCCATACGAAGGCACTACGAGGCACTGCCGTTAGCAAAACTTGCTGGGGCACAGGCGTCCACCCATACAGAAGCTGGGATTCAGTCTGTGGGATGTTTCAAAAGCCCTCTAAAACCTTTGGAGAGTCTCACATGTCACCACATTTCTGTGATTCATGGATGCAATTAACAGAGTGGGATGCAGAAGTTTGCATCGTTGGACAAACTCTTTGTGAGGGTGAGGAGTGAATATGTTTGTGAATTAGTGACATTCCCATTGGAACTCTTTGAACAGGCTGTTCGTTTGCCGAACACAAAAGAAACACATTTCTGCCAAAGCAGTGATTTGCTCAGTTTGGAAAAACAGTTTCAGAGCATGAGGAGCAAACATGATTCCGCATCGATGAAGAAATGGCATGAAAAATATGTATGAGGAACCAAAACACGACTTTGCAGAGCTCTGCTGAATCAGATGGGTTCTATTTGTGCTTTAGTTTCACAAGCACATGTTTGAAATGTCTAAGCTTTATTCAAGCATCAGATACTCCTGCCCACCACCAGGAGAGCCTCAGTTTTCAACGTTACCAGCAGGGACGAATCTTGAACAAACTTCCAGATCTCGACTATTTTTGTTTTGTTCCCATGGTATAATTGTGACAGTGTGAGCTATAGCTTCATCCTTTCCCTGCATAAAAGGAGTGCAGCTGATCAGTTTGGATGTGTCATAGGCTTTCTACTAAATCCAACGGGCAATTCATTCTGCTGATAGCACTTACATGTGATCCTACGAGTCTGCCATTGGCAGACAGCTGTGCACAAACGTGACCGCAGCTCAACACGAGACCTTAAGCAGCAGTGATAATTCAGTAACATACAAACTGTTCACAGGTCAAGAAGAGCTTCCTGTCAAAGGGAAGAACTGTCACCCCTTGTGACAGCAGATTTGCCAACAGCAGCACCACTAACTGACATGTATTGGAACAATTTCGTCCCCTAAGCCCTAAAGTTTTCAACAAGCCATCTACACAGGAGAAACTTCTCCCATGGCACTGATGTGAAGCCACTTTGGCAATTGAAATTGAAAGCTGCTGGAAACTTTGAGGGCCATAGGAAGGTAAATACATTAAAGATCATGAAGGTCTCAGACAAGTACAGTAGTAGAATGGAAGTATATGTACAAGATATAGTATAGTTATATATAGAATCATGGAATGGTTTGGGTTGGAAAGGACCTTAAGATCATCTCTTTCCAAACCCCCTGCCATTGTCAGGGACACCTGACGCTAGACCACGTGGCCCAAGGATCTGTCCAACATGGTCTTGAACACTGCCGAGGATGGAACATGTACCACTTTCTTATACGTGTGTGTATATATATATATATATATTCAAAATGGGAAATCATTCCATTTTAAGACCAAGTCTGTTTAATATCCCTTAGTGCCATTGTTTATATACATTTTTGTGTGTGTATGTTTGTTCTTATACATATAATCACTTGCTTTTTCTGAGTAGAACTCTGCGCTGATTTTTCTCAAAAGCAGCAAATATTTTATGTGAGGTTACCTCACAGTTCTGCGTGCTCTGAGCCTTGCTGTAAATTGATTCTTTGCACATTTAAGGCATGATCCATGCCAAACCTATTTGGATTTCCTCTTCCACCTTAGCCATAATCTTAGTCTTAAACCAGCTATGATTAAAGAGACTATGCAAGTGAAAACAGAGAGTATATGAAAACCATAGCATAGATGAATGCAAAGGCTGACTGAACGGTTGGAAAACACAGGCTATCAGTAACCAGAAAGGTTGGAGTCCTGCTAATTAAGATGCGGGAGAGATTAGCTATCTGTAATTGTTTCGATGTGAACAAAATGGGTTCACACTTAAACAAACAGTGGAAGAAAGCTTCGAACAGCTGGATGTAAATCTGGTGGAATGGTGCCATCTCAGTCAGCTGTAGGTGCTTTGCAGAGACATAATGGCTTCACTGAAATGCCATTGGGGAGGGGGGCAAAATGAAAAGCATGTGCAAGACCTTTCACTTCAGGAAAAGAACTTTTAATCTCAGGCCTTTTGGCTTTGTATGATATTTTAACATAATATTGACATCTAAATGAACAGTCTTGATTTTATCAATATAAAGTCTTTCAGTTTGCATATCTGGCCCTTTCTTGAAGTTTCACTTAATGGGGTGTTCCAAGAGCGGGGGAGGGGGTGTCTGTGCATGCACCCACACCTCCCTGTGTGTGAGCGTGGCTTTTCTCTGGTTGTATTTCAGGCTGGAACGAAAACAGACTTTGGAAGAACAGCTCAAAACTCCCACAAACCTGAAGTTCTGTGTGTGTTTGGTTCTGGTTTATTTTGAGAGGGTTTTTAACCAGGAGCCTCACAGAAGTCCCAGAAGGAAGCAGTCTGATGTGCAGTTCGAGGGTATTCTACCCTTGTGGATTACTTACAGGAAAGCAAAAAATCAGGTGTGACGATGTTGAAACGAAGAGGCAAACAGACAACCTCAAAAGCTCTAACCCATAATGTTGACATTAAAACATGACCTCTGAAACATCTCCCAAAGTCCTATCTCCCAAAGATGTTACTGCTCCAGCAGATGGAAAGATGGCTAGAATGATAATGATGTTTTGTGCCCTAACTGATTTGGGATATGAGTTTACAACTTACCCTAGGAGGTTTTGGCAGCAGTTCTGTGGACGCTGCCAATCAGACTTGCAACTTCACGTCCACTCAGGTTAGTTTCTCACACACAGTGTTCTTTGTTAGGACATTAAAAACCTGACCTTTCAATACTAAGCTTTGCATTATCAAGTTGTTGGCACTTGCGTAAATAACCTGTGACTGTTATTTAGCTTCTCATAGGTTTTGAACGCTAGGAAAGACAGCCTGGGCCCTCTGACAGAAACTGCAGAGCTACATCTGGTAAGAGCGATCTACCAGATACCCTCAAGTCTGCAATTGTTGGAACAGGATCATAAACCTGACTCTTGAAGCAAGTGATTTGGCCAAATACCACTCAGTGTGTAACTTTGCGCTCATGAATGATTGAGAAACTGGAAAAGATTATTTCCAGCAGCACTTTCCTTCTGCTGACTTTGGGGCTCCACAAAGTCAGATTTCCAACTAGGATACAGTTGGAAAAGCTCCTGTGAGCTAAGGCGAGGAGCAAAGGTTTTTGTTCAGTTTCTCAATCTGTTTTCGCTGTTTCTCAATCCATGTTTTCTCATTGTTAGTCTCTGGGCAATGCATCTGCTACAGAAATAACAACTGAAGACATAAATAACAACGTGGATTTTAGTGCCAGGATATTCCAGCCATGAGTCACATGCAGACTTCAGAGATGGATAAATTAGATACTGAGTCTTACTGGTACACTCATAAAAAGCTTCACTGGATTGAGTTCCTCAAGTAAACATGATTCCGCTGTGTTGCCTTGCACTGTTCCAAAACAAAAGCATCATGAAGATACAGCTAGCGCTGGTAAGTGCAATTCCAAAGAAATGTGCCTGTCAATGAGCATGTGTGCTCAGACAAACCACAGAAATCATAAATCAAAACCGTGCCAAAAACTCCTGTGCCAAATTCATCCAGAATCCATGCAGACATAACAGTTTTTCCATGAGAAGCTGAACTAATGAAGCAGGCTTCCTGCAGATGTAGTTCTTCACTTATTGTCTCCATCCCTCCTAGTGGGACATCCCTAGCTCACCCCCATCACACCCCCTGTTATATCCCTAGCGATAATAGAATGTGTTGCAATTATTCCAGAGCTTTGCCATTGCTTTTGAACAGTCAAGAAGCTGCAGAACAAAAGGTATAAATGATGAACTGTCGTAACTGATTAATTCTGACCTTTTCTTCAATGGCAGCACTAATGTCATTCTCTTTTCTCTATGCAGAAGTGAGTTTCCATGAAACTAGAAGGAACCTAATTATCTCTGGGATCTCGATGAACTTGACCAACTGATCCAAAGCTGAAGCTTCCTTCAGCTTGGCCAGGTAGAAGCGTTTGACAAAGAGAGCATGCTCACATAAGCCTCATTTGCTTAGGAAGTCAGGCTAAAAATCACAAAGCCCCACAAACAGTCTACACAACTCCAGCAGAGGATGAAAAACGAGCCCCTCAGCTACACCTGCAAAACAAAACACACAGATTAACAACAAAGGCCTCCTTGCTTTTTCAAAGACAGGTATCACACGGGTATCCCACCACACAAGTGGTTTGGAATTACTGTACTTTCCTATAGAACAGTTACATGGACTTCTAATTAGAGAAACCATAGCATGTAATAACGAGAGGGAAATAGGCAAATGCGTTGTACGAAGAAACTGCTGTTCAGAAAGTCATGTCTATTTTTTTAATGGAACCAATCTTCATCAAAAAGCTATCAAAAGTAATAAAATGGAACAAAACCAAATTCAATCTCCGTTATTCACACTTAAAATATTAAAAGGTGATGGGAAGATATGACCCAGCTCTCCTGGAGAGCTATTTTTAGAAAGAACAAAATCCAGGATGCTAACAGAGCCTACGGGCCTGGCTCGTGCCAGCACAAAATGAATGACCTTGCTCTCACGACCTGATCTGACGCAGACGAGAGGCTGCAAATGGCTTGAATGGAGACTGAGCTGCATCAAGCCACAAAACTGTAGCATACACAGTGTTGGTTACTAAAACATTTCAATCTCAAACTGCTTGAATAGTACAAAGGTTCTTCTGTCAGAGTGTTAAAGTAGATTTCTCACCAACTGGCACTGAGAATATGAGAGTGGGAGAGATTCACCTCTCTGAGGCCCAGGTAGCTCATAAAAGCGGTACATGCATAGGCGGTGGTGGCAGCACAGGGAGTTAAAAGTCTTCCCAAGGAAGGGGAAATGACAACAGATCTGCACAGCGGTTTACGGTGTTAGTGGCATACACCATGCGTGCCAGGCCTGTTTTATTGACTAGCCCTGGCCAAATCTACCCCCAGTCGCTGTTATTGGCTAACCTTGACAAAGTCATTCCCGTTGCCATGAAACAGCTTCCTTTGCTCTCACTCTTCATCTCCCTCTAATTGCCTTTAGTGCTCTCTCTGATCCTCTGCTTTGTTTCTTTGCCCTCCCACCTGTAACCTGGTGAGCTTGAAGCTGTCACTTCTGGATTGCACAGAGTACTTTTGTGTAGCTGCTGTGCATGTAAAGGAGGAGAAATTGGTCTCTGTAGAGAAGGATGACAGTATCTGTTCACAAAAGAAAGTGCTTGACAAACATTGTCCCCTTAGCAACGGGATAAGGCTGTAGCCACAGCCAGACCTCTTAGGGTCTCTCTCTGGAATGAACTGCTATCCTTAACCGTTCCTACTGGGAGGCTTGAGCAGAGTATATAATGTGCGTTTAATTTCTTTCTAATTGCAGTGGCTTGTTTTGTGTATGCTCCTGCACAGCTGAGAGCTCAAGCCTGCGGAGTACTCAGTACTTTCCCATTGGATTCAGTCCCTAGGAGCAGTATTGTGAAAACTGTTTTGAAAGGAACAAGGTTCCAAAGGCTGCATCCATCTGATTTCATGCTTCTTTTTACCGACAAAAGCTTTAGCATGCCTTGTAATTATCGCAAATATTCCAAAGGTATACAGCACCGTATGATCTACTCTGATTTTTGGACTTAGCAGAGCTGTTCTTAATGCTCTTTCGGAACATATGTTCCGTTCTTACTTTTAAAATATCTACCAGAACATGTAATTCATTCTGATAGCACCACAAATATTCTATTGATGCATTAATGACACTACTGAACCTAGGAAAGAAGAACGCAGAATTGTTAAAATCACTGTTCAATGCAGGAACCTATTTAAATACATTTTTTTGATTACCATTTCTATTGCCTATTAAAAGAGTTCCTTCTGTGAAAGAAAAAACCCCAACTAACCCACATTATATGTAAACTGGAAGTATAGTCCTGCTTCTTTGAAAGATGACTCCTTTGTACAGTTACAGCGAGATTAAGAATTCAGCGGAAGAGCAGAGCTGTAGAATCACAGAATTAAAGCATGATTTGTACGCAGTACTCAGGCTTTATCTACATCGTTTAAGGTAATTAATAAAAAGCGACTGAATTAGTTCATTAAAAGCATTTTCGAGTTGCTAGCTGAAGCATGGGATTTTGAAAATCACCCCGTTTCCAGGCTGGCTGTTATTTAGCAGAAACTTCCACAACGTTTTCTGAAATGCAAATGCCCATTTCTGCCTTCACAGAGGCACAAATGATAAAAGAACCCCTCAGTAACAACTAATCTGAGGTTAGTTTGCAATTGAAGTATGTAAAACAAGCTGCTTAAGAGCCAGTAAGCTATCCTGCTTTCTCCTTTCCTGAGACTCAGCCTCTTCCATTAGGAGAAACAAAGTCATATATATTCTAGTCAGACCTCCTTGATTCCCTTCCAGCCTGAATTACCCTCTGCTCCTACCGATCCCCCATGGTAATAAGGAATTCAAACACGGCAAACTCACATTAAACTGAGGAGGTTTTCTATAGAGATACAGCTCCAACCCTAGAACAGTAGGTAAGTAAACATGATTCCCCCAGGGATGCTGGCACCAGCCAGAGCTGCCAGGGCATAATAGCACTAGAGCAGGATTAGTTTGGTAGGGGAATGGATGAGGTGTGTTTGCAGTGTATGGAAACAAGAGCAGTAATGCATTAACCATATTGCTTTAAAACCTTTCCTTCTGCTTGACGGGAGTTTGACTTTGGCATAAATGTACTTTGGCCATCTAAATGTTTTCCACAAAAAGACCTATCATGATTTCTCTGCTTTTCAAACAGCTTACAGTAGACATAGTGAAATAAAACAGTGTTTCATTTCAGATGTATTACATGCCCATCGAGTACTCACTTTCTGAGAGAGACAGATACACAAGTAACTTTGGGCAAAAAATGCAGTGGAGAACTCAAAGGAAACATGAGAAATACCCACAAATCTATGAAACTGAAAAAACCCCAAATATCCTAAAAAAACAAGTTACAATTCCAGGGTTTTTTTACTACAATATTGTTAAAACTGTGAGGAACAGCTGTCTAAAATGATGCTTTCTAATTTTCTGCCTTCTTTGTCCTTTTCAGTATGAAACTTTTCATTCTTTCCAGCTACATGCTACCCCGCATCTGGAACCTCTCCACTACTGATGTCAATCTACAATTACTTTGCCTTGGCAATTCTTGTTGGCTCCCAAAATCGTTTTCAGTCCAAGAGGTGGTCCAAGTGAAAGCTGTATTTCTCCACCACCATTTTCTTTGCCAATTCTCCCAAAGTCATTGGTCCTTGTTGCTGGTTATCATCTGTGTGCTTCATTCCCACTCCTCTACACACACTTGGTGTCCTTGGTAGGTCAGTCTTTGGCTCTGCATTTTATTTGAACCTGCTTCCAAGCCTTACCTTTGATACTCTTCTAATTGCAGACTGTGTGGCTCTCCAAAAGAGAAAAGTACTCTACTGGAATTAAAACCCTATCGTTTAGGGCAGGATCTGGCCCACCTTTAAATTATTTAATGAGATTAATCATTTTTTGCATAATACAGTATTTTAGTCCAAGTTCGTTTGGTCACATCTTCATTGCACTGACCCCCACAATACTGTTGCAAGATAAGGAAATAAGATTTCCTTTATTTCACATAACTAACAGTGATATAGAAGCTGTAACCGCCTTGCTCAATGAAACAGGACTGGGGATATCCTGTGGCTCTGGGCTCAGTTGGCGCAGCCTGAGTATCTCCACACTGTGCATGACCCTGGTTTCTGTTTTGGTCTCATAAAATGCCTCTGTGGTCCTAAGTCATTATTATTGTGTACATGATTTTTTTCTATTCAGAACATCTCAACTCATGTAAGAGGTATGTGCAATCCATCAGAGTGTATTTCATAGCATTTACTGATACACTGCACGCCACTGGGCACGTTATAGTGATACAAAGAGATAGTTAAGGGTGAAAGGTCTGCTGGGAATGTGTTGGGAACCATACAGTGTACAGGGACCCGGTACTGGGTTTTCTGTACCACCCAGTGCAAGAATTTAGGTATGATAAATGGCTTAATAGCTTCTTATGAGCCTAAGGAGGCCTGAATCAGGGCTCTGTATCCCTAAAGATAAATGTACTAGGTGGTCTAGATGTACTGAGATCACTTGGCCCAGCCCTGAAAACCCAGTGGAGCAGATTTTTCTTACACTAATTAAATGCAAGGCACATCGCTTGGATGTAAACTTACACAGTACACGTTTTATTTCAGGGTATGGATAATACAGTGACACTGATACCAGGCAATTCATACCATGGAAGATGATGCCATTGTAAAACAATTCAGCTTTGTTCATTTTCTCTATGGAAAAGCTGCTTCCATAAGCTATTAGGGAAGTTATTTTCAACCAGATCTCATCTTCAGCAATGTTTCTCTGGTGGCTGAGTTCCCTCGGGTTAGTATTTTTTTGTATGGAAAGGGCACTGGGATTTCTATTACATGTCTCTATGGTTTGAAACAGAAACAAGTACTCATTTAGCTATTAAAGTTGATAAGATTCACAATTCATGAGCTGTGAATTAATATACAAACTGAATTAATGAACTTACACAAATTCATAGACTTATGGTAAATGAATTAATATGCGGACTGCAAGAGGAGATAACATATGGGACCTGATGTTGCACGGAAACACTCTGTCACTCAGCTATATGTTAACATTGCTCTCAGACAAAGAGGAAAGCCAGCATACTCAGTCTAGCAGACCAGCACCATCATTTAATCCACTGAATGACTAGTGCTACTCGACCTTTTCCTTGGCACAGAACACAGTTCTCTCAGTCAAGGCAAATCTAAGCCTAGGAAGCCAATATTCAAGTTCCCACTTGAATACTGAGTATTCGAGTTCCCACTTGAATACTTTTTCCTACCACGATAGCACAGCAAACATAGCTTAGAGCATACATTCTGACAACATGATGGGTTATAGATCACAAGTGTTCTTGCTATGTATATATATAAATGTAAATACTGGGTATTTACATATATACATATGTATATATGTAAATACCATGTAACTTCAGTACCTGATTATTACTCAAGTGTAAGCAGTGGGGTTTTTTTTGGCTTTTTATCCTTCCTTAGGTTTAAAACATGTCCATTAGGATTATTTCTTCCCATTGATCACCAGCTTTATAAATCTACCCTGCTTCTTCTTAGCAGCATACTAAAACTGCAGCTCACAGGAGTCAATGCTTTTACTCCAAATGAGTTAGGAAACTAATTGCCTTTTGCAAAACTGACACAATAGGGGACAACTGGTCACAACAAAATCACGACATACTCTCCTGCCACTCATAATTAACTTTTCCTTGGAATGAGAAGAACATGCTGTCCTGCTGCAGAAATAACAGTATGTTTGGTTGTGAGCCAGAGGCAGTGATAAATACATTTCTGATTAAGCCAGCAACTTCATTTACAAGCATCTGATTTAAAACCACTACAAACCCCCCACAAATCAAAAAACCAAAACCCACCTTTCAGAAAATACAATGATAGGAACCACACAACTGGGATCTAGTGCACAGGGTTGAAGTCATAACTTGGCCTCCCCACTGCTGCCACTAACCCGCTGCACTACCATGAGCAAGTCATTGGATGTCTCTGTCTCAGTTTCCATACTTGTGGGGAGAGATTTACAGGTTCAAGAATCGAAAGTCCTTAACTGAACTATATCCTGCCTGCAGGTATTTATGCTGGGGAATTTTAGCAGAGTTACGTGCCCACGTGATATGATTAAGGCCAAAGGAGGAGAGATAATCCAGCTTTACACAAAGTAAGATCCATGCTGCACAAGTCCCACTCACAGGTTTTGCCACAAAATATACCAGTCTTCTAAAAGTGTGCCCTTGTTTCAAGGCACCATATTCCAACCGTATCAGACCGGTCAGAGCAGCAAAATGAGCATCATTCATCTTCCCAGTTAACGACCAGACATTTACTTTTAAAGATAACATCCTGCTCTGTGTCCTACATGAGCTGGAAATATGTGATTGAACAGAAAGCATGCAATTACATGCTGATGTGCAGTAGGCAGAGAATAGTCCCGAGTGACTCCAGGGAGAAATGTATCACTGGATAGAAAACTGATCTGAGCCACAACATCAAAGTGAAATGCTCACCCTCTAAAACTTTCTGCTTTGGGAAAAGCAAGCATCTTTCATCACTGCTTGAGGATGACCACAGAGCTTTTCTGTCTATTGGGGTGAGCCTTTTAACACTCCATTATTTTGGTCGCCCAACTTTACATATCATATTTTGTTTCCAATTGCCTTTGGTTTGCCAAATTGAAAACATTTGCCCAACGTTTTCCATCTTTGGTCTCATTTTGGAAAGTTTAGACAAGGGTTTTGCTGTTTGGGAGAGTGTGCTTACAGGAAAAGACTGTTTCAACAGTGTTAATCTATTACCACTTACCTTTCCCCTGTCTATTGGCTCTGTTACTTCCCCGGTTCAGTACAGGGAGATGTAATAAGTCAAAATCTAAATCAAACAGACTTCTATGGTCTTCTGCGGAAGCCACAGTAAACTACCCTTTGCACAGGAGCAGCAGAAGCTGGAAGTTTGCTTTGAAAATGTCACTGCATTTCACTAAATGGGCCCATATTGATCTGTAGTAACACCAAAGGCACCAAAACACATGGGGAACGGCTCTTTGCTTTCCTGGTATCTGCTTGTTTACACTGGAGCTTTCTCTGATTCAGAGCACAGCCTAAACAGAACTCTTAAATCAGAATCACGCCTGCCCTGTAAAACTCATATCCTTTATTTGAAAGACTGTAAGATGTGTACTCTAATAGGTGAGGAGCTGAAGGGAGAGAAAGAATAGTTTTCTCAATAAAGAACAGGGCAGGCAGTGGAGAGCTGTGTTTCTGTTGCCAGCTCTACCACACGCTGCTCATGCTACATTAGACAAATCAACAGTTTTTATGCAGATACTCTTTATACAGCTGATAAGGGAAAAAAACTAGCTCAGGATTTGTTTTAAAATTGATGGAACAGTTTTTCATGGGTTAAAACCCCCCAATTTTTAAAATACTATTGGAAAATATGAAGGATTTTTATGATGCTTTGGAGAGGAAAAAGACCAGAAGAGAAAGAAAAAAAAAGCCACATTTCACTTTCATATGTGCATAAATTAAGATCATAAAGCAAAACAAGACAAATCAAAGGATCTGACTTTCAAGCTTTCAAACGCATTATTCCACCTGGCTTACATTTTGCCCAAAGAAATAGATGCTGCTGTCTCCAGACAGGGAGAGAACACCACTTAGGAGGCCTGTTCAGCAGAGTCTAACCAGGCTGTGACCTGTGAAGCAGCGCTCCCCCACTGCTCCATGGTGACAGTACAAAAGGGTGCGTGGGAAGCGAGAGGAGGCGTATGGCTGATGAATCCATGCCAGTGTTGTTCCACTGGCAAAATCCCCTCTCGGAGAAGGGAAGCTGCTGCTGAAGCTCCTGCACACAGAAGGCTGCAGCTGTGTGCATGAAGTACTTATGCAACCTGGGAAAGGATCGGGGGTGGTTTTATCACCAACACATTATACCTCTGCTAAACACTCTCCTTGTTCCTCGGGGCAGTGAACAGAATTAAGCTCCGAGAACAGAATCTGTTAATATGAATGGAGAGAAATAATCAGGGTTTTTGCTACCAGGCAACTTGGAGGTACCAGAGTTTTTCCACTGTGTTTTAAGGTCCTGTTGCCATAGTAGGCAGAAGAGTTCAGAACGGTGAGCTGCTGTTCATGGGAGGGACTGGCTCTGAGGAGCTACAGAACAGAGGCTCGAGAAAGGACACAAAGGCAATTACAGAAGCTGCAGGGAAATGAAACAATTTTTCTTTTAGCCCAATGTTTGCAGGTTCTGCTTTGACACCGAGGGAATAAATGCCAAGAAAAGAAATTTCATCTGCCCTCCAAGCAATGTGATTTTAAAAAGATCAGACCATACTCTCAATATATGGTGACAGTGTTCAAAAAATCAAGGACTGCTCCATGTAAAAATAGTCGTGGATCAGACCTACCTCCTGAATTTCACTATGTCTTTAGGTACTGCTTTCTTTTGACTCATCTGTTCTGTAGTTCTCTAGAGTCAATTTCAGTGCCTGGCAAGCTCAGAGAAATTGTTATTATGGGGCCCTTTTACAGCCCTGGGAAGACAAAGTTAACAAACTTAGAACTTCCAAGTACTTACAGAAGCAGCCCACTTGCAAAAGAATTACATGATGCTACATTTAATTGCAGTTATTCTTAATGATATGTATTCTTCTAGACCGTGGTGCACTTCTAGAGCAAGGGACAAAAGCTCTTGTTCATTCAGTGCTCATTAAAATGTTGAATCTTTAATAGGAGCAGGATGGGATCATTACTATAAAACGATGTAAAAATGTACAGAGCTTTGATTCTGGGTATATTCCATTTTGCATCACTGAAAGTAAATCTGTTTGCAAATGCAGAATGAATATGTCTTTGTATTTGTGCCAGCACCCTCCCTGGCCTCTCCATTAGCAGCAGTAAGCTACCACAAACATGGGCTTGTAATAGGACAAAAACCTCCTGGGTCTCATTGGTGGGGAACTACAGTGACAATTATCAGCTCCCAATCTATGTTCTTCTGGCCTGATGCAGTGCCATACATTTGCATTTGTCATATAGCAAATGATAGGGCATGTTAATAGCTATTTAATAGTTGAGCAATTATTTAAACTCAAGTTAACCCTAATTACATTTTCTATTAAATCCAGGGAGTGATTTCCCCACCTCCAATGGAAAGAATCACATGGAGAGACTTAGATACAAAGAAGGCTCTCTGAAGCTTTTCTCAGGTGGGTTCCTAGAGGAGAAGACCTGGAGAAGCTGTGGCTTTTGAGTTCTTGCCTCTTTTCCCAGTCTTAGTAAGCTGAAGGATCGGCAAGTGTCAGGATAGAAACTGTCCTAAAGCAAAGACATTTAGCTTTGCTGATCCTCTTTGGCCTGATAGCTATTATGTCTTCAATGGCATGAGGAAGCAAACAGACCCAGAGGACCTCTCTGGAATAATCTTTTCACAGGTGAGCGGGATTTGCTCTTCAGACTCCCTTGCTTAGTTCTGTTCAGCAAAGAAGAAACAAGAGCATAGAAGCTGAAACAAATTCTCCCTGTATCCCCCCAAAAGATTAAATAATTCCCTCACATCATGCAGATTGTAAGTTTCGGTTCTTTGTTACCCTCTAATTAGTTTATTACTGATGGATAGCTATTGAAACACACGTAGTCCATCCCTATAATGTAAATGAAGGTTTTATTTGGGAAACCTTGAGGCAGTGAAATCAGAAATGAGGCCGTTGTTCATTCTCACTGTTGACTGGTTTAATTTAGCTTTAAGCATGTGATTAATTTTAATACTATGGGAAATTAATTATATTTGTGTTCTAATGATCAGTATTAACCTGATTAGTGACCATAAAAATTCCCAAGCAAAGCACTTAATCGCATTAGAATTAAGATTGTAAATATTTTCCTAATGGAAAGCTGCCAGTAAAACACTAGTGCTTCTCAAAGGCTACAGCCACAATAAAACACTTATAACATGACTTCCATAATGAACTTCTTATTGCTAACTCTGCTACGCAAGTTAACGGTGCCTGTAAGCTGTTAGAAACATTTCCGTACATCACAAGTAAGCTGTGCAATACTTAAATCGATGCTCTTACGCTTCAGTTCACCAGATACAGCCAAAACCTTTTCAAGAATCTCTAATTCCCAGGCAGAAGTGGTGCCCTGTCCCTATCCCCATGGCCACTGAAAACTCTTCTGGAGGCACAAACAAAGCCTTCCCTCAACCTAACCTGTCCTTCATGTGCATCATTTTCCTGCTGTTAACCCCTGAGGGTCCACTTCCGCTCCCATTCACTCCTCTCATTTCCATTCTTCATGTTCTCTTTAGGCACAGCAAGTAGCTCCAAAATGAGCCGCTGCACCCTGGAAAACACAAGCCAGAGAAGCACATTCGATGGGTAGCACAGAGAATGCCACTGCCAAGACACAAGACAACTGTTCTGGCAAATAAAAGGATGATCTCCAAAAAGGCAGCATTCTTTTCTGTCTTCCAGGAGACATACAGCCTCCTGAGCTAAGCACAGGTCTATGGCAGAGAGCCTGCATACGCAGCGCCCACAGAAAACATCTGAAGCCCACTTCTACTTCATTGTTAAAAAAGATATGCTCTGCTATGTTATTCTACACAGCCTTTCTTGTAATTAAATTACACCAAATAACCAAAAGAATCCTTACAGTTCCCCTGGGATAATATAGTTATTCATCCCTGAATCTGACCCTCCTTTATACTTTGGTATAAAAAGCTTTCTTTTACATTACTTGTTGCAAGCCCTGTCCCAGATTTAAGCCACTTTATAATACAGGGAACATATGTGTCAATGTGATCCCCAGAGGCCACCGATCATTCCCAGGTGCTAGGATGATTGCAGTTGAAGTGTTTACTTAAGATAAAACCTTTGTATTGAATTAGAAATTGATCTTCCACTTGGGCAGATAGTATTGCTTTATGTATTTATATACAGGTCTCTTTGGAAACGTCTTTCATCTGTGTGCTGCTCAGAGTGATTGAATCTTCCCCAGACGTGTGGAAATAATACTTGGAAATGCAATTCCCAGCTTTTGTGGGGCTCAGGGTGAAAGGTACTAATTCTCTTGTCGCCTCTTGGCTAAACACTTTAGCTCAGTTACCAACTGCATGCAAAGGGTGCCAGAAACGTATCGAGTCACTATTATACCTCATTAATTATGTACTGCCTCCAAACACAATGCAGCTCATGAAGTCTAAAACACAAACCAGAAAAACAGAGAATGTGCTCCTCCAGAGCTGCATCATATCCTTTATGCACAAGATAAGGATTTTCACTCTAAGTTCCTCTCTTTCCTTGCAACTTCTCCCCTTTTTACCTCATCCTAGAGTTCTTAATGCAAGTTACATAGAGAGAACTTATCAATTTAAGACCTGGTGGAGGGGAGATCCTGAGGGGATGCTGGCTCCAGTAAACTGATGGCTTATCCTATGAAAGAATTTGGGACTAAAGACTTTTCCTGTTTCTTTACATCTATATCAGCATTTGTGCCTGAGCTCCCCTCCCAGGTAATAAAACCATCAGTGTTATTGAAGGTGTTCAGATATGTGGTGCCATTAATGGATGGCTGTGCTCCAGCATATGCCACGGGCTGTTTATTGTGTTGTCTTTCACTCCAGTACCTTGTGACAGCTTATCATTGAGGATAACATTAATGACAGAACATTCCCGGGCTGAAAAGATCCTCAGGAAATACTTTGCAGAAAGCAAAAAACAAACAAGTCTTAAAATACTAATCCAGTATTGATTTTTGGGGACAATTGTCTTAAAAATCTGGATCAGTTTTCACTATCCCAAAGTATCCTGCAAATATCCCAATTTCCAAAGACTTGTATGGCACTAACCTGTCCATACATGGAGGTTTTAGGTGCTAATGGCTGAAATCCATGTTTTGGGAATCAATCCACCCTGCGATGGGAAGCCTGGCTGTTTTGCTGAGATTGTTTTCAAGCATGCAGAACAGGAAGCTGCAGGTGTTTTGGAGGGGATTTGTTTGTGCAGGAACCGTGTCTGCTCTCTTGGCTGTTTGAAAATCAAGAGGATTGGTCATTAATATTTCTTATAACTCATTATCATGATGAGAACTAAACCAAGGCCAACTTGTTTGATTGATGGGGATTTACTAACTGAAAGCTTTTACCGCTATCTATCTACTTCATGTTGAAGCTACTGCCATGAAATAAGTACAATATATGATTGCCCTACAATTTCACTTCAGATGGTGCCAACCCCTAAAACCTCAGCAGGTCTCCTTCAGTCACACTCTGCAAGTACAAACAGCAGTTTCACACCAGCACAGCATTTGTATCAAGCTCACATGCACAGGGTCTAAAAACCCCAAATGAATCCTCAGACTCATGTAAGAAAAGGGTTTCATGTTTGCAGACAATAAACATACAACACTGAGTAGGACTGCATTGATGGTATCAGTAATAATCTCATCATTACACCTGGCTTAGACATTTTAAACTCAATTTATATGTCCAAAACTGGATGTGTAGCACATGAGCAATTAAATACACAAACAGAAAACGGGAGGGCTAAAGGCTTGATAGAGCCAAGTACAACTGTGACAAGGGACCTGACCCGCTGCTGGCTTTCTTCAAGCAAGTTTTCCAGAGGGAAACCGGGTTAATGCAATAAATCCAGTACAGCCTCAAAGGAATGTGTCCTTCCTCTGGGCATCAGTGATCTCTGATAGACTGAAATAAACCTCTGCTTGCTAACGGAACACAAAATTGAGCAGAAACGTGCAAAGGAAGCCTTGTGTTTCCCTGCTAGCAGAGAGGAAAGGAATGGGGACACATATTCGGGGACACATATTCAGGGACACAGCTGGGACATGTTGGGGCCCCACCAAACCAACCACTTGTTTTCCTTTTCAAGGCCATTTGCAATGACAGTAACTTAGAACCTCTCTAAATTATTCAGGGAGCCTAGACCTGCCCACTGCTGGCAAACAACACGGGAGCGCTAGGTTTACGTTTGGAAGCTTTCTGTAGATACCCGGCAGGGTTTGCAGCAGGATGGGATCATCAGGACAATCAAACTGCTCCTCTTCTCATGAAGTCCATGGGCAAGTTCAGAAAGGAAGGTAAGTATTTTCCTGCAGAACAAGAGTTTTGTGCTGCACAAATGAAAGCACCAGGAAGTTTTCTATTTCTAACTGGAAAAAATGAGTGTTTGCCAAAGCCAAAGGAAGACAAGAAGTTGAAGATGGGGTTTGGATGTTTTTGTGCTCTCATCCAGATAGAAAAAGCAGCTTTTCAAATTCATTCCACCACCATTTGGAACCAACCCAAACAAATATAATGGTGTATATATAAATTCACCTTTGAGTCAGCGTCTCGTGTTTCAGCACTTCTAGTCACAGCATCTTGCAGAGCAGTACATCAGCCATATGCCTCCTGCACATCTTTTACCTTCTCAGTAAACCAGAAGATGGATGCTAAAATCCAGAATGCAACCTTAAACATTCTCTTGGGGTTTTTAGCAGGTTTTATTGGTACTGCTGGTAGAGCAGATTGGTTAGTTGGGAGGTAGCAACCTCTGCTTCAGAATTCAAAGAGTTAATGGAAAGAAGAAAGAGGTTATCAAACAAGGAACTCTTGCAGTGGCTGAACAGGAGTTTTCTAAACTAATGGGAAAAAACTAACTATATGCAGATACAATAAAGAAGAATAAACTCCTTTTCACTATAATTGGTGTGAAGCATGAGAAAGAGGCCTAAAAGCTTCAAAAAGATGCTTTTGTTGGAAGGCAAATGGGTGAGCTTGGGTAGGGGGTGGTTTAGGGGTTACTTTAATCAGGATTTTTGCCACTGGGAAATAATCTCAAGATCCGGTTTCCAATCAAACAGATTTACTTAATCAGTAGTTAGAAGAAAATGGAGACCAGACAAGAATCACTATGGATGTAACAGTGATTGCCTCTTTGTGAGCTTTTTAATCAGTCTCATCCTTTGAGCCTTTCTTCAGATTAAATCCTTCAGGTTAAAGGAGCATAACTGACAAAGTTTACTGAATGGCACGTGGTGCATGACCAAACCCCCTCTGTACCACTGTCATTTTACCTATGTGGACTACAGCCCACACATATCAGTAACATATAATAACTGCATTATTGCATGTCTCAGGGGTCTCTCAAACCAAGCGCTGACACTCAGTCCTAACCCACCCTCACATCCCACTAATGTGGTGACCCCTCACTTCTATTATAAGAACATAGTTAAGTGATGAACAAAATTAAGAGAATGAGAGCACAGAGTCAGTTACACCTGGAGCTTGGTCAGAATGTGGTGCAGGTGATTCTGTCTGCTTGGTTAGGGTTTTGATACAAACTGAGATGAGCATCCCCAGCTGCATTAGCATGCTGATTATGCCACTGCTCCCATTGACTTGCAACTGGATTTGGGTACCCACAGCCCTCCCAGACCTTCAGAATCACAGCTTAATGCCATAAATGTACTTTTCCAACTGTACTCTTACAAATCATTTACTTTTTACTCACAGTTGTCCTCTTCACTATCTGCATCTAAGCACCCTGGTACGAACCTGGTCATTTCTCTTAATATTTTCTAGGTAGTGAATGCTTTATACTGGGCACTTTCAAGCCTTCCAGAGGTTAAGAAGGAAGAAGAATTTGCTGTATTTTCAAACAACCCCTCTGATGACGGTTGTAGATGTTAGTAACTAGATGAAAAGATATATCTGCTCTTGCTGAGGATTCTGAATGCAATTCAATTTCTTCCTTCCATTACGTTAGGGAGAAAATGAATCCTATAACTCATCTGGTTCAGTTCTGAAATCACAGAATCATAGAATGGTTTGGTTTGAAATGGACCTTAAAGCTCACCCAGTTCCAACCCCCTGCCACAGGCAGGGACACCTTCCACTGGAGCAGGTTGCTCCAAGCCCTTGTGTCCAACCTGGCCTTGAGCACTGCCAGGGATGGGGCAGCCACAGCTTCTCTGGGCACCCTGTGCCAGTGCCTCAGCACCCTTTTATCTTTAGACAGATGCAGTAGTGAGAACACGCATCCTGTTGAGCTGCTCCAGATGCATCACTGCTCCTCCTTCCCAGCATCAGCCACCTTAGCAGAGGCCAGGAACTGCCTCCCCCAGTCAATTTTGCCATGACTGTTCCCAAACGTAAACTTTTAATCCTAACCTTCAGCAGTGGCAGCAGCAGGGAAGCATTGATTTCATACCAAACCAAGAAAATGGGATTTACCAGCTTTGTGGGACTCTTCCTGGACATTATAAGACACTAGAGCTGCAGCACTGGGGACATCAGAAGACTACTCTGGAGACAGCACTAACATAGAGTAGCAGATAACTTCTTTCATGTCTTTCCTTTGCATTCCTAGTAACGTACAACATATCTGAAGCCTCAGACACTGAGCCTGCGAGGTACCATGGCAACTTCTCCCCTACGCCCTGGCCAGTGCTTACACAGCAGCCAATGTTCTCTTTTTAATCAGCACTGATGCTTTACAGGATAATGATTTCAAAGTGGGACAACTTCTCTTGTTTTTATTCAAAGAAAGTCCCCTAAACCCCAGAAGAGGTAACAGGACTTAGAGAGGAGGATGAGTAATCCAGTGGCTTGTATTTGGTTAGTGAACAATGATATCCTTGCTGAGAGAAGCACGTTTTCTATGTTTCTGCCTCAGTTGACAGCAAACTGCCTGGAATTATTGTTATTGTAAAATACAGAGCAGGGGGACAGGAAGCAGTGGAATTGATAGGATGAACTAATCACATTGCTGGTGGACACATAAACCAGCTGTGAAGGCAAAGAGCTATTCAGATGGCCACAGCCACTGAAAACCAGCCTGCAGTCCTGCTAGTCCTCATTGCCCTGGCTTCCTGAGATCATCTGTTTTGGTCTGAACACTGATCTGTGCCATGCAGTAAGCAATAACTGCTTGAGTAGATGCCACGCTGGGTATGAGGGGTTGCCTGGCAACTTCAATTCGTTTAGCAAAATTTCATTTCCTTTCTATGATGACTTTTATTCTAGAACATGCCTGGCCGAGAAGATTTAATTCCTGTTTGAACTTTCCTTTGGAGTGAGCGTAAAAGCAGCCAGAAGAAAGAAAGGAGGGAGGGAGGTGTAATCCAGCCCAGTATTTTGACCTAAATTTAAGTTACAGTGAAGCGATAGAATGTCACAGTATGCTAATTATTTAATCAACCCACATCTCCTCTGCTGTTCATGTATTATTCTGACTATCAATCGAACACCATCTGCCCTCACAGAAATATGTTCCTGTAACATACAGAATATTTAGTTGGCGAGGAACCAGCACCATGTTCACACTCCAAAGTCATGAACCCCAGAAAGCACGAGGAGCTGTGGGACATCCAAAACATCCCTGCCTCTCCCTCGGCCATCCTCTGGAGAAATGGATGATTTCCATTTCCAACAATGAAATAGGTTCATTAATGGCTCTGAATGCAAATAGGAAGCTTCGGAATCCAGCGTTCCTTGTAACGAAACATTTCTGTCATTTGGGGAAGTGTGGGAAGCAGCAGCAGGGAGACAGAGGCGGCTCTGGCTCCTTATCCCCACTCTGCGGGAAGAAGGAGCCTCTTGCTCTATTAATGCACATTACTGGCCTGGACAGCAAGTATAAGGATGCACTGCATAAGGTGAAGAGATAATTCCTGTCTCCAACAGAAGAACAACTTTGTCAGCGAGATCCTGGTAAGGTGCTCCAGGGAAAACGATTTGGAAAGGTTGTTTGGGAAGTATAGATTATAAGGCGATGTTTACCTCAAACAGACAAAAAGAAGTATAAACCCTCCTCACTGGCAGGAGAAACTGAAAAGCCCTTGATTTAGACCAGGCAGTACTCAACAACAAGTCAACCATCGGTGTGTTCTCAGTACTAGTTTCAGACTAGAGCCAAAAACACAGCAATACACCAGCTACTGGGCAGAACCCTATCCCAGCCAAAGCCAGGACGACGGACATTTGTGAAACTTCACCCTAAATTGCTCAGGTTGGAAATGCAGCATCTTCATCATTTCCTAATCAAGCACTGCCTGTTAAGGAACCCCAACCAGCTCTCCAAATAAACAGGTACAAGGACTTCATGTGCAATAGAAATACCAACTGCAGACACAGCCGGGGTGTCTTCGGCTGCTATTTAGAAACAGTTTTTGGAAACTCAGTATCTGTAGTTAATATATCAGTTAGCAAACTAGCTACTAGATGTTGAGTTGCTCCTTCATGTCCTCCTGTCCCACAGCCTGGCACGGAGCATCTCAGTCCACACTTTACCTGCCAGAACAGCCAACAGCTTAGAGCAGTGTATCCTGTACCACTGAAGAGCTATTGATAGGGAATGGGTGGATCCACCCACCAGCACCACAGAATCACAGAGTGGTTTGGCTTGGACCTTAAAGCTCATCCAGTTCCAACCCCTGCCACGGGCAGGGACACCTTCCGCTAGAGCAGGCTGCTCCAAGCCCCATCCAACCTGGCCTTGAACACTGCCAGGGATGGGGCAGCCACAGCTTCTCTGGGCACCCTGTGCCAGCGCCTCAGCACCCTCACAGGGAAGAACTTCTGCCTTAGATCTAACCTGAACTTCCCCTGTTCCAGTTTGAACCCATCACCCCTTGTCCTATCACTGCAGTCCCTGATGAAGAGTCCCTCTCCAGCATCCTTGTAGCCCCCTTCAGACACTGGAAGCTGCTCTGAGGTCTCCACACAGTTTCTCTTCTTCAGGCTGAACAGCCCCAATGTTTTCAGCCTGTCTTCGTGTGGGAGAATAAAAACACTGAGCGCCAATGTCTTTGTTGTCCATATCCTGGATTCCTTGGAGCAGGACCAGGGATTTCCAGTGGGACTGGAATTTAGCCCACTGTGCCACAATCCCATACAACACAACTGTCTATTGGTTAAACAATGCCAAGCTCATCTCAGCCAGATGCCTGTTTACTGACTACTGAGAGAGAAAAAAAGCTCTCAGATGCTATTGCTTGGGTTTGCAGGATGTAGGACATATTAATTATGAACAAATTAAATGAGCACAAAGCAGAGCTGAGCCATGGTGCTTGGTTTGGCTGCAATTCTCAGCATATGAACAAAAATGACAGCACAGGCCTTGATGAACATAAATTCTGCATTCAAAATAAATCATTGTGTTATCTCGTGTCTATTTGCTTAAGGTACTTGTTCGCTATCTTCTTATACCTCATATGGAATAATGGAGCATAAAATTGGTCAAATTATTGCCCATTTAGCACAAATGCTTTCTACAGTAAAGGAAGAATCCTGGTTCACTTGGCCAATAGAAAGCTGTTCTGCTAAAAATGCCTCTTCTTTCCTAGAAACAGAAGAGTCCAATGACATGAGGTGGCATTCCCTCGGGAAACACTGATGAGGACACCACGGCAGGTCAGTGGCTTGGTGAGCACCTAACAGTGGCCTTCGCTGGGACTGAACCTCACCTCCCTGAGCAATTGGCTCCTGTGCCTTCATACCCTCTCCATTAAAATATTCCTCCTGGTTTTGAACCTTCATTTCCTCGTTGTTGACCCTGTCCCCCATAAAGAGCAGATGTTCCTGCTCTCTGCAGTAGGATTTCTCCTTTCTGTGCCCTCTGTTTTCCAAGCTCCTCTGGGCTAATTGGCCCACACCTGCTCTGAATGCAGTGTCCCATATGAGATGGATACAGGCCAGACAAGGTCTGATAGTTTGCAGTAGATGGGATGGATTACTTCAGAAGTCCTGGGGATTGTACTCCTAGGAAGGTAAAGAACTCTGAATCATCCCTCTTTTTTACCAGCATCATCATGCTGTGGACTCCTGAATCTGTGCTCCACAATGCCACTGTGATGTGGCTTTGCAGATCTTGTTTGTTAAGCAGCACATTTTATTGCTTTATATTGTGCACTTAATTATTCCAGGACCAAGATCTTGATCTTGTTCTAGTTAAATTTCTTTGGTTTTCCACTTGAGGGCCATTTTCCCTGTTTGTTGACAACAGCTTTAATTCAAATCCTGCCCTTTAAAGACCTTGAAGCTTCTTATCCTTTGCAAACGTGAAAAGCAGAGGCCTTTGTCCAGCAGCTGCTAACAAACCCTCCAAAAGACCATTTAAAACCCTCACCAGAGCCTGTTTCAAGGCAGACCATCTCTTGAACTCCTCAGCTCAAGAAAGTAGCATCCACAGATGAACAAAGCAAGGGAAGAGTGAAGCAATCACAAGGAACTCAAACCCTGATAGTGGAAGTGGGGAGGAACCTCCCAGCCCCCCCTTTCTTGACCTTTCCTTAGTGACAGCGAGATGCTTCTCTCCCAGCAAAGCTGCTCTTGACAGGCTGATGTCAGCTGGAGGAGCAGATGGCTCCATGGCTCAACATGAGCCATTCCTCAGCCAAGCAGCACAAATTGCATTAATTGCCTCGCAGCAAGAGCAGGGGGCGAGTGCTCGGCACAGCCAAGCTGGAAATCAGGGGCTGCTGCTCACTGTGATCCGCGCTTGCCAGGTCACTCAGGAGCGTGCCCATGTGCTGGGATGGGGAGGGAGCACAAGGAAACGCCTGGGCCAAGCACTCCCCCGGTAGCCGCAGATCCCCAGGAGCTGATGTAGATTTTGACTTTCACCTCGCCATTGAGATGGTTTCTCCAGCTCAGTGCCACTTCCTGAAGTGTAACACGGGCAGTGTTCAAGGCCAGGCTGGATAGGGTTTGGAGCAAGCTGCTCTAGTGGAAGGTGCCCCTGCCTGTGGCAGGGGGGTGGAACTGGATGAGCTTTAAGGTCCTTTCCAATCCAAACCAGGCTCGGATTCTGTGATAATTTCCCAACAGATGAGACATGGATTATTGCATGAGAACAGATGCAGTAACACACTTAGGGAGGAGCAAGATACCATTACTGACCATCTCCTCCCTGTGCACACCAAGACTAGGAACACCATCAATGCACCAGAGGCTACCTCTTCCTGTGGTAGAGGTAGCTTACACACCACCAGTGGGCCACCTAGGAGAAAGGGAGTACCCCAGACCCCATCCCACTCCATTCTCCTGTCAGGGAGGTGTAAAGAGCAATAAGGTCCCCCCTGAGCCTTCCTTCATCACTCACCTCAGATCTCACATGCTCCTAGAGTGAGGCCTTTCACTGATTTCCTCTCTTAAGCAGAAGTCAGCAGAAGGGAGAAGATACTGGTTGTGTCTGACAGAAAAAGCAGCATTTCAGGGCTCTACTCCTGTGAAAGTTACTTTATACCATTTGCCTCTCACACATTTGCTTCGCTCAGTCTTACTCCCTCTGCCTCAATGCTATGGCCATTCAGCATCTCAGGTAAGTGGTTTCCATTACCAGCTCACGCCTGTGAGCTGTTTATGCATCCCAGAGCTTGTGGTCTCAGCCCAACTCACAGTCCACCTGGTATAAGCAATCCCCCAAACACAGCTGAGGCTAATGGTTAATTAAAATGTAACCAGCCCTGTGCTAATTAATTACCCTTTACTGTCAGGCTCAGCACAGAAGATGAAATTTAAAGCCACAGGGACTGAATTATGTCTTGGATCTAGGGTGGGCAGAAGCACCTTGTTGACCTGGACAAGAGCTGGTTACAGTAATTCATGTCGTAAACCCTGTGCAGTGTTTTGCAGTCAGGCTTCTGGCTTTGTCCTGGGCTGCTGCATGACACAGCCAGTGTGGGTGCCAGTGTACCAGCAGCACCTTCACCGTGTCCATGGGATTAGTGGTCACCCAGCGTTCCTGGGAGGATGTCCCCAGCCATCCACCTGTTCTCACTCCTCTCCCTTTTGCACAGACCCTGTGTACACCCACACAGGTTTTTGTGGATGGGTTTCTGACACCTCTCCCCCTGCAAAGCAAACTCTTTCATCACACACACCAAGTCCAAACCAACCCCAAACCCTAGGGTAACTCCATGGCCTGAAGCAAGGGGAGCACAACTAAAGCAGAGCTGAGAAACCCCACAGCCTGTGAGAGCACAGCTGTAAAGGAACTGTTAACTCTGCTGTTGTTAACAGGAATGCTCCAGTTTCTCTCTCACGTGATTCATCCCGTGTCTCCCAATGCCTGCTGCAAAACTAACAGCCTGCTTACCAGAGCAGCTCCCCAGCCAGACTGTCCCCAAGTCACCTTTCCCTCCCTCTTGCACTCTAGTACAGCCAGCAGCAGCAGGCTGGCTCCTGCCTTATGAACACATTGCCAGGGGGAAGAAAAGAGAAAAATTGCCTTTTTGTCATCTTTGACAGGAGCAACAGAACATAACAACCCTATTATCCTGATTAGGTTTTCCTGGTGAAAAAAGGAGCTGTTACAACATGCGCTCATTAGCTGGAAGAATAACCTTCCTATAGAGACAAGTGTGTCTTTCTCTTGGTCATCAATTAGTAGGATTTCCTGAGAGGCAGGAGATGCTGAACAGAAAGAAATCTCGTTTAACATCTTAATCCCAGTTTATTTTGACCCTGGGGTTTGAATTCCCCAAAGCTGTTAGTGCTTCAGCACTATGGCACATTAGCAGCTGGTGCCTGGAAAGCTGCTGGCCTGATGGCAGGCAGAGCTCTCACACTGGCATTTCAGCAACAAAAAGAATACAGGATTAATTTTCAGTACCCTGAGATTCTCCTGAAACATCAACAAAAAAGGATTCTTAAGAGACCCCTTCATCATCACCCCCTTAAAAGTATAGTACCTATGCCAACACGAACAGGATTTAAGATTTCTTTCTTCAAAATGAGTAGTTCCTCATCACTGGTGCACTGCTGTGAAGAAGTTGCCTGGGCAGCATGCTGTCAGGTAAAGAAACAGATAAATGTTGTATTTGCTACCATAGAATCATAGAATCACAGCCTTGTCTGGGTTGGAAGGGACCTTAAAGCTCACCCAGTTCCAAACCCCTGCCATGGGCAGGGACACCTTCCACTAGAGCAGGTTGCTCCAAGCCCCTGCGTCCAATCTGGCCTTGAACACTGCCAGGGATGGGGCAGCCACAGCTTCTCTGGGCACCCTGTGCCAGCACCTCAGCACCCTCACGGGGAAGAACTTCTGCCTAAGGGCTCATCTCAGTCTTCCCTCCGGCAGATTAAAGCCATTCCCCTTGTCCTGTCCCTACATCCCTTGTCCAAAGCCCCTCTCCAGGTTTCATGTAGCCCCTTCAGGCACTGGAGCTGCTCTAAGGTCTCCCCTTCAGGAGCCTTCTCTTCCCCAGGCTGACCCAGCCCAGCTCTCAGCCTGGCTCCAGAGCAGAGCTGCTCCAGCCCTTGCAGCATCTCCGTGGCCTCCCCTGGACTCGCTCCAACAGCTCCATGTCCCTTTTGATGCAGCCCAGCATATGATTGGCTTTCTGGGCTGCAAGTGCACACTGCCAGGTCATCTCTTCTTATTCCATCCTAATCTCTATTCTAACACCTTTTCTTATTCCATTTGTGTCGAAACTTGAACATCTTTTAAAATTGTTGAACGTTAAAAGAAATAAAGACAAGCCCCAGATGTACATATTCCATTTGTAGAAATAAGAGCATCCACCAGGATGCACTAGGGTCAGCCACCTTATCATCAGGAAAATGCTTTGGAAGACAGGCTTTTAAAAGTAACTCATTTGGAGCCAGCAGTTGCCCCAGCAAGCAAACCCTTGCCATCTGTGAAAGCACCAACCTGACATCAGAGCTCACCACCTCCCAGTACCTCCGTTTCTTTGGAGTCGCTCTTGGACAACCCACTTTGCAGAGCCCTGCTGTGATGTGCACCAGGGAGTTGCTTAAAATGAGGTGAAAAGGGGGCAAACAAGTTTTAAACAAGCCCAAACCCTCTTCCCTCCTCCCAGACCCAATTCCGCTGTCAAGGGCAGCACCTGAGGAGCAGGAACATCACAGCAGCGGGTAGGAGGAAGCACTGGGAATAGAAACTCCCTCATACTGATATGGAGAAGCCTCCACATAGCACCAAGCCTGCCTGAGGCACTTGGCTATGAGGGGGCAGAAAAACCCTTGCATAGTTAAGGCTCTGGCACTAACCTCTTGCTCCTTCTTCACAGTGGCTGCACTGCATAGTATTATCTCGCTAAGGAGCTGTCCCACTTTAGCTTCCTCAGAGGTCAGATATTCACCTCTCCGCTAAGTCCATCCGGTGGAGAAAGACAATTCCTTAATCCTATTTTGTGTGCTCGTTTCCATATCCACAGTTCTCCCACGTCAAGCCTAGGCCATACATGAAAATTCCTTGTTTGCTGCTACTGCTGTCTCTGCTGTCCAGCAGAGAGATGTTCACGAGGAGAACTTTGCCATGGCTGGCTCTTCATTCTCCTGTGCTACAGCAGAGGTACATAACATTAACATAAAGCATTACCTCAAAATGTAAAGCAGGAATCTGCAGGCACTTGCATGGTTGTAGGACCTCAGGAACTACCTGAGAGCACAGCCTCTGAGAAATACAGGAATCAAAATTAGGATAAATATCAGCTAAAACTATGTGTCTCATAGAATGGTTTGGGTTGAAGCTCATCCAGTTCCAATCCCCTGCCACGAGGCAGAGACACCTCCCACTAGAGCAGGTTGCTCCAAGCCTTATCCAACCTCCTTTACTCAAGTGGTTTATTCCACTTTGGTAGATTCACTTAAGCCTCGCAGGCAAGAGCTCCCTCAAAGCTCATCACAGGATGGACATTTCCTTCTTGCATTTGGGCTCATGCGGGGCTCACCTGACTCTCCACAGAACAGTCTTTCCCACAGTCCTAGCACATGCCTACAAAACTACTCTCTCTGCTTGAAGCTCCTGTTAAATTCGGCAGAAAAAGGGGCACCACACTCTTTTTCAGTCTTTGTGAGATAGGAAACCACAGGTACTTGCAACTGCTGCACTGGTTTTGTACTCCGCAGTGCTGCTTTGGTGATCATAGTGGGCCAGACAGGCTCAGGTTTTTCTCTTGCCAAGTTCAACTCTGTTTCCCCTTGGAAAACACTTACCCCTGGTAAAACTGGGGCTCTTGTAAATAGGAGGCAGAGATATTTAGGTCACTCAAGGAAAAATGCAAAACCACAGCTCCAACCCAAGCACATTCATGGATTCTCACAACTCAACTGTGAAGCAAGTTCAATTCTCATTCAACAATGTGCTTGTGGTGAAGCGGCTGCTCCTGCACCTCCCTTACGTACGCTGCATTGAATACTTGGGCACACTTCTTCCCCTAGATTAAAGGAAAAAGTTGTTTTTGATATAAGAAGATGAGTTTGCTACACCTGAAAATAGAGCAATCTTTAAATTAAAACTTATTTATCACAGCATCAATCTTGGTTGACCAGGGAGTTTTTCAGTATACAAGAAGAACAGATCTGCATTGACCCTGTTTATATACAGAAGATACCCCCCAAACCCTGCTGTCTGGAATGACATCCTCTGTTGTTAGACAGAGGACTGAAATACAAAATGCTATATGAACAATTTCAACAGAATATTTAATAAAAGGGAGTAAGAAGTTTAATACTTTCTTAAAAAGCACCATCAGCAAGTGCATGAAGAGTAGAATGCAGGTCCATCCAATGTCACTTATCCACTTTCTCCTGTAACAAAGAGGTGCACATTCTTCTTGGACTGTAGCATTTGAGCTGCACGCTCTATGCCGACCACTGCAGCCAATTTCTGAGCATCATACTTGGAGTAGAGCACAGTACAGGTCCAAGTAGCATCCACTCCGTTGTCCGTGGCCTTCATCATATTACAAATCTCGCTGTAAAAGTGGGAGTATGTTGGTAACTCATAGAAAATGAGGTTCCTGATGCCTTTTATTGTATACCTGTAGTAGGAAAACAAAAACCAGAAGTAATTTTACTACTAATTTTTACGAAATGTGCATGTTGAACATCAGTCCTGCATCAGTTCTTCCATCAACTTCAATGCACAGCAGCTGTAGCTCAACTCTACAAACCCTGTGTAGACTAAACCTAACACTAAGGTGGAATTGAAGGGGAGGATACATAATACTGCCAGGCACGACTTCCTCCAGAGCACAGACCACCACCAATTTCTGCAGATTTCAGCCTCTTTAGCTTGGATTTTAAGACACAGAAGCCTGATCAGACCGAGCTTCACGAAACATTTTCTGCTGACAGAAAAAGAAATGTTCCATCAGGAACTTCTGACCAGCCCCAGTCAGGATGTAGCAAATTTTCCAGGTGGCCTCAGCTTGCTGTACTGTATTACCAAACCAATGACATACCCTTTTCCAGAATCTTATGTAATTATTGTGGCACAGATGAACACAAACGAAAGGCACAACAAATCCCGTTTCGCAGGCTATATGATCCTGGCCTGACATCAGTGGAACTTGGCAGCACTTCTGAACTTCAGACCTTCCTGAATAAAGCCCTGTGCACACCGAAGTATTAGAGTCTCTGCAAAGGACTGCTGATAACATGCATAGCTTTTAAACTGAAAAGCTCTCAACTTCAGTCACAGAAGTCCTCAGAGAGATCCATCAGATTCACAAAGCAACATAACCCATCTACGATTAAGGTCAGACTCTACATCCAAAACAGCACACACACAACTTGGAGGAAAACTCAATCCACAATTCACCTTTTGTAGAAGTGGAAGCGCTCAGTGAACAATAAGAACTGCTTCTCTCCCTTGAGGAAGAAGCGCCTCGCTCTGCAGACACCGGCCTTTTTGGTGTATTCACAAATGTGAGTGAAATTCAGCTCCTCTTTCTTGAAGTAGTTTCGAAGACGCACGTAGTCAAAATACGATGGGATGTAGATGAGAGTATGTGACATGATGGCATCGCGGTACTCAGGCAACACCTTGTCGATGAAGAACTGGAACCTCAGGTAAGAAAACAAGTACATTATAACCACAGTTAACATTTAGCTTTCCAATACTGATATGACCTCAAACAAGAATACCATCAGACAACAGACTATAGAAGATTTTGACTATAGTTTGCTGCCTTTAACTTCATGGGATTCCTACACGTGTAGAAGATAAAAGGCAAAGGCTTTATCGGTACTACACAGTTATGGTAGAGCCTGGTATTCCTTTCCTAGGCCCTATTCTCCAGTGCTTTTGGCAAGAAGATCAGTCTTCCCTCCACCTGTGCAGGGCCTTGCCTGCATCTGAGCACTAATGAAGGCATACTTCTACACTGAAATCACACTGTGCCCTGCAGGAAACAATATGCTCAACTAAATCTGAAACTGCAGTAATTTGGACACAACAACATAGTCTGGAACACAGAGTACCTTGTATCTATGACAGAAGTTAAACTTTCAGCTTCTAGCCTCCGAAAAACATGAGGAAGCTGGACCACGACGTGGCTAATGGAGCCGCTGAGCGGTACATTGCGGACGGCCACCTGGGGATAGGAAGCAGGATGGATGTTTAGGGAAGCAGCATTTCAAAGGCAGCCACGCTCCAGCCAGCTTTCTGCTCATCACTCTCATCTGCAGCAGTGCACAGGCTGTTCTTAAGAAAGCTCCAGTACAAAACTACACTCCATATAGAATCACAGAACAGTTTGGGTTGGAAAGGACCTTATGATCATCCTGATCCAACCCCTGGCCATGGGCAGGGACACCTTCCACTAGAGCAGCTTGCTCCAAGCCCCTGTGTCCAACCTGGCCTTGAACACTGCCAGGGATGGGGCAGCCACAGCTTCTCTGGGCACCCTGTGCCAGGGCCTCAGCACCCTCACAGGGAAGAGCTTCTGCCTTAGATCTAACCTGAACTTCCCCTGTTTCAGTTTGAACCCATCACCCCCCTGTCCTATTGCTCCAGTCCCTGATGAAGAGTCCCTCCCCAGCATCCTTATAGCCCCCTTCAGACATGCACATACCAGATATACATATACCAGATCTGTTAAATATACAGGACCACCACTTCTGCCCTGACTTTCATGTATTTGAGATAGACAATGAAGGCTCTTACTTTGTTTCTTTCAAAGTAATAATGCTTTGCGCTTCTTATACAACAGCAGAAAAGAAAAAGGACGAAGGCAAACCCTCCATTGCACAGCAAAAGAAATCAAAGAAATAAATAAACCCAGAAAACTGGTGTGTCCCAAATCAAGAATAAAACCGAATCTGATTTCTGACATGAAGCAGCTACCCATGAAATAGGAAAGGATCAAGTAAGCATCCCTGCAAGAGAGTATTCTTCATGCTTTTGGCCCAGCATTAGGAATTGTTGTGCAGCATCGTGGAGATTCGGACAGAACTACTTGGGTAACAGAAACGACTGGCACATAGACAGCCTTTCTGCAACTGAGTTACAGAATTTTTCCCCATGCTGGGCTTTGTGTTCCTCTCCCCTCCCTTAGGCCAGCTTTTAAAAGGAAGCATTCAGCTCCTCTGTGAACTCACCTGCCCCATGTAATTGAAACAGTGTTTGTTGAAGACAGAGTTAACCTGGGGGTCCTGCAGGGCACTGAACAGCAGCGTCTGGCGGTAGTACCTGCACCAGTTATTGAGATTCAGCATCCGCACTCGGGAGAAGTCCACCCCGTGGGAATCCAGAGGCAGCAGGTTCATGTGCTTCATCAGGTGCTGTGCAGAGAGAAGGAAACACAGCTACTGCCTGACAGCCTCAAAACCAGCCTGCAAGAGCCTCAACAGTAGTGAGAAAGTGAGCAGGGGTGAGCCAGACAGCACAGAATATATAAATCAGTGATGATCTCCCAAGACATGGCTGAATGGAATTGATTGACCACACCAAGGATAAATGACTTGATTTCTCACCACAGAACTGAAAGTTACCATCTCTTTAATCATCAGTAACAGCGATCTTTGCTCCCAATCTTCTCCCATGGGACAAGTATAATGGATTTGGTTTTGGTATTCAAGTCAATGGGCCCAAAGTTTCTGAACTAAAAGAACCCCAAATGCAGTTCCCATCACATTCAGGGAGAGCTTGGGTGCAAGTGAAGGAATTCTCCTCACTGAATGATGCCTCAGACTGGCATTGCTGCTGCCGCAGGGAAGGCAGTTGCATCCAAAGGAAAAAAACCCAACAAACCAGAGACAAACCAACAGGAAGCAAGCTCCAGGATTCATCCTTTGGATATTGTGTAGGCTCATGTGCCCTTCATGGGACATCTTCATCTTCATCCTGTTTAACTTTGGATATAACTAGTACTTACTGTCTCTGCGGTGAGTGGAGACGAGCCCCAGCTCCTATTGCTTTCTGGAAGAACCCGAATGAGGATATACAGATTCCTCATACTGAGGCACTGGGCATATTTTCTCTCAGATGTGATTAAAGGAATCATCATTATATTGTTCGGCATGATAATTAAACCTATCAAAAAATAGTCTCGGATGAAACATGCCACTAAAGCACCAAATACTAAGATTTCTAGAGAACAGGTGCTGAATGCTGCCAAAATCTGTAGAAAGAATATTCTTAGTGCAAGTCAAATATCACAGTGGAGGGAGGAAAAAGAACAAGCATCCACGTCTAGCATCATGTCAGTAAATATAGCAACGCTGCTCACTGCCAAAACTAAGTTCTATCAGACTAACAAGAGACAGTGCAACACTGAAATGCATACAGACAACGCACCAGGACATGTTCCCAATTCTGCATCAGATAAATATCTGCTTGATCGATTATGAGAATTTCTATTGATGACAGAAAATCAAAATCTCTCTTCTTCTCCCCCTCTGCCCCAATGACAGTCCTCATTCCCAGGGGAGAGGCGATGATGATATCCGAGGAGTAGAACGGTGCATAGAGCCTCATGCTCTTCTGGAGAATTGCAACCCCTGTCGAACAACAAGCAACAGCAGTTTCTTAGTTAAGGTCAATCATCAACCATATTCTTCCAGCAGGTTCTAACTGCAGCTCCCTGCACTCCCTCTCCCTTAACACCCACTAATGAGTAGAGCTGGACAAAGCCAATCTGTTCCAAACTCTTCTTTGCCTAAAAAATGCTTACCCACCCCACGCCCAAACTAACAAGCATTTGGCAGATTTTCATGGAGTTCAGCAAACTCTTTCAGTAGTACTTTTTTTCCCCCCCAGATTTTTCATAGCCTGGACAACATTTTTTAACTGAAACACATTTTTTTTGTGATTTTCTCTATAAACGGAGATGAGGGGGTTAAGAAAGGTAAGAAAAATAAGGATAAAAAAAGGGCACAAATGATTAACTACTCCTTTCTCCCTAAATCCTAAACTTTGGTGTCTGCCATTAGGTACTAGAGTAACTGTTACCTTCATCTGTCATGAAAGATTCAGTGTGGACCTCTTTACTGTAAACTATCTTTATCCACAAGGCCACAAGAGTGGCTACTAAAACTCAAAGGAAAAGCATCTTCGTGTTATGACAACTGAAAGCACAAGCTGGAGCACCTCCCACAGAAAGACAGGCTGAGAACATTGGGGTTGTTCAGCCTGCAGAAGAGAAGCTGCGAGGAGACCTTTCCTGCGAGGAAGGTCCTTTCCAACCCAAACCAGTCTTGGGATTCTGTGATTCCCTTGCACTGCTTCTCACACCCCATGTTGTGGTGCACATGCCAAAGTAGCTTATGCATCACCTCCCATGTTAAAGAAAGGAAAAGGAAAGGAATCAAAGGAGGTTTTTCTCCTGTGTTATAACTGTATGGCAACTTTGCTAGCACCCACAGTTTTCTGATTTAGGAATCCAGGTAGCCTGGCCTGTATTCAAACCACCCACTCCAGTCTGCCCAACAAAGATGTCAGTTCTCTCCCTGTGTGAAGCCGACTACCACGGGCACAGGTGGAGGCTGTCACACAGACAGCAACAGGGACCTCTCCTGCGATCTACTTTAACCCAACGATAAAAATGGCCCAAAAATCCAAAAATTGGTTGAATTTCCAGAAAGATCTCACTTCTCAGTTT
Source organism: Amazona ochrocephala (assembly GCA_039720435.1). Lineage (NCBI taxonomy): Eukaryota > Metazoa > Chordata > Aves > Psittaciformes > Psittacidae > Amazona > Amazona ochrocephala. The sequence goes on from CM077878.1 coordinate 125,787,324, forward strand.
AACAACAGCAAGTCTTTTCTTTTGGATTAAAAATGGGAAAGCGTGGTTTTGGTAAGACATAACAAATGTGTCTTAAATGAGATCTTTGTGCAGAAGCAGCAGGGTGTGAGGCACAGTAAGAAAGAATAATTATTCTGCTTCTATGACTTGCTTCTGCAAGTAACAGCACTGAGAGGTTCTTCAATCATTTCTTCACACCTAGGAGGTGGATCAAGCAGACTGTGGTATGAGAGAAGGCTGAAAGGAAAATTATTATGCTACTGAAAATCAAATGCTCTCAGCCAGAGAGATACTCACTGGCGAAGGAAGAAAGCCTGAGTGGGACCTGCTCTCATCTTCCACTCTGTCATGGAATTTCTTGGGATGCCAATTTATCTCTCAAGAAATAGTAATTTCAAAAGCCTCTGATCTGCCAAGTTAGAAAAACTGCCTACTCATCATGGCAGCTCCAGGAAGCAAGCACTAGCTGATCCTCGGCATGCTGAGTTACTACAACAGTGTGAGATTATGGTATTATGGAATAGCCTCAAGTTTGCTGCTTGTCCAACAGTCTTGTTGGCTACTCCTTTGCCTTCATGAAACCCATGGGCAGCACAGTAGTAAACCACTTTGCTCAATACTGGGCTTTACGTTTGTTCTAATCATTATCCATTACAAGAAACACTGTGAACTGGCTGATTAAACCCCAAAGTTTTGTTGGTTTCTTTTCCTGACATGGAAGACGTTGTGGCATAATCAAGGCTATACTCTTTAAAATGTAGTGTGGTTAATCTTGCCACAATCAAGCAATGGTTGCATTTTAAGCAATACTGAACTCGATGTGAAAATCATTATTTTAGGAGTTTCACTTCCTTTTGAAGTTCAGATTTTCAGAAACATCCAAGTTGCCAGTGCAAAACCAGCATCAATACCATAGAGCCTTGAACCTTAACAGAATGTCCAGCCCTGAGCTAGGCATTTAGGTAGAACTCGTTATTTCTCAGTTCTTTAGAAGGTAAAAATCATCTGCTGAGTACATCATTACCAATTCTGAAGTGGTCATCAATGTTGCCAGCAAAGACAGCTTCGTAATCTTCCGGTCTTTTCAGGTTGGGGGGTTTCTCTTCTGGGTCAGAGCCAAACTCCCCTTTGAAGCGCTTTTTATTGCTTACATCTATTTTTCTTTTGTCGTTCACTTCAAGCAGACTGATGAAAAGATGCACAATTCTCAAAGCACACTCCCTGAAGGGCACTATCATCAGTACCTGTGTAGATCAACAGTTACAACAGAATAACCCATAAAATATGAACACCCACAGTTAACTCTCTGATAAGTAATGTTTTTGACTTAGATCTACCCCTCTGGGGCACCCCAGCAATCAAAACAGAACAACTCTGACACACAGTAAGGAGGGAGCATGCTCTAGGACACAGTGTGCTCATGAACAGGTACTGGCCAGCAGCTCTATTTGGTTCCTCATCTTCCATCCAGGATATCATTACAGCAGAACTGAAAACAAAGCACGTTCTCCTGTTCTCCCTAACTCCCAAGCAAGCAACAGCTCCCACCATACACAGCCACAATCGGTGGCTGGCTCCTGGATGGGTGGCAAATCTCTGCACAGCACTCTGAAATGTAACTATCTAACTGGGGGGCCAATACCACAACCCAACCTGTTCAACAGGTAGCTGGCACCACCAGTGACAAGCTAGCTGCTGTTGAATCCATCTGGTTACCAACTACAGGATACTGTGAACGCAGGGAGCATTGGTTTGAGGCCCACTGCAACTATGACGGGTAGCCTTGACAATGGGACTAGGATCCCTGAGGTCTCCCACATACAGAAAGATCCTTCCACAGAGGCAAGTGCCTAAGGACAAAATATTTCCTGGGACATCCCACATTGGGTGACAGCCTACGCTACTTGCACTAATACTGAAGATCAATATGGAGGCACCTTATTGTACTGGTAGATTAAGAAACAGAAGCAGGAAAAGGTGTCATGTCAGTCTGTGGTGACAGGGGGACAAAGGAAAACATAAGTAAAACTCATGGCTCAGAGCACAGAAACAGGCTGACCAACAACCCTGTGCTCACTACTTCTTGCAGGGACATGGCAGGGGACTTCCAGGCACGATAAAGGCATGTGGAAACCCCATGCCCAGGAACAGATCACCTGAGAGAGCAGCAAGAGAAACAGTTCTGGATAAACCCCAAGGATGTTTATAGAGCCTGACCAAAAAGCCAGGGTGGGCACAGGGGAATCACATTCATGAAGCTCTCTTACCTTAGGTCTAGTGAGCCCTTGATCTCTGTGGTCATCATTGTCAGTCCCTGGCTTTTGGTTTCTTTTTTTGGCATTGTTGCTGAGCACCTGGGAATTTGCCTTCAGAACATGGTTCAAGGCATGCAAGCAGTAAGCATGCCGGATTTCTTCTCCATTGGTCAAAGCATTTCTTTCTGGATAGAACAAGTCCCGGTATGTGTTCATGATACAGAAGAGCTCTCTTTGTAATGGGGTAAAAAAGGCATCACTTGGTTTATTCACTGAGGACAGAAATTGCTTATTCACTTTTGGCCAAGTGGATTCTAAAGGCTTGTGAAGATAAAGCTGCTTCACATCAACTTCTTTGTCTGCTTTCGAAGTTTTGGCTTTCTCCAGAGTGGAAGAAAATGTCACTTGGCCCAGCCTTGGCCACTGAAAAAAACACGGAAGCAAACAAAACCAAAGCAGTCAGATGTACCAAACTCAGCACACTCACAGCACCACGGCTGCCACTTCACCAAGTTCATGGACTTTGAGGAATTATCTTTACGAATACAAATCAAAACCTTTTTTTTTCAATATGCACTCTCTTTTCAAACCTGACAGGGTAAATAACAATACACTTGAGCTCGGCAGATCTGCATGTACTTTGCAGTGATGTGTCTATAACTGTCCTCATTGACAGGTGAGAAAACTGAGGAAGATGAAGGATGACATTTCTGCCTAACCCATCCAGCACATCAGTGGCACAGACCAGCGACAAGATGAGAGTCTGACCACACTTACAAATGAACCGCACTGAGGTATGTACTTTGTTTAAAGAAGAGAACAGAACCCCATTAGGGAATAAATCCAGAAGTCGTGATTCAGTTGCTAAATGCAATCTGTCTGATTTTGAGGACAAAACTATCAGTGTAGTCAGGGAAAACCAAACTTTAAGCCTTCTGCCATGCAAGTTGTCCCTACCTATCTCTGTAACATAGCTACACCAAGTCAGGCAAAGATATATCACACATTGCTTCAGGTGGCACTGGTATTTTTGGCCTCCATATTCCAAAAAAGAAAGAAAAAAAGAGTTAAACAAATCACAGCTTTCTCTCTGACTGACTAACCATTGGATATCTTCCAGGGAATGTCACCCAGCATATGGCTGACCAGAATGCAAGGCAACTATCCAAAACAAAATCAGATGTGAAAAAGTTTGGAAGCAAAGGTTTGTCTAAAAATGAGTAGTTTGAAAACCAATATTCTCTCTCGAGCAATGAGGTGCTTTTCTGGTCCTAATATTGTTAATACTGGAAATAATGGGTGAAGTAAAGTGTCAAATTGCCCTTTATGGGCTTGTCAATGCATATGGAGATGCAGTCATCTCAAAGAACATAGAAGTGCACCACAAGTACTTATAAGACTGTAGATGGTCACCTCACAAGTTTAGTTACAGAGCACAACCTGGCAGCGCTCAGTTAACACTCAGAAACCGGTCCTGTCCTACCTGGAGTCAAGAGCACTGAAACTGTGGGTTTGAGACCACAGCTCAAATTCTAAAGTGATGTTTCTCAGATCTGTTGCCTTATGCCTACATAACAGCATATTTCAGATTTCAAGTCTTGCCCAGCACTAAGTGAAGAAGAGAACACTTCAGCAACAACACGGTGACAAAATCTTGACAATTACAATGCCAACAGCTAATAACAATTATGAATTGACTTCACTTGTACAAAAAAGAAGAACTATTTTAATCCCGGATTTAGGAGCAATGGATGGCTACTGAACACTGTTACCTGGCTTTGACTTGAAGTTTTAGGAAGTGTAGACATTTTTTCTACGTCTTTTTCATCGAGTTCTTTGTCCATGTGCTGTTTAAATGGATCTATTTATAACAACAGAAAAATACCCTGAGAACCTTGTAGCTAATACTAGAAGCAAGTTTCAGAGTCAATTTGCAAATGAGACAAACAGTTTCCATGCTGGCCAACACCACAGTTAAAACCAGTTATTTCGAAGCACTTGGAGATGAGCGAAAGGATGTCAAATTCTCTCTACAAGAACAGAGAGAACAGATTTGACAGATTGCTTAAAAGAGAAAAAAAAAGCAGCACTTATGGAAGTACTAGAACTTTCAATCACAAAACAAATGTTGGACAGGAAAGTGATATATAGCAGAAAACACTGCGGCAATTTTCTGCCTTAAGCTCTGACACATCCACCCCTTGCCGGTGAAATAGGCTATCAACAGTAAAGACTTCAAGTGAACTTATTGCCCTTCTTAATTTATAAGCAGTTCTGCCCAGGGCTTTGCATCTTTGGCCAGTGATACGAGTACAGTGTGTGATAAATGCACAGAAAGATTAAGTGGATTTTGGGAAGGGAGACAAAAAATGCCAGAAGTGAGCAAAAGTCTAATTTATCTAATCAGCATTTCTTTCTGGAATGGAAAGGAGGGCAGAGAAGTGTAAAATCATGCTGTATGCAAAGATATTGGCATGCACAGAGTCATATGCAAAGCTTATTTTGAAACCCAAACCATGTATACTGCCTGCAGCACAACAGCACTCACTGCATAAAGCAAACCAACTAGAGAACACTAGTGCTTGCCAACAGATCACTAGCCCATTGTAATGCAAGCTACCCAGGCCAAAATCAAGACAGTTGCTCATCATGACACTGTTAGGAAAGTCTTCCCAGCAACACAAATGAAGAGTGTATCATTTACTTGTAATACAGGCTCTCTCTTCGGTTAACTTTCACAGATTTCAGCATTTGTCAAAGTACAGAGAACAGAGTGAAGCATTTACAGAAATTCTACTGAACTCAGGACCAGAGGAGAAATTTGTCCCCTTTCTGCCATGTTACATGACTCATTTTTTGTAATGAATTATAAAGCCACCTCCAAGCTGCAGCAACCCACTGAAAAGTACTGCATCATTTATAGATTGAACAAAGCTGTTAGGATACTTAGCATGCAGTTGGAGAGCTATAGTTCTCATTAAAATGCAATGCCAACAGCCTAAGCAATATTCTCATGGTAACAAGAACGAGCTGTTTTTTCTATCACATGGCCCTTTGATGCTTCCACACATTTCACGTATCAGCTAGGCTGCCTCCCAGATCCAATGGCAGCTGCTGCTCCAAGATGACAAGCCAGCATCACTAGGGATGCTACAACATATATTTCTCTCTCTCAAACTACTATGCCAGCTGATATTAAAACCAGAGAGCATGAAATACGAAGAGAAGCTCTGCAGGTACCAACATGCGGTGTATCCCTGAACGATCACACACGTGTACACACAGGTGTTTGTATCGCACATGGTGGGATGGCTCCAACACTGGAGCTCTGTACCCATCAGCACACTGCAGCACTGAGGTTCTGGGATTCGCCTTTAGAAGGTATCACACAGGCTTCACTGATGCCTCATGCCTTCCTGATCCTGGTGCAGTTGGACTCCTCTGTATCACCTTAAAACCTGACAGAGAGCCTAAGCATTTGTCTCAATTACTACGGCTGCCCCAAGCTTCTCAAAACTCACCTCTACCTCCACTGAGTTGTGAAGGATGCCCTCACAGGTCAGCTTTGTGATTATCTCCTGTGCTCTCTGTGCCAAGAATATCTTCCAAAGTCAAGTGCAAACTAGCAGGGCCCTTCATATTACACTAGCTTTTTACACTATTAAAGCAACAGAACACATCAACACCCTCCATACACATTTCTAGCTCCTGATACTTCAAGCTTTATTGATCATAACAGAAACTACGCACAAATCCCAGTCCACAGGGGCTGCAGAAACAAATGGTTCAGCTACCATCTGCATCAGAGTCAAGCATTCCCTGTGGAATCAGCTCACACGTGGGCACCACAATGAATAATGTAGCATAAAAACTCAGAAGCTATATAGCATATCATTAGGCATCTGATAATTTACACACGTTTACAGATCCTCCTCTAGAGGCAGACCACTACAAACATGCTGTTTTACCTTCTGAAAAAGCTTGTGAAGAACTGCCATCTCTCTTATCTGCATTGCAATCTCCACTCTCCTCTTCCATGAAATTGGTTTCCAAGCTAAATTCAGATTCATGTTTCACATCAGTAAACTCTTCAATTACTCCATGACTAGGGTCACAAGAGGTATCTATGCCATCAGCCTGCTGCTGGCTTAGCATCTGCTCTGCCATGTCTGTAGCTGTGAAGGGTTAGAGAGAGAAACGGGTTATATTCTCCTGGAAAAGTTACTGTGTGTAGCTAACCTCTTGCTGGCTAGTTTATTCCTTTTTCTTCTAATGCTCTATCCAAAGAGATAAAAGCAGGCGTTGCACTCCACGGTAAAGATGACTTTTGACTAGCATGCCAAATGTTACATAATACACAACGTGTTTCCCCAGAGAAAATGAGAGAAAGAACCTATTTAGGGAATATAAGCATCAGTATCCAAAGACCTCAAATAACTGAAACTAACAAAAAGTTGTCTCCCCTCTCCCAGAATTTCTTAGCAGTCATTATGAATAAAGATGCCTCGTCATAAAGAAGGAGGTTTCCTTCCAACTTCCATGTTTTTAGCTCTGCTATGAGGCAAACCTTTCCCTCCTCTTGGTGGCAGCAGCCAAGGCAGATGCTGTGTGAGAGAACAGCTTGCATCTCCCCTGAGTGGGTGAGAACCCCTGGTGTGCTGCTCCATGTGGATTTCCTCTGTGCTGCCGCCCAAACAACATCTGAGGAAGCAGCAGCAGGCTGTCAGCTGGGAAATAAGCACAGCTACCCTCTCCCTGCTGAATCCTTCAGCAGCCACACAGAGGCAATGGAGTAGCAGCAGCTCCAAGCCAGAAGAGCGCCCAGCCAACAAGCCAGTCTGCAGCAGTATCCCGGCTAAAACCATATGTTTTTCAAACTTCCTAATTGCAACAACATTTACCAAAGCATGGGAAAAGACAAACTACCTTCTTCCTGCTCTGGTACGTCATTCTGATCTTCACCTCCATCTGCTTCTCTGATCTCCAGGGACCCTTCGCTGTCCATCTCTGTCTCACTTCCCTCAGCTTCTGATTCACTTTCATCTTCCTCCTCCTCCTCACTCTCAGACTCAGGAGAGGTCTTCAGGGTAGCCAGGAGCTTATGATATACAGAGACCTGTTCCACTTCAGTCTCTGAATCGCTTTCTGCACTCGATTTATCAGAGCTGTCAGACTGGAAGGGAAAACACCAGCGTAACAGCAACACTCCATCAGCCAGAAGGCAAATACCCTCACTTCTAGTTCCAGTGTCATGTTTTCCCCCTCCGATCCCACCCTCATGCAGATGGAATTTTTCAAAAATCATCATTTTATGCAAATAGTTATGCTGGACACCTCCATTTGGATTTTGAAAGCATCTTTGTAGACTTAGGCTGAAGTGCCTTGTTCTGAACTGATTTAAGAGCATCACAAAATGTGGCTCTTTCAGTCTCAGCTGAGCAAGTACATTTGATCTCCACTGACAAGGCATTTACTGAACTGGCCCTGGGTTTTCCTAAGAAAACCACACACAGAACAAAACCAGGGCACACATACTAGGGACAGAGCGCACCAAAAATGCTTCTGGCTTTGAAGAGGTGACACAGCTGTTGGCTGACGATAGCTCACTTGTGAGTCGGTCAGGTTTGGCTCAGCTGTAAAGCTCTAACCTTCAAAAAACCACTTCTTTCCTGGGCCCATTCTGTCCTGGGCTAGCACAAACCAACAAGTACATCAGGTTATAGCCTGAATTAGAGTAAAACCAGAAGTATAAGCACAGCACCATTTACTCCATTCTTAATTCCTTACAGCCCCAAAAGACAAAACCAGTAGATAAGATATTCATGCACAAAATTGCTAAAGGAAACAAATGAACCAGAATAAATAATTTTTCCACACTGAAACTTTGAAGTCTTTTAATAAACTGAAGATAACGGAGGTTACCAAATACTGAAAAAAAAGCACTGGCAATCTGAGGGAAAGGAAAGAGCATATTTCTTTGTTCAATAAAGATGAAACACCTCCTACATCATGCAACACTAAGTTATTTATATAATTAAAACAGCTTAAAGAATGCTTTACTTTCCACTGTGACTCAGTAAAATGCAAAATCTCCAAGAACAGCTGTGATATTTCCTGCTGCTTCTGCCCTCTCATGGTATTAGTCTTGAGTCTACAGACACCACAGAGAACAATTCAGAGCCACACAAAAAAGACATTCAGTTTCTACTCCTGAACAGAGGTTTTCTAACGGGAACAACTTAATCAGCTTGCATAGCTTGGTAAGATAAAATGCCAAGTGCTTCATTTACTGGACAACGCAAAGACTGAAGTAAGGAAGAAATAAAAATCAATTACCAGTTCACAGACTTGAGTTGCTTCTGGTCTCCCAGGAACCCTGAAGAGAAAGTACTGAAATATCTTACTCTGTCAACGATGTTATACCCAGAATGAAAGAGATGAGAGGGAGAAGGAATTCATGCACTACACAAGTCTTAGAAAATGTAAAAGAAAGCATAAAATCAAAGCATCACACAGTTAAGAACACAGACTTGGCACTTACCCCGAGAGGCTACCCTCTGAGGTGACGCTACACTCTGTATATGAAGCCTAAGTGCTCAAGCATTATAACTGATCAAGACATGAAATGTTTCAAAGCAGAATCTGATGTTAATCGGAAGATGAAACCTTAAAAGGAATCTAAGGAATCCAACTACAAAGGCAGTTCATACAACAAAGTTAAGCAGAGCAAGAGCCTGCCTCTAGCTCTTAACTATTGATCTGTGAAGTGGGAAAACGGGCACATACCACAGGGAAAACAGCATTAGTTTGCCAGTGCGGGGATGGTGATTCTGCAGACAAAACACTACGACCTGGGCCTGAACTAACCTCAACTCTTTCCTTAGCACTATTTCCCTACTACTAAATATTAATGTTAATTATTAATACACTTAATATATATTTAATGTAATATTAAAGTGAAGAGGGCACTGGGCAGCATCACCCTCGCAGGTTTTCAGACTTTACAGCAGCACCACATCACACAGTGCTTGGACTACACAGCTCATTCCTCTCAAGTTTACGTGGGGGTTCAGAAGCGTGTGCCCTTTCTGACAGACAGGCATCCCGCTGGGGCAGATCTTACCACATGAGCTCTCCAATGCTCTATTTACGAGACCAGAACGGGATGCGGTATAAGCCGGGGGGGGGAGCTGGAGCTCTGGCCAGCCAGGGGACCGCTCCAGGGTCAGAGCAGGAGTCCCGCTCCCCAGGCCAGGCTGCGGGCTGCACAAGAACACTTCACCACGTTCACCGCTCAGATTTCGTGCCTCCCCTCCTCCTTGCGGGGCCGCAGCCCACGAGCGCAGTGCAGCATGCAGCCGCACCTCCCCTTCTCCCCTCACGGGAGAGGCCGCTGCTCCGGCCGGACTCGAAGGGCCCGGAGCCGCCGGCAGCCGCTGCCCGGCGCACCCCCGCGGCAAGGGAGCAGCGAGCGCCCCGCACTCACTTGTCATGGAAGGGGTGCTGCTCCCCGAACTCCCTCAGGTGCTTCTTCTGCTTCTTGCTCAGGCCGCGCAGCAGCTCCCGCCCGCCGCGCCGCTTACCCATACCGGCCCGCCGCCCGCTGCCGCGCTTTACGGCAACGTGCGTGGCACGCCGCTGTCGCGCTGCCGTATGGCACGCCCGCGGCCAGCGGCGGCGGGTACGGCTGCAACTGGCCCCGCGGCCGAGCCTCCGGGCTGGGGCCGAGCCTCAGTGCGCGCCGCAGCCGGGGCCCCGCGCCGCTCTGTGGCGGTTCCGATGGGGCCGGAGGTGCCCCAAGCTCTGCGGCGGCCGGGAGCCGCGGGCTGGCGGCGCATCGTCAGCAAACCGGTGCCGCCGGCCCGCTTCCGCCGCTCGGGGGCGGGAGCCGGGGAAGTGTAGGGCAAGGAGGGCAGGTCGGGGTGGCACAAGAGATGGAGAAGAGCCGCCGCTTGTCTCTGCGCTGCATCGGCTGCAGCCGGAGGTCTGTCCCTCTGTACCATATCTGCTGCAGCCGGAGGTCTGTCCTCCAGCACTGCATCTACTGCAGCCGGAGGTCTGTCCCTCTGTATCATATCCGCTGCAGCTGGAGGTCTGTCCCTCTGTACCATAGCCGCTGCAGCTGGAGGTCTGTCCCTCTGTATCATAGCCGCTGCAGCCGGAGGTCTGTCCCTCTGTATCATAGCCGCTGCAGCTGGAGGTCTGTCCCTCTACCATAGCCACTGCAGCTGGAGGTCTGTCCCTCTACCATAGCCGCTGCAGCTGGAGGTCTGTCCCTCTGTACCATAGCCGCTGCAGCTGGAGGTCTGTCCCTCTGTATCATAGCCGCTGCAGCTGGAGGTCTGTCCCTCTGTACCATATCTGCTGCAGCTGGAGGTCTGTCCCTCTGTACCATATCCCACTGCAGCCGGAGGTCTGTCCCTCTGTACCATATCCCACTGCAGCCGGAGGTCTGTCCCTCTGTACCATATCTGCTGCAGCCGGAGGTCTGTCCCTCTGTACCATATCTGCTGCAGCTGGAGGTCTGTCCCTCTGTACCATATCTGCTGCAGCCGGAGGTCTGTCCCTCTGTACCATATCTGCTGCAGCCGGAGGTCTGTCCCTCTGTACCATATCTGCTGCAGCCGGAGGTCTGTCCCTCTGTACCATATCTGCTGCAGCCGGAGGTCTGTCCCTCTGTACCATACCTGCTGCAGCTGGAGGTCTGTCCCTCTGTACCATATCCGCTGCAGCCAGAGGTCTGTCCCTCTGTACCACATCCACTGAAGCTGGAGGTCTGTCCCTCTGTACCACATCCACTGCAGCTGGAGGTCTGTCCCTCTGTACCACATCGGCTGCAGCCGGAGGTCTGTCCTCAGCACTGCATCCACTGCAGCTGGTCTGTCCCTCTGCAGGGCAGCTGGAGGTTTGCCACGGGATGGTATGACCATGATGTTTCCCCACCAGTATATTTGGGGTAGGATCAGGCAAGCACTGTTTCTGCTCTGGAAGCAGTCATCCAGAGGAAGCCCAGACAAATAACATTTAATTCTTGCAGCATTATAGATGAATGTGACGCTACTTCTGATCTCTAGGTACAGAAGCAGCAACAATCTAAATGAACCGAGCCTACCTCGAAGACTGATCCTCTGCATGCAAAGTGGGACGCTGCAGTGGCGTATTCTCCTATATGTTACTTGAGCTACAGCATCTTTCCAAACTATCCTAGAACCCAGCCTACTTTGCAAAAAGTTGTGTTTTCAGGGACAACTCCTGCAGTAAGGCTGAAGGAAGAAGAACAGGAGGGAGAGGCCCAGCAGTTCTTATTCTTCAGACTGCTTTAACCTAAAAGGTAAAATCAAAAGCTCCAAATGAAATCACACTGAATCCTGGATCTTCCAACATCTCCCCGATCACTGCCATACAGGTGAAGTTTAGTGCTGCTTTAGCAGGTACAAAGATGTACAGTCCGCCAGAAACCACCTGACATTATGCCAAATAAGAAACTAAATTCAAGTCCATGTCTTTGCTTTTAAGTTCTTTCTCTTCCTGGTATCCCTGTGTTCCCATGTGACCCAGCACAAACTCCTCTGAGTGCTCCAGGGGCTGAATCATGCTCGCAGGGACAGGCAGGTTGGTGGGTGCATGCAGAGCCCACCTGGTGCTCCTAAAGTCATTCCTGGTGCTCCTAAAGTCATCCCTGCAGCGAGGAGCAGGGAGAGGAGCAATCCCCTCTCTTGCTGACTGGCACCCAGGCAGCACAGGGCTTTACACCCCGAACAAGCAGTGGGGAAAGGGAAACACAGTGGGAGCACTGAACCTGGCTCCCCGGAGGCTCTCTCCACAGCTTCTCCACAGCTCTGGTGTAAATGAAACCGAATTGCCAAGCACTCCCTCGCTTTCACAGTTTGGAAGCAAGCTGCAAGCTGAACTGGCATTTCAGAACAAGTGAAATCCTGTGATGTACGCTGGAGCTTCCAGTTGCTAGCATGGTAATGTAGCACTGACAGTGCTCTTTCTACAGATCTCCTAAGTGCCAGCATCTTTGATTCCAGCAATCATATTGGAAAGAAAACCAAGGTAAAAGCCTTGAATTACTTGTGATCTGTTCTGCTGCCCTAATTCTGTCAGCACCCCCAACCAAACCCTGTCAACAGCAGTCTGCTGCTGCCACCTGTGTACCTTCAGCACTTTTATCTATGTGATGTTCCAGACACACATGGGTTGTAAAAGCTGCTTCCTTCTCCACTAACCTGAAGGTAAGCGACTCCTCACTGCTAGCTTACTGCCTTCGTTCTTCTGTCTCATTTCAGGTAGCAGTGCAGCAGCTCTTTTATGCTTTCTTCATCCCTCCTGTTCTACTTTTGCCTTTTCCCTTGCGAGATGCCAGATTTTCATTTTAGTTTCTGTTTTTAGTTAGATAACAAATGTACTGGAATAAAGGAATAAATGTATTGCTCACCCTCCTTCCCTCTCCACATGCACAATGGAGAGCTAAACTTTAAATCATTTTGCTGTAAGTTACTTAGGCAGTGTAAGTTACACCATGGACTGTAGCATATAGGTTTATTTACTATATTTAATTGATGTATTTACCCTGTTTTGTGGCAGGTAGTAAACGAAAGATGCATAACTCAAGATACTGGCTTGAAGCAATGTGAAGGGTAAGAGAGGAGTTAATCTCTTCCTTCTTCTCAGCCTACCCTTGCTTTACCTTCTCTGTTGCCTCTTTCTAGACATCACTCCAGGTAACAGCTGGCACTACACAAAGATAACTACTTTGATGTTGCCTTGCTGTGTTATTTGCATAAATGTGGAGAATAACAAGAAAATAAATACCAGTGCAAATAAAAAAGCAGAGCCATGACCAAATACAAGGCTTGGCAGCTGCTGACTTGAAATAGAAAATGAAATTTGTCACAAAAAAAACCCCAAACCTTCCACTTGCTCACAGGGTACTTAACCTACCATAACTGGTCCTCTGTACAAGCCCACAAGCACTTCTGGAACTAGCCCGGCCCCAGAACTGTGAGGATGGAGCATGACTTTCTTAGTGAAAGAATGACAACATTCTCTTCTCCAGGGTAACACAATCACCCTTGGAAGCCAACTGGAGAGGCTATGCTAACCTATGAAAGAGCAGACCATGGCTGTAGTTAAAGTGACAGAGTTTTAAAACTCCTTTTTCCCTCTCTTTCTGGAATTAATGATCAACAAAAAGTTATTCAGGCAAATATTTTTTACTTCTCTATGTGAGTTTGTTTGTTTAGTCTTAATTTAGCTAAGAGCAAAACTGCTAGGTGTTTCTGTATTAAACATCTGTTCTCAACCAGCCAGATTTAGCCTAATATTCTTATTTTGCTGATGGAAACTAAGTTTAGAAACTGCTTTGCCACTGCTTTTGTTTTTCTTTTTGCCAGTGTGAGCTGTATTTCAAGTGCTGGTGTTGAAAATCAATTCTTTTGGCAATACAATGGCTGTTTACTGAACCTGTAATTCTTTACACTGTTGTTACTGTAATGTATTGATACCATTACCTTAGTATTCTTTAAAGAACTGCCAAGCTTACACACTGAAAACATGGAATATGGAGAAGATACCATCTTAAGTGCAATGTCTCTCAAAATGTTTTTTGGGGGAGCATTTTAGAAAGATCCAAGATACACTAACCACATAAGCTGGCTGAATCCATGTGCTGCCTATAGCAACATTAGCTTAAAAACTCCCAACCCCACAAACATTTATCTGGAAGCATTTATAATACAACAGCTATATGCTACCTGCCAGCTTGATAGACAAGTGCATTCCAGCTTGTGTGCCAGTAATGGGAAACTGAAGGTGAAAGAAGGGAATGAAGACACAGCCCTAATCCTCCTGTGGCCACACACAAAAATGGGTATGTTCTTTCAGCATTCCAAACTAGTTCTGCAGTACATCCATGCCTGGTTTGCTGAAAATGGATTGGAGAGAGCATGTAAGGCCAGGTTCTCCAAGCCTGGGTACCCTGCACTGGGACAGGCTATCAAGTGTTTCAAAGTGAATGTCTAGATTTGAATGAGATGCTGCAGAAAAGAGAAGATACGTCTGACTTCCTCTGCTTCTGGGTGGGTGCTAACATTAGGGAAGAATTTGTCAGTTTAGAATTGATCCTGTTTCAAATACTAGAATTCATTTTTCTTCCAAGTAGTTACTGAACTAATCTATGGGTTTATTTTTTTTATGTTCCCTCTTGGATAATGCAGAAAGATGGTTTTGGTCTCAAAGATTCACCACTGCATTTGATTTTTGATGCAAACTAAACCTTCTACTGTAATTTCTTAGCAGCACAACCGCCACAGGCTAAAGAAGCTCTAATCAGTTCAAGGTATTTGAAGTTGCTGTACATGTTTGGAGTCATCCTGGTGTTAGTTACGATGGCACTGTGTCTCCACAATGTAGATATTTTGACTTTCTCTGAGCAAAAGGTGAAACCTTTGTATTGGTTATGGGGAAAAGCCCTATAAATATTTTCAGTAACTAATATAAAAAAAGCTATTATTTTGAACTGGAAGCTCTTCCCTGTGAGGGTGCTGAGGCGCTGGCACAGGGTGCCCAGAGAAGCTGTGGCTGCCCCATCCCTGGCAGTATTCAAGGCCAGGCTGGACAGGGCTAGCAGCAACCTGCTCTAGTTGAAGGTGTCCCAGCCCATGGTAGGGGGTTGGAACTGGATGAGCTTTAAGGTCCTTTCCAACCCAAACTGTTCTGTGATTCTATGATTCTAATACTGAAGCAAAGAAGAGTTAGTATTTACATGGCAGCAGGGAATGAAAGATGAGTGATACTAATGTGCTGATGTATGAAAGCCCTTGCATCAGCAGATGTGCTTTTGGTACTCCAAGGTGGTATTTTATTGAAGTAGAAAGAAGAAAACATGGATTTTTTATCTACAATGTTTCTTTTAATGCAGTAGTGTTTCCAAAGAAAGGTCTTTTCTTTGGGAGAAGTAGGAATTTCAGATTGAACCGAGACAGAAACTTCTTTTTCAGAGAGATGCAAAACCCCAAATCCCATAACGCTTCGCATACAAAAGCATGTAGCAAAATGTTATAGAAATGTGCTGTATACGCTGACCTGGACTAATAAACTGCTCGAATTAAAAAGGTTTTCCATATTCTTACTGTAAATGAAATATCCCATTCCCGCATCTTAAAGAAACTGGGTCAGTTGCGGCACTGAATATACATGGGCACACAGTGGTGCACCCATTCCCTGGTACATTGATATTCTGTCACATGAGCTCCTTGGAGTGCCTTAGGGATTTGTCATGGTTGGCTTATAAATTACTGTCAGAAATGCAACTTTCTAATTTGAAGGGACAGATATTAGACCCTGCCTGTTTTAGTGCAGTTTGATCTAAGGCAAGAGCAGACTTGAAGCTCTTAACTACAGCTTAATATTACACTCCCTTGGACTGGCTGTATTTTCCATGGAATAAAATAAAGACAGCAGTTAATTTCCTGACACATGAAATGCAGACTGGCAGGAAAGGCTTCTAAAGAGAGAAGCTTGCTGTATAGTCACATTAAGTGGAGACCTCCTAGCAGCCTTCCAGTATCTGAAGGAGGCCTACAGGGATGATGGAGAGGGAATCTTCACCAGGGACTGTAGCGACAGGACAGGGGGTGATGGGTTCAAACAGGGAAAGTTCAGGTCAGATCTAAGGCAGAAGCTCTTCCCTGTGAGGGTGCTGAGGCACTGGCACAGGGTGCCCAGAGAAGCCATGGCTGCCCCATCCCTGGTAGTGCTCAAGGCCAGGTGGACAGAGCCTTATGTGACATGGTCTAGTGTGAGGCATCCCTGCCTATGGCAGGGGGTTTAAACTGGATGATTTTAAGGCCCTTTCCAACCCAAACTATTCTGTGATTCTATGATTAAAGCTACCAATTAAATTGTAGTGGTATGATTAAGACTAACTATAGAGACCAAACCTGAGGTAACACTGCAAGCATGACTGATAACCCTTGGCATGCGTAAGAAAGGGAAACATGCTCTAGAGCACTTAGATGAAATGCTGAGAATAATTTCATACTACATCCTTAAATATCATAGTACATGATACAGAAGCTACTGTTCACTAATTGGTTTTGCACTGAAAGCTACAGTCATATGCAAATGACCACTGGGTGTCTTGGAAATGCAGGGCAATTTACACTGGCTTAAAAATATCTTTAATCCGTAAGTAACAGGATTTTGCCACAACTGGCTCTGAGCAGAGCCTTGCTGACAACTTTGAAATAGCTCAAAGAAAAGTAAGATCAGTGAATGCTCTAGATTTAGTTTTATACCATTCCACAAACCTGACTGTTTTATAAACAGCTGTTATATCTTGTTTACATAATATACTGGTCTGTATATTTTTGGACATCTAAAGTAGGCTGGCAGCAGTTAGTCACAAAGTATTTGTGGAAGGAAATCCACCTCCAGCTTGCTGGCAGTGCCCAAGGGTTTTAAAGACTGAATGTACTCAAAAACTTGCCAGTTTCAGTGCCAATATTTAGCAGAGCTCCTATTCAGATTGAGACAGTCTAACCACTGATGGAATGAAGAAGTTTCGCTGTTGGATCTGGCAACTGCTTTCATGATACTTTTCTTAGTATTTCCTACCACTCTGTGGGGTTTTGTAACAACTTTACACGGCATCTATTTGCTATGACCCTTGGGAAAGCATTTTCTCCTACTAGCGGATAGCGCTAGACACCTACCCTTACAAGCTGGAGGATGGTTATAAAGCAGACTTTTAACTGTGAGTAACCCCACTCAGAAAAGAACCATATTCTTTCTGTTAATGCAATTAGTTCAGGTTGTCTGCCTTACCCTTTAAATAAGAGAAAACGGTATAAAATATTTGCTCATTGGTCTGTCAGTGCTCCTGAGCATTTTCAGGTTTTTCCTATTAAAGACGTTCTGAAGTGCTCAGTGAGAGTACACCAGCAGGCTAGAACAGAATACAGCTATATGCACAGGGGCAGAATGAGCGTGATCTGATTTCAGACTACAGGTGTCTACCCTTGAATGCCACATGCAGATTACAGGGAATCTGCATGTAAAACACTGGGGGCAGGGAAAGAAAGGTAATGAGGTTGAAGGTTTATTGTTACCTGAGTTCATATATAGGAAAACTTCATCCAGAAAGACAGAGCATTGGCTTAACCAAGCATTTTAAAATCTCTTTGGAATGACTGTTTTGGTTAAACTTGCTTGCTAGATAGGACTGATGAAGTATGAGCTGGGGCAAGAGCAGCAGTATTCAGAATCTGTGTCCTGATTATAGAGTACGACTGCAGATTACTAGATACTGAAAGTAAGGCTTTGCTACTGCATGCTGTCAAGTCTTCTTGTCCATCTTTCCTTCACAAAAAAAGTGACGGAACTGATCCCCTGGATTTAGCGCAGTTCCATCACTGAAATCCTCTCCCTCTCTCCTTAAGGGGGAAGTGCTCACAGAAAGTGACACTGAGAGTGGTTTGACTCTTTCAGATTCAAACTGGAGTTCTAGGAAGGCAGGAATGCTTTGCTGTGATGCACAGAACATCCTCCATGGCATATGTTGCCTTTACTTCAGGGCATGGAATTCTAGCAATTTTGCTGTATAAATACAACAGCTGGCATTCAGGCAGGAATCATTTAAGCTTTGGATGTCTCACTTACAAGAACGCAGTGCAGCATGTTCAAATACTGATGTTTTTAAGTGGTATGAAACATGGCATTTTTATTAGCATCCTCTAAAAATCAACTGAAAATTTTCTGATTAAAAATGAGATGACAGGGTCAGCTCAGTAGGTAGAAAGATGACTTGAGACAAGACCTAAAGCCGTGATTGGAGTGTTGCTGTTGGTACTTCCTGAGGTGGCAGAAAGCAAAACTGGAGAAATGAGTGAAAAGAATGGGAAAAGAAGAACGAAAATAATTTATCCAAAGTTTTGTAAATGAGGATCACAACCATGCTGTAAAAGTCAGAAGCCACATCAGCAGACAGCAAAAGATGATCAGAGTGTATTGCACACTTACAGTGTTATGCAAATGCATAAGAAGAGATAAAGACAAAGATGTTGCTATGCTTTAGGAAACACTTAAATGTGAAGGGGAAGATAAAGGAAGCAGGGAAGGATCAAAATCTTAAAAGGGAGGAAGTTTCATACAGGGAAACATAAGAATGAGAAGTGTGGCTTAGTGGGGTTAGTAGATGGCACTGTTAGTAAACACGGGTCTGTAACACCAGATGCTGCAAGGTCATTCTGCTTTCTCAGGGTGGAGATGCCCTGTGATGGCAGTTAGCTACAGCTCTGAAAACACAGTTAAGATCCAGTGATCACTCTGAAAGCACACTGTCTTTTCTCAACACATAACGAAGCTGGAAGCAAGAAATTCTCTAATAATACTTTGAAAAGATCAAGCATCCCTCTGCCAGGGGGGGCGCTTACATGGGGTAATACTTTCTGCAGCTGTTTCCTAAGTCTGCTCCTATTAAGGTCTAATAACTAAAATTGAGCCAGCTGAAAAGCCAAGCTGACTGGCCATTTAGCCAAAAACTGCAGTACAGCACCAAAGGTGATAACAGACAAACCCTTAATCTCACCATCCACCAAACCAAGATGTGGGAAGACTTAGTAGTGAGCACAGTCACATTTCAATACTATATACAGCTTGAACTTGGCAGGTTGCTTACGCAAAACTAAAGCATGGAAGCAGGCACAGTTCAAGAAAATATAATATAGGCTTGAAAGAGGCTGCTCCTCTGCAGCACCATCTTTATTTAACCTGGGCAGCTCACAGTTCCTTCCTTCATGTTATATTGTCTAACATAACTTTAAGAAATGCTATTATGACTGTATATTCGGAATGAGAGAAAGGACAGCTTGAAATTGAGGAAAGCAATCTCCTTGAAGGGAGAACTAGGCAGTGTACCTTCCCAGAAGGGCTTTGATTAACTTTGTTTATGGGGCTTTTTGTTGTTGCTGGGCATATTGTAGAAGATGCACAGGCAGCTTCCTCTCTATCATACCAGCAACATTGACTGTTGACTGTCATGAAGTATTTCTTCTGGAACAGGTTTGGGCCTCTCTACAGCTAGAAAATGCAGACAATCTTCAAGCACAAGCTTGGTTTCTTGTCTTCCAGCTGTTTCCCAATAACATTGTCCATTTCTGTCTGAACACAACACTGGGCTTCTTTGCTTTTGTGACTGCATAGAGCTTTGAGTGCTCGGGAAGAATAATCCAGCCTCTCTGGTTGTCTTGTCCTGTGACACAGTTGGCTGTTCCTTCTGTAAATTATTTTAATAGAAGTCAGATCTGAGCACTCCCTTAATACTGGAGCAGATTCCTGCAGCTGTGTCCTTCCTGCTAACCTAGTAAAGGGAGAAGTGCTTAATGCAGTCTGAAGGTAAAATCGAGGATGGCTTTGCACCTAGTATTATCTCCTTTGATTCATGGTGAACTAACCTTCCAAGCAGTTGAGCACTCATTTGCTATTTGTACTGTTTTTCCCCTCTAAGCATAAGTAGTGTCCAGCTAGACTGGGTTTACACAATAGCCAACCCAGCCAGCTTAGAAAAAGACCCCACCTTTCCTTGTAGTGAACTAAAACACTTAGTGCACCACTCGTCCTAATCACAGGCACTCCTTATAGTAACCATTTACTTTGCAACGCGATTCTACAAGCACTTAATTTCAGTTAGAGATGTAAGCTTGTGGAAATCTCAAATTTATACTGTGATCACTACGTTCTTCTGTTAGGAAGCAGTTGCTAAGACTGGAAACGAGACTATTGGGACAGTAGAGCCTAGAAAAGTCTCAGGATGCCTCAGTGTCCTCCAAGATTGTGGGGTTTGATTTACTACAAGTTAATATGCATGTACGTATCTACATGCTGTATGTACACCTGAGATCCAGTTACTTCAAAGGAGCTACAGTAAAAAATGTGCAACAATCTAGCATCCACAACATTAAACATTACACAAACATGAAGTGGATTCTGAAAGTACTTCAGAATTCAGAAACCATTTAGTATTAAAAGGAGATTCAGATTTTTATCTCTTTATATATATAC
This sequence comes from Amazona ochrocephala, assembly GCA_039720435.1. Classification (NCBI taxonomy): domain Eukaryota; kingdom Metazoa; phylum Chordata; class Aves; order Psittaciformes; family Psittacidae; genus Amazona; species Amazona ochrocephala. The sequence goes on from CM077878.1 coordinate 125,807,645, forward strand.
ACATGCACTCATATATATATATACACACACAATAAAATAAATTTTCACTTTCTACAAACACATTATAACCATAGTTCTTATTATTCATATTATGACCATAGTTCTTGATCACAGAGCACAGTCAAACTTCTTCACTTTACAGCTGCTCAGTCTACATGTACTGGAGTTGTGATCAAGAGTAACTTGATGAAACAAGGGTTTATTAATTACTTTATAAAATAATTTTTATTTAACAGTAGACCACTTCAGTAAATTAAGTTGATAGAAGTGACTAATTTCAGCAGCAATGGAGCCAAGTACCTGGTAAGTTCATGACTTGACTTGAGTTTCTTCTACTTGAGGTGCTGTATCCCAGACTGGTTCCTTAATGTGTTCAGGTACTTTCTCTATCTTAGTCTAAAAGGGAAGCAAAATAACCATATATTATACCAACTGGTTAACACCCAACTACTTTGCTTTATTTAGTCTGGTTTGATAGGCACCAGATTAGAAATGCCACCTAGTGGCGTTTTCAAGCAATGCAGCCTCTCTAATAGTTGGAAAATGCTCCTTCCAAACTAAACATATTTCCCCTGCTGACGCTAAAGACTTTGGTAATTATTGGTACTTGCACCTGGACGTAGTTTCATAACAGTTAATAATGTGACGTGGAAACTTACCTTTTTTACCTCCATGGCCACCCCTTCGGGTAAGTTTCGTTGCACATACTCCAAGTAAACTGCAGCAGTACTGCCTGTTATGTACTTTAACTGAAACAGAAGTAATGTTCTTTTAATGAGCTACTATTATTAATATTTCAAACAGAACACAAACAAAGTTTGTCCAAGCCTCTCTAGCTCTTGCTATGGGACCAAACATCTTACACAATGCCAGCTGCCGTAACACTGAACACAGGCAGTTGAGCTGTTCACAACTCTCACACAAGTATGAAGCAGTTATTTCATTCCACAATGCACAAATTATGATGGAAGGGGTGGATCTCAACACTGCACATATCAGATAAAATTAATTACAGATTATGCAAGAATTACCAGCTGCTGTATACTCTCAAACTTCACTCTTATTAGAAATCCTGGAACTCCAGAATTCCACTGAATTATCAATTTTCCAGTTTCTCCTGGATGGCAAAGCCAGTGCTTATGGTCTGTGGGCAGCCATTTGTACTGCACGAATGTCTGGGGACTTCAAGTCCCATTTTGCTAAGCACTGTGCAAATATACAGTAAGAAACCCAGTAACCACAAAATACTGGCAGTAAACCTTTCTTCTAAGAAAGTCGACCACAGCTGCATTCTAAACCATACACAAGTCTGTGTCATCAGCCATAGAGCTGGTGGTTTGTACACGCTTCCTTTCTTGTATTTCCCCCACGCAGTTCTAGTTTGCCACATGATGCTGGCATATGGCAAAGCTGTGCATTTTCAAAAACATGAGACAAACTCATAAAGAAGAGAACCCTTTGTGACTGGTAATGGCAATGATTTAGCTGCATCTTGCTCCCATCCCACTAATTCCTGGACAGCAAGAACATAAAACATATTGATAACCCTCCACTCTACCTTTTTTTAATCATTCCTTCAGCTCTTAAGATGTCAAAATCAGCCTTTTAATCAAAAAATTAGGTTGGCTGTACATTCAGAATAACTTGTGTTACATTGGCTATACCTAGGTCAACTCTTCTATGCTATTCCTTGCACTCTCCTCCCAAACCCAAGTAACCAGGAGGTTTGTATTCACTCCTGAACTAATGTCTATTAGCATCTTTGAATTGTGTTCCTAGATCACACTTTTTTTTGCTCTTTTTCGTCTTTCTTACCTCCAAACACAGATAATGTGTTCTCATTTCATACTGAACTCTGTGCTTCTTGTAAATATGTACAGATTTTAAGAGTGTCAATCGTTCTATCTTCTTCGGAGGATTATATCTGAACAAAGCACAACATGTCATTTTATATGAAGTATAATTTTATACTTTACATAAAGTAATACAAATTATCTGAACAATTATGCTGAAATCCCTGTTCTTATTTAGAAGATCTACAAGGAAGTATCAGACACTGGTAAGTTTATAATTAACCCACATGGGCATGGTTAATACTCAGGTATTAACCAACATTAGTTCAGGGAAGCTACAGCACTGCCAAATATACTTAGAGTACTGTCAATACCCTTCACGCAGTTAAAATGCACTTCTACTATGGCAGCGCAGAGTGTAGAACTGCTGCTGCTTTCTCATCACTGTGCTGCCATCTAAGAAGTGTAAGATAATCTGAGAAAAAATGTCAGATTGCAGTTGTTCTGAAAAAAGCACAGAACCTGAATTACAGGAGTGACATAAGAAGCATCTGACACCACATCCTTCTACAGATCAGTTACTTACACTTTTTCAATAGAGATGCCAAGTTCTTTCGCTGCAAGCACTGCAAAATATTCATAGCTGTCCAACACAGCTTTGTCGTGGCCTTTAACTAGAAGGGATAATCTCTTGTACAGTATTTCTGGCTCATCTGAAATAGATATCTGCATTTTGAAAGAAAGGACACAAGTTACCACTCCAGGCTCTCCTCAGCTGACACATGCCCCACACATTTTCTTAGCCTGGGTGCTCCATTTGTAAAAGAAGAAAAAGCCCCCACTGTTAGCTGCTTATTTTAGTTTATCTGCAAAAAGCTGGCAGTATCACCTTGATGGACAGTTCTCACTCTTATCAGGGAAAACAGAAGTGTGAAGAACTACCCAGCCTCTGAACATTTAGATTAGATTTCTTGATCAGAAAAAGGAAGTGAATGCTAGATAAGGAGGACAACACTAGCAAAGGCAAGAATGAAACTCGGTGTTAAAGCAACTCTGGAGCAGCAACATTTGTATTTTAAACAGCTACGTGAGCATACCTGAAATTCTCAGATTTCACTTGGATATGGACAATAATTAGAACATTACGAACAGTAAGCATAAGTCTCACTTTACTAAGTCAGTTTGTAAGTTACAGTTCTTTTGACTTTCAATTTCTGATGGCCTGGGCCACTGATCATCTGAAAAACCTTGATGTGGTAAAGGAAGCACAGATTGTCCCACAGGTTTACTCCCAGTTTACAGTTTAGCACAGTAAATGCAGCATGTACCAGACACAGGAGGAAGGCTGTGTCTGTACTTTAGATCTAGTACTGCCTTTACATTGTGGCTGGCTTGCATATGTCATACAAACTGAGCATGTGTTTCTGACATCCTCCTCAAAGTCAAGGCATTCAGGTTCTAAAAGCAAGATAACCAGCTCATGCCTTCATGAACTTCCCACCTCCTTGGCCCTGGGCTCCCAGCTTCCAAGCCAGAGACAAAGGCCTTAGCTTAAGACACTGCAGGCACTAAACTGAGTGTGGCCAAAAAGATGGTATTTCAGAGTTACAGCTGCACAGAAGACAAGAACAGTGATTATGAGGCAACTGTGGCCTATAGAATCTTGCTGGGGAAGGGGGGGAAATGTCAAATACCAATAATCTAAATTTCTTTCTGGCAAATTTGACGTAATTAAGACAGAATTTTAAAAAGCTGCAATAAAGGAAGTTTTTCTGTCTGCCCTCTTTAGTACAAAGACAACATATAAAATACCATTCTATAAAACACTTACCAAAGGATTAGTCTTAGGCTCCTGTGTATCAACATGGGATCCAGCCAGTCGTGCTCCCAAGTTGGAGTTTCTACAAATGTGGTAATAGGAAAGCATGAAGTAAATTGTTAAAGTCAGGTATTTTTCGGGATTGTGGATGAGAAGCAGAAAGAAGGAGGGCCTTTCATACTTACAGAAGAAAACACTGCTTTTGCATAATTCTGCTTGCATAATTGACAGGAAAAGCTGATCCCTGTATAAAACAAATAGGTTATGTTGGGTTTTTTTCCCAGCTGTAAAGTAGCTGCTTAATACAGGTTTATTAAAGATTACTTTTTTGCACACCACATCATAACACATTCCTAAGCATTGATCTGCCAAACTAGAAAGTTTGCTTTATCAGAAAATGCCAGAAAACAGAAGTATGGAAATGTATTTTAATATACAACAGCACCTAAAAAAAGGGAACACATTAAGGGCACAATGCAACAAAGTTTGTTGTGGTTTTGAAAACTTGTTCTTTTGAAGAAAACATTTAAAACCTTCTAACAAGTAAATGAGCCATATTTAAAAGATAACATGATTTTTCTGTGTTAAAAGGGGAATACAACTGTTAATCAAGATGTAACATTACTGTCTTTCGTACTAGAATAATGGCTCCCTTATGAACATTATGTGGCTTCCAGCTCCCTTCCACTAATTCTCAATTTGGCAAAGATACAGACTACTTAAGGGGAAGAAAAAAGAAGGTGGGGGAACCAGAACTCTCTCTTGCTTAACAGAAACCCAGGGCTGCAGCAGAATGCTGAAGCAAAATTAGCTACTTATCCAGTCCCTTGCTACTCTTATTTAACAGGTGCCAGAGTCACAGCTTAAAGAGAGCAAACACATATCCCACACATTAGTTATGTAGGTGGCTGGATGATCAAAACATCAGAAAGCAGCCAAAATTGACACTTTTCCAGGTAAACTCAATTTAGTAGCTCATGGATATGAGTAACTATATGATGCTATTAAGTCCCATATCTTCTCCAGTATGCATTACATATTAATTACAGATCAGCAGTCAGTGAAACTGTTTTCTGAAATCATTGTGCCTCGTTCGCTATTTATCCCACAATTTCTGCATCAATAAGGAAGATGACAGCAGGAAGAGTTTCCCATTTACAAAGCTGCCTCTTGTTTGGAGAGCACAGCTCACTGTCTTCCCTGAGGCAAGCCTTCCAAATCCAGACGCTCACAGGCAAGTGCTGGTGTTACATTCTTAAGTGCATGACACAATAAGCAACTTCAGGAGCACTGAACATTTTCCACTATACTTGATGACCATTCCAAATACTTCAAAGTTCACGTTGGGAACAACTTGAGCCTTAATACCTAAAATTAAAAAAAATACATCTGATAAAATGATCTTGTTCTCTGCACCTCAATTCTCTATCTCTGAAGTGAGAACACTGCCTCCCTTTCATTCAACACCAATGCGAAGTACACTAACATCATCAGCTGACATCCTTAAGGGAGCGTAAAAGACTATACCGTGTACGGCAACCGTGAGTGAAGGACATGGCACAGAACCTGACCCCAGATGACTGATGTAAGACTACTGGTTGGAATTGTAACTAAACCCAGTATCCCTCTTTTTTGTGCATGTGTGTGTGTGTGTGTGTGTGTGCACAGTCTCTCCTATGTATTGTTTTACTTCTGACTGCTTTACCTTGTGATATGGACTTATTACTTGCATGCAAAGGTAAGTACGCTCATATCATATTGTATTATGTGGCTTTGGATACAAAAATTTCAGTCTTTATCACATGATCATGAATAAAACAAAACGATGTTCCATCCCACAGACTAAGCTCCACAGCCTTTACAATATTCCATGACTGTGCACAGTATTCCCACCATGTCATCTCTTTTTGTTACTAGTTATGCAGGTAGGCATCAAATAAAAAGGTTTTGTAAGCTAGATTAGAGGTGCTCTGTGCCAATTTTGACAAAACGACATGATGAGTACCCCAGGTAGTAAAGATGGCATTCAGCAGGCAATAAAGTATACTTGCATAGAATCACAAAGAATGGGTTGGGTTGAAGGGACCTTAAAGCTTATCCAGTTCCAACCCCCTGCCACTTGCAAGGACACCTTCCACTAGAGCAGGTTGCTCCAAGCCCCTGTGTCCAGCCTGGCCTTGAACACTGCCAGGGATGGGGCAGCCACAGCTTCTCTGGGCACCCTGTGCCAGCGCCTCAGCACCCTCACGGGGAAGAACTTCTGCCTAAGGGCTCATCTCAGTCTCCCCTCTGGCAGGTTAAAGCCATTCCCCTTGTCCTGTCCCTACATCCCTTGTCCAAAGCCCCTCTCCAGGTTTCCTGGAGCCCCTTTAGGCACTGGAGCTGCTCTAAGGTCTCCCCTTAAGGAGCCTTCTCTTATCCAGGCTGCCCCAGCCCAGCTCTCTCAGCCTGGCTGCAGAGCAGAGCTGCTCCAGCCCTCGCAGCATCTCTGTGGCCTCCTCTGGACTCGCTCCAACATCCCTCTTGTGTTGGGTTATTTTATCAGCTTCCTTCATTCTCTGGTTTAAACATACTTGATGCACTCTTGCTAATGGCCATCATACAAGGTGAAAAAGACACTCAGACTGCAACACTTCAAGAACTCCATCTCCTGCGTGAAACAAGGCCTTGCACAAAACAAAATTACCCCTCTCCTAATGCAAAACAACCTTCATTTTGTTTGGGTGTCAGATTCTGGAGTACCCAGGAGGAGGCACATGCCTGAAAGGTAAGCAAGTCCAGAACACAGCACATATACAGAAGGAAAGAGATTAGGGCTTCAGAAAATGAACAGGAAATCCCCATTGTAAACTCTTCTTACCTTGAAATAAAGCAATCGCTCTTCAGAAAACAAAACCAGCAGAAAACACTGGCAGTGTAAGAAGCTTTCCTTTTCTGTTCTTTTACATTATACCTTCAAGAGTTGAAACTTTAAGACTAGAAATAGATGGGCTTTGCCTGTTTCTAAGTGTAGGTGACACATATAAATCACAGTTAATATAACACAGGTTCTGATCTGCATCCAGTATTTAAAAGGCCTGGACTAGATGAACTTTGAACCCTAACTGTTCTAGGATTCTGACTTCCAAGTCCAAGTTATCTGTAATTCACCACCCCTTACAGTGACTGCCGCAAAACCAGACTGCAGAACAGACTTCTGACGACCTGCTACGCCGATATTGAGAGGAAGAACCACATCCCCGCGCTGTAAAACCCAACCTTCCCATAGCCAAAGGGAAGCCACATGCCACCTCCCTGCCCGACGGAGCCCACTGAGGCTCTCAACCCCGCGGCTGCTCCAGCTCCATTTTTCCCCTCAGGCGTGAAGACGCTGAAGGAAAAGATGAAGAATTGGACACACTCATCCCCTTTTTCCACCTCACCTGGCAGAGCCGCCGGCACAGCCACCCCGCCGCCATCTTGTCCCCGCCCCAACCCGACGACCATAGCGAGCAACCCGGAAGGAGAAGAGCGGCCTCGTCCGCCACCGCCGGTGAGGCGGGGGCCCTGCGGCAGCCGTGTTCCGGGGCGGGGAGACGAGTTGGGAGCGCGAATGGCGCTGTGCAAGCTGCCGGGGGCTCACGGCTCGTCTCCTCCCCACCGCCGGTTCCCGCCTCACATGGTCGGTTACCTCAGGGAAGGACCGGCCGCTTCCTGCCAACCGTCCCGTCACACAAGCTCTCCCATCCCGTTTTCCAGGAGGGAAGAAAACGGGAATTGTTAGAACTTTTCCCACCCCGAGGCAGGGCTGGTGATACTGCTGAGGGCGAGAGGTAGAAAGGATTCTTCTTCAGCTTTCTCCCGCCTTTCTGAGGCCACGTTTTACTATAGCTCGTTCTTACCAGGAATGTTCATGTCCACCCAGCTGTACAGAGGTAAATACTATATATTTACTGTATATAGTATTTACTATATATATACATACACGTGTGTATATATATATGTATATGTATGTATATATAGTAAATATTATATATAGTATTTACCTCCCTATTTACCTATATATATGTGTATATATATAGTGTTTACACCCCCCCTCTTAAAAATACAAGCCTGTTGCAGTGAACTGTATTTACCAAAGTATAAAAAAAGTGGAAATGTCTTCTCAACCCCCTTCTTGTTACATATATAAATTATATACATATATATATACATAAAATTATAAATTTTTGCCTGGAACTATTCAGGAACCCTTTGAAAAACCATTACACATGAACCTGCTTTTCAACAATCCCCCACCCCTTAAAAATACTTCAACAAATAAAAGTTACACACGTGTGTTAGCAAAACGCAGCCAAATGTATTGTACCAAAGTGACTGGAAATGTCCTATCAATGCCTTTCTCTTTACACATATCAATCACAGTTCATATAACACAGGTTCTGATCAGTACCCAGTACTGAAAAGGGGTGATAAACATACTAATTCACACCACTAAACCATTCTAACACAGAGATCGAGGTGTGCAGTAAGCTGAAATTAAGGTGTGTGCAAGTCAAACGGTACCCACAGGAACCTGAGAGCAGCATAAATCACAACCTCTATAAAATGGGTGGTTTTATTAGGTTCTCTTTTATTTTGTTACTTCCTCTGCCACCTAAAATTACAGTTTGCTTTTTACACTGAAGCACCTAAAATATTTACAACCATCTGCTAATAAAATAACACTTAAATATTGAAAATAAGATTTTTCTCATAAAATATGTTTTCTATATGTACAGGTTTTATCAAAGAGGACTCGGTTCAATAGTGAACAGTTTTCCATCATCAACCATCAACAAGAAAACAAGTTTCCTGAAATAAAACTATGTTCGACTTATATACAAAGAGGCAGAACAGCATCTGTTTAACATCAGCCAATGCAACACTTACGAATAATGAAGTCAACGTTTGAGGCCTAAATCGTGCACTTTTTTTCCTTTATGAGTAACTTCTTTGGTCATTGTTGCTCTATTATCTTCTTGGCTGTACAATAAACCAGCACCTGATTAATGTTACAGAACCAGGCATATATATGTGTATATATAGTTATATATACTCTGTTTGGCACAGGTACCTGTCCGATTGATGGTAGAAAAGTTCCACTGTAGATCCTTTAATACAGAGTTGCTCTTCAGAATCAAGCCCATGTTTCTACTGTATTTTACTCTGTGCTTTAAGTAGAACTCTGAGTGACTTCAATTATCACACTGTTAAACATTCATTTTTTTCCCCTACCATTAACTGGGGAATCTGAAAAACACATTTCTATTTCCCAGTGTAGCAGCCTTTCTCAGAAGGATCCTTAGAAGCTCAAAATAATACCAGACTGGAAGGGAAAGAATAGGCTCTGCCCGGTGGTTTCTAACACAGGCTCCTAAAAGCCACCACAAGTTACTGCTCACGAAAGCCTCCGTTTATTTTCAGTGGAAATTTATTATCAGTGGATGTAGTTGGCAGCATACAGCTGAGCACCCAGCCTGCAGAGCCTGGGTGACGTGCCCTTGTAAATGAAAGGTGTAACAGGACAGGAACAGCAAGCTGGGGAGCCTGCTGACTGGCGGTTCAGGAAAGAAAAGGCAGCTGCCTGACCTCCTGAACCTCACAGGTATAGTAACTGAGAACATCATCCCTTACATCCCAGAGGGAGTGAGATTCCACCCGCTGGTCAACACCAACTAAGGAAAAAAAACCCCTTCTGGAACGACCCCCCCAAACCACTAAAACAAACACCACGTACACAGGAACTTCACTAACCAGAAACTGAGAAGTGATTTCCATTCTCCTGAAGGGCTGTTCCTTAGTTATCAGAACATTCGACCTGAAGTAGAAACTTCAAGTCATTTGGCTTCACATAATTGGCTTTGACAGAGAAGGCACCTCTCTGCCAACGAGTCCCATCGGGTTTGAAACTTCTGAACTATACGAAAGTGCTGTGAGTTACCCTCATTTTGCATAGTTATACAAGGAAGAAAGTAGAAAATAAGCTCCACCATCTCTCAGATTCTGTTCAAGATGTTAGGAATGTGGCAAAAAAACCCAATAAAAGAAAACCGAACCCATAAAAAAAGCCCAAACGACCCTGAAATCTGGAAGATCTGAAATCAGTCTTAGAAAATACTTTATAAAGTTAGCAATACTCTTCTAACTGTGCAAAATTCACAAGAAAATCAGTGCTGCTACCTGTGAAAGCTCTACAATCAGTATTCATATTCTGTAATTAAAGGTCCACTCAAACCTAACTTCAATACTTCCTTAATTCTTTCATTCTGCACGGTACAATTCTTTTGAGATCCTATTTAGAGGACCAAATCTAAAGTATAAATGGTGTTAGACACCCAGCATGTAGATCTGAACCTAAGGGAGGAAAACCAGTAATGAAACAGCAACGCCAACTCACCTTTGCAGTATGTTTTACTAAAGAAACAAAGTTTGAATTTGATATAATGAGGACTAAAAATGGCACAAGAATAACAGTTCATGCCTACAAGTAATAATTGACATGTGCTGAAGGCATATGCTCCAATCTCTTCCATGGGCAAGAATGTCTCCCTGTATTTGCCTGGTGAGAGAGCAAGCTCCTGTGCTGCTCAAGCATATGCTCTCCTAAAACCACTGAGATGGCTATTCAGCAGTGTGATTTATTGTCAACAGCAAAATATATATCCAGTGCAATCTGATTCCCAAGGCAGTGTTCCTGATTCAGTGTTCCCGATTCAGTGTTCCCATCAGATGATGTGAACCACAGTACTATCATCTTTCTTCAATCCTTGAATTAGGTCATTTTAAAATCAGCAGATCAAAACCTTGCTAAAATGGAAGCTCTAAAACGTACAGTGTAACCAATGCTTTTAAAACTGCCTAACATGTCTGCATTAAGGCAAGACAGAACTGAAAAAGGACTGCGATACTGCAGATGATACAGTCACTCCTGTCATTATTTCACAGTTAAATCAGAGTAGGTTTTTTTCCTCCACCTCCCTTAAAAATGACAGCACAAAGAATGTAATTATCTCCTTAACAGAGATGACATTTAGTCTCTAGAAGATGCTGGAAGTGATCCAGTATAGGCAGAAAAAAGAAATGCTCCATCAGAAGTGTCTGAAGATCATTCTTGTAATTGGGGTAAAACGAAACTTGGAAGGAGTTAAAGACTAACGATCCTACTGGGACCATCTGGAGGGAAGTGATAGCAGAACCATGAACTTCTGTAATTAGTGGCCTTGGAAGTTATCAGCAAAATGAGCTCAGATAAAAACACCTTATAAGAATATTTGTACCAATTATTTATTTTTCCTCCAAAACACAAATTAATAGAAAAAAAAAGGGGGGAAAAAAAGCAGATTTCTTTTTTTTCTTTTCTAGACCTGGATAGAAGGATTATCATTTTCAACAGGTAGTTTACAATCAGTGGGGAATAAACGAGCAGTCCAGGTTTCCTGATTGATCCATTCAGGGTGTGCTCAGTAGCTGTCTTTATCAAACAACTTTATTTACAACTCAGCATCATCCTGCAGTAGATCAGCATCTTCATCATCCAACAAAAGGTCAGCATCCATGACTTCATTCTCTTCCATGACATCACCCAGCTCCTGAACAACATCATCATCAATGTCACCCACGCTTCCAACATGTTTAACCAAACTCATGTGATCCAGAGGGATCAAACCATGCCCAACTGGCCCAGTAGTTCTCGCAATAGCGGCTGCCGCTTCTGCTGCCACAGCGGCTTTCTGAGCCTTCTGCCTCTGCTGTTCTTCTTGTCTGTGAGTCTTCATATGAGCATTGCGGCTTTTGATTTTGAAAAACACCCTAAATTTGAAAGGAATAAGAAAAAAAAAGTCAGATAAAAATGCATTCCTTTTGATGAAGTGAGCCAAAAAAGACTCAACAGCCTATCAGTACATTTGCTTCCTTGTCCTGAAATAGAAGTCAGTGAAGTCTGCAATGCCACGGTGATAATTTCAGGGACAGACTACCAGATTTATACATCCTGACAGTATCAAAATGGCCTACTCCTACTGCCGGAGGTAGTTTGTAGCTCCCGCAGTTGCTTCAGTGTCTATGCACATCCTAATTCTCCCTGTCCTTAGTTTCACAACAGTCCTGCACAACAAAGCAAACGTGAACGAATCTCACGTTAGGATGGACAAACTCAAGCAATAGACAGAAAGCGACCACTGTCACATGCAAGTGCGTGATGAAGCAGGAAGCTGGACTGTCAAATGTAAACATTCTAGCAGGTAAATGGATTCAGGAATATTGGAGTAAATACTGTGAAATTTCCAAACATCCAAAATGTCATGCTAACCAATCACTGAGGGTTTTGGTAAGGCAAAACTGTTCTTTTGAGACCATCAGAGCAAAACAAAGGGTTAGCTGCAATACTACTCATCCTGAACATAAACAGGCAAATGTGACACTGCAGATATCTGCACTTACTTGCCACACTCCTTGCAAGGAAATATCGTTGTTGGGTCAGTCTCCCCGCTTGTTGTGCTGTGGGCAGGTGAACTCTTGATGGAGCAGTACCCACTCTGCGTACCACATTTCTGCTTCGTGCCTGCGCTAGTGCACCGTGGCTTTGTCACCTGGTTTGTACCTCCGTGAATGCGAGCGTGGCCGTTCAGGGCCTGGCGGGAGCTGAACACCTGATGGAGAGCGGGGTGGGGGAAGAAAAGAAATCAAAACCAAGCAATACTGCACTGCAGAAAGAGGTATGCTGAATGCAGAACAACAGTACACCTCTAACACGCACAATCTACTTGGGTCAATGCTGCTTGCTCTCACCCATATCCCACTGGAGTTCGAGAAACTTAGTCATAATAAAACAATCCAGTGATACATCCTATTACTGCAGTTGTATAGCAAAAAGGTAATCAGAGCTGTCACCATACAGTATTTCTGCTGATACACCAACTCAGGATTCGATTTTTGTATTGCCTGTGTTTTGCGGGCTGGGATTTAAAAGCAGGCAAAATAATTTGTCTAAAGAGATTCAGGAGCTATCACCAGCCAGCAACAGTCTAAAGCCCTGATTTCACTAGCATGCAACCCCTCCCCCTGCTGTTAAATATAACAAACACGTACAGCACCACAGTTTGGCATTTCACAGATGAAGGAGGACGAAGAAAGCGAAAGACTCTGAAGGGCAGGCAGATCTATAGGTCCAACAAGAGGGATAGCTGGTGGATCAGGAGACTTCTGCATTTCCCTCTCTTCCTTTCTGTCTTCTTCAACGTCCTCATCTTCCTCTAACACTTCTTCCTCTCCGCTTGTCTGAAAGTGAGAGTGCATGTAAGATACCAGAAATACAGTCAAAGGCAGACAGTGCTGGATAGCAGGACACAGCACTGGAACAGCATGCTGCTTAATCAAGCGTGCTTCCAGGTTTCAGTACCTTTTCCTCATCCTGAATTCAGAATGATGGAGCAGACCTACATCATCTAGTTCAACCTCCTCCTCAAGACAGGATGAACACAACAATTACCAAGTGCTATTCTTACATTCTTTTAGACTCACCAGGCACTCCTCTCTTCTTTTCTCTAAACGTGTTCTGTGTTTCCGTCCCAAACGCAAGATTTTCTTCCAGGTATAATAGTATTCCACACATTGTGCAACCGTCTTAGACTTAACCTGTAGGTAAGTAATGGCAGAAATAGTCCGATCTCAATGTTCTGCTTTCAGTCAACACAATTCTAATATAGAACCATAGAATCAACTTCACGATCATCCAGCCCAACCATTCCCAGCACTGCCAAGGCCACCACTGACCCATGGCACTGAGGCCTCGTCTCCACGGTGTGTGAACACTTGCAGGGACGGTGACTGCAGCACTGCCCTGGGCAGCCTGTGCCAATGCCTGAGCACCCTCTGGGGAAGGAATTGTTCCTCAGCTCCATCTAAACCTGCCCTGGTGCAGCTTGAGGCCATTTCCTCTTGTCCCATCCCTTGTTCCTTGGGAGCAGAGCCCAGCCCCCTCCTGGCTCCATCCTCCTCTCAGGCGGCTGTAGGCAGTGATGAGGTCCCCCCTGAGCCTTCTCCATCTGAACTCCCCAGGCCCCTCAGCCGTTCCCCATCACACTGTGCTCCAGGCCCTGCACCAGCTCTGGTGCCCTTCTCCGGCCCCGCTCCAGCACCTCAATGTCTCTCTTGGCGTGAGAGACCAGAACTGAACACAGGATTTGAGGTGTGGCCTCACCAAAGCCCACTGCAGGGGCACAATCACTGCCCTGGTCCTGCTGCCGCACTGGTGCTGGTACAGGCCAAGATGCTGGAGTTCAAAGGCACTAAGAAGGACAAGTAATATATAATGCAGGTACCGCATATGGCATTTAAACTTGCCTCCAAATACCTAATGTGCAAACATTTGTTTTCCTTCAGATGCCAGAAATCAGGTCAGAACAACAGTAATGTGATACTGGCTTCTGCAAACAATGCTTGCTTTTTTCAATAAGCAACAGTCCTATTTCACCAGTGCCCAGTACAGGGGGAAACTCAATATATTCAATTGGTCAGTATATTCTAAGAGGCAGGCTTTATTTCTCACCCATTCAAATGGAGAAAACAACCCCCACATTTTGACTACAAAAAGAATACTCTTGTACAGAAACATTTTTAATTATTTTAATTACTGTTTTCCAGTCAAACTGGTGGTGACTTTCAGTTTCATTTCATTTCCCTGGGATTCTCTAGACTTGAGTCAGAAAATGAATGAGAACATACTTTTTTGTAGCGGAAGTGTACAATATCACTGAGAAATCTAGGAATTAAAACTTGTTTCCCATAAACCCAAATGTTTTGCACATCTGAGCTACCAAGTAAGGAATTCTGTCCCAAGATGTACACATCTTGTCTTTCCCACTTTGTGGCACAACATGAAAATTAAGGCCAAACGTTTCCCTCTTTATTAAGAGGCTTCGACCCTTTCTGGCACAGAGCTCAACACTAGTGACTCAGGTAAGTTTTAACAGACTGCCAGAGAACACAGACAGCAGCACAACACCAGGCTTGTTCCACACACACAATGCCATCACTTGAGCTTCCAGGTGTGAAGACTTTCACATGTAATAACAAGAGGAACAAGTCTGATTTATTTATTTCCATCTGTTTTTTACTGGCACTGCAGTTGCAGGCACAGGTACACCAAGTGGATTATATTACTCCTATCAGAGTTCTCATAACCCTGACTGGCTCTATGCCTGCAAAGAGCTGGTCTGGTACTGGAGGGTAAATGAAGGGGAACAGAATACAGCAAACAGAAAAAAACCCAGTTGACAGAATAAAAATAACCTTACCATTTTCTGTACAAATATGAAATCTTTGCTGTAGGTGGACAGTGCCTCTTTGAACAGCCTCCTTTCTTGATGTGTCCATTTGTCAGAGCCTTAAAGAAACGGGTGAATTCATTATAAATGGTAAAGCTCCACCATCTTTATGCTGACATCATATCTGAAACAGAAACTGGAAAACCTCAAGCACCTGCTGCTACCCAAACACAAGTATGGCTGTATACTGACGTAGTCCTTGAGTCCATCGAACCAGTATCTGGTCTCCAGCAGCGGCCACAGGCAGTTGCTTAGGGAACAGTAAGAGCAGGGTAAGCAAATACAATGCCCCTCCTGAAGTTTTCCTAACCTCTGACCACTTCCAATGCAGAGGATTTCCCAAGCCTGCTGCAATTTGCTTATTTAGTAATTATCATTGTAAGTGCTGACCCGCTCTTCCTTTCAACCAATTAAACTTCTTTCACCCAAACCATCCTTTGCCAAGGAGTTTCATAGATCAAGGAACCCTTTGCATGAAGAACCATTTCCTCTTCTTTGGCTTGTGGCTCCCTCTAGATTCACTGGAGGACCTTTTGTTCTTCAGTTGGAAGAGAAAATAACCTAATTCTGACCATCACCTCCATGCTATCCAGGATTGCATGACCTCTCTGTAATGGTCATGAAATCCTCTCGTGGCCATTACTGCTGACTCTCTCTGAACCTCTTCCACTACTAAAGCATGACTATAGATATGGAGGGAGCAGAAGGACGCATAATACTCAACACAGAAGCAATCCAGACTTGCGCAGTGGTATCACCATGTTTTCTGTTCTAACATTTGACTTGGGTTTATTTTAGCTGCTGTAAAATGCAGAGCAGATGCTTTCATAAAACTAGCATTGCAATCCCAAGGTCTCATTCTAATTGAGAAGTATCACCACAGAGCTCAATTTTATATGCACAGCTTGTATTGCTTATTCCCATATATGCTGCTTTACATTCAACTACATGGAAGTCACCTATTATTTCTTTCTCCACATAACTCTTATAAGGTGCTTTTGCAGCTCTTCACTTGCATGGCTTGATGTAAGACACGTAAATCCTCTGTAACAGAGGTCACAAGTAGATCCTGTAGCAACGTGCAGTACACACAAAGTGTTTTATGAACGTTTAATGGAAGCTGTACATAAAACTTTCCAACATTGTTATTCTGGGTCTGCTTCTCCAGCCTAACTGGCCATGAAAATGTGAAATCAACACTCAGATTGAAATGAATTTGTTCTTCCTCCGTCTTAGTCAAACAGAAGGAACACAAGATTGCTATACTGCATGAAAGCAGTGTCCTGTTGCTACGAGTGGGCAGCATTACATACATTAAAGGAGGATATGCAAGAAGCTATAAAGCAGATGCCTCTGAAACAACTTACACCATGAGGAAATTCTCCTTCAGCCTGTCTGAAAGTTTCTGAAACACGTACAACTTTGATCCAAAGAAATCCCTAACATTCCTCTCAAAGCCACCATTCTCCATAGCAATGCTTGCCTCTGCGCTGAATTCAATTACCTTGGGCTTGGCACCACGCATGGCACTGAACTCCGCAGGTTATTTATGCCTATCAAAAACGCATGGATTTTTCTATTAACTGCAAGTGTTGTGTTTCTCAGCGCCGGCTCCCAGGCTCGCAATCTCAGAGCAGGTGTCTCACTCCTCCTTCAGATGTCGAAAACTCCTAAATTAACTTCCCTGCAACCTGCTTTCTGCAGGCTTTCCCAGCACTGGATACAAGCACACATTTGTAATTTCCACTGAGATTTACACTAAAACTCTCTCCATCGTCAGAGAAAGGCCCTGGCTTCAAGCCAGTTTTATTTATCTGTTATCACCCAAAGATCTTTCTGCTGACACACTGCCTCGCCATCTTCCCCACCCTGAGCCACCAGCATTCCCTTCTTACACAGCTTGCCAGTGATTTGATTTTTTGCCCCTTTGGGCAGGGGCAAATGCACCGATTCAGTCCAGTGGCCTGCTCTACTATGCCAAGCTACAACTTTAAAAGGCATAAAACCACCAAAGGAGAGATTTTAGGCTTTGGCAAACCTCTCTAGGCAGTCATGCCCTCCTGCCTCTGCCCCACTCCCCTGAAAAATAACTACTATAGAATCACTTCCATGCACTAATTTTATTGTACACCCATGGAGGATTCAGGCCTTACAGCATTTCCCCAATAGCTGTGGAATTAGCAGAGGCCCTTGCAAGATTATGCGGGTTAATTGGAAGTAACCTAATTAATAGAATAAATCCTGTGTAGGAAAAGAAACAGAAGAAAAGCTGTTTTTAACTCTGGTTGCTGGGAAACCGCTTTTGCTCTTGTTAGCTTGAGGGAGATATAGAGAACGTGTAGAGAGAGAGATCTGCAATGCAGCAAGGAAGAATTTTGGACTTTGGAATACAGATAACACTTTAAAGCTCATCTTTATGTTCAGACATTTACTGTACACTTTGTTTTACAGGCCCTGTTGTCTTTGCACTGATTCACTGACTATAAATATCTTCTACACATCTGGGGGCTTTGGACCCAACCTGACAGTTCCAAGGGGGCTACACATGTACCCAGGGAGTCACCCCGAGAGGTGGCTCAAATCCATCACATACGGCATACCCCAGGTCTGATCCACACCCAATCACAGTAGGTACAAGAAGTTTCCAGACTGCCTGGAGCACATTATTTCAGAGACCATTTCTCCTGCGATTCTCACTGCAGAAGAACTTCGGACCTGCGAAATTCCACTCTTCAAATGCAAACACTTCAAGCGTTTGTCACAGTGCTCCTCTTGTATTAGATACATGTTCCCTCTCTCTTCCCTAGAACGCCATCCTGACAGATGGCAAAGCTTTAGGACAAAGAGATGAGGGTGTTCTCCCAAGCAGCCCTGGGTCAGCATGCCCAGCTCTCGGCATACAATAGAAAAGCCTCAAGTTCTACAACTCGCTTCCCTCACAAACCAACAGGTTTCAAAGGCAACCTCTTCACTTATACCCTCATCCAAAGGCAATGCTAAGGATGAATTTGGATTGATCGTGCTATCAGTTAACGCTCATGAGTCAGTGCCATGCTCTGTTTCAGTTACTTCACCTTTAAACGTAGTGACAACCGTGAGCTGCAATTGCTGAGTATGGAGCAGAGAGCCCAAAGAATTAACCCACACAAATGCCACTTGAAGTTACATTAGGCTATTCATGCACTAGATTGCAAGAAATTCCCATATGCCTCAGGTGGCTGATTATCAGCCACAAATGAACTATTACTCAAGAGCTGCTGCATGGTGCTAGAGCGAGGCTGTCAATGCAAGTTCCAATCACATGCTGCATTCAAGAGCATTAGTAAGTAATGCTTTGTCTTGTTATTTCATGGTACTTAAATCCAGACTGGTGAGATTTTGTTTCATGCTGTGATAAACAGAATCGAACTTCCCTTACTGCTTAAGGAACAGGAATACACTGATGTCCACAGGTCTCAGTGCTAGTTAGTAAGGATCAGCATCATCTCATGTGAAAGATTAAACAAAATCGCCTCTCCTGGCTTCTCCCTGCACCTTCTGAAACTACTTTGAAGGTGCTTCAGTAAAGACTGTTCCTCCTCCTCCGTCACACAGGCAGAAGTGTCTTCTCTGCTCTGCTAATTAGATTGCTCACTGAGGATGAGGCTGCTGTGATAGCTCCTCACCTTCCTGCCCTCATGCCCTGGACTGTGTCACACACGATTTGGTGTCACCTCTTCATACAAGAGATCCCTGTCAAAGCTCCTGACTGATGTCTTTCTCCACCCACCCCATATTCACCCTTTGGACTACAACAGAACTATTATCAAAGGCACTAAGCATCTCCCCCAGACAAGACTCAAAACCCGATCTTCACATGCATTCATTCACTTTCGTTATCAGCTGCCATCAAACGTGTTTCTGTTCTTGTTCTCAGGCCAAGGGGTTAAAGACTTGCTTTACAGGAGAGTCCTTGTTACCTGTGAGTCTTCCCAGTGAGCTGCTACAGCCAGGAAGCAGCTTGTCTCTATACTTGTGTCGCACAATGACTGGAACTGGGAATGAGTATATTACAATGACCACCAGATTTTTGGCCTGTTTCCTATTGAGCCTAAAACTGGAGATGGTCTCAAATCTCTTATGTAAAACCCTTATCTGGGCGTCCAAGCAGCAATTAGCCACTACAAAACATAAAGCAGTAACATGGAGGGCTGCAGAGGAGGGACATTTCCCACCCATGCTTAGGTGATGTAACATAAGTCCAATGGCTTAACACCACCTTGTGTATTCCACAGAGCACTTCCCCTCCATCACCAATGTGTAGCTCCCTGTTGTGTCTGTTAAAGAAGTCGCCACCCCAGACCTCTTTCTTCTTGGCTAAATCCAGGCAAAGAAAGGCTCTGTATTTGGTACTAAAACACTAGCAAGAGTTACAGCACTGCCTCTTTGGAAGGACGCTCATGATTATCAACTTGATTTATTCACCATCACCTAAGAAAAAGAAGGTATGATGGCAGATGTGTATATACGACAAAATGGAGCTCCTCCTGCTTGTAAATTCTGATCTACTAATAGCAGCAGGTTTAAAAGGAGTTTTAAAAGAGGGAAAACAAGTGACTCAGGGCAGTTTTAAATCTGCAGAACCCCACAGAGCCACATGGGTGCAAAGTTTCTGTACATCATCAGACAGGCAAAACACTTCCAAACCTGCCACAAAAGGCTTCAGAAGTACCACTCAGCATAGCCCACATCACCTCTCTGTTAGATGCTGCCATCCCTGCCCAGAGAGTGCAGCATGATCCCATGCTCCAGCCTGGAATTCCAGCCTTGGACTCTAGATACCAACAGACAGGGAGAGCATAGGGAAACCTACCGGCGTAGTGGTAATTTGCCAAAGGATGACACTTCAATCTCACTGGCTTCCTCAACAGCAGCTTCTCGAGAGTAACCTAAATGAAACAGCAGGGGAAGCCAGAATGAGCAAATGCAGTCAGCTGTGGCACACAGCTGCATTTAGAAGGCTATTTGGTATGAGGATATGAATTCATTTTCTCTTTTTCTTTTCTGCCATACAAAATCACATCAAATTACTCCAAGGCCCATTAACAATGTACCTCACAGAGCACCTAAGGCACCCCTGTCCTGCCTTAGCACAAACGTAATTATTTCTTAGCAACTTCCAGCTCTTCCCTTCCTTCTGCTTGCCATATACAAATATGTTTACAGTAGTGATAATTAATACTAATATTTAATGGTTAGTTTGATAGCATTAATATTTACAGCATAAAGGCTTTTAGAACATCTATTAGGTCAACATCTGTAAGGAATGCCAGCAAGTATAGTTAATTCTCCTTTGGATCAGGGAGACAGATATCTGTGGATCCCTAAAATATTTCCTCTGACAATGCAGACCCCCCCGTATAGCAAATTTCACATCCTGACAGTAAGATTAGCCTCCTGTCTCAGACCCAGCTAACAAAGCCTAAGGAAACTGGGACACAAGCTAAATCCCACTGTATTAGACAATCCTGGGAGATTCATTCCAGCCCTGCATTCTGCTGCAGTTTGTTTTAAATTGGCTTTCCAGGAACCAGTGCAGGGCCTTGTCTTTCCCTAACACTGGGCAAAATGGATGTTTTGCCCTACTTAATAACATTCCCATCACTAAACTAATGCCAATATCTGAAATGCATTATTTATATGAGACCTGTGTGCAATTACCTCACAGTTCTGAACAAATAATTACATATGACTGCTGCTGCAGAAAAGGGTTTTTATAAGGGCTAGGAGAGGAGGGACTAAGCTCTCTGTGACCACATAGAAAGCTCGTGAAATATCAGGGCTGGACTAAGTAATGGGATACATTCAAAGCCCCAAGGCCATAAACTAAGTAATCTTATCTATATGAAATATACAGTAAGCTTTCAGAGAAGCACTGCTTTGAAATTTAAATTTATTAGAGAATGAAAGGGAAAAGTCATTCACTGCAAATCAATCAGAAATCTCTTTTTTTTATACCCATATCTAAATCCATTTAATAAAGCATGCTAATTTATCTGCAGAAGAGGATTCTACCTCCCCTTTCAGCTTCTTATCTTACCATAATATCTCCTTTTGCTTCAAAGAGAGAGTGCAAAGCGTATTCTGAGTTAGTTCCTCCACCAGGTAACACACTGGAACAGCTCATATTTAAAAGGTCTTCCACTGCGAGAAACAAGTCAGCATTGTACTGTTAATACACTAGCCTGCCAGTCAAACACCCAGAGCCGAGGATTCTGCAATGCCACTCAAAAACAATGAAGTTCAGGGCAGCAGATTTCATACTCTTGCCCCAGCACCTCACCTCCTGGTTTTCGGATCGCTCACTGAGGAGGGGATACGATGGGACGTGCAGAATGCAGTCCCTGGGATGGGACAGGCTACTGCAGAGCCAGAGATCTGGCTGTGAGCAGCAGCTCGCACAGGCCACCAATGCTGCTGTGCCAGGGAGGCTCCAGCCAGGATGGAGAAACAGAAACGAACCGTGCTGGAAGCAGGAACAAGCTCTGCTCAGGACTGGTTGAAGCCACTGAGCCTGTCACGTTTCCTCTTCATTATGGTCACAGAATAGGCTCAGGAGCTGCCTTTCATCTGTGACCTCTGCCCTCACCAGGCAGTTCAGTATCCAAAAGCACCCCAAGACACCACTTCCCAGCAACAATCCTTCCCCCTTGGCTGCCAGAAAGCACTCCATCCTGACTTGACCTCAAGTGGCACCACGTAATTTGTTACTCTGAACCTGCATCACGCAGTTCTGGTCTCCTGCTCTGCATCCTCAGTAAATAATACTCTCTTGAACGTTTTATATAGGATACACATGAGAAATCAACGTGAATTTCTTCAGCAGGCACAGGCTGATGTACTTCTAAACCAGCAAGTCGTTGTACCTCTTTGTTGGAAGACTTGGTTCTCCAGTTCTGGCCACGGTTTCCAAACCAAAGTAGCCTTGTGCACATCTTTCTCCATCAGCAATCTGTCCTGCAGCTCAGGAATATCAGCCTGGAATCTGGACCCGATATTGATTCGTCTATAAAGACAAATAAATAAATAAGTATTCAACCACACAGTGTGCAGAACCCTCCCCCCCCCCCACCCCGAAACTCACATCAGCCTTCGCTTTGCTTCCAACTAAACTTTCATTACAGTGGTGTGGCAGGAAGTTGTGTCAGACTGCTTTACGCAATGCTTGACTCTCAGTGGGGTATTCTGAATAGAGACAGAACTGATCTCTTGGGGGAATACATAACTTAAACTGTACATCCTACCTTGTGGACAACCCAAGCTAGCCTGTATGTGTGCTCACTAGCAAAGAGGCTTAGATGCCAGATCAGTATCTGTCATAGAGAACAGCACTCTTCAGCAGAAAGAGACATTAGTGCTGAGGGACAAGCCTGTCTGCAGTCTGACCTGGGGAACCTACCAGGTAACACCTCGCCAAAGCTCCACAGTTAATACCTATATATCTAAACAACAGTATTGGATCAGCATATGTTTCCTTCACAGCCCTCTCCCACCCAACACTGACTGCTGTTTCACTTTGAGTGGCTCCCACCAAGCCTCTCCCAGCATTTTGGAGCCATGACATCTCCACCTCTCACAGCCACTTCGCTTCCAATGTCCTCAGCCATCACCCAGAGCAACCTTAAATACATCCAGCCCAAGGTGAGTTCAGGCAGTTGAACACTACCTGCCTGGTTCAAAGCACTTAAGCCACACACTGTAGTCTGGAGCTATCTATAAAGGCAGTGACAAAAACAATATGGCTTTTCTTACGGTTCAACAGTCTGTTCTCCAGGCCCAGGCGTCACAGGAATGACACTTCCATCAATACTATCTGAAACAGAGATTGGTGTTTGAGCTTAAAAGGGTATTTCGGTAACAACTGTATCACACCTGATGCTCCACCAATGCACTGGATGCATTGCCACTTCCCCATTCGCATCAACATTACTCTGGTCTATTACCAAAAATTACCCTTTATCAACATTTAGGCAGAAACTGTCAACATTTTTAGAGGTAGCAGAAATGTCTTCACTTGTAAGGGTTTCTATTGCCCTGATCATGTGTGATTAGACACCTTTTTGTTCAGTGCTTCATAAGAAAACACTTCAAACGAACCCCACATCTCAAATGAGATCCAGTGGCCCAGCCACTTCAGAAGGCCCAGATGTAACCAGAGGCATGGTGGTCCCTTCTTGAGGCACACCACACTGAAAGATCACAGCCTTACCCGCTGGTTAGGCTCCTCTATCCACTTGAAGCTTTAACACCACCTCTACAAAATCCAAGGCAAAAACCCCAATAAAGATGGACTTTTTTGGTGCAGTAGCAGAACCAGCCATGCGAGTACACATGAAAATCGCTAATGTGGGAACACCAGCAGAGGTGGCATTTACTATGTGCTGCCACTCGGTAAGTGTAATACTTACTAGACTGACACAGGAGTACCCGTGGAGTAGGTGTCAGTGGTGTAAGCGGCAGCTGAGCATGCGAGGTGCTGTGAGATGATGTGATGACGCTGCTGAAGAGACCAGACCCTTGCCGAACTGGACTGAGCATCGGGGGTGGAGTGTAGGGGGGCAACTCATGCGTCCGGTCCAGCAGATGATCTCCGAGGACACGGGGAGAGCGAAGCTGACTCTGGTACAGGGTGGCACCCGAATGGGACATGCTGAAGTTGCAGGATGGAGGAGGGATGAAGAGAGGTTCAGGCCTGTGCCGATACTTCTTCTTGTCCTGCAATGGTTTGAAGTTGTCTTCCAATTTTACAGCACTTGGATGAGGTTTTTTGCTAATTTCCTACAGGAAAACACAGAGAACCTTCGTATTTAGGCATGCTTACATGTGGTTTGCACACAGTTCCCTACAGCTCAGGAAACGCAGTTACCACCAGGCGCTCATTCACATAAGCCTGGTCAATACTATATCTGATGCTACACAGAAACCTCAGGGGAGTGAGAAACACCAGGACAAGTTACCTTCCCCTCCCTCAGCAAGCCCTTTGGGTCAGGGTAGGGCTGAGCCACAGGCACACATGGAGAGGCTGCTTCCAGCTCTTGAAGGTGTAGGGAACAGCCCTCCCAGACCATGAGTCTCCCACACCCTTCCTCAGCTCCAGCAGAACGCCCTGGGCACGCCTGTTTGCACTGTAGTACAACACACGCAGGCTGCGAGGAGTTATTCCATTACCCAGTCACATTCTATTAGAAACTTTAGATCAGATGCTTTCCAATGCATTTATTTTGTTTGCCCAGGAAGGACACATGAGCTCAGTGAAATTACTGCAGGACTCAGCAGCAGGAAAGGAAGAAAAATGTCATAAACTCAAATTCTTTGCCTCTTATCACTACATTCCCATCAGCTTGAGTACAGTCCAGCTGCAACAAATCTTGAACTTAACTCTCTCCTCTTTCCTTGCAGGGAAAAGGGGAGTAAATGTCCATTTGGGAAACTCACACACTGTGCCATGCCTAGAATTCAAGAATCTGGATGTTTAAAAAGGCATTTAACAATAAAACCGCAAGGGTCCACAGAAGCAGAATGCACCGGACTTGCGCAAACCTGGAGTCTGGATTCCAGGGGGAAGGGGACACAGGACAAAGAGATTCTCAGGTTGTGCTTTAAGAACACAAAGAGCTGAGAGGTGAACACCGTATTAAAGATGCTGCTTTTCGGTGTTCCACAGTAGATCTTCGTTAGGATAAACTTGGAAAGTGGCAGAAAATGAACAGTTATTCCACAATGTCTGCTTCATCTGCTAAATCCTACTACTATATAATTTACTGCAGTGTATGTTTAGACAACATAAATCTTTACACCATGGGCGACTCTTGAGAATCGCATTCACCCAATAAAAACCATGTTCTAGGAGCATTAGCAGTGTCACCCTTTATCCCCTATGTTAATAAGCTACAGCTTGTGGAAATGGTTTTGATTACAGAGGTCCTGTCCTCTCTGTTAGATCATGGCTGTACCCTCTCCAACAGCTGTTGACATTTTTTCTCTCTAAAAAAAAGAGAACTAAGTTTTGGAAGAGTTTTCCTTTTGCAGGAAAAAACCCAAATGCAGCTTTACAGAACACTTTGTTGCTAATGGCCATGCAGAACAGTGAAGGGGCGAGGGTTACCTGGAACCACAGACATGGCTCATGGTGATGTTGAACATTTTGTGTCCATAAAAGGAGGAAGAGGGTAAAACCCCAACTCAAACCTAAAAAGAGAAGGCCAGATCCAAGTCTTTAGGACAGCATTATCTGTAGGGCTCATTTTGTTCTGCTCTTTAAATGTGAAAGAGCTGGTACTCCTTTCTCACTAGTGTAAAAGTAAGTAACCAAGACAACACCCTAGAAGTCCTGTACACCCCCATCTCCTGTGCTGCTTCACCTACAGTACACCTTAGCCTCAATGCGGTTATACCAGCAAAAAAGGTCACAGAGAATATTAAAGGAGACCATCGCATCTATGCATCATCACCCCAATACTTTTCTGGAGCTCCAGGAACTGGCTCCCAATACCCAAGACTCAATGCATCCTTGTGGGCCCTGCTGCTGCACCCTGACAGATCCACTCTGGGTAGATCCTGATGGGCCTCACTTCACTGCTCATTGGCCTGTAGTCTTGCTGAATATTCAGTTTCCCTCTGCTGTTTGATTTTACTGATTCCATGAGCTTTGTGGGAGTTGTTCTGGACAGCTCAAAGCACGGTATAAATAAATGCAACTCAGCTTCAGTTCTTCGGTATTAAAAAGGGAAAAAAAAGGTCTCTAGTGGCACAGTCTCTTCACAGAAGAGGAGCGAACTGCAGCTCTTTTGGTCTTTGAATGTTTCCAATGCTACTGCTTAGATAAAAGGTAGGATCCAGAGAGGAAACTGCATGAGTTTAGTTTGCTTGGGCACTAACAAAGACTGCAAAGCATAATTCTGAGTGAATGAATGCGCATTTAGCCAAACACTGGCAGATTTAATCACAGTCACTTCACATACGTTGCAGAAATACACAAGCCCAAGCCACCTACTCTGGTGTCTCTAGAGAAGATCTCCCACTCAGAGCTCAGGGATTCGGGAAAGACTGTCCCTTTTCTTCCTAGAAACCAGAAATAGACAATAAAAGCTGCACTGCCGAGTTACAAACTATTGTGAGATGCTGGCTTCGGCAGAAAAGGGCAATTTTATGTGTAAAACCTCTGTCTGAAAGGAAGAGAGTAAAACATTTGATACACATTTAAAATGACTGTGTTATGTCTGAGTGAAGGGTCAGAAGGGAGGTGATCCATGATGGTGTATTCTGTCCCCTCATTTGGCCATCAGCCTCATGAGAAGGAGAAAAAATGTAACCACAGGAGTATTTCTCTGCATAACACAGATAATGCCATGCAGTACTTCTGCTTCCCGGTAATCTCTTATCATGGAGTAGACTGCACACACAGATTTGAAGGAACAAGCAGCATCTATTCCTACACTGGAATGTGAAATAAATGCCGCTTGCTCCAGGAGTCTTTCAGGAAAACAAGAAAGAGCATTCTCACATCTCCTTCAAGTACTCGTCAATTCCCCGTGCTGCCTGACAATCCCAGTTTTACAAGTGAAACGAAAGCACTGAGCACAGCTATTTTTCCTAGGTCAGATTCCCTTAGATGGGATGCATGCAGAAAGAAAGGAAAAGTTACTTTATATTGGTTGAGAGCACACACCGTAAGCACTACACGGTGCCCTCCTGTCTTGGGCTGAAATGAGAAGCACATAGATCTGCCTTTAAGAAACACCAGGAAGAAATAAAACTGCAATAACATAAAAACAAAGCAGCCTGAAAAGGGAAAAAACCAAACCAAAACCAGTAAAAAGATACTAAATCCCTTTGTTCTAGTGGGATAAAAGAATACTTCCAATTGCAAATTATTTCTTTTCAACTGAGGTCTCCATTTCCCCAGCAAAGGGAAAATTAACATTTTCAAATGGCCTAGGAAGAAATGCTGTGATGCTACAGGCCCTTAGTGCTTATTGGGCACCGTGAAGACTCTGGAACATATTCTGGAATACAGATGCTTTAGGAAGTAGCAGCACTATAAGCAAAGGGATTTAACAGGCACAGCACAGTTAGTGGCAAGAAACGCAGCACTCACAGAGGATGAGCAGGGGTTGGCCACTTTTGGACTGCACGGTGGCGAGTAAGTCATCTTCACGAGCACGGGCATCTCATCATCTGACACAGGGTTGGCAGGCTTGTCTTTGACTGTGGCAGTGCTGGCAGAGGGCTGCGTGCTGGGCTCAGGCGACAGAAGCTTTACAGGGACAGACACTGGCATGACGATGGGCGCGAGGCTATCCACCTCTTTAGGCAGCGGCTGCTGTGGTGGGTTCTCTCCTTCATCCTGTACAGACAATTAAAGGCTTTCAGCCCGAGCGAGGAGGCTACTTCTGGATGGACACACTACACAAGGTATGCACCGTGGCTCAAAAGTAGTGGCCAGGGTTACAAAACACACAACGGTGTTGCTCCCTGGACTCTGTTTGCCTTGAACAAAGTTGGTGGATTACTTATGACTCCTACACAGGCTTCAGCCTCAGTGAAAAATAACCACATGAAGCATCTTCACAAGATAACTTGCAGGAGGGGAGATAAACACGTGCTCTTTTTATCGCTATAAAGACAGAATTCTCCATCCCCCACCTAAAAACAAAGACGCAGATGGTGTAACTCTGGTGGCTCTTTGCCTTACTGTGGTATTCCCAGTTAGGACAGAATTCATCAAATACCAGGACAGAGAGAAACCAACTGACAGGGCAAGTTTTTTTACGCAGAACAATTCAAACCCACAGGTTTGGTTTGGTATTTGTTGATAACCTATAGAACCGAAACACTTGGGAAGAAAGCTGTCAAAGATTCAACAACCCTGCTCCTTCAGTTAAAGCCTGGGAAGGCTTCCAATTAACATCCCTTAGTCATCCAAGTAGTCCGAATGAAACTAAGGGAGACTTGATGTTCCTCATATTTCTAATGCAATAAACAAACAGGAGGGGAAAAAATGTTGATGCTCCTGATTCTGTGGGGTGTTCTTGTAACATGCAGAGACACAGAGAGGGACAAACTCTGTTCTGTATGCCACCACTGCCTCGGGCTTGAAAGCAAGACTTCTGGCCTACAAACTAACAGATTCACATCCTTTTCTGCTTACACAGGGCATGACATAACAAAAGAGCGCCGAGAAGAATGAGCTTCCACAGCAAAGCAAAGCATGGCAAAGCAAGCAAACATGGAAGGGAGAGAGCCATAGACTGAAGTAAACCGGAGTGCTACCTGTTTGAAGTTAGGAGATGCTCTTACTCCTCCGTGAGACCTCATGTGACCATTTAGAGCAGGCAAACTCTTAAACTCCTTCAAGCATATTGAACACATGAGTTTGTTCTTCACATCGGCTCTCTCAGGAAGTGTTTCTCTGTTCTGGCCACTGTTTATATTTTCATTTGGTTTTAGCACGGAACAGAAGAAAAGACATTAGTTTGGCACAGCCCCTTTGTTGCAAAACAAAGATTTTTAGTCAATAAAGTTGAAGTCAATAAAATTTTACAGCTAGATGGTTATGAAGCCGCAAGTACGCACACGGGGACTGCTGTGGAGTATGTGGGCAATAACCTAGATCAGCTGCTCCCAAGATGGGGAGAAGGAAAGTTCAGAGTAGGCCACGCTCGTGAAAATGTGGCCTCGGTATGGAAAACCCTGGGAGCCCACAAGATCTATCGTGTCAGACCTACATTTCCCCACTCATGACACCATTTAACAAGTGCTCCTGCTCATGGTAGCGAACTATGCTGGAGGACACCTCAGTCCTTCAGAGGTGAGCCCTTAAGGTTATCCCTGATGCCAAAGACACAAATCCAAATCACACATTATCCCTTCTTACAAATGCAACACTGAGAGCAAACTGCTCCCCTGCTGTTGCTCTTTCTTTGGTTCTTTTCCATGGGACACAAAGCAAAGAACTAATTTTCTTGCTGGGGGGATGGTGGAAATCACACAAACTTAAATTCACAAAACACAGAACTAAACATGCTTCTAGTAGAGGAACAGTACCCAGAGTGCCTTTCCCTCCCTCTGCACCGCAGCACTCCTTTGTATTTCTCATACTTAAATTAAAAGGACTAAAGTAATCTTGTTCAAGTACCTTTGTTCTGGGGACAGGGGCTGCAGTCTGCCGTCTGACAGTGGCACCTGTGAGCAAAGGAGAAAAGAGGGGGGAAAAAGAGAGAAAAGCATTTGTCAGGAAAATAGGAATGCAGAAATGAAGGTCCCCACAACGTAATGGCTGCATTTGGTGTATGATTGTACTAATATGGAAAGCCTCGGAGCTGAAAGCCTCCCAACGGCTCTACCAAATCAGTGCCTCTGGGATCATGGCTAGCGCAGCTTTCTTACACTTCGCTTGTTGTTGGAAGCCATTACTCTGACCCAGAAGTGTTACCTCCGGCAACAGACAGCTGCTCCTGAACAATCCAGCCCTCAGGTGTTGCAAAATGAGCAGAAGCATTTGTTGTAACCGGGTCCCTCCTCCCCAGAAACTGAGGCAGAACTTCCCAAAGCCCCTCGAGAGGGAAGCAGCAGCTCTGTGGTGCCACCAGCCCAGACTGAACCCAGAGATGGAGACAGGAGAAGTCTCTTAATGCAGCTCCCCAAAACATGCCAGTGATCACAGCTCACATCCTGACCTTCTGGCTCTCCTGCAGCAGCGTCATTTCCACACCTTGCTGCTCTTATGCAAAACATGGGTCTAAGCCATTACCTACCTGAGGCCACGCGGTGCTAGGAGAGTCCTGTTGAGAGCTTTTGTTGTTCAGATGAACTCCCGAGGGTGGCAAAAGAGTTCGATGAGGGACAGCATTACCTACAGAGTTCATCTCCTGCCGTGGGGCATCCTCCGCGCTCTCTGGAGGAGTGAGGCCGACGTGGGAGTTCAGAACTGGCACCCTGCTCTCACCTGGGTATTGCTTATGCTGGTCCTGCTGCTGCAGTAAACTCTGCGGGTACAAGTGCCTGTACTGTTCGTGGGGATCCTGGTAGCAATACTGAGGCACTGCTCCCAGCTGGATAAGCTGCACAGGATGACTTGGATCCTGAGAGTACTGCTGTGAGTCATGCATAGTCTTTGCATCAGGTTCCCTGTGATACGGAGGAAGCGGCAACTGCATCTGTTGCTGCTGCTGCTGTAACTGCTGCACGACAGGTTGCGTTTGGTAATACTGAGCTATTGGCACCGGGCAGTGCCGCTGCTGCTGCTGCCGAGCTGGCTGCTGCTGCTCCATCTCCTGCATGGAGAGCCGAGGATGTCCCTGCTGTGGCTGAGCGTAGTACTGAGCCTGCTGCAAGTGCTGCATCTGCTGCGGTAAGAGCTGCTGGGGCTGCATTTGCTGAATGTGCGCCTGCCCTTGCTGGAACGCAGAGTGCATCTGCATCTGTGATAAATGCTGCTGGTAGTCGTAGTACAACTGTTGGTGCTGCATGACTTGCATCTGCTGCTTCTGCTGTGTGCTTGCAAAACTCTGGTGGCTTTGCTGCAGCACCGGTTGGTACCGCTGCACACTGGAAGTTACGGGCTGTTGCTCAACTGCTGGTTTCTGGGACAGCAGCTGCCTGAGTGCGCTGTCTCCAGAGTTCTCCACCATCGAAGCCTCGGTGTGCAAAACCTGAGCCATGTTGTTCACCTGGATCCTCAGGTTTTGGTTGGCAAACACTTGCGTGAAGGAGTCCAGTTTATGCAGGACCCCACTGGTAATTTTTTGCGATCGATTTTCACCAGGTTGAGAGTAGGAATATTGGTATCCATCGTGGGACTCCCCCTGCCCGAGGGGGCTCCACATGGAGCTTGGATTATTCAAACTGTTCCTCACCGGGACGTGGTTTCCTGAGCCAGAATGTGTCCAAGTAGTTTGTCTGGATGTATCCATTGATCCAAGACTTTTTGAACCTACAGGCAAAGCTATACTGTCTCTTGAATCTTGGGGAAACGGTGGGGAGAGAGGGGATGCCTGGGGAGCATCCAGAACAGACGTCCCATAGCTATGATTTAGAGATGGAAGCGAGTTCATTTGGTGTTGTTGGTAGTACAAGTTCTCATTGCTGTTGGCAGTATGGTTAGTTTTATACAATTGCTGGTCCCCCATTTTTGGTCACTTCTGTTCCAAACTTACAGGCACACGAACCATTGAAATCTCTATGAACCCTGAGATAGCTGAGTGAAGGGAAGGGAGGGGAGGGGAAAAGCTAGAATTACTTATAATCCAGCACGTCCACGTGCATCGCAAGGACTAAGACTTTCTCCAGTCTATCAGTAATTCCGATCTCAGACTTGCCGTGGCTTCACATCTTCAATAAATGGACCACAGCACAAATCCTACACAGATCAATAGGCTCAGCGTGCCAGGTACCTGTGGAGGAAGAGAGAGACAAGGTAAGGGCCAGCTCTCCACATAACCTGCTCCAGTTATTGCCTCAAAGGAAACTGTAAAATCTCTTAGTTTGAGATACATAATCAGACACAAAATTGCAGCAGCTGGGCTATTCCAGAGCAGTCAGGTTATCTCATCCCATTATCCTGCCTCCAGTGCTCCCATAAAATCATTCCGCCAAATAAAGCCTTATTCTTCAAAACCCTTTTCTCCCATAAAGCATGTGACCATTCAAGCAGCTCTAGCTGACCATATACTGCTCTCTCACACCTAGTTTTAGCCAGGCAGCTGGCTATCAAGCCAGGTCACCTTTCCTACAGTGTTACAGGCCTTCTCGTCAGAAGCAACACCCCTTTTACAACAGGTAAAAGAAAGCCATGGCTTTGAACAGAGCTGACCGTAGGCAGGTATCAGCACCTAAAAGGACAGACAGGAAACTGCAATCTGGGATTTCCACAGGGCCTTCCACACCTTCCCAACTTCCAGAGTACCTACAGAGAGTGCCCACTGGTGATATGAACATAGAGCATCGCTGAAGAATAAGATGTCACAGCAATGAGCATTAATGTTGCAATAAAGAAAAGCAACTCATGAGCACAGTTACCCAACTGCATCTCTGCACATCCACTTCTTTGACACATCTATGGGGAATGCGATTAATGGCAAGACCAAACCAGTCCATGGAAATCTTTCCTGATCACTCACCTTACCTCGGGAGCGCTGAACTCCAACTCCTGTTCCACCCTTCCTTCTTCACTTTGTGTTACTTTAACAGACTAATCTATATCAAATGCAACCTTTTCTCATTTTTACTGTATAAACTGTAATTCAAAGTAACACTTCACAGCTGTCTCTACTGGTTTTGATGAATAAGCCAGAATACATAAGCACATTATAGGGCTGTTTTACTGTTCCACAGTATGAAGCAATCACTCTGTCTACAGTCACACTCACACACAGAGGCACACTATGCTTATGCAGACATAAATATGTCTTAACATAACAATCGATCCTGAGCTTTAACAAGAGCACAAAAATATTAGACCACAACCTTAACGCTGCCTCCTTCACATCTGCCTTTCTAAAGGTACCAAAGACTCCTGTGTACCCATGTCCTTACCTGTTTTAACCTAGGAGAATCCTTGATCTGGATGGATAAATATAAAGTCACTGATGGAGAAAATTTTAACCATTGCCAGATGCATATTAACAAGGTCTGTGCTAGCAACAGCAAATAAGGGTAATACATAGCTGCAGGCAGAACAAACCCTCTTCCGCTCTAGCATAATGTATGACAGAAAACCAGAGCTCCAATGAAGAGGGCTTTCAGTGCGTACAGTTTTTGTCTAAACCATCTGCAGCCATTAGCATGTAACATTTTTCACGTGACAAATAATGCCTGAGAATAATTGCAAGTTTATTTCCCCTTTCCAGAAATATAACATTGCTTCAGAGCTCCTCTCGACACGCTCCCCTTCCAGGCTGTTAGAGACGCACAAGTCAAAGAAGAGAGAAGCCAACAGTGAATGCTCAGGCTGCCAATAAGATGGCTCAGCCCCATTGTCAAAGACTGCCTATTAAAAATTATGAAGGGAAACTGAACAAGGCTGGCACAAAACATTCAGAGGGCATCAAAAACAAACCCTGTGTGGTATTTCACACTGAAAGGCCATCAAGCTCTAGAGGAAAAGAGGAAATATGAATCTCCTGTTATGCATGTGAAGTCAAGAAAGATCAGCAGAGATGCTCTGAACACATCTTCCCATAAAAACAGGGTGCTGTTTGGTCTGTTGATACACCTTCTGAATAGGAGGTCTGTCCCATTTTACCTATTAACAGGGGTGTAACTTGCACCATGTTCCTTGGTTTTGGCTCTTCTTTCTAAAGTCTGAAGTGACAAGTATTCGTGAAAGGACAAGAAACAATAGTGCTACAAACCAGTGAGTGAGAAGAGGTGTCTCCAGGAGACAATCAAAAGGCCATCTGTATCTTAGGAGTAAGAGTACTTATTTTTGAGGCAGGAAATGGCATGATTTTGGTATTTTTTATAAATAAATATAAAGATATAAATGTAAATTTTTATTTTATATATATTTTTTATATACATATATATATACACACACACACATATATATGGCAGATGTTACCTCCTGCCCCAGCAGCCACAGTGAGTTGTGTGGTCACCAGAGTGAATGCCAGCCCTTGGCCATGCACCAACTTCCAGTCACTGCCTCCTTTCACTTGGGCCTTATCCCACACAGATCTCAGGGAACTAGAAAACAGTCTGGAAGGTTCTACAGCTGAAGCATCAGCACAAACCTCTCTCTTCCCCTGTCTCAGGATCAAAACTAGTGCTCATAGAAACTTCCTCTCCAGCATCCTCACACCACCTCCAGTTTGGGAGCTGGGACGTATCTCCTGCCTCTGAAGTAGTTACAGAGTTAGCATCACAGTGACACAGACACATTTGTAATAAACCTGAAGAAAATTACAATGGGATATTGTATTAAAATACCAGGCCAGGAAAGGATGGGAAAGTTCGACCCCTTTGAGCATCGCATTTGAAGACATCTGCATTGTTTTCAAACACCCACTGTCCCATCCCAAAGAGAAAGAAAGATGAAAACATTCCTTTCAAACGTATCCGGAGGGGGAGAAAAGTGCAAATGCTAAAAAGCATTATTAGTATTGTATCTTCAGGAACGTATTAAAAAAACAAGAGACAGACATGTTGATACAAGCATAATCAGTAATAAACTAGTCCCTTAGGTACCAGGGTAGGTTTTGGTACCTGAACAGGCTTAAATGCAAGGGCCTGGTGCTGTATACACTGAGCATTTGTTCTCACTTTAACAAAACACTAACAGTATGCATTTCTTGTGGGGTTAAAATCTAAGAGTGTCTGGTGCTGTACACAACACCATTAAGGCTTTCGGGGCACCCAGGTTTGTCTCTGGCCAATCGAGAAGCCAGTGGCAGCGCACTGAACGATTTCTATTTCCTTCAATGGGAGGAAGAAAAGGGGCTGGTGCCTAAACAGCCACCACTGCAATTTATCACAGTTCTAACTCCTAAATGGCTGATCCAAACAACTAAAAGCAGCAGAAGTTTTAAAGCAACAGTGGTTCTGCAGTTGTGTTTCTTCTCTTCCCAACAGCCATTTATGCTACTTAACCTCTTCCACGTCTGACATTACAGATATATCCCAATCATGCGATCATTACAAAGGCACATCAAAACAAATGCAAATGGATAGAACCGTTTCTGTAGGCTGCCTAGAAAGAGAAATCCCCCACTTCAGTTCATGGATAGAATCTGGACTCAAACCAGTGGGAGCTCAATTGATTTCAACAGAGACAAGGTTTCACTCCAACTCCTTCTCATTGTTTCAGCGTGGTCGCCTGCAACTTCCCCAGCCTGAAAGCCAGGCACATGCCAAGTTGTCTGAAATGCCTTTACACACTCCAACACTGCAAACACAAGCAAGTGTAAGGCAATACAAGCAACAGTCTCTCCTGGAAGCACGCCTTAACTTTATTCTGGTAACCATGAAATGGAAGAGTATTCCAATGTTACTGGTCGTCAGTGAAGGTGATCTGGTTTCCTTCCTTCATAAACTGCGTTACTGGAGAGTCAGAACTTAGAGCAGACAACAAGAGGCGAAATATAAAGGAGATGGTAGTTATATTAAAACCCCCTAACAAGCAGAAGCATTCCCAGCTCCATCACGCACCACAATAGATCAAGTCACAGTCACACTACTGAACTGCCTGAATCCACATGGATTTCAGAGCAAGACATCCACTCCAAATAGGCTGTCGCATGCAAGTTGGGCTGGGTGTAGGCTGCAAAACAAGGACTGAATGACAGCCAGTGCCACTTTCAGAGCTGAGTTAATGGAGAGGGATGACACAAGATTGTAGGAGAGCAGATGCTGAATGAAGCAGACTCGTTAAGAAGCCTGCATGCGATGGCAGATGCAAAAAAGCCCTCCATGTTCAACCAGCTTCTGCAGGACAGCACAAACAGTATCAGCAGATGCTCACTTGCTGGGGCACCATCGCCCCCTGACATCCCTCCCTGCAGCATGGTAACATGCCAGTTAAGGCAAGTTTAACCACGACTCTTAGTCTAAACCGGTTTTTATAACACTTAAGGCAAGCCTGCTTACAGAAACGTGTGACTGCCATGTGTTCTCCCAGCACTGCAGACGTGTTGGAATTGTGCCTTCCAGCCTTCAGTTGCACAGGGGTTTCTCAAGGGGCTGTCTTTTCGTTATTAGAATATAAGCTTCATTTGTAACTGCAGATAAGATGAATTTCAAAACCAGAGTTCTCTGTGCTGCCCCTTCCTTTCAATTTCCCACACAGCCTTCACTTCAACAGAAACAAAACAGGATTTATCTCATTCAATTTCTCAGCCTTTTGGTTTAGAACTTTTCTTGGCCTGTTTTGTTAGTCAGAACTGTGAGATCTGCTGCCAACCTACTCCTAAATCAAGAGAGCCATCGGACAGGGGCTTGGGCAACATGATCTAGTGTGAGGTGTCCCTACCCATGGCAGGAGGTTGGAACTGGATGACCTTTAAGGTCTTTTCCAACCCAAACCGTCCATGATTCTATGATTCTCCTCATCTTGCTCTCTGCTTTCCTTTAGGACAGAAGATAGAGCAGTTCCTTCCCTGGTACCCTCTGTTCTGTCAACACTGATGCTACCAGCAGCCTCTGCCACATGCATTAACTATAACCCAGCCTTTAAGCAACAACACAAACAGGCCTGACTTTGGGTTGAGCACTACCAACATACAATCACCTTTAAGAGCCCATTGAGAAGAGCAGCTTTAAAAGCCAGGAGAGCACTACCTAAGAATGCACACCTGCATTACCAAGCCCAGCTCTCCGGGGTGATGCTGATGACACTCTTCAGATGTGAAGACTGTGGTAACTGAATCATGGACTGGTTTGTGTTGGAAGGGACCTTAAAGCTCATCCAGTTCCAACTCCCTGCCATGGGCAGCAACACCTTCCACTGGAGCAGGTTGCTCCAAGCCCCTGTGTCCAACCTGGCCTTGAACACTGCCAGGGATGGGGCAGCCACAGCTTCTCTGGGCACCCTGTGCCAGCGCCTCAGCACCCTCACAGGGAAGAGCTTCTGCCTTAGATCTAACCTGAACTTGCCCTGTTTCAGTTTGAACCCATCACCCCTTGTCCTATCGCTGCAGTCCCTGACGAAGAGTCCCTCTCCAGCATCCTTGTAGCCCCCTTCAGACACTGGAAGCTGCTCCGAGACAACACTGTATTGGTTGAGCAGCACAGAATCGGGAGAGGATGCGTGGCTTATTTCAGCAACCCCGGTGCTCTCGCAGGCTATTTAGACATCAGGTTTGCCTCTGTAACTCTTTGTGGCAGCCACAGTTCAAGACCCAGCTCTGCTTTCTTTGGCACAGGAAATAAGCACATGAAAAAGGCAGCAGAGTACTGAAACAGAACGAATGATTTCTGTTGTCACACAAGGTGGTCGGGTAAACGAGCAGAGAGCGAAGGGGAAGGAGAGGTGAGAAGGTAACAACTCAAAGATCTGCTCTATTATTTTATGAAAGGTCTATAGAAGCCCTGAAGACATCTGATAGAGCAATAAAGGGAGGCAGAGGCTGAAAATAAGGGTCAAAAGGTATCAGGATCATGGCTCTTTCATTAGAGCAAACATCGAGATAGCAATATGGATTTCAAGGACCAACAGGAATTTTCTATAGCTATCCCAAGGACAAATGCTTACGGGGTGAAAACCTTTTCATCCCAATCCAGGATACATCTGCAATTCAGTTCTGGCGTTCTTTGAATGGCAGAGATCTCAAATCCATGCAAGCCCCAAGGTTGGTGGTGTCAGGCAAAACCAGCACCACCAAAACACCCCACTTCAGTAGGTGAGAACAGGAGCAACTAAAACGATTGATAAGGCGAAAGAAGGATGGAAAGGAAGCAGAATGTGCAGTACGTTGGTTTTACAGCCGGTGTGGTGAGAAAGCAACACACTCTTAAAATGGAAGGGAAAACCAAATGAGCTGCTTTTTAATATTAATGCTGGTAATTCTTTCACAGTTGTGCAAATCCTCCCAAAATTATCATTCCCTTTGCAGCTGAGTTCCCTCTGCAGTGCAGTTGGAAAGGCTGCTGGGTCTCCTGTGGCTGCTCATTTAAGCTGCTCCCGTTTCCACTCTTCAGACTGGAGACCAGAATGTCCTAATTCAGTTTAATAAAGAACACATTGGACTTGGGGGAAGGGAGAGCAGCGATGGCGTTGGGAAGGGAACCGAGCAGCGCTCTGCTTCAGTGGAGTAAGAAAGGGCAACAAAAACAATAAACAGCAGAACCAACAGTTGAGCATCTCAGGCAGGTCTCTAGAAAAGGGGGAGGAGAAAGGAAGACAAACAAGCAGAAACATCTTCCTCTCCTTTTGATCAAAGATACAAGTAGAAAACACATTGGGAGGTGCTGGTGATTGAATGAAAACATCGCTTTCCCCCCAAAACTAACACAATTCTGGTCATTCAGCAGGAGGCTGATTTCTAAACAAAGCCATCAATGCAATTTAGCTCGAGGAAGACACAGTTCCATGAGCGCCAAAGAGCGGAAGAAGGTTGCTTCAATGAATCCGTTTCTCTTTGCTGTCAGCGAATGGGTGCTGCAGTTCATAGGCACTCGGAAGGGTTTGGAAAACTGCAACTGGAGCAGGTATCACATCATTTCATAAAAGAGCAAATAGGGACTGCTGTGATCTCCTCGCAACACTGATGAGAAACATAATACAAACCTTAACTAATGCCAGGAGGGCACTGGAATTCCATATTCCATCACTAAGCAACAAAAACCATACAGAAGACAGCATTAATTAAAGGGGCCATGATAAAGGCAATGATTTTCTAATATTCACCAATACATTACTGGGGATTTGAGCAAGGCTGAAGCTGTCTACGAAGCCTGATTTGAAATCTCTTCAGCCAATACAGATTTACTGCCTGTTTGGATGAAATGAACTGCAATAGCTCCTGCTGAGTCCTACATCATCTCAAATGAAAACAAACACATCTTACCACGAACACTGGCCTCAACTTCACATTTTAAAGTACCTCGATCACTGAACTGAGTGACTTGGCTTTCCCCAGCAACATCCAAGTTCTCCAGACATAAGAACACCCTGGCATGAAGTCCTCAGGACAGATCTTGCCCCACTTATCGTATGCAGCTGCATCACAATCTGCTCACTGCCTTTGATCTGGGGGAGGAAGGGAAGTTTTTAGGCCTTTCCGCTCAAACCTCAGCTATTGCAGTGACCACGGCAGTGACAAGCACACAATCTGAGTATAAAGGTGGGCATCCCGCACTTCACCACTTTCTTCCTGCCCTCTACAGTGTTCATGCTCTGAAGCTTGCAATGCAATTGCCTTCTTCTGTGACTGTATATGCTGTGAAACAGGCAGAGAACATAGGCTTGGGTTCGCAAGAACAGGCAAGAAGGGAACACCCTGGGATAACAATTAAAAACCCAGGCAGAAGTAATAATATGTGGAAAACAGCAGATGGCCAAGCTTTAGGTAGGGAGGGAACAGCTATTTGGAGCCCAGTGTCTCCCCCTCTAAGGAGACAGTGTTCAGAAACGTAGCTGCGAGGCCCTCTGAAAAGTCGATCCCTCTAAAACACATCCCGTTGGTAGCCAGCAATGGAGCCAAGCAAAACCCAGTGGCTGTGCAGAGCTGACTGCCGTGGCTGCTGCCTTCTGTAGCCTTTTCAGACTAAGGTCACATCCTCGGCTCCTACAGCCATGGTAGCCCTCAAGACAAACTTAAATGTGTGGCAATCTCCCGTGACATAGATCCTGTGGTATCTATATAATGTTTTACAGGACAGAAAGTAGTCGTATTTGAGAAGCCCATCAATAAAGCCACAGAGGTTCTGAAGCCCATATTTTGGGAAGCAGTCAAAAAGCACTGAGCCTCACCAGCGCCACAGAAAGTGGATGTGTGATGCTGCAGCATTACCTGGTTTTTGAGGATCTGTGAGACTCCTGGATCTTGCTGTGCTGCCTTTGCCATAACATCTCATGCTGCTTTCATTCTGTGATCTCCCAGTGACGTATCTAAACAAAAAGCACAAGAAAGGGAATTAGTTCTCCCCAACCTGATTCTCTCCTAAAATATCACCAAGCTTGCCCCAGACCATGAGCTTCCTACTGCAACACAACCAAATACTAACATTTATTCAATACAGTATCTCCATGTTACCCTGTTCTTCAAGTCACTGTTGCAGAGGACATCTATCAGCACTGTAACTGCCTTAAAGAACAATCTTGAACCTCTTTCCCGTATCAATAGCAAGAGGCTTCTTCACTGTCAAATCTCGGGGATTGATTCATCCCCAGTCCTTCAAATTCCACACTGAAACACAAGTAAATTCACCTTCTCTTTTTATTCAGCGCTTATTATTTGCCTAGTGCAAAATGAAGAATGGGTTACAATGATGACATAAACAGAACAACGTTGTGCCTCTACCGCAGAGACCACTGAGATTTAGCAGCATCTTACAGTGCTTTGACAGAACCCAAAGACAAGCTGGATGCTCTCATGGAGAAAACATTTGCTGGCCCAGAGCTTGCAACCTACATGAGGAGCATCATACAAACAAGAGAAGGTAGAGCAATCAGGAAGGGAGGGAGTAATGAAAGTCAAGGGTGTGGGAGATATAATCAGGTTGTCACCCACTGCAGAAGAGATATCTACAGCAGGCATCTGAAATTACATAAATGAAAACAACATGCTTGGGTTCGTAGGTGCTGCTGCCAAATGGCTTTTAGGGAAGGCCCTGAACACCCAAGAGCTGACTGAGGCTGTTGGGAGGCTGCTCTCCATAATCCTTGAGGAGTCGTGCAAGTTGGGAACATCCCAGCAGCCTGATGTCACCCCCATCTACAAGAATGGCTTTAAAGGAAGATCCAGGCCCAAAGTCTCACTGGTAAAACTACGGAACAGATCCTCCTGGAGGCTCTCACCAGTCAGATGAAGCACGTGGCTGGGAAAAGCCATGCTTGACAAACCTGATCACCTTCTACAACCAAGTAATCTGCTCAGCTGATACGGGGCGAGCAGCGGGCACTGTCTACCTGCATTTCTCCAAGGCTTTCCATGTGGTTCCTGAAAGGCCACCTCCTAGAGAAACCAACACATCCTAGTGCAGACAAGTGGTCAGTGCAGCGGGGGGGCAACTGGCTGACCAGCTGCATGGGCATGGATGCCTCACACCAGGGACCCACACTTAGTGTTAGTAACACAGAGGCAGAGGGAATACCTGGGCTTAACATCAATGGAGCCAAAAGAGAAAGCTGATTTACCCCCCAGTTTAACACAGCAGCTCAGAACCTGCCAAGCTGTTTCAATTTCATTTACAAACTAACTGCTGTACCACGAGCAGTGACCAAAGGCACAGCACACGATTTTGCCCTCTTTTTCTGGAACAATGAATGCTAATGAATGAATTAAACCTAAAAATGCCAAACTATTCTGCAGACAAAGCATCCCTGGCAGCTTCCTACAGAGGCCAAGGCAATGAACACTGGGAATACCAACAACATGAATGCCCAGGAAAACCCCTTCCTGTGTTTCTTACTTGTTTTGGCTGCTTTTCCCACTATAGCATCTTCATCATTGGAGCTCTACCACCACTCCTACATAGCTGTATATAAATGAACAGGTATGTGCAAAACTCTTATGCATAATAACACACTTAAAGAATAAAACCTCGGGCATTTTAGAGCCAGAAGTAGTGAAATGATGGCTAATAATGAAAATGGTCCCAATGGACCCAACACTGCAAAAACACATACAATTCGCAAGTGAGGTTTTAATTCCCCTCATCACATTTCAATCAGCAGCTCATTTTTGGTGAGTCAGATTAAAAAGCAATCTGATTTTACATTCCTTTGCCACATTGTTCAGTTTTGCTCCCATCCCAGCCCCTAGGTTCTGACGTAACCAAAGCACAGTAAGGAAAAGCTGAAGCAAAGCCTACAGCAACATTTACAGATGAAGAGCTAAGTCAGAGATCAGCTATCCCATACCCACTACATGAATTCTCCTTCGTCTCTCTTCATTAAGATTGATGACTCTACTGTAAAATGAGGAGCACATAATACCTTTTATGGGAGCGTAAAGTGCAGATGAATTAGCAGAGAGAGAATGAAGCTAAATCAATTTCTCATCTCGAGATAGTAATGGAGGCAATTTCTTGAATTTTACCGTGCTTGTAAAGTATTGATCAGCAAAGCTTTGGGCTGAAAGTTAAAACCAGGCATTTTCCCAGCGGTAAAGTGGAGGACAGCAGTAAAACTGTAGGCAACACACCTCAAAACGGGGGTTTTCTGCAGCTACAGTTCAGAAACTCAAAGTTCCCACCTACCTGCAAGTTAGTGCAACACGTGAGAGGAAGGTTTCTAGACAGAGGCTGAATGAATCCTG
Source organism: Amazona ochrocephala (assembly GCA_039720435.1). NCBI lineage: Eukaryota > Metazoa > Chordata > Aves > Psittaciformes > Psittacidae > Amazona > Amazona ochrocephala. Next base: position 125,849,559 of record CM077878.1, read on the forward strand.
TAGGAGCCTTCACAGGCCTTATTTAAGGAGAAGCACAAAGACACAGTGCTGTTCTAGGAGCGACAGCACAAACTCCAGTGCTGGTTACGCTACTGCAGCAACAGCGTGGGGACCAGCGTTTCTACTGCAGTGCTTTGGCTGCAGGTCACCCTAAGGAGCCACTTCCCAGAGGTCATTCAGGCTCTGCTGGGATTACATTGGCTGCTCCAAGGCCTAATGGCAGGTTAGGATGAGGAGAACCTTTGCCTGGCCAATGAAGATGCCCCACGACCATCATGAAGAGCAGTGACACCAAGGAAGGCCATGCAGGTGCTCCATGGGCTGGTCAAGGCCATGTGCTTCCAAGGACAACGCTACAGCTGCATGGCAGATTTTAGGTATTAAAAGAAGAATACAGATCAATGATGAGGATACACACATCATCTACTGAAGTGTTCAACGTGCACCCTTCTAGAATAACTACATTTACTTTAAAGGGATGGATTTCTGAATCACTTGGCATTAAGACCCTAACTGAAAGGCTGGAATTGGGAACTCAGGCTTTCCACAAGAGCCTCCAAAATGTGACTCTGAAAGAATACCCCCACACACACACACCAAACACCCAAAGCCAATAGCAACAACAAAAGGTCATTTGGGATTTCTGTTCTCCTGCCCTGTTGCTGCTGGTTTATCCAACCGCACACAACTGCCAGCTATAACCCTCCCATAAAATGAATAAACCTCACCTACTTTAATCAATGAAACACAAGGTTTGTCTCTGCTGTATTTATCATTATTTCTATTACAACAAGGGTGACCAAGAGCATCCTGTTACCTAAAAACTATGATTAAATAGCATTTAATTCTTCTGGGAGCAGAAAAGGGGAAAAGGAAGCCACCTCAAGATAAGAAACCGAAGAAGAACAACAGAGTACCTGAATTAAACAGGCAATACCAAACAAGGACTGTAATAGTGACTGGCAAAACCAGCAACAAAAAGTGGACAGTACCAGAACTCTCATTACCACTCATGGACCGTTATTCTGATTCACTTAATGCATTTACATCAGAGCACAGTCTCTGCACATGCTGGAAGTCCTCTCTTAGGCATCAACTTCACAATTTTGTTGCCTTTCTCTGGTCCACGTTCAGCCTTCCTAGGAAAACCTCTAGGAATTCCAGTTCTCTAAGGACAGGATTCTTCATGCACACAAGATCAGTCTGATGTGCTCATTTCTACCTCTTTGAAATGCTTCAGGAATACTGTACGACACTTATTTCCAGAGAAAACCTCTTTGACAAACGGCGCATCTTACAGATGAGATGCTGCAGCACAGATAGATGACACATTCCAAAATCAGAGAATCACAGAAGGGTTTGGGTTTGAAAGGATCTTAAAGCTCATCCAGTTCCAACCCCCTGCCATGGGCAGGGACACCTTCCACTAGAGCAGGTTGCTCCAAGCCCCTGTGTCCAACCTGGCCTTGAACATGCCAGGGATGGGGCAGCCACAGCTTCTCCGGGCACCCTATGCCAGTGCCTCAGCACCCTCACAGGGAAGAACTTCTGCCTTAGATCTAACCTGAACTTGCCCTGTTTCAGTTTGAACCCATCACCCCTTGTCCTGTCGCTGCAGTCCCTGATGAAGAACCCCTCTCTGACATCCAATACACATGGTATTGAAGGCTGGGGAGCACCCCACGTTTATGCCGTGACACATTTATGCTGTACGTTGGCTCCTGCTCATTCACTAGCGAGTTCTGACACTCACTTTACCACGGGACAACCACAAAGTCTCCTTTCAGAGCAGGAACACCTGGTGCAGCACTCATCAGGCCGTACGCCACGTTGTGACCCCCCTTCATCCTCCCACATGCATTGCTTTCGGTTACCTACAAGCAATTTCCTCTGGCATTTGATCACCCAATCCTCCAGCACAAGGAGTCCTCCTGCAGCACATTTCAGCCAGCCCTTCTTTTCGTTGTTCCTATTACCCTAAGCCTACCCTCCTGCAAAATGTCAGTTCCGTTAAACTACGAGCTGACTGAAACTGTTCAGGCAGCATCGCCACCACAAACGGCATCAATAAACAACCCTGCTTCCTTGAAACACCCTCCAACTACGCTTTCTCTTCACAAAATTCCTGGAAAACAGCCACTCTCCTCAATGAAATTCCCCAATCGCTCAAGGAAAGGGGAGAAATCTTCAAGCAAGCACTGCTCATAGAGAGCTTTAGCCCTGATTCTTCCAGTCTGGCAGCGTTGAGAACGCTTCACAGTGAGATCTTCTGCCAAGAGCCTGACAATCCAACGCTTGGACCTCTCATGCCATGCTCACGCAACATCCCTGCCCTGAGGAGACTGAACAGGAGCTCCACAGCTCAGGAAACACCACTGCCAGGCCAGAAACACCCCAAACAAATAAGCAGATAAAGCTAAAAGCCCAACAGCTACCGCTCGGCTCCAGATCCGCCGCACAGAAGTAGAAGGGGAACCAAAAGCCAGCCCTTCCCACCCCTCTGCAGGCAGGCTCCTGCGCAGCGCCAAGGATGCGCTGGGAGACGCACGATGCGCAAAAGCCTTCCGAGTGCATATTCATGTCTGGAGCGAAGGGAAGCATCTGCAGGGAGAGTGGGTGTCGGAACGGTTCCTCCTCGGCACCGCCGCGCCGTGCGGGGAGGGCTGTGGATACCCACGAGAACTCAGGCCTGGCCTTTGCACTGTACTGGGTTTGCTGACAGCCACAGAGCATGCGGAGCTCTGCTTCCAGCAACCCTCCGAAAGGGACAATGCCGTCAGACCAGTGGAGGTGGAACGACCAACGGGATTGATTAAATTCCTATGGCCTGTGCTTGTATTTATCCAACTCTCTTGCACTGCTCTGGCTGAGAAGGGGAATGGGAGAGAGCTTGGGAGATGGAGGGAACAAAACCACACCTTTACCCCTCACCCCCATAGTTACAGATCTGTTAGGAACAAAACATAAGACACGAGATCAATGCAACCGGTGCTGGAACTCCTCCTACTGTGAGAGAAATATGCCATTTTCCCTAGCTTATATTTTAAATTGCTTTCTGATACACCGAGATTCTTTTAGCCCTTTTGGTTCCTTACGTAATTAAATGCCACGCCATTCAGTTTTACAATCACTTCTACCACTTCCAGTGGAGCATTGACACTCCGCACCTTCCTCAACTTTGTGAGGAATTCATTTGTCAAGTATTAGTACGAGTAATTTCTTCTTCATTACATTAAAAGCTCTTAGTCATCCCTACAGAAATCTTCTCCCCCTTGTGCATACTTTTCTGTAGAGTAGGTAGTTATTTGCCGATCCCGTTTCCTTTCCTAGTATTCCATGTAAGCAGAAGTAGCACAGAAAAGGGGAAAGGACAACACTTTCGAACACCATGGTGCCTTCACCTTGCAGGCAGGGGAGAATGAATAAGCACAACTTACACATTTTTGTAACAACTTTGGGTTTTGCATTTAATATTTGCAAAAATAACAATGCTCCCCAAAGCTACGCACATTTTGCCCCATCACCCTACAGGTACAGATAATCACAGAACGGTTTGGGTTGGAAAGGACCCTAAAGCTCATCAGTTCCAACCCCCTGCCACAAGCAGGGACACCTTCCAATAGAGCAGGCTGCTCCAAGTCCCTGTGTCCAACCTGGCCTTGAACAGCACCAGGGATGGATACAGGCTTGGAGAACTGGCTTCTACACTTTCTCTCACATGCCCACCTGAATTCCGGAGCATGAACATTCCCAGCCCTTCTAACATCACTTTCGGGGTACTTCCCACCCTAAGTGCAGGTCCACGCTCTCCCACTCTGCCAACTTGTGACAAAGCATGCAGGCCACCTCGCTTTCTTGAGACAGAAGTGACAAAGTAAACACTCATTCTGCAAGGAGCAAGTTCCTCCTGCTTAACAATTACCTGAGAGAAGTCTAAACAGAGAAACACAGATCAGAGGCACGTTTCCCTTCCCAGGGAGGCAAAGGAAGATGATTTGACCAGTGTGTTTTGGTTGGGCCTTTTCGTTCTTTCTAATATGTGGCCAACCAAGGAGGACGAGGAGGGAGAGACCAGAAGAACACCTTCAGGTAAGGGCTTTTAATATAAATGAACGGCTAAAGCTTTATTTGTGATGTGACAAAATTGCCAGCTCGTTTCTTAGCAGAACAACAGGAAGATGTTTCCAGAGAGGGCCCAACAAGCACCCGGGAGGAAGCCTTCTCTATAGCAGGCACAGTGCAACAGCATAGGATCTTCTCCTGGGAATGAACTATAAACAGAAAACGCTCTGAAGAAGGTGATAAACTTACTTGTCATCTATGGCTCTACCCCACATACACGCTAACCAAGTCATCCTTCAGAATTACCGGAACGTTACACTTTCAACTGAAACCAATGTATGCCTATCTCATACCATTTTCAGCTCTATCACAAAGACAGCTTGAATTATTGTCCCAAACAATTCAAGAACCAAAAGTCTCTGCCTGCATCTGCCCATGACCCAGCTGGCATCCTGGCACAGCATTCTGCTCAATGGTGAAGAAACTGAGGGGTCTGCAACAGGGAGCCCATCTCTCATTTCAAGTTCCAATTTTGTCTGAATCTAGCATGAATCATGCACAAGAGCCCTCCAAGCAAGTGGATCTGTGCCGAGTGAGCCTCATAACAGTTCTGGTTGCTGGGAATTAGAAATTGACATATTCTAAAGTCCCGTTTATTTGAGCCATTGAGGTTCCCCTCTGGAATAACCTCCCAAAATCTGCTCACCGGTTTCTCTTTCTCTTCTTGAGACATCAGACCTGCCAAAATCTGTGATTTCCCATCTGCTGCCATCTCTATGAATTATCTCTCCAAACAGGCTGCAAAAGACCATCAACACCTTCCTTTTACCTCCCTTCACACAGATCACTTAACACACCTAGCAGAAACCCTGCTCAGGTAAGTCACGCATTCACAGTGGTGCTCAGATGCCCAGGATCTCAGTCTTAAACTTCCCAAGGCGGCAGAGCAGCCAGAGCCTCACACCGCTCTATAGAGCTCGCCTCAGCTTTTCAGCCTGCTCTCTCTAAAAGACTCGTCTCAAATGGGTACGCGATATTTCTACATCCACATTTGGCATCAATTCTTTTATGTGGATATTAGGTTTCAGAGTGCGCTATCTGGAAATCTAGGCTGCTCTAGATCATGCTTTTAAAGACTCACTCCGTAATTCTCCTACCAGTTTATGGGAGCTGCATTTTTATCCTCTGATTTAGAAACACATAAAAGGACTTCCCCATTGTTATCTTGGCCAAGATCGGACCAAGTATTTATTTACTGCATTGTTTACATGGACTGTGAGCCACCTGATGAGAAAATGCAGAAATAAAGACAACCTCCTCCTTTAGACCACATCATTTCTGTCACCGCTTCTACTCAGAGATCTGCTCAGTTTTGGTTTATACAGGAAGAGAGTAAGCACAGACTTCAGTTTCTCATCATTCACTGAGCCTATGACCATTTACTGAACCTATGGCATATAAGACTCATTTATCACCAAGCCCTAGACCCCAGATGAAATGCTAATTACAGACACAAAGACAAGGCAATGCATTTTCAATAATTAGCAAGCAAGCAATTCTCAGACCAGTGTTACCTGATTTACGCTAGGATTCTGGAAAGAAGACGGTGGTGCTGAGACACTCGTGGTTTCCCTTCTGTTCACTTCTCACTTGCAGCAGGTTCAAGCCTCTCTGCAGTATCTACTCCAGAGATCTGAGTGTAAAAGTAATCTGTAGCGGAGCAGGATGGATGCTGATCTCCCCACCACTGCATCCTTGGGAACTGCCCAAGGAACTGTGGCTACAAGCAATGTGAGCAGAGGCTTGAAAAGCAACGCCATGAACCTCAGGTATTTTTAGTTCCGACTGTGAACTTCTTTATGAATCACAGAATCAACCAGGTTAGAAAAGACCTTTAAGATCATCAACTCCAACCATTACAGCAAGCACTGCCAAGACCACCACTAACCCATGGCACTGGCTGAAATATGCAATTGACAATGCCATTTCTAACAACCCTCGACACCGCAGACAGCAGCAAACTTAACTTGGGGCTGCAGAAGAGGAGCAAGGGGGGTTCTGAGTTGATTTAAACACACAATTAAACAGTAGATAAACCCAACTGCGGCAGACACAAAAGGTGAGAGACATCATAAATGTGCTGAGCGAGTCAGGAGCAAAAGCAGCTCACACAGTACCAGCCAAACCGGAGCGGGCACTGCTACAGCCTCTCCGACCAGAGAAAGCAGCTCAAGGTCTCCCCAAAGCTCCAGCACAGCCCGACACGAGGGACGGCAGGGCAGAGGCACAAGTCCTCAAGAGCCCCTCCCACGATGAAGAGCATTCCCATTCAGGAAGCATGGAGGCACACTCTGGGAGCATGGCCTGAAGGGCTCAGGGATGCCAAACCTTGCCCCTATTTCTCTGCCTGCACTTAGCTCCAATAGCACATCATGTTATGGAAACACCATGGTTACAGAACCCCAGACTGGTCTGCGTTGCAAAGGAACTTAAGCTCATCCAGTTCCAATCCTTGCCAGGGCAGGGACATCTTCCACTAGAGCGGCTTGCTCCAAGCCCCATCCAACCTGGCCTGTCTCCATACCAGAGGTGCTCTTGGTCAAACCTCATGGTCCTTAACTTAGGTGGAGGCTGCACAGCTTTCCCTTTAGAGTGGTGGGGCTGTCGGGGGAGTGTGTTTGTGGCTGGGGTTTTCTTAGCACTGATGCAAGTCACATTGCATGACAGGCATCTCAGAAGTTATTGGAATACTGAACTGTATCGTTATTGAATATTGATACTGAAATCTGAGGTAATGGTACTTCTCTTGAGAACCGAAATAGTATTACTGAAAAGAAAAAGATTTCTCTTTAAAAAGGAATATAGGCCGCGCGTATTGCACTGCACTATATGGGAGCCAGGACTCCCCAACAGCAAGGCTGCCAGCAGGCATACAGTGACTGACCCCAGCACAGCACTGAGGCATTCCATAACAGCCTTCACCCAGGAATACATCCACAGGAGGAGAGCATCAGCACGCATGAGGGTGAGGAAGGTGCTCCAAAAGCTGTCTCATCTAACAAAGATCTCAAGCAGAGACTTCATGGGGAGGGCTACAGTACTATGAAAGGATTTTCTCCAATATATATATATATATACATACACACAACCCACATATGTTCCTTTATCTTGCGGAGGAGAGTTCTTATTGCCATATAATCACGAAATCAACCAGGTTGGAAAGCTCATCAGGTCCAGCTGTTCCCCAGCACTGCCAAGGCCACCACTGACCCATGGCACTGAGGCCTCGTCTCCACGGTGTGTGAACACTTGCAGGGACGGTGACTCCAGCACTGCCCTGGGCAGCCTGTGCCAATGCCTGAGCACCCTCTGGGGAAGGAATTGTTCCTCAGCTCCATCTGAACCTGCCCTGGTGCAGCTTGAGGCCGTTTCCTCTTGTCCCATCCCTTGCTCCTTGGGAGCAGAGCCCAGCCCCCTCCTGGCTCCATCCTCCTCTCAGGCAGTTGTAGGCAGCGATCAGGTCCCCCCTGAGCCTTCTCTTCTCCATCTGAACCCCCCAGGTCCCTCAGCCGTTCCCCATCACACTGTGCTCCAGGCCCTGCCCCACCTCCATTGCCCTTCTTCGGCCCCGCTCCAGCACCTCAATGTCTCTCTTGCAGTGAGGAGCCCAGAACTGAACACAGGATTTGAGGTGTGGCCTCACCAAAGCCCAGTGCAGGGGCACAATCACTGCCCTGGTCCTGCTGCCACACTGGTGCTGGTACAGGCCAAGATGCTGGAGTTCAAAGGCACTAAGAAGGACAAGTAATATATAATGCAGGTACCGCATATGGCATTTAAACTTGCCTCCAAATACCTAATGTGCAAACATTTGTTTTCCTTCAGATGCCAGAAATCAGGTCAGAACAACAGTAATGTGATATTGGCTCGTGCAAACAATGCTTGCTTTTTTTAATAAGCAACAGTCCTACCTAAAAAAGAAACACATTTTCTTTTTAAGTCCAATTGTCCGTATGGGACATTCAGAGACAAGTCTCCTGGATAAGAGATAACTGCATGACACCGAAGATAATTGGAAGAGTTGTGGTTTCTGCCATGTCCTGAGCATTCCTGGGCTGTAAATTCCAGCTACACAACCCAGTCTGTGCATGAGGTGCTGTACCAGGTAACGTAACAACACAAATGGCTGAGATTACCTCTGAAAAGGAACGTGAGCCCCAAGCCTGAATTATTTAATTTTAGTTTTTTAATGTTGAAATTCCTGCTGGTGAATTTGATTTTCATCTTAGTTCTCCTACAGGGCAGTTGTCCTCAAGGAATTCTTTACCTCATTTTCCCCTATATTCATGTCTCTGGTAATGCAGGACTCGGAAGTCTACGTGCTCCCGTACTTCCTGCTGGTGTATTTTCAGCAATCCCCAGCTATCTCAAAAGCTGCATCTCCCTTTTCATGGTCAGGATATGAGTTCTACCCTGGTTTTGGCTGGGATAGAGTTAATTTTGCTTCCCAGTAGCTGGTGCAGTGCTGTGCTTTGGCTTTAGCCGGAGAACAAGGCTGATAACACACCCATGTTTTAGTTGTTGCTAAGTAATGCTTACCCTAAGTCAAGGACATCTCAGCTTCCCATGCTCTGCTAGTGAGGAGGGGCACAAGCAGCTGGGAAGAAGCAGAGCCCGGAGAGCTGACCTGAACCAGCCAAAGGGGTATTCCAGACTGTACAACATCCTGAGCAATACAGAAACCGGGGGGAGTCAGACAGGGGGTGCTGATCACTGCTCAGGGATGAGCTGGGCATTGGTCAGAGGGTAGTGAGCAATTGTGTTGCGCATCACTTGCTTTTCTTGGGTTTTATTCCTCTCTTTGTGTTATCCCCCTTTAATTACAATTATTATTACTGCATTTTCATTTCAATTATCAAACTATTCCTATCTCAACCTGTGTGTTTGATCTTCTTCCAATTCTCGTCCCATTCCAGGGACAGCAGGAGGAAGGCAATGAGTGAGCGGCTACGTGGTACTTAGTTGCTGGCTGGGATTAAACCACGACACCAGGTCTAGACTCAACCGTGGGCTGAAATTCCTTTGCACACCGGAAGTTTCAGCTGTAACCTCATTAACTCCAGGCACTGAGTTCCGCAAGGCTGAAACGGTCTGAATGGACCACCCAGAAAGCCCCATTCCTTTGGGATCTCCTGCCCTTGCCAGAGGGATGGTATAAAGCATCTTCCATAGCAACAAGCGCCACCTCAACATGAGGAAGAACTTCCTTACGTGAGGGTGGCAGAGCACTGGCACAGGCTGCCCAGGGGGGTGTGGAGTCTCCTTCTCTGAAGCCATCCCAAACCCGCCCGGACACGTTCCTGTGCGCCCTGCTCTGGGTGGCCCCACCTGGCAGGGGCTGGACTGGATGATCTCCAGAGGGCCCTTCCAGCACTGATGGGTCTGGGATCACAGTGACCCAGAATCATTGAATTAGCAAACTTCTGGACACTTCCTGAAGCTGTGCAAGTCCGAGCCATCACTCCCCAAAGACCTTCTCTTGAGCTGGCCCACTGACACACAGATAATGGTCTGACCAATAAGATAATGGTCTCTCAAATACTATCACAGTGGGTTTGCACAGTGCAGAAGAGTACTGAAAGCAGAGGAGCACCACGCTGGTGTCCCCAACTTCTCTTTATCCCTGGTGTGCCAGCAGAAGTCACAACCCAGAGGCTGCTCTTCCATTCAGTCTCCTTTTGGAGTCACCTCCATCCCCACATGACCTGTTGCAGGCCATGGATACATCGGGAGCTGCTGAGGGATGGAGATAACCTGCCTGTGTTTTTTGTAAGAGGAAAAACATCCCTGGTACACTTTGTGTACGGGCAGTGCTGAGGCACTCTATGCCTGTATGCTCATCAGCAAACCAGGGTACAACTACGGACCATGGTCCTGGAGATCCATCTGATAAGTGATTACATCCTTATTTCCAATAGGTATGCCTGTTCCTGCCAGGAGAACCTAAACATGAGATTTGGATGATTTATCCATTAGTCTGGACTATTAAGTCCTGAACTGAAAAATTTATCTTGTAGTGAAACACACATGGGTAAGAGTTTTCTCTGAACAACACAGGCCTACTTAAGACATGAAATCCTGAAATAAACAGATCTCAGCCCTCTCTAATTTGAGGCTGCTGATGAGGATGTTGAAGAAGATGAGATTTGAGAATGCTCGTAGGTCGTCACCCTACTGAGACTGGCACGTCTTATATGCCCCCAAGCACAGGACACAGAGTCAGCAAGAGGCTTCTGGTTCCTACGAACAGAGCATTTTCAGATACTTTAAATCACCATCACCACCTTCTTGCAGCTCACTTCTGTTTCTCAGCTTCTTACAGGCTCTTAACAAGCAGATGATGCTCAATAACAATTAAATCTTTAGCAAGGCAGTAGACCCCTTTCTATTTTCCTCGTGGCTATATCCTCAAACTGTCTCATGAGTAGCAGGTCAGTACCAGAAGGAACTTTGGGCTTGAGAACGTCACAGTTTCCAGCAGGTTCATGTCTTTTGGAAAGTCCTAAATGGAAAGACTTTAAATAAGATAGAAAACCCTGACACAACAGAGGCTCTTGACTCCATTCCCATGCCAAACGGATCACCGTAGATGGATAATTGTGGCCTCACAAGGCTGTTAGCCTTAGCTTTGCTTCTAATAAGCAAAGGGAAGGTAAGATCCTCATAGCTCCTACTCCTAAATCTCATGAAGTGGTAAGAAAAGAGTTCTCCCCCCAGAGTGCTTTGAAAGAAAACTAAGGCCATCCACGTGACTGAAGTCACTCACCAGATGATTCACAACTGTCACATCTGAACCAAAAAATGCACCATGGCAATAAACAGATTCACAAAATCAAAGATCATCAGCGCAGAGGATCGGAGCGAAGCGCATGAGAGCGATGAATTCTGACTCTTGAGAATGGATGACACAACCACTGCATCTCCTGAACAACGAGGGGGAAAAAAAGACCTATTAAAGAATCTATTCAGTGGCACAGCACCAGCCTTTGCGAAAAGGGTAAAAATAACATTGGGCACAAGAGGCAGGAATCCAACACATGAAATAGTCTGTGGTGAGAACTCCATGAATAAAGCAGATGATACCAACTTAGTTCACTAAAAAACCCCAACAAAGCAGCTGTTTACAGATAAGAAGAATTCTTGCCTATGTGTTTCCAAATTAACAACCAACTGGAATTAGATGGATTTGCTGGTTTAAAAAAAGCCAAGAACCAGATACAGAAAAAGACCTGGATTTGCCCACTCTCACAGACACATCGGGGTTTAACATTTACAAAGTACTGAAAGAAAACACCCCCCACCTCCGTTCTCTTGATTTGATGTCACATTTGGCACAAAACTTCCATGTTCAGAAGATTTGGCTAGACAGCAGATGGAGAATTCCATTAAAACACAAGTGGCAACATGTGCCCAGCCTCCCAGTCAAAGGCAGCAAACCACTTCCCAGTAACATCCGCTTGCACATCACAAGGTGCTCACATGGATGCTTTCCCACCATATACCTTTTCCTTACTCCTACCTGAAAGGGCTCTTCCCCATAAGTGAATTCTGTATTCAAAGAAAGCAAGCAAGCAAGTAGCCTCAGCTATCCCCCCCAGCACCATTCACTTATCCAGAAGGTTATAAATGTCAAGAGGTCTGGAGCACTTGGAATAGTAACTTCTTGCTGAACCAAGTTAAGCAGAAGTAGGAAGAAGAGAAACTTGGTTCACTGTATACAAAAAGATAAGTGGTAACAAAAAAAGAGAGACAAACCAGAGGGTACATTCATTATAATGATTCTGTGGTTCTCCTGTACTTCAATTAAAAGCCACTTTATTTACAGCTCTTGGCTTGGCAGCAGGCAACCCAAGGAGAACACTCTTCATGGTGCAATTTCTAATGCAAATAAAAGTAAAGGTAACCCTAGAGTGGTTTGCTAACTTATATAACAAGGCTGGGAACAAACGGTACAAGTGAATAATGATCATGTCAAATGCATTCAGAAGGACCACAACTAAAACCATGAATTCTTTGACAAGTATGTTTGCCTCAAAGAACTATTTAAAATTGCTCTTTTCTTCCATAAATATACCAACACTTTTCCTAAGATATTGTTTTAACAGTAATTTAAATGTACGTTCCATCAACACAAAGTTAAAACCATTCCTTCCACCTTCAAAACCAACAAGTGACCACTACAGATAGAAGTCTGTCTTTCCTGCTCAGCAAGTCCACATTGACTGGTTTCAGAGTGAAGAGCAGCCCCAAGAGGCAATGCTGCCCAGGCAGGGCCCTTGTGCACTAGAATCACAAAACAGAATCATAGAGTGATTTGGTTTGAAAGCACTTTAAAGCTCATCCATTTCCAACCCCTGCCACGGGCAGGGACACCTTCCACTAGAGCAGCTTGCTCCAAGCCCAGTTGCTTGCTCAGCAGAAGGGGTCACAGACTTACACCATATTACTTCTTTCCCTATGAACACAGCCTCCTATGGAATGAGCTTCCGCCAGCCAGCTACAACCCCTGTCCAAGTTGCTAGGCTTTTACTCAAAGATGTAACATCATAGGTGAAAAACTCCGCCAGCAAGCTCTCATTTCGTTTTTGAAATGGAAACTAAACCAGCATCTGTCCACGCTGTACCGGGCACAAGTCTTTCCATCTTCCCAAATTCACGAGGTTGCATCAGCCTCAAACTCATGGGGTTGCAAGCTCTCGCAAAGGCTCTTTTCTCTAGCTTGTTAGTTCGCTTGGGAAAGTAATACCTACAAGAACATTTGGGGCTCCCATGCAGCAGAATGTTTCATAGCAGTTTCTAATACGACAGAAAACACCCATCAACAGCTGTGAGCGGCACAGGAGGGATCTGTGTCTATACAGATGCTCATATGCTAGCAATCGCTTCGCTGAAAGCACTAAGTGATGTCTGTTACTTTCGGCACCCTATTTGGCTATGGGTAGTTTCAATTTGTATTTTGCTCTAAACAGTGTGGAGATTCACGAGCTGATCGTGTATCTCCCCCAGCGCACAAAGGCCTGCTGCATTCAGAAAAGCAAGAACAGCAGGCATAGGTTTCTTTACAATGTAAGCATTCCTTCAAGGCTGTAAAAAGTCTTTCGCTCTGGGTAAGCTATTTAAACGGGACTTCAGGCCAATGCCTTCACTACTGCCCTCCAAAGATGTCCTACTCGAGAACTGTGGGTGCAACTGCGCACCTGATACCACCAACAACTTGGCTGGCTCTTCTCCCTTGGTTTCCTACAGAGACAACCTGAAAACAACAAGAAAAGAGGGGAAAAAAAACAATCCAGAAAAGGAAGTAACCCAGAGCACCGAAACGCAGCTCCTGCTGAGCTGCCCTGAAGAAAAGCACCCTCTTGTCTCCGGTGATGGCCAAGGGGCCTAATGCAGTCAGGAGCCTGGTGAAATGAGCCAATACGGAGAGAAGCCTAAACTCAGGAATACTCAGGGCATGGACTGCAACAGCAAAAAGTTCAGTTAAACCTTTCTATGTTATAATTAATAACTAACCAGCACCAGCTCTTTCGGGACCAGACGTCATTTGGTTTCTGGATAGGCTACAGTGCATTGCCAACGAGGACAAGGTGACAAGAAAACACGCTGCAACGAGGGAGGTGAAACGGTACAAAACACAGGGAAGAGGAAACTTCCCGCAAGGCAAACAGCAAAGATGCAACACTTCCCTGCTGTAATGAACTGTATCGAACACAAACACCAAACCCACCCGCCCCGCTGAACCCCCCCCAACGCTGCTGCCGCCCACCCACACCAAACCACCCCAGAGAAGCACCTCAATCAGAACATACCAGAGCGCTGTTAGGCCACAACAGGAGCAGAAGCCCAAGAGCAGGTAGCAAGTGCCCGAGCTGCTCCTCCTGCCCCACACGCACGCCACGGAGCATCCGGCCTTTCCCACTGGGCAGCGCTGTGAGAAGGAACTGGGCAAGAATCTCAGCAGCCCTTAGAGCTGCTGTCATGCGTCTGAGAAAATCCTAACACACAGTACCACTCCCACAAAAGGGATAGAGCTTGTTCTTATGTAAGTATGTATATTATTTAACACTCAAAAACAACAGCTCCATCACATCTCTGTAAAACCAGAAGTGGTGAGGCGCTAAGGGAGGAAAGAAGAAATCATTTCTACTCTTTTCTACCTATTCATTTTGTTTATTTGCCTCCAGGCAAGTCAAGGGCCCTCAACGCACTGCAGAACAAGAACCACTATCCATTTCCTTTCTCTCCCTTTGTCGCAGCACAAGGTGACTGAAGCAAGTCTAATTCACACAGTACTTGCATGTAAGTATCATCTCCTAGGAAATTATCGTTAGGATCTGGGGAAAAGTGATTTCAAAACACCTTAAAGGTGAGATGAACAAACAGGTGCCATCATCTTCTCAGGCAAACAATTGTTCCTGCCTCTGCGGTCACCTGAACCAGTTTTGCTCTTCCTTAGATTAAACAAACACACGTCGCCGCCGAGATACATGCATAGCTTCTGAGGTAGATGTGAAGGAGAGGGCCTAGGTGACAAAAATAACTTTCAACTAGATGTTAGTATATTCACATTGCAAAGAACATAAAAGGAGGCAGGAAGCAGGGGAGGGAAATGTCTCTCTCTCATATCATATTTAAGTGACAGTATAACAGTGACTTTCCTCCCTGAACTGCTCGCAGATATGGGGCCACTGCATAATCTGCCATAATCTTGTAAATTCTATTCACATTTTCTTCTGAACATTACAGAAATTGACAGAATTAAGAGCAGAAAAAAATCATGATTTTTTTTTCTCCCCCCCACTCATCACTCAAAAGAAACAGATGCAAAATAGAGCAAGTTTTCCCAGGAAAAACAGCTTTGTCCTACTTTGAGCTAGTTATTCCAAACTGTGCCCACCTCCCCTTGCACAGCACATTATGTAGTGCTAAGAAGCTCCTCCAGTCTCTACAAACCAGCCACGAGTTGGTTTATGGCAAACAAAAACCCATCCACACCCAGCAGTAACAGCTGGCTGATGGAAGCAGATGTGCCCCTGTATCCCAGGCCTGAACTCATCTGAGCAAGCAGCGCTAGGAAAGGCCACCTGAGGGAAGGGAGAAGAGGCACAACTTGGCACAGAGCTGGGAAAAAAAAAGAGGGTGAAGGGAATGTATGCACACACTTCTGAGATTGCACCCTGGTAAAATCTTGGATAAATTCTAGTGACATTTCTGCAGATACAGGGATAAAAACCTCCAGAGATTCAATGTGAAAAGTTATTTAAAACATGCACAGATTTAATTTGATAGTCAGCCTTTCTGTCAACCTATTTTCTGCACTTCAGGGAGGGCATCAGAGGGAAAGGGAGGATGTAAATCTTAAAGTAATATGAATAAATGCATTTTCCAGTTAGGAATGTATTATTTCTAGGGCCATGTGGAAAATATCCTTCAAGGACACCATCCCTTGGTGGCATCTTGGATGGCCTGCATGACAAGCTGGTGTCCAATAAGCAGGTAACTCAATGTCAACAATATAAAGACAAAAGCAAGACAAATGCAGCTTTACTTTAAGATGTGGCTTTCTACGATACCAGAGGAAAAAGGGTATTTCTGCACTAAGGAGACAGCTGGGGCTCTGCAGGGGTTACTTCAAAAGCAGCAACACCTTCTCCAGACCGTCCTTGTTCTGACTTGTTTCTTCTGGTTTGTCATTCACATTCCTGATGGGCTTTGTTTCACATCAGCGTCCTGAAGGACCTTTAGAAAATAAACCCAGAATTCCAGCCAACATACTCCTTAGTCCACCTCCAAGCTCCCTTGCTCTTTGTCACACTGGTACTGCCTTGCCCCAAGCAGTCCCTGCAGCACACACAACCTGCTGCTCCATCCAGCTGTGTTACTGTAAGAGGGACAACCCTAAGGGGGTTGGAACTGGACGAGCTTTAAGGTCCTTTCCAACCCCAAACCATTCTGTGTTTCTATGATTCTACGTTAAACACACAGTGTTAGGCAGTCTCCAGTCAGACCAGTGTGTCTCCTCCAAAATCATAACCCCCTGCGCTTTCAAAGTTGAACTCACAGTGCTGTTTGGGTGCGTGCACACGTGTGTGCATCCCTGCACATCTGGGTAGCATCGTTCTCAAAGTGCCTCTAAGGAGGCATATTCACGTCTCAGAGCAAGCCACGGACTGGAGAGAATATGCCCTTGCAGTATTAAGTTATTTAATACTTCAATGTTGTAATAGATTAAAAGAAAACAAACAAAACACACAGACCTTTTCCCACAGTGGTTTTAAGGCAGAACCAAAATTGGTTTATTTCAATGAAGCCTTATGAGGGAAATCTACATAACTGGGTCAGAAACTGTGTCTTGGGAAGAAGAGTTGCTATTCCTTAACTCCTGAGCTTCAAAGCAACTCCAAAAAAGTTCCTTTGTAATGCTTCCTTCAGAAGAGCTCCAGTCACCCTCGGATGTTGCCATCGTACACGAACCCAGGGGGTGAAAGGAAATCAAACCCCTCCTAAGAAGCACACGTTGGGAAATCACTGCTGCGACTTACAAGGCTCCGTACACTGGCATTGCTCAGTAAACTTAGGTCTAGTCAAAGGCCTGGTAAACCCCACTTCACAGGCAGGAGAGGAACACACATTTACAGGCTGGGGCAAACCAGCATCTATCTTAAACACCAGAAGGGTTGAAGCCTCTATCTTGAGAGCAGAGTAACAGCACTCAGCAGGCTGACAGGAAGACGTGGAAGCAGTATGACGTTGCTTCTAGGGCTCCAGCGCTTCCATAAGCTGTCTAAAACAAGTGGCATTCACGGAAAGGGAATCTTTTCAGCAGAAGGCAGGGAAGTTCAGGTTGGATCTAAGGCAGAAGTTCTTCCCTGTGAGGGTGCTGAGGCGCTGGTACAGGGTGCTCAGAGAAGCTGTGGCTGCCCCATCCCTGGCAGCGTTCAAGGCCAGGTTGGACACAGGGGCTTGGAGCAACCTGCTCTAGTGGAAGGTGTCCCTGTCTGTGGCAGGGGGTTGGGACTGGGTGAGGTTTAAGGTCCTTTCCAACCATTCCATGATTCTATGATGGAAAAGCGGAGGGATCTGCTGCAAGAAACAACATACCCCTCAATAAACTCAAACCACAACTCTCCTTCAGGTTGACAAATAACAGGGCAGGACAATTACTGGCACTGAAAGACAGAACAGCTCTCTGCATTCAGAATGAACTGATCCTGTATGAATGACTGGGATATCACAATGAGCCACATTGGAGCAACAGCGTCCTGGAAGGGGAAGAGCTATAGTCTTGGTGCACGTACCTGGGATTTCTGACGTGATTTCTCCTGCAGATACACGCTTCCATACTTTCCTCTTTGCTGCTCACGAATTCTTTTTGCCTCTGTATGGCTTTAAATCCATAAGTATGGATTTAAAAAGGCTGGGAATTGGACTTGCAAACAACATTTGACTAAATCCTTTTACACTACTAAACAATTTGAGGTTTATGAGAGAGAGCATTTATACAGATTAGAAAGCAGCAGAGACACAAGAAATACATGAGAACAAAAGAAATAGCTTGCAATAAGACAAAAAAGATAGGATGCCCTCAGCTCTACACTGGGATGGCAATATTTCCTACATTCTTGAAACATGGCAAGACACGAAGGCAACACCTCCTCTCCCTGCAAAAGCCTGAACAGTAAAACCCACACATGACAACGTTATTTACAGTTGGTCAAAACCAGGGAAGAACTGGAAGGAATTCCAGATGAGCCATGCAGGGCCAGGCCAAGGGGCAAACTAAATCCACTGCAAACCAATAACAACCCAAGTGCATTTAAATGAGAAGTGTGAGGCACTCAGACCCGATTGTTGGGTTGAACAGTTTTGGAGTGACTTACTGTTTGAACCGAGTCTTCAGCAAACAAATGGAAAGCAGCGCTGGATACGCAAAGACACAACTTCCAAATATCCTCTTCTTTCCATTTTGAAGAGGAAAGCATTCACATGATTATCTACAGGAGAAGACCAACAACACTGTTGTGCCACAGCATAAATCCACAGCGCGTTCTCCATCAGAGTGCTGTGTTCAGCTCCTACCATCTGATCTCTTCTTGCGATAGCAGATGGAGGAAAAGGTTCAGAAAACGGGGACAAGAATAACCCAGGACAAAGGCAGATTTCTGTACAGTAAGAGATGAAGTCTGGAACAGCCACACTAACAGGAGATGGAGAAATTAGCACAGGTATTAAAGAACTGTGGAAGACTACATCGCTCCCAGCCGCTCTGCTCTCCTCATGCAGGAGCCAGGGCACCTGAAACAGCAATACACTCCAAGCTGCTAAGAGGATATGTGTGTTTGGTTTGGTTCTGAGGCTCTTGTTTTGTTTTCTTTGCATTCAGCACTCAGTTTGCCCATTATTTTGCCACAAGCTCTAATGAAGACCTCAGAAAGACCCAGAGACAGCCTACAGTCTTTTAGAGCTCATGACATCGAGTGATTTACTTGAGGCAGGGAAAACCTGAGACAGACCCACCTGTCCTCAATAGTAATCACAGCATGCAAGGTTTTCACAGTGCCAAAGTTAGTTAGGACCAAACTAACTGCAAAGGCTCAGAATCTCCCCTCTGGGGCTTAACATAACTGTCCACCTTAGGACAAAGGACATGTTAAAGCAGCAGGTAGAGCCCCCACAAGCAGTAGGCAGAGGACACACACAGAGGTTGCAGTACTAGTCCATTAGGACACCTAATCCTCTGCAGAAGTGCAGAGTGCTATGTCCACAGTAAAGCAGAGAAAGCTAAGAAGAAGGGACCATACAAAGCTTTGCTTTGAGTTTCAAGCCTAAGGATGCTACATAAAGGGTAGCTGTGTTCGCTGTTCAGAAGTGGCCTTTGCAGTGTTTGGAACTAGAAACAGCACTGATGCCTCACGAGGGCTGACACACGAAGAAGCCACTGGGTTACGGCAGGGCAGTGCCATTGCACTGGTCCAGCACAAACCACATCCTTCAGCCCCCATCCCTTTGCAGTGTTCACGAAAGTGCTCCTGTGCAAGGTGTTTACACAGCAGCAAGGTGTTTCTGCCGTTCGTACTACAGTGCACACTCTTCACCAACTTATTCCTGAGTGTAGGAGCCCCGTGTTATGCATGACAGTGCGAGAGATGTTTTTGTATCTAGAAACCACTCCAGAACTAGGTTAGCCTGGCAGGCTTGCAGCACTTCATTTACATATGAGTCAATCCTCCTGCAATACAAACATCAGCGATGCATTCCCCACTGTCCTTCTATTTATACTCACTATTTAACCTGCAGGCATCCCGAGTTAATTAAACAAATCAATCCCATGGAGATAATTGTGTCTCAAGCAAATTAACACAATTAGCCTCTGAAAAAGAAAAGCCAAGCGCTACCGCTTTATTTCTTTCTATAATCATGTGCTCATTCCTCTGACTGTGGGTTCATGGCTATCCAGGAATCTGCATCAAAATGAAAAGTACAATGACACATGAAACTGGCTGATGTACGACTGTTACAGCCAGCAGCTTCTCCCTTGGCATCATTCCCTTCCACTGAAACCAGAGGTGCCCATCAGAAAAAAAAGTCAGAATCCCAGCCTGGTTTGTGTTGGAAGGGACCTTAAAGCTCATCCAGTTCCAACCCCTGTCATGGGCAGGGACACCTTCCACTGGAGCAGCTTGCTCCAAGCCCCTGTGTCCAACCTGGCCTTCAACACTGCCAGGGATGGGGCAGCCACAGCTTCTCTGGGCACCCTGTGCCAGCGCCTCAGCACCCTCACAGGGAAGAGCTTCTGCCTTAGATCTAACCTGAACTTGTCCTGTTCCAGTTTGAACCCATCACCCCTTGTCCTATCGCTGCAGTCCCTGATGAAGAGTCCCGCTCCAGCATCCTTGTAGCCCCCTTCAGATACCGTGCATTTGCTTTCGCACTCATTGTCCCTATCCTATGATACCTCTTCTGGTCTTCCCATTCTGCAACAGCTTGTCCAAGCTCATGAAGAAACCCTGTGGTGTAACAGGGAGATGGAGGCTCAAACGCAAAACTGAGTTTAAACACACTCTTACTCTCCTTTTGGGTCAAGATTTAGCTGTTGATGCTGCAAGCTGGGAGGCCCCATGGCCAATACACTACAGCCGAGATGGTGGGACCTTCCAGGGTGGACACAGGCTGAACTAGTAAGGACAAAATAAAAGCTAGGAGGAATGGGTACCACCCTTAGAGGAGAAAGAAGCAAGGAAGGATCCCACTGCACTCACAGCTGTATCACTTTGAGGACAGTCCCTGCTCCAGCATAGTACATTACACTGGCACTTACAACCACTGCAAGGGAAGTGGTGAGTCGGTTAACTGCATATAGTAGAGGTTAACGCCATTCTCAATCCTTTCTTCTCCAGCTCAAGCTCACAGAAACCCCTCTGCAACAAAGCTCAAGTTCTACAAATGCCATCGCTGGTACCCGTCCTCTTCTGGAAACCAGCACCTCCATCCCTCACAGCTCACCCTCCAGACAAGTTCTCAACCACCCTGCACCAGCATGGCCAAGGCAGGGGCAGGCATCCTTTTCTACCAGGCCTGGCCAAAGAAGAGTCCACAACTTCTGGCTGGCAGCTGGCGATGTCTCCAGCTACCAGAGGAAGATGGAGCTGTCAGAGCCCACAAGGAAGAGAGGTGAGAAGTGCCGAGCACCCTGCAACTGAAAACGGAAAACTCAAGAGGCCACTGTGCAAACCCACGACCTCGTCAGCTGAAGGGCCTTATCCAACCCCATTCCTTCAAGAGCTGGTGGAACACCTACGCAGTGCGTTTGCCATGCTGTGGACTAAGAGCTCACCATCACCCTGATGGTTACTGCACTACTTCACACGAGCCTGTGAGCATGAGTGTTGCTTGAATGCTGGAGACTCCATCTCGGAGCTCATGGGAAAACTGAGCAGAGGGAGGTAAGGGTGTGTGTATGTGCACGTGGGAAAGACAGGAGAAAAGAGGCAGACAGACACAGAGACGTTAAGGAACCCAACCAGCACTAAGTGTCTTCTCTGTTTCAGCAGATGATTCAAGGAGGGATGAGCTGCTCCTCGCGGAGCCTCCCGTCGGCTGCTAAGCAACTGCAGCAGCATCCAGCACTGGCTTCTTCTGAGGGAATTAGAAAGGCTTTACTAGTACAGCAGCTGTGAAACTGGTAACTGGTACCAGGCTCCTGAGAGTCATTACAGGAGGAAGAGAAGGGAACAGAAGTGATGGGGTAAAGAGGGGAGGACAGCAAGGGACCAGGCTGGCATGCTGGTGCCTAGGCACCATGCACTCAGAAGGGAGGGTATGAAGGGGGTAATTTAATGGAAGACTTCCTATGCTTTTTGCAAATGGAAAATAAAGCACTTTGGATTTTTTGGCATATAGAAACTAAAGATTTTTCCTTCTTGGAACATTTCATAGAATCACAGAATAGGTTGGAAAAGACTTTTAAACTCATCCACTCCAACCGTTCCCCAGCACCGCCAAGGCCACCACTGACCCATGGCACTGAGGCCTCGTCTCCACGGTGTGTGAACACTTGCAGGGACGGTGACTCCAGCACTGCCCTGGGCAGCCTGTGCCAATGCCTGAGCACCCTCTGGGGAAGGAATTGTTCCTCAGCTCCATCTAAACCTCCCTGGTGCAGCTTGAGGCCGTTTCCTCTTGTCCCATCCCTTGTTCCTTGGGAGCAGAGCCCAGCCCCCTCCAGGCTCCATCCTGCAATCAGGTCCCCCCAAGCCTTCTCTTCTCCAGACTGAATGCCCCATTTCTCATCTACGTGGTACTGTAACCAATGGAACCCACTGACTCAGCAAATGTGGCTGAGATTGTAACAGCGCTGCTCCTTCCACCATCACTCCAAACATGCCGCGAGACCACGCTGGTCTGCACCAAGATCAGCCAGCCTCCTGATCTGCCCCACAGAGCTCCCGGCCTTGACCCCAGCCTCCTGACCCTCAACTGAGCGGGGCCTGTAGGGACAGGACAAGGGGAATGGCTTTAACCTGCCAGAGGGGAGACTGAGATGAGCTCTTAGGCAGAAGCTCTTCCCTGTGAGGGTGCTGAGGCGCTGGCACAGGGTGCCCAGAGAAGCTGTGGCTGCCCCATCGCTGGCAGTGTTCAAGGCCAGGTTGGACACAGGGGCTTGGAGCAAGCTGCTCTAGTGGAAGGTGTCCCTGCCCACGGCAGGGGTGGGACTGGATGAGCTTTAAGGTCCCTTCCAACCCAAACCAGTCTGGGGTTTGATGAATGCTAGCACAGAGCAGTTCACCTCTGTACATTGTGCTAGGAGGATCGAGCCACGGACCACGCAGAAGAACAGATTACTACAATGGGCTGAGTGACAACAGTGCCTTTTCCTTGTGGAAAATCAGTTTTCCAACTTGGATGTTCTCAGTGGCGGGGCTCAGCAGACACTGCTGCCACGCAAGGGGCTTGGTCGGCACAAGCACCCACTGCTGGGGCCACAAATCTGGGGTTCCCCAAGGCGGCAACTTCTTGTGTGCCATCAAATCACTCCCCATGCTCACATGGGAGATGCAGGCAGGAGCAGGTAAAGCAGCCTCTTCCATAGCCAGGAACTAGTTCTTATTAAGTGGGAAAACCCTAAAAAGCACTGCCTTACAAAAAATCTGTACTCTTTGGGAAAGTAGGAAGCAAACTGAATTTACGTGGCACATCATTCTCCCACTAATCTGACTTTACACACAGCAAAAATTGGAACCCTTACACATAAAGATATATACTTCTTATAAAAGTATCTTAACACTACCTTGTGTCAGTATCAACCGACAACAAAAAGAAGAAACTTTTACATATGTATCTATCTATTATTTATGAGTCAGAGTCAAAATGGATAACAGATATAGCAGGAACAGAGACAGGGCAGCCTGGGAAAAGGGACAGATACCTTATCAGAAAGTGTATTTAGAAAAGCAGTTCTGTGATACAGGACCCACAGGCACAGCTGTCCTGTCATAAAGAATTCATTGTTTACAAATAGACTACAGAACACTCCATTTGAGATGAAGTACCGTAAATAATTGATGCTCAGTACGTGTCAGAAGCAAAAGCAGTGGCCATTTTCTACACAGGCATTGCCACTGTGGGGACAAGAAGTGCAATTCATTAGGGTTTAAGGCATTAAATTGCATACACGAACTTCACTTTCATCCCTGTAGATAATACCTTGGGTCCACTGCCCAACGTTTAACAGCTCTACCTTGTGTCATCTGCTCCCAACCAAAGAGGCAAATCCAAAGGCAGGCAAGAAACTCAACCAGTGTGACCCCGTCCCAGTGAGGAAACACTGGGCACCCCCTCACACAAAAGGCATGCCCCAAGCTTGACACTGCAATGGAAGTGCGCCTCAATTTGAGATTAGAGTAAGACAAACTCTATTTTGTATGGGTAAACAGTCACCGGGGGCAGGAGAGTGCAGTTATCACTGAGATGGAATCAATCTGGAAAGCCAACCTGACTGCAGAGGGTCCCCAGTGCACTGGTTCTTCATTTTCCATGACCTGTGCAAACTCCCCTGGTTCCCACAAGATAAAGCAAAAAGAATGTGTGAAACACTTGTTCCTAAGTTCGTTCTCCCCTCTATTCCACCTGTACCCTTCTTTACTGCAGCAGCATACCTGCACGGATGCAAAACTTCACTGGTCTGACTCCTTTTGTGTCCTTAAAGAAAAACCCCCGCACCCCAACACCCAAGTACTGGGTAAAACATCAACCAAACAGAAATGCCCCTCCAAACTCTCCCTACAGATGCCCTTCTCCACATGGTGAGTAGTCAGGGCTTAAAGTCTGCTTTCTCCCTTTTGAGTCAAGAATCCAAACTCGGCAGATCTGTCCAAGAGAGAAACAGAAGCACAACACAGAAAGCTGGCCAGTGTACTGCAATGGTAGGGGGATAAACACGAGCACAAACCCCAGACTCCGCTGGTCCATCACTCACAGCATCAGGCGGTCTCTATCCACCTCCCCCAGACCTGGAAAGCAGAACAGACCACTGTAATCCCCTTGACCTTCCACTCAGGGTGTGCCACTGACCTACATGCGGACGTATTACTTGTTGAAGTCCAGAACACACAAATATCAGCAATAAACTCCCATATCAAAACATGCAGCTCTAACTCTCAAGCAGGTGATCAAGAATCCATCACATCCAAGGGGAATTGTTTCAGTCAGTAATTTATCCTACATAATAATTTGTGTGTTACAACTGGTCCAGATTCACCTGGTTTCTACTTTGAGCTATTCAACCTCATCACACCTCCCACTAAACTGAGGAGCTGCTTCTTTCTTTCCTCTATAGAACTTGGCAAAATACAACTCAGCCACTTCACTCAAAGTAAGGTAGGCTTTTTATTTCCAATAAAAAAATAACTACTTAACAGTAAAACAGGTTTTCCAACTATCATCGATCTCCCAGCTCTCTGGAGCCTTATTCTTCCTTTGTAATTACTTTTTCCTAATGCAAGCACATAAGAACTGCAGCCCACATTCCAGCAAGGATCCTGTGCCACTGGTAAACTACTATATACTCCTACAGGGCTCGCTTGGCTCTCGCATCCAAAGAGCACACCTATTCTTTTAGCAACACTGCAAAGAGTCGGTACTTTGTGAGCTTTCTACCATCACCCCAGCTCCCTTGCAGGGTAAACTGCCCCTCCACAAAGTAGCAAGCTCTTCCCCTCTGCACAACGTACAGAGGGGAACTCCTCTGTGCTAGCATTCATCTAGATTGGTTTGGGCTAGAAAGGACCTTAAAGCTCATCCAGTTCCAACCCCCTGCCACAGGCAGGGACACCTTTCACTAGAGCAGGTTGCTCCAATCCCCATCCAACCTGGCCTTGAACACTGCCAGGGATGGGCCAGCCACAGCTTCTCTGGGCACCCTGCGCCACTGCCTCACGACTGGAAGGATACAGGAACAAACAGATTGCTCTTCAGTAATGGAATACGTTTGACAGATACACACTGTGTCCATACCAAAAGGAAATTAATATTATATGACAAATGACATGTCATTATCTGCCACAGCCCTAGTTCTCAATGGCATTTTCAAATTAAAGAAGAAATAACTTTGTTCAGTGTAATTACCAGTAATATTGAAATAAGTTCCGGCAGGGGGGTTGGAACTCCATGATCTTAAGGTCCTTTCCAACCCTAACTATTCTATGATTCCAAGTTATCTCAGTCCTATCAACTCAAGGCTTGTAGTTCCTCCCCTTTCCAAATAACCACATTGCCTCATCACCCGTTTACATTCACTGCCATCATTTCTCCATTCACTTCATATGTAACTGCGACAGAAGTCCCAGTATAAAACATGTTCCTCTTCGCAGAAGTGCTGAAGAGCACTGGGTGTATATTTGCCATCCTCAAGAGCAACAGGATGTCATACTGTTCTAGCCTGGTCCATTTTGAACACTGGACACAGTACTTTCATCTTCACTTTCCCCTCCCAGAAGAGCTTCATGAGCTAAAACATACCCTGGTTAAGTGAATGCAGGATTGTGGTTTGTTGTTGTGGTGGGGTTTTTAATGCAGTATCTAATAAAGCATCAGCAACATTAACATTATGGTTATTAGTTTACTTAATATGATGATGTCCCATTAGACAAAAGATAATACAATTGTAAGTTGGAAATTAACTATGGAAACATGTTGATATGGTTATATGGAGTCATGAAACTTTTTCAAATGCAGGAGCACTGCGCCTACAATACAATTTAAACAAGTTAACTTATTTCAGCTGTACATGCATAATGAACTTTTGCTCTATGCTGTCGTATCAGATAGTCATTCTTCCAAAACAAAAATGTTTGGTTTGGGTTTTATATACAATAACACGTTTATTGACCATTAAGAAAAGCTATAGTTGAAGTTGAGTCAGAACAACTTGTCAAAACATAATGCTTCTGGAAATTTCAGCTCAAAAAGAAGAACTGCTATCACTACTAAATGGCAGTAGTATTTTTAGACAGTAGTATCAGTGCAGTTGTACTACTTTTGCTTTTCTAGAGTAAGAGAACTTCCTATCTTTTAGACAAATAGCATCACCATTGCAACAGTGTGCTGGAAAAGCAGCACGCACAAAGAGGAGCAAGAACAGAAGAGTCTGCCTCCATCGTCACAACAGAGCTGGGTGGCAGTTGATAGTACAGCCTGTATGAGAGGATCCCCTTGAAAAGCAGGGGTATAGATGCAAAACTCAAGCACCCTGTGCTGCTTTGCCCACAGGGATTTATTCAGGGCATGGCAACACCATAACGTAGACCTGAAGGTGTTCTTTTCCAGGCTAAAGTTTAATAGACCTTTACCTTTTTAACAAGGGTCAAAGAAGTTTCAACACACCTCCATGCGAACTCCTCGGGTTAGCATGGCTTTAGCAAAACCAGTACCAGCCCTTTGCTGAACCCCAGTTCAACCGCAGAATTAATCACCAGAATTCATTATCAGCCACAAAGCCCTCCCTAGGACACTTAACTGACTGGCTGTGAACATATCCACCAGAGCCATGTCAAACTGAAGGGTTTCACTGGTCAGAACTCACAACGGTCACTAACTTGCCCATCAGAAGAACACCTTGATCATCATGTGGATGTTCCTAAATAGCAAAGCTGAGGATTCGCTTCTGAGTAAGAGGGGTTTGGTTTGGGGTGTGTGTTGTGTGTTTTGACCTCCATCACCAAGTTCAAAGGGGATGGAGCAGTTTCCTCATTTCTGAGCACATCAGTATCCCAAGCAAGGGAAAGGCAGGGCTTTCACCTCTTGCCTGCTCACTGGAAGCTCACACCTCACTGTTAACCAACTAAAGCAACCAAAATGCAGCACAAAGCCCCAGCCATCTGAGAAAACATGAATCTTTCCCATTCTTCGTGAGCTGGCTTAAAATCACAGAATGGTTTGAACTGCAAAGAACCTTAAGATCCTCTAATTCCAACCTCCCACTGGAGCAGGTTGCTCCAAGCCCCTGTGTCCAACCTGGCCTTCAACACTGGCAGGGATGGGGCAGCCACAGCTTCTCTGCGCACCCTGTGCCAGTGCCTCAGCACCCTCACAGGGAAGAACTTCTGCCTTAGGTCTAACCTGAACTTGCCCTGTTTCAGTTTGAACCCATCACCCCTTGTCCTATCGCTGCAGTCCCTGATGAAGAGTCCCTCTCCAGCATCCTTGTAGCCCCCTCCAGACACTGGAAGCTGCTGAGGTCTCCACGTAGCTTCTCTTCTCCAGGCTGAACAGCCCAGCTTCAAGTGAGCCAATTGACTTCTGTAAGCCCACATCAAGCCTGTGGTAGAGCAGAAGCAGAGCCTGGTGAAGGCAGAGACACTTCAAAGCTGGGGACAGCTCAGACAGGGTAGCGAAGACATCCCATCACTATGAACAGTGCTTGTATCTCAGCGACATCCAGCACAGCAGATAAAGGCATCACTTGAAAGGATGACCCTAAGATGCTGCTGGTGGTTATTCTGCTGGCAGGTTGCAGTCGGCCTTTTGTTCACCTTCTGAAGTACGACCCAAGCGGCAAAGCAGGCTGAGAAACTGTTTCTTGTAACCTCACATTTCTAATATAGGTTCTAGGCAGTCGCTCAGCTCTGCGCTTGCCTTGTGGTTGCATGTATTTCCTATTTAAGAAAAGGACTAGAGCAGTTCCTGCTTTGTCACATTCTCTTCAAATAAAGGGGTTGAGCAGCAGCTTCCTCTGCTGCGCATTACTCTGCATTGGTGACTGCTCTCTTCCCTCTCCACTCAGAAACGCTCAGCCACTTACAAACCTGATTTACACACACGAGGCAACAACACGAACGATTCCGAAACCACATCCATGAGGACAGTCCATGGGGTTTTCCCCCCCGGTACTTGAATTTCAACCCTCCCTTCTTCCATCTGCACTTTCCAGCTCTTTCAAAATAAGAAATCATTTCTCCAGCTTCACAAATATGGCATATTTCATTTTCCTTGTCATTCGAGAGAGACACACAAACTATTTGGTATTAATAGTAAGAACACTGTGTACTTTGTAAAGCTTTATTCAAAGCATCCTGTGATCTTCCCCTGAAAGCACCATTTGGCACCTTCACAGAACTTCTGAGGCACATATTATAATACACCTCACATAGGTGGAAGCTCAGAGGCACGCTCAGGCTGAAGTGACATGCTCGTGGGCTACCCACCAGAGCTCAGAACAGAAATGCACTCTGTATTGCAGCACTTCTGGCCAGTGCTTCCTGCCCCACACCTAACTTCAGAAGCTGCTGTCTCTTTCCTCATCTATTACCACACCTACACAAGTCTCTGGCAGAACTTCCCAGATATCTCTTTTTCTTCCCCAAGGATTTCCTGAGATCAAGTAATTAAATCACGAAGGAAGAAGTTCATCGCCTGCTAAGGAAGCCACTTACACAAACAGCATCCCCACCAACAGCAACTTGCATGGCTACGTTCCTACGTCCCAGATACCATCCCCACTGGCTGAACATGAAAAGCTGATGTTAACCCCTTCCAAATGAAGGGAAAACTCTCAGGGTTTAGTCTTAAACACTAATTTCCCTGCATAAGCAAGACTGCTGGTCAAATACCATATACATCTCCATTTGTTTTAAATGGGAGAAAAAAGACCTAGAAGTTCAGTCTCTCCTCCTGCTATTCTCCAGATACTATTGTGCCATTACATGGAAGTGTATTTCTTTACTATGAAAAAAATAAACATACGAAAGAGGAAAAGCAGACAGAAAAGGATCAATACATTGATATTTTGGCAACATCTGAAAACATAAGGAAATCATTTCAACGTTAATCAATAGTGAAAACCAGAACCACATATGAAAAAGGCAGTGGACTACACGAATGTGAACATGTCTTGCATGACAGACAGCATAGGAGCTCCTACATTTATGCGATTCAGTAGTGCTTGAAGAGCATCACTTGGTTTACTCTTGCACCAGGATCCATCAACATGGCACCAGGACACACAGCCCTCTGTCTTGTTTTAATAAAATGTTTTAATAATCATAGAATCATAGAATAGTCAGGGATGGAAAGGACCTTAAGATCACCCAGTTCCAACCCCTCTGCCATGGGCAGGGACACCTCACACTAAACCATGCCACCCAAGGCTCTGTCCAACCCGGCCTTGAACACCGCCAGGGATGGAACATTCACAACTCCCCTGGGTAACCCATTCCAGTGCCTCACCACCCTCACAGTAAAGAACTTCTTCCTCATACCCAAGAGAACATTTGCAGCTAGGTGCTGCTGCACAGCAGCCACTGGTGCTTCTACTCAGACCTCGTACAATAACAGGTCTCAGCAGAAACCAGTAACAGAACTGTGGCTTACCCTGCAGGTGACCCGTAGGTACCTTCTATAATCTGAATCAAACAACAGTTTTTTACCTCCCTTTCTGTCTCAAGGAGTCAGAGCCATGAAGCATTTCCAGACTCCACTCCTCACTAGGGTATTCAGACCATGCCACCTCATCCCTTTGATTCCCTCACATCACCTCTGGAAACCAGAGGAACAAGAACACAGCCTCACCTTGCTCCAGCCCTCAAACTGGAGCTGAGGAACAACAGCTAGCCTCTCGAGTGACACATGCCTAGAGAGAGAACGCAGGCACCCCTCAATGGCTCTCCAACAGCCCCTCTTGGTAGAAATAGGAAGTTTTCTAAGCAGCATGGTCCATCTGGAAGTTCCTCAAAGGAAAACATTACACAGCAAGCTGCAGAGGTACATTCCAAGCACATCTTTCATGTTTTTCAATCAGTCCAAGCCTGTTGGATGTTCTCCTAGCGCGGTGTCAAAAAGCTCTGCTTCAATGGAGATTTATTTGTGGGATTGCTGGTGCAACTAGTTCAACTTCAGAGAACACTTCGAGTGAAGACTTCATCATCACCCCCTCTTCACATTACTAAAGGGGATGGTATTTTAAGCTACAAGGCAGCAGAAGGAAGCAGAGAGGAAAAGGCCAGGAGCTAATCTGTTCTTCCAAGTTGTCTATTCAAGAAACCCAGAGAAAGTTTAAGTGTGACACAGTCAAGCCTACTTCATTTGCCGGGCTGTTGTTAACAGCACAGACCAGGATAACAGGCAGAGAGTGTATTGCTTTTCCTTTGTGTAAGAAAAAGCATGCAAACATTAAGAGTAACACAAGTTTTCAAACTAGCAATGCACAGCATTGAAGTGACAGCAGTATTATCTATTAGAGGTAAAATTCATCTGAGCCTATACAGGACAGACCAAACACAGAGTATTCCCTGGCCATCAGAAGATGGCTTTGATGGAGGGTGCCAATACTCAAGTCCCCAGAGGCTTTCCACACTGCCCTAAACAGATTACTCGAGTCACTTCAGAAACAGCCAGTGAGATGCATAAAACGAGGCTGTGTACAACATCCCTATGGAAGTAAAGGTCTTGTCCTTCTGAGGTGTGATCAAATACTATACTCACAGGCCACCTTTACAATACCTCCTGAAAGCAGTACACTGTTGAGGCTCAGCATCTGAAAGCAAAAGGCCAGCAAAGTACTAAAGTAACAAGCTTTTTTTTCCTCCTGATAAAACGGAGGAGGAAAACCAGACCCAGCCCTGTTGGCACACTTTGGAGACAAACTCCTTTCGTCAATTTATTAATGTTTTTTCTTCCTCCTGTTTAATAAAATTACTTCAACGGCGTAAAAGTTGGCAACGGAGCTGTCTCGGAGGAGCAAAGCTGCTCTATTCCTTCTTGGTAAGCAGTGCAAATACATACACAAAACCCCCCACCCACAGGATATGGAGAGCTATTCATTTAGTTTTAGCCAAGTCTTGGCGAGACTGTACCTTGTGACTACTAGTTGATGGTAAATGTGCGACTGCCTGGTACTTCATCTCATATAAGAACTAGACCAAGAGAAGTATCAACACTCAACTCCACCTCCAAAACCAGAACACAAGTGGTATGAATGCAATTGTCTAGAAAAATGCCACTTAGCAAAAACAAAACAACTACACCCCCACACCCATGCAGTATTTAAAGCAAAGATCTCAAAGATGTCATTCTGCTCACACAAAACCAAACTGCAGAGCACAAGAAGTTCAGTTTAGGGACTCGAACCCCTGTCAGTGTTATTTCTAATGACACGAACCCCGCTTCTTGTATTTTGGGGGGCCTGATGGGATGCTGTCCATTGCCATCGCCAGGCACCTGAAGGAAAATATTAAACCACTTCTTGTCACCTGCACAGAACATGAAACCTGGAGCAAGAGTAAGCAGAAACCAACTCGGGCTACCCGTTGGTAAAGCGTATTTTTTGCTTTATCTGAACAACAGCTGGTTTCAATACAGCAATAACCCAACATTACCAACTCCCAGGAATAAACAAAGAACCATAAGGGTTATCCCTGAGGAACTGCATTTGGGAAGGCAGCGATCCTGTAAAATGACTGGGGGTCACGGCAGACACAGTACAGACACTAAACTGCCTGCATGACTCTGCAGCTAAGCAAGGAAACGTAGCCTCTAGATGGGCAAGAACCCTATGTTTTATAAGTCAAGACAGGGAGGGAGGGCCTTATCTAAAGAGCAGTAAGAGCATGGGCAATGTGCGCTTCAGCAAAGAAAATACCACAAGAACAGCTAAAGAGTCAAAAAATACATCTTGGGACGTGTTTCTAAAGTCTGCATATTTGGCTTATCAAAAGGGATAACGGCTATCAGTGACTTACTGACAACGCAGCCAAATGTCTCCACCAAATTTACTCAGAAGATAAAGAATACATTAGCCAAAACTAGGCCCCAAAGTCACACTGCTGGGCAGAGGGAAATGTTGGGAAGAGTTCAGAATTAAGCCCCTCTGCCCGACTGTCCGTAGTTACTGTTGATTGCTATGATGTGTGGTCTGCTCAGAAACTCACCATCACCAAGCTTGAAGGAGTATCCATAAGAACCACTTCCTATCTTATCCTGCTGACTAAAACCCCATAGAATTCCTCTGGCATTCACATCTTCCCCACTCCTCAGCAATGCTATCCATTTGGAAATACAGACCTCTGCATTTAGGTACCTGGAACCAACGTGGCTCTTGGAGCACACCTTTCAGAAGCACCGGCTGCTCCCTACACACCATCAAAGTTCATTTGCATCCAAAGTGCTCCACGGCCACTGGTCAGGGTATTGAAGGCTCTTCCCAGAGCTCCAGGACAGACTGGGATCCACCATTCTGCTGCTCTAGCTCATGTTAATTGGCGCTGCTAATTTGTGTGGCTAAATGAGGACCATGAAGTGATTTCCAAGTAGAATCACCTGTGGCAGATCTGAGCACTAAAGCTTATGATACCCACATCTTCCTCTCTCCACTTCTTAACTCATAGCAACTTGCAGTACAGAAACACACCTGGACAATGCACTTTATTACATCCCTCCAGGATGATCCCTTGTGCCCACTGGAGCCCAGAGAACTTGGGTCAGGAAGACAGCCCTACAGCGAAGCCAGAGGCAGTGGGTTCTGCCAGGTTTAGTCCCCTACATAGGCTCAGTGGGGTGAAGGACAGGCAATGCGCACCTAAAACTGCAATGCTAAACTAGACCCCATCTTGTTTGTGCTTTACCTGCTCCAAAGGGAGCTTCAGATCAGCTCACTCCTCAAACCAAAGCTGAAATGGCTCTTCCCATCTCAGCCCTATGGCTTTAATGTGCATTCTACAGTAACTATTTCAGTTTCTCTGAATTGCTTAATCAAGAGTGCGAAGCTACTTATATCTGGCAGAACCAGCCAGCTCATGAGAACATTCTACAGCAAAAGGTGGCCTTCTGTATAAGGGTGGTTCGAGAAGTATTACATAGGCTAATTTCCCATCTCAATTTTTATAGCAGCAACATAACTCTGGTAACAAGCAGCTTGGGGAGCGCAGTGGGACAGAGGTGGGGAGTGGGAAGTGAGCATTCCACTCTTACATCAGGAGCAGAACCACACAAATTTGCTTTTCAGAACACAATTAATCTTAATTCCCATATAAGCTTACATCTAGGCCTCTGTTACATGAGTTGAATGGATACCGCTGCCTTCTATCTGCTGCCTGGTACCTGCCTATACTGAGTTCTCCAAACATTCCTTCCAACTCATTCGCTCCTTTGAAGCTGACAGTTATCTACGCATTCAGGCACTGAAGTCATTTATTCCTTTAGAAGTGTTAAGCACGTACAACTTGCAACATCATATTGTGCAAATATTCAAATCTTCTGGAAGAAAGAGGAAAGGAAAACGCATTTATTTACCTTGATGTCTACATTTACATAGATATTCCCCCCCCTTCCCTAACTTTGTTATCTGGAAGCTTTTCCTTATGCATGAGAGCTTTCCCGTTTTCATCCCTGCACTTCCAAGGTACTTCCCACATTGCGACAAACAGCAAAATAACACAAGCAAAGGAACTCAAATTACCCGGTTCCATTTGATTCAAATTAACTTGCTTCTGTGGAGACAACACTATTCAACAGGCAATGCCAAAGGAAGTTATTAAAACTCATCCGGCAGCAAAGCAAGAGCTTTGCACTGATGCGCATTAGCACAAGAAGGAATCACAATGTACCCGTTGATAAAGAAAGAATTCCTGGACTCTGGTTCAATTCAGTCTCCTGAAAATCAAGGGTTACTTCCAGCAAAAAGCAACACCACACCGAAAACGCAAAGGAACACAAATAGGTCAATGAGTTACTCTAGTTCTGCATGTGTTAAACCGGGGTTTTCACTGCCAAGACTCGTTAAAAGGAACAACTAGAAAGTGTTTGTGACACATACTGCTCCTATAAAGTGCATTAACAGCTATTAATAATACACATCAATCTACTGCTTTGCACATAATCAATATTAATCGGCAACCTAATTTGGAACTGTTAAGACAAGCGACCTTGGGGCTGCAATCCATCAGGTCTAAGCTAACAGAGGGTGAAAATAGACCCGATAACAGTTACTTCCTTGTCATTTCCTTCCAAAAATGACACAATGCTGTTTCAGTGATCAAAGTCATTTTTATCTCATAAATGTACCTCTGAAAATAGATTAGGCCTTACAGAAAGATTTCATACTTATTACCCAAGCTATCAGGCTCATGTGAAACTTGACTTGCAGTTCACCAGGGCCCTGGGCTCCTCGGAAGGAAGGAAGATGGACAGGGAAACACGGGGGAAGGAAAAGAACACAGGGTGAGAGGTCTGGCACCTCTCAACATTCCTGCAAGCTTGCCAAGGCTCATAATTTCATCACTGCGCTTCAGGCATATTAAAAGAGCTATTACCCATTTGTTTTAAGTCAACCCCATCACGTAATCAATAGGATGGATGCCAAAAGCCAGCCATTACATGGAAGTCACCAGGCTGGGATTAAAATAGAGTTATTCCTCGCCGAGACTGGACCATGTCCCACTGCTTTAAATGGGTCTAAAGGATAGAAACCCTTTTAATTGCAAAGGCAGCAATAAACACAGGAGTGCTTTAGAAGTACTTCCCTGGAAGAAGGAACAGCAGGGAATGGGTCAGGAAATATCCATGAGAACTCCAAGTGACCAAGGGAAAACACAGACAGCAAGGCAGAGTGCTGTGGTTTAAGCCCAGCCAGTAACTGGGGACCAGAGGACATGTCTGGAGCAGGATCCAGATGTCTGTCTGGAAGGACGGAAACCCAAATGCAAGTGGGGAGAGGGAATGCAGAAAGGGAGCAGAAGGTTAAATCAACACCGATGCCACAGCAGTAAGGGACAGCTGAAG
The DNA here is from genome assembly GCA_039720435.1 of Amazona ochrocephala. Taxonomy (NCBI): domain Eukaryota; kingdom Metazoa; phylum Chordata; class Aves; order Psittaciformes; family Psittacidae; genus Amazona; species Amazona ochrocephala. The sequence continues at coordinate 125,884,449 of CM077878.1, forward strand.
TAATGACGGACACCCAACGAGCACAGTCCCGAGAAGCAGCAGGACCAGGAAGCCACTGCTTGTGACACACAAAGACTGGGAGTGGGGCACTGACACTTCTCCAGCCCAGGCTGCAGAGCAAGGGACAAACAAAGCCCTCTCAGAGAAAGGAGGCCGAGATCCACACATTCACAGCTCAGGAGTCATTTCAAGCTTGAGAAGGTATCTCAGAAAACAAGGACATAACATCTTCTTCTGGAGCTCCAAGACAAGAGCTAGTGGGAAGTGCTGCTGCTTCCTCCCAGCAGCTCATTTTAAAGGCAGTCCTGTGATTGCCAGGCAGCTGGCTCATACTCCGTACGTGCCTGGGGCTGGTACTAAAGCCGTGGCAAGAGAAGGTGTCGTGGCCTCAAGCTGCAGAACCTGCTAGAAACAGAGCCTCCTCGGTGGTGGTTTTATGAGGGAAGGGGAGAGCAATCTCACCCCAGGAAAGACAGTACAACAGCAGCCAGCTGTGCCGCAACAGCTGCCCACGTTACAGCACACAGACTCATCAATACCCACTTCACACAACAGCACTTCAAATGAACTAACGAAGTAACAAGAGACAGGACAAGAGGAAAGGGACTCAAACTGCACCAGGGCAGGTTTAGATGGAGCTGAGGGACATTTCCTTCCCCAAAGGGTGCTCAGGCATTGGCACAGGCTGCCCAGGGCAGTGCTGCAGTCACCGTCCCTGCAAGTGTTCACACACCGTGGAGATGAGGCCTCAGTGCCATGGGTCAGTGGTGGCCTTGGCAGTGCTGGGGAACAGTTGGAGTGGATGAGCTCAAAGGACTTTTCCAACCTGGTTGGTTCTGTGATTCCATTGCATGATTCTATGATGAGAGCACACAGACAGCAGCGACGCCGCAGTGGGCAGACGCGTGATGGGATGGCAGCTGGACCACCTCCGTGCACAGGGATGCTGGCACAGGCAGGCAGAACACGCTCGAAGAAGTCCTGAAAGCAGCTGTAATTACCCATTCTTGGAGCACGGGGAGACTGGCTGGAACACGTGAAGAAGGTAGTTTACATAACAAACGAGGTATGCATGAGGTGCTCCGCGTAATAACTGCAGACTGCAAGACCTCTTACCTGAAGAGCTGGATTTTGCCAACTGTACGCATACAAGACCACCGCCAGGGAGAGAGCAAGCTTTAAGACATAATATTTGTAATACAATTTAACACCGGCATGAAAGAGGGCAGTTTGAATGGACAAAACGCCTCACACTTGCAAAAGAAGTCTAAGCAGCAAGTAAATCTTGATTCTTGCGTACTCTACACAGTGCCAAGAGTTCCTGCTTGGACAGCCACCCTCCAAAGGGTAAGTCTACTTAGCAAACAAAACTCATAAGGGAAAGAACCAAAACCAAGCTAAAAAACCCTCAGGAGTGTCTACAAGAGCTAAATCTCTGAATCCAAGGAAAAAAGTGATTTAGCCCTGGTCCTCATACAATGACATTATGCATTTTGCTGTCTGCATGCATTTCCGTTTTCCAACCAACAACCAAGAAGAACAACAGGTATTTCTGAGGCCTGTAAGTGGCACAGAACTCAGGAAAGCAGAAGACACAAAATGAAACACATAAGTGATAGAGCTGCATAGTCACAGGTTGGAGCGTAGCTTGAAAGACAGTGACAATCCCTATGTAATAACTACTACTACGTTTGGCTGTTGTTTGAATATGGTATCCCAACAGCTAAGGGTTTTAAAGACATTAATTCCTCTCTTACCAGCAGAAGCCTCTCAACCAGAAACCAAGAGAAAAAGTATCTAAGCACTGCCTTTTCAAAGCACTGCTATTAAAGAAGGCAAAACAAAAGAACACCGAACAGCAGCAAACCTATGGCTTCCTTCAGCACATCAGTGACAGCAAAGACTCACTTCAAACTCCAACCTAGAGGTTTTCTACTCATACACACTCTGTCCTAATAAAAACAGTCCCAGTCTGAAAATACTGCAACAGGAAAAACAAGTTTTAGAAGAAGAGAATTTAAACAGCTCAAGGATGTTTTTACCTTTCCAATGTCTGCAGGGAAGAGGGGGGAAGGAGGCACATGCAGAACCTCAAAACGGAGCAAAAGCTTTTCTACCTCCTCTGTTACTCTATAAGAAGCTCTAAAACAGTAGAATAAGTGTGACCTCTCTTGCTAAGTCCCGTGCCTGGAAAAGCATACATTTGTGTCTTCTGGGCTTTGTCCACCAGTTCACCAGGAGAAAGGACTGGGACATGAGGTGTACACATCAGAGATGGTCTGCGCTCGGAGGGTCACAGGCAGATGGAACTTAGAAGTACATAAACCAATTATTTGCAGGGTTCTGTCAGGGCAAGAAAGGGTTGTCTTCAACCTGAACAACAAGCCAGTGAGACTGCTTTGTGCAGGAAGATGTTAATCTTACCCTCTCTCTTACCTTATCAGACACATCTCCTCGTCCTATTCAGAATCCAGCAAGTCACAAAATTCCATCTGCAACAAAAGGAAAAGTCTATTAATACCTCCCGATAACCTCACAGAAGGCTAAGAAGCAGTGCAAGGCAAAGAAACTGTTTAGCTTGTGCTGCCATTCCCATATAATCCACCCCCCAGGCAAGTTGCCCTCCCGTCTGCAGCAAACTGGGAAACCTGGAGAGAAAGGCACTGAAGATGTTGTAACATGTTCGGTAAGAAACACGCTCTTCCTCCTGCAGCAGGGCTAACAGAGGTGGCCAAAGCACACAGGTTAGCCTGCCGAGTCATAAATAAGTCTGCAGCATCCTCTCATTAAATTAAATGACCATCAAATTACATAATGTGAATGGCTGTAAAATGAGCCCAGTGGTAATGGCTAGAAATAATCACAGCGATGTTATACATCGTGGAGACGATTTTCCAGCGGTGTATCAAACCTGGGTAGGCAGCACTTTTTATCTCCAGGCCAAGAAACTGTCAGCATCCAGCCTTCCTTAAATAGAGTAAAGCAGGCAAGAAATGTATGGAACAAAACACTCGAGCATGAGTTTAAATGATGCCTACCCTGAGCAAGTACATGTAATTTCTTAACGCTTTTACAAACCAAACCAATGTAATAACGATGCCTTTCTAGTATAGGTAAACACAAGGCAGTATGGCATGCTTGGGATCAGAGGAAAGAGCACCACGCATTTAGCCTGATAAGGTTGGGCTTGACAGCACACTTTCCACGGCACTATTAAGAACAGGAGACATGACCTGCAATCCAGCGAGTCCATGAGTCACTAGGGCATTAGAGAGACCTCCTGCCTGATGACTTTGAACAGCATAAGAGCCTACCTAGAGTGAGAAATGTGAATTCAAGGACCTGAAAAAGCAACCAAACCAACTCCTCCACACACCCTTTTAGCCTTTTCAGCATCCTGCCCACAAGCCCTGGAAGCCTGCTAGCTCAGCACCAGGCTGGAAAAGGCCACAGATACACAAGTGAAACGGCGCACCGGATTAGAGAACACTACTCAAAACCAAACAAACATAACAAACAGCCACCCTTCATTTTTCAGTCCAGTTATCTGGGGAGAGATATGACAGGAATGAAAGGATTTGAAGCAAATAGCTTTCGTATTTGCTTACTCTTCCTGTAGTGACGCTACTAAAAGCATCCCTGTACTTAAAATGCTAGATTAAAAGAAAACTGGGTTTAGTTGTCTGACATCAATTTGCACCCTCCTTCACCTTCCCTGGACACTGAGCAGTGTGATGCCAATGGACCCAGCAGGCACCACCGGTGCTCCACGCTGAGGAAAGCTGACATCCTTTATAACATCCTTCACTGTGCGGCCATCTCCTTGCCATCAAACATGGCTCACCAGCCAGGAAGCAAGCCACGGTCCAAACTACCTGCTCTGGGATGCTTCTCTTTTGCCTTGCTGAGAGCACACATTAATATATACTTTAAGTGCTAATCATACATGTTTCTTCCAGAAAACACCATTTTCTCATCTTCTACTAATGAAGACTTCTCTTTTGCCGTTACCAGAACAATATAACAACATATTTCCATCACCAAGGGGTTTTGGGGGATTCTTTTTGGGGTTTTTTGGATTCTACGAAGAGCTCTTTTGTCCACGTGACAGAAAGATTGGAACAAAGGAGAGCCACTGCCCAAGAGCTGACTTGACCGTCCCTACCCTCCTATTCCTCTGCCAACCCAGTGAAATTCCTCAGAGCACAACCTCTTCCTGGCTATTTTCAGCGAAACTGCAGCAATCCCACAAGAACAATGGGAAGTTTGTTTTTACTCAAAGAGTAAACGTTTTGCAGCTTCCAATGTAAATATTTTAATTAATGGGGGTTTTTTAACTCTCTGCTGCCTTACTTGTGTTCACACACACAAAAGCTATCAGCACAGCAGCACCGCTCGACGGCTGAAACAGAGAGGAAGAGGAATGCAACAAACGACTTCAGAAAAACCACCTTTGTAAGAACATCAGAACTCACTGGGGGAGATCTGGGACAGAGAGAATGAAAACATTGGGGCTGTTCAGCCTGGAGAAGAGAAGCTGCTTGGAAACCTCAGAGCAGCTTCCAGTGTCTGAAGGGGGCTACAAGGATGCTGGAGAGGGACTCTTCATCAGGGACTGCAGCAATAGAACAAGGGGTGATGGGTTCTAACTGAAACAGGGCAAGTTCAGGTTAGATCTAAGGCAGAAGTTCTTCCCTGTGAGGGTGCTGAGGCGCTGGCACAGGGTGCCCAGAGAAGCTGTGGCTGCCCCATCCCTGGCAGTGTTCAAGGCCAGGTTGGACACAGGGGCTTGGAGCAACCTGCTCCAGTGGAAGGTGTCCCTGCCCGTGCCAGGGGTTTGGAACTGGATGAGCTTTGAGGTCCTTTCCAACCCAAACCAGTCTGGGATTCTACGAAAGAAAACCGAGTCTGCTCATTCCTGTGGCCGGCGGAGGGCTTGTGCTGGATCCCATTGAGACAGTGGGACATTTTATGAGCCAACTTGCAGAAAACCACGACCCAAGCTGCTTCCCAAACAACATCACACCCAATGACCAGGACACATGCAAAAACCGATGACTACCTTTTTGCCTCAGCCATCAATACAGCAGCTCCAAACCACCCCACCACTCTGCATCCACTCCACAGAAACACTCCAATCTCCTATTAATGATCCATAAACCAAGCATTGTGGATCTGTCAACACCTCAGACTCACTCTCCCTGGGCAGGGCTGCTTTGGTACCACAAAGGTGACTCAACAGAGATGCTGAGCCTTCCTGCACATGCTCCTCTGGTGGTTTCTGGATCCAGCAGCATCCCTCAGGCACAGGCACTCTTCCACTCTGAACAGTGCCTCTCCCTGCAGAAACCATCCTCTGCCCCCAGATACAGGGATAGAGTTTGGATGTGGTATCAGCAGATGGCTGGCATTCAAGACTTCATTTGAAAAAGAAAATTAAAAGAAGTGGGACACAGATGGTGCTGTTCCTGCTTTCCCAAAGCTCGACTGGAATGTGAAGGTAGACCTGTCCTTCCTCTGCTTTTATTTGAATGGGAAGGTTTGTTCCTCTACCGACCTCCCCACACTTGATGCCTGTTAGCAACATGCTTCTGCAAGTGCAGCAATTCCCTGCGACTGTCAGCAATACACATGCTACACTGGGCAAAACCCTCCCTGTTCTAGCCTAATCCTGCACTTGCGCTCTTCCACTGCCTCATGCAGGATGGTGGTGGTGCTCTCATAAGACTTCTCAGATTTGGGGATTCTTACAACTGCACCAGCAGCTCCATCACCTCCAGGCCACCACGGCAGTGCCCTTGGCTTGTCGCATCCCACTCAGCAGCGGCCAGCACTGGAAAGGATGGAAGGAAGCCCACTGCCTTTCCAGCGCTAATACAGTAAATGCTGACTACCAGAGAGCAGTGAGGGAGAAAGAACACCTGGATTGAGAGATGCTCTATTTTGGAGCAGCAGGAGATGCTGGGGACAACAAGGCTCCTGCTGTTCCTGCGGAGGCAGCTTGTGCTGGTGCTCATGCCCCGAGGAAGTAGATACATCACCCTGTCATGGGATGCACCCACCTCAGTACCTGTCTCCTATGAAGGGTAAACGGATTCCAAAAGGGAGCACCATTTGTGACAGGGTGAGTCGGGAAGATGTGTTTGCAGGACCCTTCCTGCCCCTGCCAATGCCACAGAGTGAAACTGAATCTCCTGATCCTGGTTTCGGGTATTATCAACCACTGCTATGATGAACCTGCATGTACAATACCAGCTTTAGCTTCCACACCAGCAAAGACTGTCAAAACCCCCAAAGCAAGCCAGAAAACCATCTGTTTCCCCATAATCCCCATCCGACTTCCTGGCTATACACATAACATCAAGACACCGAGTAAGAACCAAAGAAGTAAATATCACTTCTCAGAACAGAGCTCTTTCAAAATCAACTCATACCACTTTTCCTGCAAGACCAAGTGAGGAAGCAGGCTTTGTATTAGGCCCTCAACGCACATGGAAAAGGAGACCTCTTAGCAGTGAGCATCCTAAGGCTTATGCTGGTCCTTCTGTCTTCCCCTCTGACCTCTCCTAGGGAGCTACTGCACTTGGCTTTTCCATGTGCCTGTTTCATCAGCAACATGAAACTCGCACGACCTTACCAATGCCTCTGTGGTCTTCTCATCAGGGCAATGGGTGGAAACGCTCCCCAAAGAAACAGCACAATCATAACTCCCCCATGCCCACGGGATAGAAAAAGAGCGAGGAGAGAACAGATGAATGTTAATCTCTCCTCCCTGCCACCAGCAGCAGCCTGTGCTCTCCCACGCAGAGAAAAGGGAGGCTGCACAATCCGGGGAGGCCAAACTGTCTGGGAAAATGGAGAAAGAGAACGGATGGCAAATTCCCTTCTCTATGGGTTCTCTTTCCGTAAGGAAAGTGAAGGTCGGTCACCGAGCTGATGGGGGAACGACCACAGGGTCTTTAAGGGGCTGCTTTCATGCAAACCACAGAGCTGGGCTACCCAGGACTGCATCAGTTCGACGTATCCACTACCTGAAGTATTCCGCTTACACAGTGCTTGTGCTATACAACTTCTCATGGAAGCTACCTTCATTGGCAGATTCCATCGTTGCCTGACCACAGGAACACACAGAAAGGACCTAAGACCACCCCATTCTGGATGCGAATTCAGGAACGCAGGACTCCAAACACCGGCCTCCTAAACCATGAGCAGGTAGCCACTAAGTACACAAAATCCTGAGCATGGAGCAGTTGCCACCGCACACACTTCGACTGATTTGTGTCTCAAAGGTGTCTGTCAGCACACAGCACCGTACATGCGCCAAAGGAGAGCACGGGGGAGAAGCTCTAAGCAGGAAACAGAAGCTCAGCTTAGATTAGCACAGCTCACTCAAGTGTAGTGCTATGCTCAGATTTGGGTTGATTTGCAAACCTTGCTGTCATGGGCTGAGATGTTTGAAGTTTTGGTTAAAAAAAAAAAGGCAAAAATTAAACCCCAAAAAGCTAAAACAAACACACAGATGAAGTTGCCCTGGCAGCAGCTCGTACCTTCAAAACCCAAGACGAACCTTTCCAGCTCCTGTTTTAGAGCATCCTGCTCCTTGCTCTCCCATCTCCACACTGATGGGCACCTCTCAGGTCTCCAGCACATCATGTGCAAAAAGATGCAGTGGTGACAGCAAAAAGATGGACCAGTCACCTCTAGCCTTTAGAGTCCCTCCCCACCGCCCCCAAATCCCTACCACAAGAGGAGCACCCTGTTGCCTGTTGAGATGTATTACAAGTAAGCCAGGTCCAACGCCAGCCTGGCTGCAAGGAGATTTGAAATGGCACCTTGGTGGGCTGACAGCAGGCTTGCAGGGCTCACCATTCCTTACAAAATGAACGGGCCTGGACTCATCACATCACCTGAAGACAGCAGATCCTACCCTCAAACGCATCTGCCACCAACCGCAGCCACAGTTCCAATTACACTAATACCTGCCCAGGAGGAATCACTGAAAGAGCTCATTTGCTGACATTTGACTCATGGTAAATCACAGCAGCAGAAACATAGCACAACCAGTCATTCGATAAAGGGTGAGGTGAAAGTTGTTTTCCAGGTAATCTAGGGAAGAAAGATGAGCCTTAAAGGGAAAACTTAAAGGAAGATTGGGAGGGAATGCACTATTTTGCTCCCTACAACTGCCTGAGAGGAGGATGGAGCCAGGAGGGGGCTGGGCTCTGCTCCCCAGGAACAAGGGATGGGACAAGAGGAAACGGCCTCAAGCTGCACCAGGGCAGGTTTAGATGGAGCTGAGGAACAATTCCTTCCCCAGAGGTGCTCAGGCATTGGCACAGGCTGCCCAGGGCAGTGCTGGAGTCACCGTCCCTGCAAGTGTTCACACACCGTGGAGACGAGGCCTCAGTGCCATGGGTTAGTGGTGGCCTTGGCAGTGCTGGGCAACGGTTGGAGTGGATGAGCTTAAAGGGCTTTTCCAACCTGGTTGAGTCTATGATTTAATGTTAGCATTTATTAATATTTGGGCTTCAACTGCGGATAAACAGACAAGAACCTCTCTGCCTCTCTACGCACTGAAGTCCATGTTTACATGAAGTCCAAAAAGATGTCCTCATTTTATAAATAATTTGCTCTGATGACTCCATCTGAAAAAAGCTCAACTTGAGGCTACGTACAGAGGCAAAACACTTGGCTACCGATGTCTAAACAGGGGGGGCAAAGACTAAACATCAGAATCACTAAAACTCACCAAACGGTTTTGTTGAAGCGAAGCACATAACATTGCGCACATTCACTGCATACCAAACCACGACTCCTCTCGAACTCGCAAAGCTCTGATTCCCAGTAAGTCATTTTAACATTCACTATGAGATTCTTCTGAGTGTAAATGCTCCATCTGTTGCTTATACCTGACCACATAAGCCATCCAGCCATGCCTTACTCCTCTGATACGGCAAGCACAACGTATCAGAAAGAGCGACCGTGGAACCACAGGGCCAGGCAACACAGAGATGGCACTGGGAGAACTTGGGACATCTCTCCCCCAGGAACAAGGAGAAATGGTTCCTGAAGGATTTGCCATCTGAGCTCAAAGCCTGCGTTTTTGTTTTCCTTCGTCACATGCCCCCTCTCTCTATATATATGGTTGTAGTTACAAGTGTAATTTGCTTAAGATCAACCGCTTTGCATGCCAGGGCAGCAAGGGAAGCAGAAACCCCGCACACAAGAAACTCATTAAAAGAATACCATTTCCAGCTAAGAGTTTCTCTTTAGTTTACCCAAATGCATAAACTTTGCTTGTTCCCAGTGCCCCTGCCCACAGCAGGGGGTTGGAACTGCATGATCTTCAGGTCCTTTCCAACCCAAACCATTCTGTGGTTCTGTTTCTCAACTGAGAACCTGTGAACAGCTATGTAAGAATACCACAAGCAGCCTCAAAAGATGGCCAAAGAGATATTTTATATATATATATATATATATATATGCACCAGCGTTTGGGCTAGACTTCCTAAACTGAGCAAATGATAGGAGTTTTGTGCTGTCCCCTACTGCGTGCTGCAAACCATAACGCCAGGTCCTACTCTGGATATATTGCACCAGGACATGCTTTGAGTATAAAGTGAGAGGCAATCAAGAGACCTGTATGCTGCAGGAAGGAATAGAGGCTTTTCATGAAATAAAAAGCAAGCAGTACACAGGTAATTTTGGTGTAGCTATGTTCTGCATAGCTACTGACACTGTATATATCTGATATACACTATATAGTATCTGATACTCACTAGACAGTATCTGATAGGCACTATCAGGAAGGAATATCTGCCTGTAAAGCAGAAGTCTGTTCTTTTAAGGAGACCTACATTTCCTCCTAGCTACAGAGGAGCAGTGAGGACTGCAAGCACTTAACTCGAAATCAGTGACCACATGTAGTAAGAAAGGCTTGCCAGGATGTGATCCTTAATTATGACTTCATCCTGCACAGCTCCCTTGAAAAAGGATCAGCTGAGACATCTTGCCCAAAGCGGCTCCTACAGAGTGGAGCCCAACCAAAGAGGAGACCAGGGTGCCAAAAATAACAATACAAGAAGTTTTCCCCTCAAATAACGAGGTATCCCTTATAATTCAGCCTCGGAAAACTGGATTTGTCAAGTTCTAAATTGGGTTGCAGCTATATTTCATTACACCATAAATCTTCCCTACACCCTAGTAAAGATGCCTAATAATTTAACATGCTATATTTCTCTTTTAACGTGGACCTCATCAAAGATCACCTGAAACAGGCATCTCTTTTACAGTCCATTTTCGGTATAGGTATAGATTATAAAACATAATTGCTTCACACGCTTTGCGTGGAAAAACGTTTGCAAAGTGAGTTTACATGCAAAGAAAGGTTGTAATTCTCTCTCTTGGGTTTCTTAGATAGGGCAGTTCACATCCTACAAAGGCCTCTGTATTAGCCCATGATACTCATTGAGCATCCTCTTTTTCTGACAGCAGTAGAACCTCCTGAAGAGAATCGCACCACCAAGTAAAAATTCCAGAAGAAAGAAACGGGAATCCAGAGCCAGAACTTCCCGAACTTTCCTCCTGAACTTGGAATAGGACATTTCACAGCCCCTTTTTCTGGCCACAATGAATTACTACACAAAACGCTGAATTACAACTGGCTCATATACTGCTATTTCAGTGGGGTAACACGTACAGACCTCACATAGAAAAGAAGTAAGATACCCAAATGGATGGGGAGAAAAAATACTGCCACTCCTTGTTGTTATTAAAACTTGCAATGCTCATTCCCTCCCAACTGACCACGTCTGCATTGAAGCAAACACCATTTCAAAGCAGTGACCATGTCTGTAACAAGCCACCGGTGGAAGAAGTTGAGAACACACATTGAGCACTACAGAATGTATACTTTTCCCTCCATGAAATAGATGTGATGAGAACGGCTCCTTCAGTTTAAGATTGCTCCAAGTTTGGCAACCCGTGACATCACTATTTTCCTGCTGCTTCCAAGAAGTAAGCACAGTTTACATCCTCGCTTCCTGCTGTCTCGCTTTACTTCTCTTAACCCGAGCAGCACAGGACTGGCATTGCAGCCCTTCAGCGCTGGGATCACTGCAGGAAGTCCGGACAACTCTGTTTTCCACCTCATCAAGCCTCTTCTAACCGCAAGCCAATAAAGCCTGCACTGCCAGGAGTGAAAATGAAAGGTGAACTGCCCTCTCATTTGCCATGAGCACACACATGCTACTTATTCTTGATGCTGCTCAGCCAGGGGTCACCAGCAGTGTATGGAGAAGCCAATTCCTGGTCCCAATCCTGCAAAAGCCCAGTAGGAAAAGGCCCTAGAAAGCATCTAAATGGAGCATGCAGCAATTAAGACATGTTTGACTAGTCTGCTTATTGCATGATTGCACTCCCTGCAGTGGAGCCTTGATATAGGCTTAAGTGGAGCTAGTGAATGTCACAACCACTTCCCAGCTTGCTATCAGATCTTCGAGACAAGTTTAAAAGGAGGAAGAATTAAAAAACCAACCCAAAAAACTTCAAATATTTGACACTGGGGCAAGTCTTTACCAAAACTGTTATTTTAGGTAACTGACTCACTTTTCCCTGAGACTCAAGGATACCAACCGACTCCTAAAGAACACTCTAAAAGCAGTTCCCTGCAAAAAAGAGCTGAGTTTGTACCATCCAAGGAAGCTCCTAACCCTGTTGTTAGACTAACGCAGACCTCCTCTCTTGGTTCCCACACTGAAACAGTGGGAACTTGCCTTTCCCCTTTACTGCAGTTACCACACCGCTAAGTCTGCTGCGCTCCAGACTGCCCTCAGGGATGCTCGGGCTGGGGTGGCTGGAGAGCAGAGGCTGTCCGTAGGGCTCAGCTGAGCTTGGGAAAGGCTGTGTTTTGCTGCTTTGGAGTCAAACACTGCGACTAAGCCTGCTAACAGGAAGCTCCTTAGTTCGCCACCTCTCCCGGCATTCCCAGGAAACAATCTGTCTGGAAAAGATTAATTTATTTAATAACCAAACCAAAAAAAGAAAAGCAAACCTCCAGTTATCCGAGATGAATGCCCAGCCGGTTTCCCCCACAGTCTGAAGAACTGGGCTGGCTCTTCCAGCCAAGGAGGAAGTGAGGCCAGACTGAGAGCCACGGGGCTGATGCCAAATGCAGAAACTCCACGAGCTCAGTGAGGTTATTCTGCATGGTGCTGATAGCTCCAGCAGTAAGGGCAAAGTCATGGTTTCAGATACTGAAGCTGCACCAGCCCAAAGAACTTATTTCCAGCTGGTCGCTCACTTAAATTGCTCAAAGGAGGGACCTGTCTTAGCTGCTGTCTTTCTCCATCGGCTTCCAGAGGCAAATCTCAGCTAACTCACTGCATCTACAATTAAAGCTTACTTTTGTTGTTCCACTCTATGCTTTGTGATTTACAACATCCACAGCTGTATATAGACATGAAATGCATATTAGAATTCACTGGGTTTTAGAAGAGTGGCACACAGTAAATATAAGTAATACAAACAGCTGGCCTTATGTTACCAAATCACCAATACTTCAAGCAAGGACTTCGCCTCAGTTAGCATTCTTCTTTAAAATACACACACATCCCAAAGAAAAACCACACAGAGCAGGAAAACACAAAATCTTCTCCCTAGACTTGTATTGACTTGCCGAGAAAAGTTAATATTTTCCTTAACTGGAACCTTTTTATAGCTGGGAAACCAATGCATAAAGAATGGGCTCAAGTCACATGCTTGTACATCTATTAGGTAAAATACTTCTGAAGGGAGCTGAACCAACAGAGTGAAGTCTAACACACACAGACACAGAGTCACACATGTAGTGCTGCCCACAAAAGGCTACCGACAAAAATGCTTGTATAAACTGCAAAGGAAAGACACAGTAATGTTTATTCCACAGGTGGATCGCCTCAATCAGACCCAAAGCTTTCATGGCATGACTGTTAACAGCATCAATTCTGCATGATCACAGCCTTGGTTAGTCTTTACCTGGCAGAGTTCGCATCTACTGCTTTCAGCGCTCTCTGTCTTGATTTAGAAATCCAGGCACACAGATTAAATCCTCAACATTTATTCTGCCTTCCCTGTCTTCAAATCACAGAGACATCCAAAACCCATCTCCAACACCTCTTCCCAGAGGTCTGCTTTCTAGGTTTTTCCACACAAAAGAGGCTGGAATTGGTTCCAGCTGATTTGCACAACGCTGATGACTCCATTTTCAAACTAAAAGCCAGGAAATTAGTCATGGTAGAGCAGCATCTCTAGAGGACAGTTTGGGTGGCCACCAGCAAGATGCGCGTGGAAGGATGTGTGAGAAAGGAAGATTGGTATCTACCACTTCCTCCTTTCTGCCAGAGACATCAGAAGAAGCGATAGAGTCCTTCTTCACTCACTCCCAGGGGCAGGAGAGGGCAGGCATAGGACCTGCAGGAGGACAGTCCTCTCCAGTCACCAGCAGCTACATGATACCTATTCAGCTCAGGAACATCATCAGAACATCCTAAACCACCACCTCCTCCCTATAGCAAACCCACAAGAAAGGCTCCTTTCTCTCCCTCTCGTCTCCTCCAGGAGGACATCCCCATGTCCCAAATCACTGTAATAGGAAAAACTCACCAGGTGGAACAGGAGATGTCTTCAGGAGCTGGTCCACGCCCCGACCCCAGCACACAGACTACGCAGTGAATGTACATGTGGGGCTGGACTCATCCTGCAGGCAGCCAGCAAAAGGCAGCGCTCCTACAATCCTACACTGGTTTGGGTTGGAAGGGACCTTAAGCTCATCCTGTTCCAAACCCCTGCCATGGGCAGGGACACTTTCCATGTCTCTCATAGTACTCCAACCAGCCATCTCCAATGAATGTGTTTTACCAGCTGGGAAATACAAGGTCTTACTTTGTCTCCCCAAAGATATTTTAGAAGCTGAAGTGATCAGCAGCTGCCCCTTGCACCAACCTGAGTAGCTCCATTTTGGGCACGATCCAGAGCTGTTCAGCTCTAATCCATCCCATCTCACCCGTTACATAAAGCATGTGTCAGCTCCATGCACCTCAAGGACAACATTGAAAACAGCCAAAGCTCAACAAAGTGGCTTTTTTTACCACTCCCTGCAAAAGGTTAATGTGCAGGCAAGGAGAAAAGGGACAAATTTTCCTCCAGAGGCCATTTTGCTTGTCCTAGAACCCCACCAGACCCATGCAGTGTCCAATATGACCATGCCTTGCATGTTCTGGGCCCTGGAGACACAAATCCCCACAACACATCCCACCAGCAAGAGCAGAGATGCTACCAACATGAGCATGGAAGGAGAAGGAGGAGTGATAGCAACCCAGCACCCAGCCCTGCCCGGTGAGAGGTGAGGAGCTGAGCAAAGGAATGGCTCTTATCAAGAGAGGGCTCATTCCCAGAACACCCTCAGAGCATAGAATCATAGAACAGTTCGGGTTCAAAGGGACCTTCAAAGCTCATCTGGGTCCAATGAGCAGGGACATCTTCATCACCACATGCCATATGCAGGGCCCAGCAGCCCTACCCTATTGGAAGTGTTGAATAAAAACACACTTTTCCCTATACATCCATTAAACCCCCACTTCTCCCCGTGCTTCCACATCACACACACAGAATGATAAAAGGAACTGAAAGACTCCCTGGGAAACTGGGAGAAAACTGGGCAGAAAGACCATTAACACAGCCACCACTGAGATGGGGGGGAGATGGAAGCCAGGGGACTGAGTCCCAGGGCTTTAAAGGCCCAGTGGGCAGCTGCTCTGCCAAGAGACGTAGCCAGGGAGTAACTTCCACAACAGCTCTGAATGCTACCGGACAGCCAGAGGAGAGACCATCACTTCTCTTCGCAGGCATCACCCGCCCCAACTGATCTCAGGCAATCCACATCACCGCAGCACCTTGATCTAACAAATGCTCTCCAATCTACATTACTGTCTCTCACCCAACTCTTCCTACACATCCCATTAACCTCCCCTCCCTACCTTGTGGCACTTCACATGGATCTGAGCACAGCGCCAAGCTCCCTCCAACAACCAGAGCATGCCAACAAGCCAACATGCTCCCTCCTCATGCAGAGCAAGCCCAGGAAGAGGAAGGAGAAGCCCCTGGAGGCGGTACCCTGGGCAGAAGAGCTGAGCTGGGAGCCCAACCACAGATGTCAGCAATCACAATTTGGCCAAACCAAACCAAACCGACGCACCTGCAACCCCAGTTCTGATGGGCTCATTCACATCACTTGCTTGTTTTCTCAACAGCAGGCGAGCGGTCATTTCTGCTCAGAGGTGTGTAAGAACCAAAGCCCCTCCTTTTCACACTGAGAAGCACCTTACAAAATAGATATGAGTTCTAAGAGTTGAAAAATATGTTGGGTTTTTTCAAGCCTGAATGGTGTCCCTTCGGCATCTCCACTTTCCAAGCATTAATATGAATTTTCCACAGATTTTTTTAACCACGCAGTCATTACGCAAGCTGGATCCCTTTCTCTGAACTTCAGATGTTAATTAACAGGGAAAGGGCCATGTTAATAGCCTTGATTTTTTTAAGCTTGCTGGAATTATCACTTGATTCCAACTTTACACATCCAGGAAAGAGGAGAATGCATGCAATCAACAACGGCGAGAAGAAAGCTGGAAGTAGAATGAGGATTAGTAAGAGAAGGAGAAACTGATGGATGAATAACGCAGGAATGATGGATTAGGTTACTGACATGTATGCATGGATACGACTGTGTGACAAGGTGCATATTTATACCACACACAAATGTTTGGCGAGTTGGACTTTCTCTTTTGCCTTCTGTCATGCTCATTTATGTAGCTTGCTCGCACAGCTCTTCCTAAGAACTATGTTCTCCAGCTGTCTGGAGGCAATGGAAAAGCCTGCTTTTGGCCCAAGTAAGAGCTGTCCTGGTTTCAGCTGGGATAGCGTTAATTCTCTTCCCAGATGCTGGCGCAGTGCTGTGCTTTGGCTTCAGTTCGGGAACAACGCTGATAACACCGATGGTTTTAGTTGTTGCTCAGTACTGCTTGCTCTGATCAAGGGCTTTTCAGGCATGCTCTGCCAGCGAGGAGGGGCACGGGAAGCCGGGAGGAAGCAGAGGCAGGACACCAGACCCAAAGTAGCCAAAGGGGTATTCCATACCACAGCACGTCATGCCCAGGACAGAAAAAGGCAGGAGTCACCCAGGAGGCCCAGATCGCTGCTCGGGTCAAGCTGGGCATCAGTCAGCGGGCGCTGTGCAATTGTACCAGGCATCACTGGTGTTTACTGGGTTTTACTTCTTTCCCCTTCCAGTTTCATGTTCTCTCCCCTCGCTATTTCCCTTATTATTAGTAGTAGTGTTATAGTGTACTTTAGTTACTGGACTGTTCTTATCTCAACCCGTGAGGTTTGCATTCTTTCCATTCTCCTCCCCATCCTGCCCTGGGGGGGAAGGGGCTGCGTGGTGCTGGGATTAAACCACAACAGAGTTCACCATCTTTTCCTGGGCATTTCCTCTAGGAACAATTCTTATCACCCCAGGATACAAGATTGCACGACACAGAACACACACTGCCTTTTGTATTTGAAACTCTGCCGTTTCAAGATCAATCTTCTTTGAGCTATTCAAACGAGTCAGAAGGATTGCTGGGGGGAGGCGAAGCTCACACTTCAGATACATGGCTTCTGATGTTTGAGAGGTTTAATACAGATACTGTCCCATAAACTCAGCATCACATTTATGAGGCAGAGGGACACATTTATCTCTTTGGATAGGAAACATGGAGCAGATGACCATCGCATCACTGGTAAGAACTTCTGTGCCATAAAATAACCCAATGCTACCCGAACTTAGAAGTTTCTTTAACGAGGCAGCATGTGCCAAGCCAGGCAATCCTGAAGAATTGCATTAGAAGCCTATAGACTTCTCAGAAATAATGAATTTCCTCAGAACTGTATCTGCACGAAGACGTACATGCAGGAAAAGAAACTGACTTCTTGCATCCACCTATTTTCACTCGAGCATAAACCTGTAAGATTATTAACTCAATAAAGCTCTAAAATGGATGCTAAAATGGTGTTTGAGGGCAGCATCAGACACTCCAAAAACACATATAAGCTGAATTCTAGCGCGCTACATAAAGGCAAGTTTCAACTAGAACGCTTTACTGTGATTTGTGGTACTTTAGAAGCACTCTTGTAACAATTTTAATAGTTTAAAATCTTGATGCTGAGTCCCAAAGAGATGCAGCTCGTGCTAAACTGCCGGTTTAATGGGATTTTGGCACCCTCTCTCCGTGCTCTACTTTATAAATAAACCTCTAGACTTTGTATTGATTTTTTTACCATGATAGATTGAGCCTCTCTGGCAGAGAGGGCCAAAGAACAGCACATGAAAAATTACAGGTCCCCACTTTGTGAAAGGGACAACAATAACCAAGCCCCCAAGGGAAAACAACTGCAATATAATGCATATATGCCTGCGTTCATTGCCTTTCAGATCTGCACTCTGTGTGGGTGTGTGCATATACCAAGACTTCTTCATTACATTTACTGTCAGAAAGAATTAAAAGTATCACATACAGTTATATCACATGCCGTACATCTTCCTTCTTCAGTTCCAAAGCATAAAGTCTGATTTAAGTGGCACCTGCTCTGAAGTGCTATAGGACACCCCGTCAAAATCATCTCCAGAAGTTATCTACTAGTTCAAGGTCTAGGTTCTGGAGCGGCCAAAGTAAAAGTATTCAAGATGGTACATTACATACAGCAAGAGCTAGCTTAAGTTCATTCAGTTAGCTGGCCTTAGAGGGCCCTGCGCCAGACAGCTCATCGGGATGCTGCCCTGCTGGCCCAGATTCTGTAACCAGCTCTGCTCTTGAGAACATCACCAAGTGCACTCATGGCTGAGCTGTGAGATGCCTACTCCTGCAACCCAGCTCTGAAATATACTAGAGAAACACACAGTCGCACAATAAGAACTTACTACCCATGTGCAGGGACGCGAGTGTAACAGACTCACAACCTACCCACGTGAAGCAGACACTGTCAGTTTGCTGAAACAGAGGTACCTACTTCGGTCGCGTGATACATGGTCTGGTGTGAAGCAATCCTGCCCGTGGCAGGGGGCTGGAACTAGATGAACTGAAGGTCCTTTCCAACCCAAAGCATTCCATGATGCCGTTTTCAGTTACCAACGTTTTTCAAGCCAAAGAGCTGATACCACAGGTCACTTGCTTACATAGGGAAGAACACGAAGGACAGCCAAAAATACGAATGGAAACACAACAGGATGCCGGCAGCAAAACCTGAACTGAATAAGCACAATCATAGATATTTAGCAGTCTTTTGTCTTTCTCGCACTCGGTTCATCTCCACTATGTGGTTTTTTAAAGCTGGATCTGCTCACTATGTATATAACTACCTTAAAAAGGTTCCGTGAACACATGACTGTGCAATATCATTTGAATTCTTTGCAAGATCTTGCAAACTCCAGTGCGCTTAATTTTAGAAACAAGGACAACAAAAAAAAGCTCAAAACCCCAACAACAACGTCTGCCATTTCCATATGTGCTCTACATTGCACTAGTTCTTCACCAGAAATTAAACACAGCCAAAAAAGCAGCAATTCCCTCCCCCCCCACCCCCCAAAAAAACACTGTCAGGGCCATTATGTCTTCCCCAGGACTCCAAAATCTCAGGTACTTCTGAACTGTCAGTCTCCTAGGGATCTGTTACACCCGCCTGTGGGTTCCCCCAGTGACACACGGAAGCAATGGCATCAGAGAGCTACCTGTGGGGATGTGAAGATGATGTGCCTGCAGTGCGAGGGATACTGGGGGATTTTGGCTGTGCAATGCCCCAAAATCATGTACAGCGGATGCAGTCGCATCGTTTCAAGTCTCCCCACATCTTCCTCTCAGTGGTTGTTCTTCAGATGATGGAATGAGACGCAAGAGCAACAATTATCACAGCAGAAACCAATGGGGACCTAAGACAGATGCAACCTAAGGCAGCAGCAATCAGTGACACAACTAGAACAGCTCAGGACGCCCAACAAACACACAGGGAAAGGTGGGTTCAAAGAGTGGGAGACTACCAAATCAGAGATTTCAAGTCTTATCTCCGACCACACTACACCACCAAGCAGGGGTGCAACACACGTCCAACACAGTTCCTGTGGGCTGGTGCACACATCAGAAGGGATGTTGCCTTCCCCTTGATTCAGCCACACCAGATATACAGACCCAAACCCAGGCTCTCAACCCCTTCTTGAAGGTCACACCTCTGCGGTGGACTGTGGAGCTGAAGGACCAGCATTGCTTCCAGCTGTGCCATTGCTCTGCGAGGAACACAACCTCCAGAGGCCAATGGTTTCAACCCAGCCTCTTTGCTGGTGCTAAACTCACAATTCTTTATCCCCATTAAGCTTCTGATTTCTAAATATCGCTCACAGGCACCTGCTACTGCCAATTACCAGAGAACATATGTAAGAGAAAAGGATAACATATGGCTATGCAAGTAACTAGTGCTCCTCGCAGGCTCTAAAAGGGACAAGGAATTTCACTGGTTTTCCAATGGGCCACTTCCACGGTATGTGCTCAGACACATACACATGGGGTAACACCAACACATGGCCTCCCAGGGCATCCCGCAGCACTGCCCCTCCATCCCCTTCTCCTCCACTGCTAACAGAAGAGCTGAGCCACAAGAGACATGAAACAACACAGCGTGTGCATGGATATCCATAGCTTCTGTATGCCAAGAGCCCGATCCAAAGCTGTTCCTGCAAGCCTTCCCACCGAAGGCACCCAGAGGCCTCCTCACTTTCCTCCCAGGACACAGTGCAGCTGACAAGACATGGACAAGAAGGGAAATCTCCCCATGTCCATTGTGGTGATGGGTGGGCTTGCTTCTTAGAATCACAGAGTCATTTAGGTTGGAAAAGACCTAAAAGATCATCGAGCCCAACCATTAACCCAACACTGCCAAGTCCACTACCACTGGTAGGCTCAGGCCACTGCTGGTTTATACACTCAGTGCACACCTAGGATTACGGCAATCAGCTCTAAACCGCATCCAAAGAGAAGATGTATAAGCAACACCCTGCAAGCTTCAGCCAGGAAAAGAAATCACCCTGTCTGCTCACAGACAGACACAAGCAAAGAGATGTTCTGAGGGTCCCTGAACTGCAGATCACACCCAAAGAAACCCTCACTGTACTACAAAGTAGTAGGGATCAGTCCCTTCCACACCACCCCAGACCTCCCAGAATAATAAAGGTAAATAAAACCTTCTGCATAGAGGACATTGTGCCTGGAGATTCAGCAAGAGGAGTGTCATGACGACTGTCATCCTTCTGCTTTGTCTCTGCACATTTGGTACCACCACCATCGCAGCACCACTCAAACGCACCGATCCAACATCACATTTCCCCCTTCTCTCTTCTCAATGTATTTATTTCTCCTCTGGGAAATGACTTACTTTAAAAATTGCCTTATGATTAAAAACAGCAGCAACCAACTGCTGAAAATGTCAACTTGAATTGGATTTCTGGCTCCCACCTCCTCAGCCTCTCACAGGAAACCCCCGTACCTCCATTTCTCACTTTGCCTAGCGTCAAGCCCAGGAGGACAGCCGCCAAACCTTGGTGTTTCTGGTAGAGATGTGGCACTGTTCCCTGCCACGGAACTCAGGTTTGCACACGGGACATGCAGGCACAAGCTGAGAGCTTCAGTTCAAACACCTACTCCACGGCACAAGGGCAGGAGGGTTTAACCTGCAGGGCCGAGAGGACATACCCGTGCGATGAGGCGCTGCAGCAAACTCCAGACCTGGTCACCTTTCAGATCATCAAGTCCAGCCATTAACTCAACTGTTTGCAAAGGGCAACGTGCCATTCCTTCCTTGCTTGTCCCCACATCAGCGGTTCGGGAAACACCATGGCGTTAGGGGTCACTCCATCCCGCCACATGCAAAGCCATGAAACCACGTTACGTTCCCACTGGTCTCAAAAGGCTGCAGAGCAGCCTTTATTTCTCTCCATCATACAAACTCAGTGCTTGTGATGAAGTCATTAACGTGCCACAGCCAGCAAAGGAAGACTCACCGCGTAGAGGTAATAACCCAACGCGGAGGAGAGCGACCTCTGAATTTAGCATGGCTGACGTCAGCAGTGACGTCATTTCCACACGAAGGCTCGTGAGAAGAAAAATACAATCAAAAATAGCTTTTTTTCCCCTCCCAGAACCAAGATCCAGCGATACGCAAACTGCTCGGCCTCCACTGCAAACAAACAGCGCGAGATAACCCAAAGCCGCACAACGCTCCCAGCCTTCGCTCCTGCTCCTCGGAGGAGCCGAAGCTTACGCCAGGCAGCGAGCGAAGCGCTTGTACAGGCACGCAGCCGCAGCGCGTCCCAGCCGGCACTGCCGGGAGCCTGCTGCTCGCTCCCCAACAGGGTGTTCGGGGCTCTTCCTGCTTTGGAGGAGCTCACTGCAAATAAACCATGTAAAATAAACCTGTAAGAACCAAAAGGCTTTTTGGTGCGATTGTGGCAGAAACCAGTAACTTCCCCAGGACAGATTATACAGGTCAAGCAAAACAGGCGGAGATCAGAGGGGAAAGGGCATCTAAGAACTGCAAAGGATGCCTGGTTAAATTAACAACTAAATATTCAGCCAAACAGAGAAGGAACCACTGAAAGCAAAGCCTGAAAGCACAAAAGTCCAACTTGGCGAATTTGGGTAACTCAGAACAGGCTGTGGAGGAATTTTACCACTTTTAAACAACATTGACTTCTTTTTCGAAACAAAAACCACTTTTCCCCCCCAAAAAAGTAACTCCTTAATACAAAGTTTGCCGTAAGTGCCACGCACACCTATTGTGCCGGTAAATAAGTTTAGAACTTGAGAACATCCATGAGAAAATTCAACCTGGAGGGTAATTTTCCTGAGGTTTGTGCTTGGCAAACGAAAACAGTGTTTTCAACAGATGAATATGCTTCCCTGTAATTGTTAGTCTGTTAAGCATCATGTAAATGGGTGTTTTACCCAAATGCAGCTTGAAACCTACCTACTGGAAACAAAGGAAGAAAGGTATCAAACCAACCTGCACAGGACAGGGCAGAGCAGCACTCACAACATGTAAGCACAGGTTTCTAAATCATACAAAAACCCCAAAGTTGTTGCATAATTTATTCCCTTTCCTCCCAGTTTCGCAGATGAAGATAGCAGCACCAGGAGATAACCGAAAGAGCTCTTCTGCCTTTAGCTCATTACTTTACAAGTCTTCAGGGTTTTGGGGTTGGTTGCTTTATCACTGGGAAAATTCCGTGGAAATACCGCTTCTCTGCATTCCCAGTCTACAAAGTTCTCTTGACAGAGACGCATGCCCACCAAGCACCATGGAGGTTTACAGTAAGCGGTGACTAATCTCCACAGCGTACACTGTATGTGGATCACTGAGTCAGCCTGAAAGTTGGTTCATTCACTCCAACACCCCTTCTTCCATTCTCCTCTCTCTCTGATCTGCAGGCATATCTGAGATCTGCCTTCCCTTCATTCAAGAAGAGCTTCTTATTGCCTTAATAGGCAATAGGTGCAGGTACAAAAACTCACTGCTATCGGGCAGGACTGACCTAAAAAACACAGGCTTGCATAGACAACAGCAAAAACCAACCCCCAAGAACACCAAATAAAAGAACAAAAGGAAAGCCCCACATAAAAAGCCCTACATTCATTGTTCAGCAACAAACTCCTATGCGTGCAAGGAAGAAGCCCCACAGGAAGGGATTTTCTAGGGTCTATGCTACCGCGAAAACATCCCAGCTCCACTGTTTTACAAGGGCATGCAGTGGTGAGACAAGGGGGAATGGCTTTAACCTGCCAGAGGAGAGAATGAGATGAGCTCTTAGGCAGAAGTTCTTCCCTGTGAGGGTGCTGAGGCGCTGGCACAGGGTGCCCAGAGAAGCTGTGGCTGCCCCATCCCTGCCAGTGCTCAAGGCCAGGTTGGACACAGGGGCTTGGAGCAAGCTGCTCTAGTGGAAGGTGTCCCTGCGCATGGCAGGGGTTGGAACTGGATGAGCTTTAAAGCCCCTTCCAGACCCAAACCAGGCTGGGATTCCATGATTTGGCAATCTGATTGTACAAAGCCCATGAGAAACGCATGATTTAAGTGATCTGGTTTACTGACAACAAAAAGCAGCAGCAGGAGCAACACAGGCACATACTATGGATAGGTGGAACGGCCACAGATGACTTTGCATTTGCCGAAACCTAAAATAAAATGCTCCACTTTTTTGTTTTCTTTCCTCATTTCTTATAATTCACATAATTTTCAGCACGGACTTTCCAGAAATAACCTGAAAGTAAAAGTTCAACCTGAAGAAAAAATAAAACCAACAACCCAAAACCTGTTTATAATAAGGATAACATGGGGCTTAAGTGTAAGGATTTTCTCTACATAATTGAAGCCTATCATCCACTTTGTAATTACAATTCTTCAACGAGAAGACTACAAATATTACAGAGTAATTGCAGCAAAGAGCTGCCTTATATACAGATCCAACCTTGCACCTTCTTTCAGTCACACAGGTCATCCAACCAGCTCCAGTGCAGACGAGTAAAAACTGACTGAACGGGCCAATACTGAGCACACGTAATGCATCAGACAGCTTTATGTAGTCTGTGCGCTACAGCCGCAATGTCTGCGCTGCAGCGTTATTAGTTTTGGACCATCGCCTGCTGGCTGAGAGCGGGTCTTTAAAACCAGATGAGCCCATGTTAGTTTAATGAACCCCTACTTGTAACTAACGATCAAGTAGTTAGCCTAGGGATCCTACTGACAGACTTCCAGCATGGAAGTATCACTCCTTTCATAAATCAGTTAATTCTGCGGTATCAGTCTGGCGTTTATTTACGTGCATTCAACAACCAGATTGAAAGTTCTTTTGGAAGTTGGAAAGCACTTGATATAAAAGCCTGCTAGGACTTCATCACCCCTGCTCATGTTAAGCAGTACCTTACGATGCAGGCAGTCAGGTTTGGCTTAACTTCTGTTCTTTTCATTAACAAAAGAGCACTTATCCCAACATCTCTTTGCTGCGCACCTCCCTTTTCAGGCTCATTAGTTCTTTAAGTCTAAAGCTGGTTTTAACTTCAAAGACTAAACTGCAAGCAAAACGAAGAATAAAATTCACCCTCTGCAATGCATCTTTGGTTTGCAAGCCTATAAATGGTGAAGCCTTCTTTTGTTTTACCTGCAAGGCATATTCTCTTATTCATGCTTTTTCATTATAATAGCAGCACCTTTAGAAAAGTATTAAAGTTCATTATGAACCAGCTCTTTCAAAATTACATAGTCCTAAAAAAAAACCAAAAAACAACCCCACTTTTCTTCACTTCAGAGAAAATTTGCTTCTCATTTTCTACTTTTATCAAACGCATGCAGGCAGCGGCAATACTTCATCATGATCCACGCGGCTCAGATACCAATTTACTGAACTCTGACAGCATAAACCAAGTTTATCTGATGGAAAAAATACAGAGAATCACTGTTCATCACCATGACTGAGAAGCCTCTTCCAGCCTTGGAAATACACAGCACCAATGGCAAAAGAGGGAGAAGCTGCCCGATGGTGCTTCCGCAAACATGTTGGCTTAGAGGAATTATTGCCACCTTCAATGGAGACATGCCCCTCACGCACTCAGGAACAGCAGTTTAACAGAGTTATGAGTATGAATCTCACTTTTCCAGACACAAACTGTTTGCTGAGTTAGGAAATGCCTCCATTTCCCCCCTTCTACACCTGATGCTTTGCCATGCAGGGCTACTCAAACACATGGGGATGGTGCGCAGGGCATTCCTGCAGGTGACGACTGAAAGGTAACTGGTGCTTCACTGCTTGTGTTCAGAGATACCCTCTAACAAACCGGGTACCTGGTTCCTATGATCCTATGATGGTTCCTATGTCTTAGCGTATCCGGAGGGTGAAAGTCCTTCCATACAGAAGCAAGAATGCCATTTCTGACACTCAAATGCCTGCAGAAAAGACTGCATCCTGCCCTGCCTGGCATGCTGCTGCTCGCAGCAATCCTGTTGCCAAAGAAAGCTGGAACTTCAAACAGCCTTACTTGATCCTTTCATATAAAGCATCCTGGTTCAGCATCTCACCACTAAAGCACATCAGTCTGCGAGATGGTTTTCTGCCTGATTCTTGCCAGGAACTCATTAGAATATCACTGCAAGTACTTGTTTGTTATCATAAATAATGCTGTGATGCTGAATTCACATTTTTACACTGATCAATAAAAACGAAGTCAACACACTACACACCCAGCCCACACATGGAGAAAACTCACTTAACAAGAAGATCAAAGTTGTCTATCTTCTACTGCTGTAAAATCATAACCAGCCTTTTGGCTTTCGCCAGTTATCTCTGAAGAATGATTGGAAATTAACAAAAAATAGTTCTGGAAGCACAGACTGAAACTGCAGATACAAAACAGAGATAGGCGGTAACATGCAAATAACCACGTGGGAGACCTTCTCTTGAATTCGAATTGCATGGCAGGCCAAAGAGACAGCTGGAGCATCAACACTCTGCAAAGCTGCACCATTCAACATAGCTTAACATTCACCAGCTCTTTTGTCTTCCCAAAACACAGAAGGGCTCCTTTGCAATACGCAACATAAGCTTCTGAAAAGTAATAAAACCAACCCAAAAAGCGAGCTAGCAAAGTTAGCATCTGAACTGCTCCCACCCTTTTCCCCCCGGTATATTACAGGCACAAGAAGCAACCAAACTGCTGTGCTCGACACTGAGCTACGTGTGACAGACTTGTAGTTCAGGTGACGATAGCCTCCTGCACTCAGCAGCCACAGCTCTGGTACTCACCACAGAGCCCATGGTTATTTAAAGTCCTACTGCAACCCAGGAGCCATCGCAAAGGGGATGCTTTCAGCTTCCAGAGAGAGCAACGTGCAGCCCTCTCCCCGCTGAAAGCCCTGTGTGGCCAACTCAAACCCTACCACCTCTCTGCAAGCCCGGTTTTGATGCTCAGCACAAAACAGAGAAGAGGCAGGACAGAAAGCAACTGGAAGATATTTATGGAACTCTAAGTTAATACGTTAATATCCTAAATATCACAAGGCTTTGGCAGACTACATTTTGGGGAAAATAAAGCTCAGTTTAGCTATGTAGGGTCTTCTAAGTGTTCATACTTGTGGCAGGTAGGGTCTTCCAAGCATTCACACAGATGTAGGCAGATTGTGGCAGATTTAAAGAGAGCTCAGCATCCATTTTTTATTTAACACACTGTTTACTCTTGTTGCTAACACTACCAATCTGAGCATCATCAAAAGAGCAAATAACTAGCAAATTTGCTTATGAAATAACAGCGACACGATTTACTAGTCAGTTGTTTGGGGTCTTCCTGGTACAAACAGGATCTTCCACGAGGACATCTTCTCCACCAGCACAAAGAGACACGGCAGAGCAGCAGCAGAGATGAGGCACCCGTGGTACAAGTCCGGGGGGCAGCACTGATAGCAGCCAGCAGCTACCAAGTTGCCAAAGAAGCCCCATTTATCTGCTCCTTCTTCAAGCACTGCTACACTGTCCAAAGGAGTAAATCTTTAGTATTAATAGCTTCTTATCTTATGCCTCCACACTTTCAGAGATCTATTATGCAGGTTTTCCTCATCTGCAAGATTTAAAAACTGTATTAGAATTAAACAGGCTCTGTTTGAGGAATAAACTATTACAAAACATGAATAACATCACAACACATCCCCCTGCTCACCAATAAATTGTATTCAGTTCTGCACGTAAAGCAGAGGCTATTTCCACTTACACAAAGCTCTAAGAGCATCCATTTCACCAGGACCCACGTCAGATCATACTCTTGCAGGGGGGTATCTATGCATTTGTGCCCTAAGACAGCAGGGTTTACCCTACCGACCCATCCAAAACTGCATGCCAGATTTACAGTGCGTGTTCTATTAAGAAAAATGCAAGAATTTACTATTCAGGGGAAGAGTAAAATTAAACATGAAACTCAAACTGCAGCCTTACTAATACAGCTGGAATTGGCATAACCCTCCAAGTGTAAATAGAGGTCCTGCTAGGAAAAGGCATTTCAAGTTCTGATTTGGCATGCAAAACACGGCAATACTGGGAAAACCACTTTTCTCCTAGGACAACTGGAACTCAGATGGGACTCTTACCCACGCAGAAGTGGTGCAAAACCTTTTAGACCCCTAATACACGCCATTTTACCAGCAGAATTTTTGGGTTTAAAGGGGAGAATGCATTTAGGGTTATTTCTAAGCACACTGCCATTAGGTTCTTTTTTCTTTAATATTTAAAAAGTAGAACACAGACTTCCTTCCTATCCTCCCCCACACATACACTAAAAATATATAAATATATAAATAAAGGAAATGAAACTTCCCCATCAATGAAAATGGGGGGGGGGGGGGAGAACAAAGACAAAAATTACAGAGAACTTCAGCCATTAGCACATTTTAAACTGAACAGCCACTTGTTTCACAGGGTTGGGTCCTTTCTTCCCCATATGCTGAAGTTACTTAGGATTTGACACACACTTAAAATGAAAGCACCCGAAATGGACTCTGTCCTTGAAGAGCCTTGTTCTAGCCAGTGGGAACAAAAACCTCTCACTGTCAGGGACCTCATAAAGAAGGGCTGCCCATAACGTAACATTCTTATACCTGTTTTGCTGGGGCAATCCTTCCCCAATCTGTATTCCTGCAGTCATTACACTCCAGGGTTAACTGGAGGTTTTAGCATCCGACTCTGAGCTTTTCCTCGTTAATAAACGTGAGATTTTTAACAAATGACAAAAAAAACCCAACCCCAAAACAAACCCCGAGTATCAAAAACATCATCTCCAACAATCTCGCTTTGCTCTGGTTGTAATGAAGCCTGGACATGAAGAGGCAAAAACAGACAAAGCAAAACAAAACCTTGCAGCGCTGCACTTCAAGGACATATCACAATGCAGGCTCTATCAAAAATCTTACCATGAGCAGTTGATGAGGGGAGGGAGGGGAAAGACAACAACCGTTTCCTCGCTGAACTAAAAAGACCAGAGCAAACCAGCGATAAGGCCCAGGATGGCTGCTTAGAAAGGCTGAATGAGCGGGGTAGGGAAACTTGGCCCCTGCAACCCTGAGTCTGGAAGGTGACCCCCTGGCAGCTGAAGATCATCAATTTGTGTGAAATTCTAACAGAGTTTGAACTGGAAATTGAGGGAGATGAGCCAAAAAGAAAATTAAACAGACAAATTCAAAAACCAGCTACCTTTTGGGTCCATATCATCATATCAGCATTTTGGGTCTTTCCAGAGCAAATCACCAGTCAACTCTGAAAACTTAGGTGGGCTGTTTGTGTGAAACACGTTACTCTTTGTTATACAGTAAGCTGAAACCACAAGACTCATTTCACTCCGAACCTCAAAATACACCCAGCACTACACAACTCCTCCAAACCCCTGCAACATCCCCGTTCTAATATGAAGAGTTCAAACTCCTTTTGCAATCCCTATTACAGGGTAATACAAAGCATGCGCTGGGTTCCCCAAACCATTATCCTCTCGAGAAGAAAGTCACATCAACGATGTATCTGCCTTGGAGTTTCTGCAGCAGCAGGTTGTAACCTGAGCACAATAACCAGGTTTTCCCCATACAAATCACTGTCTTTTTAGTTTCTGCTGTTGTTTCGAGCAGGGCCACATGAGCCTGCACAACCAGAGAGCAACACAGCCAAGGCACAGAGAGAAAAAATAAACTGCTGTCACAAATACTCTTCCTTCTGCCCACAGAACCCAATATCCAACAGGAACCAATACAACGCAACTCGACAACAGACCACGTTACCTACATCATCCTCCCGGCCGTGCTGGACCACACGCTACCTGGAGACACAGTGGCAGCAGTGAGGAGGTGATGGTGCAAAGTCCTGTTCTCAGCAACTCCAGATCTGAGGGGATACATCCCCCACCCCCAACTCTACCAGATCACTTGGCACACAGATGCTCAAAAGCACATTCAATGGATTTTCCTAAATCTGTTTGGTTTCAAGCTAAAAGCTAAAGAGCAAACCCAAACTGATAAAGTTGTTGGCACCTCCCTTTGAGCCACGCTCAGCCCTGCTCTTTGAAGGAAGAGCCGCTTTTCTTAAAATATATTTGAATGTGCTATTCTTGGTTTTATCTTAGAAGGCCCCATTTCCCCTCCCAGCCCCGCAACTGATTGCAATAATAGGTTTCTCAAAGCTGGACAAGTTAAGAAGAGGTTTTAGAACTTCAAATGCAGCAAAACCTAAGGACTTTACTGCTGCCTTTTCTTATTTGAGTCTCAAGTGCAGTCTCCTCACACCCCACCCTACAAATACTTACACTTGCAGAAGCGTAAGCACAGTAACTCTGTGAGTAGAGTAACTCCGCTCTTCTAAGCAGCGCCATGAAGCCAGGCTACGTAAATAGCCAAGTGCAAGGCAGAACTCACACCAACACTTAAAGATGCTTCTGCTACATCTTACGAGTGGAGGAAAGGCAAAAAGATCCCTTAATTTTAGGGACAGAAAACCACACAGTTCTGATGGTAATTTTTCATTGGAAGCTATGCACCCCCCCCCCCCAAAGAAAAAACCACAACAGGAGAAAAAAGCCTGTTTCCATATCAACAGTTATTTTATCTCTATTAACTGCTGCTTGCTTTTTTCTAAATAAACATATTTCTATACTTATTTTCATCAATGAAACTCCCTTATCTTGCAAATTATGATGACACAGCATCATAATGTGAGACACAACCTTCCAGAATTTCACGATGCCATCACGGATCGCAGGGCCCTTCTGCTTTAGTTTAGTACTGTCCCACTGCAGTACTGGAAGAGAAGAGCCTTCCTGAGCACTGTGCTGAGTAAGTTTTCAAGGGGCATACTCCTCATTTGGTTAGAGCAAACAAAAAGAGATTAAAACAGAATGAAAACACGCAGATCAAAACATCCTGCTTTAGGAAACCTACAGGACTGCTCTCCTTATGCTTTTGTCATACTCCCTGCCAAAGCCCAAGCTAGAAGCTCAACTTAGGATGGCAAGCCTCACTGTACCACTGGGAGAATTCAAATGGCCAGGGCAAAAGAAGGAAACAAGTTTTGAGTTTAAAATCGTGGAATTCCTTTTAACTACCAGGACTAGTTGAGCGCTACCCAAAAGCGAAACAAACCCGACCCAAGGACTCGCTTTGTGGTCTTAAACGCATAGTGGAGTATTCTCAGAGACAAGCCATCAGTGGTAACGTGAAGGTTGAGAAACATTAATGGATAAGACACGGAAACCTTTTTGGTCTATCCAATACAACATGCGTCAATGGCAGAGGTTAGTCACGCCATGGTTT
The DNA here is from genome assembly GCA_039720435.1 of Amazona ochrocephala. Classification (NCBI taxonomy): domain Eukaryota; kingdom Metazoa; phylum Chordata; class Aves; order Psittaciformes; family Psittacidae; genus Amazona; species Amazona ochrocephala. The sequence goes on from CM077878.1 coordinate 125,914,884, forward strand.
ATTTATGCTCCTGCTGGGCCAAGCAGGAGTGATGCAAACATCGGAGGCAGGATGCCTACCCAGCTACCTCCTGGCCTCTTTCCTCTTTCCCACGGCGGGATGCCAACAGCAGGACGTACACTGATAGCAGCATGATTAAGCTGTGGCCTTACTTCACCAAGAGGCCCATTCTGTACTCCTCACTCAGGCCAGCTTCCACAGTGAGGGGCAGGAATTGGAGCGGTTTTGGCTTTTCAGGAACCACTGGTTTGGCTGCCACAAAAGACAGCACTGCTCAGATCCATTCTGGAGCCTCCCAGCTTTACAAACACATGGCACTTATCAGTGGTGGCAGAACAGATCCTATAAGCGTTGATTTGTGCCAGAACTTTTGAGTAGGGTATAATTAAGACTTAATTTTTTCCAAACTGTATCAGAGTATCAGAGAAGACAAATGCAGACAACACATTTTCTTTCCATGAAAAATCACTTACCTAAATGCTAAACAAATACATTTAATCATAGAATCCCAGACTGATTTGGGTTGGAAGGGGCCTTAAAGCTCATCCAGTTCCAAGCCCCTGCCAAGGGCAGGGACACCTTCCACTAGAGCAGATTGCTCCAAGCCCCCGTGTCCAACCTGGCCTTGAACACTGCCAGGGATGGGGCAGCCACAGCTTCTCTGGACACCCTGTGCCAGCGCCTCAGCACCCTCACAGGGAAGAACTTCTGCCTTAGATCTAACCTGAACTTGCCCTGTTTCAGTCTGAACCCATCACCCCTTGTCCTATCGCTGATGAAGAGCCCCTCTGAGCATCCTTGTAGCCCCCTTCAGACGGAAGTGCTCCAGCCCCTGAGCATCTTCCTAGCCTCCTCTGGACTTGCTCCAACAGCTCCACATTCTCCTTATGTTGGGGACACCAGAACTGCACACAGTTTCTTATGTCCTTAAAACATTTACTTGTTTTCAGCAAAATGGCATAGCTTAACTTCCACGAAGCGTATGTGTGGATAGAGCATTGGAGAAGCAGCACCTTTGTTGTTAAATATGTGCCTTGGACAAGCCTTAGCGAAAAAGGTAACACCAACCAGGGCACATCACGGCCTGTCACTTCAACAAAGTGCAACGGGCTATTTCTAGGTAGATGCATTAAGGAAATGGGTCCACTCTCATCCCAATTAACATCCAAACAAGACCACCAAGTAGCTGACAGCAAGCAGAAAGGGTCTGCACATACACCAACACTGCAAGGCCGGGTCACATCATCCTACACTGCGCAGGTTCAGGGAGCTCGGGGGTACGGGCAGCAAGGCAGCCCTGCCAAGCAGCCCTGGCTCAAGCTTGCTGGATGAACTCTCCCCGCTTCCCATACTTACAGTCAAACTATAGCTGCCAAAGAGATAAAACTTCCCCCCCAGTGATTACCTGCCCAAAACATTAATCACGCTGTGAAGCACTTTGCATCGTTTTCCATAAATAGCTTAGTTATGGGTCATCGTGTTTATTTTGCCGCTTTCGTATTAGGCTGTAAACATGTATAAGCCTCAGCAGGAGCTACCTTAAGCACAACCAGGGCTGATGCACTAGGACAGCCAGCACTGGTCAGTTTCACCTGGACCCCAGCACTGGTCAGTTTCACCTGGACCCCCGCAACGTTCCCATCTCGGATAGCCAAGCCTGTCTAGTTGACCGGCAGCCTTGAAAACCACTCCGAAAAGTCAGCAGAAGGATGAGTAGGCATTATCCATTTATTAACTGGTTAACTGCCAATTAATCTTACTTGCAAATCACCTCTTTGGTATTTAAACGCGTGGCCAAGAGTCGCCGTTCGTTACCCCCTTACTCCCCCCGCTTTGACGGGCCGTAAAGCGAAGCCCTCCTGCACCCATCAGGAGCAGATACCCGCGTTCATCCAACCAAGTTCTCCCCCGGCCGCAGGGAAGGGATCCGGGAACCGCCTCATCCCTAACACCGACCCACACCGCGGCCGCGCCTAGCGCAGGGGTCGCGCCTGGCTCGGCTACTCGTGCCCGGGGCCGGGCCAAGGGGCGGCGGGACCACCGCTGGGACACAACTTCCGCGCCGAGCCGCCCTTCCCCGCCTCCCCTCGGCTCTGCTGGCCGGGAGCGGGAGCAGCGCCGCGGCGGGGCGCCCCGGCACCCGCACCCTCCGTCCTCCCGCCCGGGCCGCGCAGGTACCGGGCACCCCGCGGCGGCCGGCGACGAGGAGGGGGAGGCAGCAGCAGGGCCTCGCCTCCCGGGCGCTGCAGACCGAAAGTGAGCCGCAAACTGCAAACTTTCTATTTTACCCCTTTTCTCTCTTTTTTTTCCCCCTCCCTCCTAGCGCAGCTCCGGGTCCTGCAAAACCGAAACTTGCGAAGCGTTCGCCCTACCTGGCGTGGAAGTCTGCAACAAGTGCAGGCGCGGGGCGGGTGTCGGCGAGCAGGGCGCAATCGCGATATGGATTTATGATAGAGCCGCCCGGGCTCGGTCCTACTCCACTTACAGTGCGACGCTCATCCTGTAAACAAATATCGCTCCGCCAGGAAACATACTCCCCCCCGGCCCGGCGCGGCGCGGCCCCGCTGCCCGCTCCCACCCCGGGGCGGCGGCACATGGAGCGGGGCGGGCGGCCGCCGCACCCCGCACGGCGCAGGGGGAGGCTCCGGGGCAGAGGCACTTACCTCAGCGCGGCCTCCCCGCTCAGCCGCGCTGCCTTCGCGAGTCCGCGGTGCGGAGAAGGGAAAGAAAAAGAAGGGTAAAAAAAAAAAAACCCGGTGTCAGCAAATCGCTGTCAAATTATTCCCTCGCAGGGGAGAGGGAAGGGGGGAAGCAGAAGCAGAAGGGGGAGGAGGCTGCGGGAGGCGGCGGGATCCCTCCGCCGCGATGGGTCTGGTAGCGAAGCAGGAAGTAAGGTGTCGGCGGCGCCGCGGCCGCCCGGCCCCGCGGCGGGGTGAGGGTTGGGGGGCACCGCCGCCCCGCGGGCCCGCCGCCGGCCCTGCGCCTCCCGCCGCTTCCCTCCCGCTCCGCTCCGCCGGCAGCTCCTCCTCTCAGCGCGGTGAGCGCAGCGCAGGTGCCGGGGCCACCGGCGGAGACCTGTCAGCGGCGGCCGGAGCCGCGAGTCTGCGGGAGGCGGGCGAGGGGCTGCCGCGGGCTCCCGCATGCCGCAGGGCGCTGAGGACGGCGCCGCTCCCGCTGCCGGGCGGCGGCGCTGGGGCTGGGGGGATCCCGCCGCTGAGGGGATGGAGGCGAGAAGGAGGAGGACGGGGAGGGCTCCCCGCTGCTGCCGGGGGGTGTCCGGCGGGGCCGGGTCTCCCTCAGCGCTGGGGCGTCAGAGCCGGACAGTGACCGCTGCGGTGGAGGCGCGGTCTCACCGGGAAGAGTTCGGCCCGGTGCGGGGAAGGGCTCGGTTTGGTGCTGAAAGGGTTCGGCTCGGTGCTGGAAGGGCTCGGCCCCGTGCGGGGAAGGGCTCGGTTTGGTGCTGGAAGGGCTCGGCCCCGTGCGGGGAAGGGCTCGGTTTGGTGCTGGAAGGGCTCGGCTCGGGGAAGGGCTCGGCCCGCTGCGGGGAAACGCTGCCGCGCTGCCCGCGGCCTCGGCTCCTGCGCCTCGCGTTAATTTGGAAGTTAATTCTCTAATACAGCAAGCCCTGTAGGAACTTGCTGCTGTGGTCACTGCGCTTTGCCGCTGGTTGTCTAAAATCACCCTTTTCTTTCTTCTTTAATTCTACAGGAACGGCATGGTGACATTCCTCGTCGGTCCTGCCTCCCTGGAGCTCAGAATTCGCAATAGATTGCACCAAAATGTTCCCTTGCAGGGAAGGGTTTTGCATCTTGGGAACGGCTATGTGATGCATACAGCTTACGCAGTGCTCTGTTCAAGCTCACGGGCAATGACAAGTTAGCGTAAGAAACCATGGCTGGGAAGAGAGAAACCGAAACAGGGCCTGCTTCTGCCTTCAGACAGGGGAGAAAAAAACCAACAGAACTCTCAAGGGCTATAACGGGAACAGAAAAAGGGCTTTGGTTTTAGCGTTTGTCATTCAGCCTTACATTATAATGGTTACCAGCAGCTTCATTTTCTTTTCATGGTCATCCTGGTTTCCTGGCTGCATGACACCTCCACCGGGCCGCTGCTCTCAATAATTTAACCTCTTATGAGATTGCTTTGATTTGCAGTGTAGATTAGAGCAAGAGTGAGCAAGTATGATATCACCCATTGGCTACTAAACTCCTTTGTACTACAGCAAAGGTCTCCGTTTAAAGCATCAAGAGAAAGGTTTTTTGGTGGGTTTTTTTCCCAGCCAGCTAGCCATTTTCTGATTTTATTTTTACTGACATGAAAAATACCATTGAGATATTGTAACTCTCCGTGCTGAGCTGTGCAAAGTCTGGGAGTTTGGGATTCAATGGCTGGCTTGTTTGCTTGCTGGAGTCCTCAGTCATAGAAACGATGTTGGAAATAGAATTAAAACCACAACTCAACATGTGCCTTGCCTCTGTTTGTTTTTTTGTGTCTAGTCTGAAACCCAGAATAGCCCAGATTGCTTCTGATTCCCAAAATTACCTTTGAAAACAAGCACTGGGATTTAACGCATCCCTTCTAGGTCTGTCTCAGCTTCTGGACTTGCCCAGCTTATCAGTACAAACCAATCTATATGGAATTGGCCAGGTGTGACTTGATTTACCCAAAACACTCAGGTTTGTGCTGTAACTCTCAAAGCAGAAGCAAATGTCCTGTTAAAATTCAGAGTCATTCTCAAGCAGCCTTTTGATGTACCACAAACTGGACCCGTCTTCCTCTGCTGTAACAAGTTTAGCTAAGCAAAACTCTTCTGAATGAAGTCAAGTAGTTCATTTAGCTTTGGTCAACACCTCAAGAGAACTGGGGGGCTGGCTATAGCCACGCTGCATTCTTTGTATGTACGCTGCGATTCATCAACTGGTCTCCATCAAAAGCACAAAGCCTCAATTTATGTTCTCAGTTTTCCTGAGCCTCCGTCTAATCTTCAAGGCTTTGAGTACCAAGCTGCCTGGTTTTGAGTAACAAACCATATTACTATTTACAGTATTAAACCTCAGAGTAATTCTATGGGCTTGTCGTGGTGCTGTTTAACAACACTTCGGCGCTGATAAGTGGTGAGCAATGGGAGCCCTGAAGCCACGGTGAAGTCCTGGCTGGCTCAGCCGCCCGCTTGCTTTCAGAAGAGGGAGACCTTGCTCTCTCCTCCCTGCCCTGCTGAGCTGGTGCAGCTCACCAAGGCAGAAGGCTCTTCCCTCTCCATTTGGGTTCATTTCCTGCCATTCTGGTGAGGTCCAAGGGAGCTGCTGCAATAGCAAGCTGCCAGGGTGGCTTAGCTAAAAACCTCCTGAAGCCTCCCGCCACTTACAAAGAGCAGCAAAGCAGCAAATGTCTTCTGGTATCTGCCATTGCTCTGTCAGGTTCTTGTTAGAGATTAATGAATTGAGAGCTGCTGGAGCAAGTCCAGAGGAGGCCATGAGGATGCTCAGGGGCTGCAGCACCTCCTGTATGAAGACAGGCTGAGAACATTGGGGCTGTTCAGCCTGGAGAACAGAAGCTGCATAGAGACCTCAGAGCAGCTTCCACTGACTGAAGGGTGCTACAAGGATGCTCAGAGGGACTCTTCATCAGGGACTGCAGTGACAGGACAAGGGGTGATGGGTTCAAACTGAAACAGGGCAAGTTCAGGTTAGATCTAAGGCAGAAGTTCTTCCCTGTGAGGGTGCTGAGGCGCTGGCACAGGGTGCCCAGAGAAGCTGTGGCTGCCCCATCCCTGGCAGTGTTCAAGGCCAGGTTGGACACAGGGGCTTGGAGCAATCTGCTCTAGTGGAGGGTGTCCCTGCCATGGCAGGGGCTTGGAACTGGATGAGCTTTAAGGCCCTTTCCATCCCAAACCATTCTGTGATTCTGTAAATTTTATATTTTTCAAAGTTGGGCTGGTTTAGAAATGAAAGAATTGCAGAAGTTTACAAGTGACAGAGGTCTCGGGTCATCCTCCTGTTCATTCCTTTCTGACCCAGGACTGCTGTGTCATTATCTTCCCAAACACCATAGTTTTTACCAGGAGGCTTTGCCTTGAATTTGTGGCCTTTCCAGGAAAGCTAATGCTTAAGAAAACTTGGTGTGAGTGTGGTAGAAGGCAGCATACCTTTGTTCAACAGCTGGAGTCATTAGCAGAAAACCCCATTAGGACTCTAACAAACCACATTTACGCAAGTATCTTACACGTCCAAGTCACAACAGCCAAACGGGTGTCCATCCAATTCCTCGGTTATGAATGCCTGTTTCCAGGTTGAATTCTGAATTGTGGCTGTTATCTTACAAACTAATAACCAGACCTTAATTATCCAAGTTGGTTGGACAGGCTTAGTTTTGGTTTAATGTGGAGATACTGAGCCATACTGATACAGGATTTAGAAGCAAGTTTGGTCTCAGAATCTGCATCCTCCATAATGTGGAACGGAGTGTTTGCAAGTGAGGTTGTAACCTGCTTAGTTCAAGTTCATTTACCTGAAAATAAAGAAAAGTCATTATGGAGATTTCAAGAAATGGCAAATGCACCCTCTGCCACCCCTTGTTCTGGTGTATTCACTGGTCACTTCCTTGCTGCTTCATTCCAGTCTGTGAGTATTCCAGCATGACACTGCTGGTTCTTTCCCTACTAAATTAGTTGGTATCGTCTGAATCCCTTTCACTTAGTCAGTCATTTACTTTTGTCTCTTCCCTGTAAGATAAATAAGAAACAGTGGGGCCTTACAAGAGTGACACTAGCAGGGTCACAACAGTTTAAAAGTGTTGTAGAACGTGCATGAGAGGTGGGAGGAAATTCAATAGTAATAAAAAGTCAGTCCTTTCCTTTCGCCTCTTTGCAGGGATGCTTGGAAATAAAGTGAAGCCTGTGAAGTGCTTTGGAATGTTTTGGTCCAGAAGTCACAGGTGGGACGATTAGAAACAGTGACGACTCCGAGACTGTCTCTCAATGACACTATTACTGTTTTGCAACTGTGTGCAAGCCCTAGAGAGGAAAATGAGCTGGAGACACTGGGAGCTTTAATGGGGACATTTTTGCTTCATTTGCTCTGTGTCAGCTCCCTTCCTCTTGGATGAGGCGCTTACACTCTCATGCTGTCAGGAACAATCTGTGGGCATCTGCATGTGAGAATTACAGTGACATGGACCATCCTGCGGGATCACATCCTAGTGAGCAGCTCTCCAGTTTGTGGGGCTATCCACATGATAGAGAAGAAGAAATACTTTACAGAATGCACTGACACTTGTATTTATAAATATACAATGTGTGTAGTATATACATCTATAAATTATATTCCATACATTTGGTAATGATGACTGCATAAACATAGAACACTCACGTACCTTCATCAAACGAGTGAAAATCTCATCTTTTAATTTTTTGACTCGTTTCCAGGTTTTAAGCTGATGCTGTGGTTTGAACTGTTCTGAACTTTGAAACCACTCACTCTGCTACAGCTTTTTGCATGAGTAGATCAGACAGGGTCTTATACTCAGGGGCTAGTAACACTCTCCCCATATTGCAGATGGGTAAACTGGGGGACAGAGGTGGTCCAACATCACCCAGGAAAGCAGTCACAGATGAAACCAAGTGTCCTGAGTCTGCACTGTGTTACGTCTTAAAGACAGACCAGTATCTTCCCATAAGTCTTATGGCCCACTGGAAATGTTTGGAGCTCTGACTGACATGCAGGAAGTTTTATGCTCCTAGTTTCTATGCACTCCTGGTGGTAGCAGCTCAAAACTGCTGCATGAAGAAACACACCTTATTGTAAATGTCCCGCTGCTGTACTACTGGAAAGAAATATCCAGCCCTGTTTGCAGATAAAGATTCAATTTAATTACAGTACTCAATTGGAGCTGCCTTTACAGAGCCACTGTCAACTTGAGATGCAGTGAAAGATAGGAACAGATTTAAGGTAGTGCCTCCTAAGAGTTGTGTTGAACGCCCCCACCAATCTTTGTGAATTGTTGTTGCCTGGCTTTAAAAATGTTATGTGGTAAAACTGACATATGCAAAAAGAGGCTTTAGGATGGTGCTTACACCGAGCTGGCCTAATTTCTAAGGTGTTGGCTGAATGAGAGCAAATGGGAAGGAAAAATGAAGCTGATTGTATGCAAAAATCATGTAAAGATCAAGGTAAACGGTTATGGAAAAGATGTGTGAGGAGAGTAGAAGGGAGCCTGGCACCTGAACTTCAAGCTGCAGTTCATCTAAACCATTTTCCGTAACAGAAGGATAACATCTCAGTACAGATGTGATGAAGTCAGTGCAGTTCCCTACCACAGTGTGCAGCACAGCCAAGTCTGCTCTGCCAAATGAGATCAAGATTCAAGTTTTTCAGTGCATGTAGTGAATTGCAGTGACCTCAGGGAGCCACCTCTGATCAGAACCATCCCAGTCATCCTATCCCTCTTCTTGCAGCAGTTCCTCCATTTTCTATTTCATATCGGCCCTGAACAACCTGCGCTAGGGGAAGGTGTCCCTGCCCATGGCGGGCGGTTGGAACTGCATGACCGTAAGGTCAGTCCCAACCCAAACCATTCCCTGATTCTATCATTCTATATTCCTCAGCACAGAAGCAAATTATTGAGTTGAATGTTCTCTGTGTAGGGTTTGTAGAAGGAGTTTAAAAGAAAACACATCTGCTTGGAACCTGAGAACTGTAACATGAATTTTTATACAAGTCCTTCATAGTCATATATGAAAGGGCCACGAGGATGCTCAGGGGCTGCAGCACCTCCCACACGAAGACAGGCTGAGAACATTGGGGCTGTTCAGCCTGGAGAAGAGAAAGAGAAGCTGCGTGGAGACCTCAGAGCAGCTTCCAGTGTCTGAAGGGGGCTACGAGGATGCTGGAGAGGGACTCTTCATCAGGGACTGCAGCGATAGGACAAGGGGTGATGGGTTCAAACTGGAACAGGGCAAGTTCAGGTTAGACCTAAGGCAGAAGCTCTTCCCTGTGAGGGTGCTGAGGCGCTGGCACAGGGTGCCCAGAGAAGCTGTGGCTGCCCCATCCCTGGCAATGTTGAAGGCCAGGATGGACACAGGGGCCTGGATCAAGCTGCTCTAGTGGAAGGTGTCCCTGCCCTTGGCAGGTGTTGGAACTGGATGAGCTTTAAGGTCCTTTCCAACCCAAACCAGGCTGGGATTCTATGATTATATATACCGGTTACTTCTAGGTCACACTGCATCTGAATTGTTTCTTCACTATGTGACAGTGGGCACTGTCCCCTGAAACTGTGCGAATACAGCTGTCATGATGTAAAAAATACTATTAACTAAATGGCAAAGGCTCATATAGCTGATATGTGCAGTATGTTCTGTTTATGGTCATGTAGGCACTTTACATCATTAAAATAAGCTGTATAGTTTCACATTTTCATAGTGATGGAAGTGCACTTACGGTAGAAGACAATCACATTTACATTTCTCTGCCAGTGTTTTTGTTTGGTGGCCCCAAAACACTCGAGGAGGTGAGAGCTAGGCTGAAAAACAGAAAGCAGAAAATGTGATGGAGTTACTGTATAGCTGCAGTAAGACAGGGAACTGCAAGGGACCCCTAGAGAGCAAGGTAACAACATTGATAGGAGAGGAAAACCAATCCGCTCTATAGCTGAGATGGTTTTGCCAGCAGAAGCTGAAGGGCAGCAGATGAGCAGTAAATCCAGGGATATGTAAATATGTGAGCTCTTAAAGTGTGCTCTCTGATGGACTAATTTTACTCCTAGAGATGAAAAAACCATCTCCATCCCGTTCAAACAGCCTGTGAGTCTCCAAACAAATATGGAAGTTGGGAAATTAAGCAGAGGGTCCTCCAAACGACGTCAGTGGAGAGCTCCAGATGCAAACTCAGGTCTGTGAGACTGAAAGGCTCAGCCTTTGGGTCTGTTCTATTGAAAAGAGTTAATGGTGCAAATTGGGAACTCTCTTTTCCTGTAAAAGTCTCCAACGTTTTCTTCTAGGCATGTGGGGGTACCATCTTGTACTCCTGTATCTGCGACCTCCCTCGAACCCGTTAGTGATGACTGAATAACTTAGGGACCAGAAGGCTCATCTCTTTGTGGCACCCACAGCATTGCCAGCCTGCTAGTAAAGCTTGATGAAATATGGGGGGTCACACCTAGGGAGGGAAAAGAGGTCTCTCAAATCGACACTTGCTTTAGTTGCCCTCTGTAGAATCTGTTTCACTTCATTCAGATGTTCTAACAATGACAAGGCAAGACTTTGTGTTTCTCTGGGTATATATTTTACAGCTTATATGTCCTCTCATTGTGCAGACATCTCTTCTAAAGCCCCTTGAGAGGACAGGTTCAACTCCATGGGTTTGGTCAGAGTCCCAAAGCTGTGTTCAGGTCTGGGCCCCTCACTACAAGAGAGGTTTATTCTATGATTCCAGTAAAGCTGACACCGACTCACCTGCAGACAGTGCTACCTGGAGACTGCCACACTGGTAATTCCTCTGCACCCCCAAGAGAGGCAAAGGAGCTGCACTGGTTGTCAACCAGTTGAGGAAATCCCCACATGGGGACTTGTGGGTGTATTTCACTTTCTTTCCACTTCTTATGTGCTGCGCTGGGGACAAAGGAAGACAAACACATAAATTCAGCCCTCATTATTCACTTGAACCTGTGGCCTTAAAATATACTCAACCCAAGGAGAAAACCCAGGGTTGGGTGAGGCTTCTTCCAGACTGCTTTTGAGCCGTCTGATGCACCATTAGACGCCATTCTCGCTGAAGTGTCTGCTGAAAACCCTTGAGTCTGTGTTTAAGAAGCAGTCCTGCGTGGAGTCCCTCCCTAGTGGGTGTGCCAGTGGTTTTCCCTTCTTTTTACAAGGCTATCTGAAGATCTTGGACCTGTTCCATAGTGAAGTTCCAAGCATCTTTACTGTCTATCTGCCCTTGCAGTGTGAGAGGCTGGAAAGTTTTACACTCTGGCTTTCTGTAAGGCTTGTTTCACAATCTGCAGAATGTAGATTACTCTGCTTCCCATTTCCACTTCTGTAATGTTTAGTGTGCCCAATCACATGTCTGGTTTGGTGTTCATTTCTGCAGTTCCTACCTACATTTTATGCAGTTCTTCATCTTATCTGCAATTGCTATCTGCGCTCTCAATCAGCTTATCTCTTTGTATTAGTAATGGATCCAGTCAGTTCTTATGCTTGCGTATGCTCTAGGACAGTAATGTCTTGTCTTGCCAGCAGACAGAGATGTTGAGGTTATGATAACCTATACGCTTGTCTGAGGGATGTGAAAATAATGTTATGAATGTTGTTTATGAAACCTGGGTTTTGTAGTTTCCACATTCCATAGCTGACTGTCCTCAAAGAAGTGACAAGTAGAGCTGAAAGCGTTGCAAGCCCATAGTTCACATCTGATCCCATTTTCCCTTGGTTACCTCTGTGTAGATACCCCTGTGAGGACAGTGTTCTTTAATTGATCCTACTCTTTCTTTGTTCCATTTTAACCTCTGGTTATATCTTGTTTCCTCTTCCTTATTTTTCCTTCTACTGACCTTGCACTGTGCACAAACAGTCTCCATCAGGAAATCACTGACATATTTGGAGTTGATTTTTTATGTCCTAGATTTTATGCCCAGTACACAATAATTCAGCTACATCCCAACCTGTGTGCTGTAACCCTGCTTTCCACTTCTGTCTACTGCCAACAAAGCAAGTTTATTTTCCAATAACCTCCTTTTATCCTTAACCCTCTACAGATGTTTCCCTCCTTCTTCCTTGTTAATTCAAGTCTCTCTGCTTCCAGGGACCCCCTGCCTAGGATGGTGCCTGTCTCCTTCTGTGTCATTTTCCGCTCTGAGACGGAAGGTGACAGGTCCTTCTGTCCCCCTCCATGCCTGAGCATCGCAGTAGAAGGACACGAGCTTGACTAAAAGGGGCTCTGGGCCATGCTTGTAACCAGATTTCCAGCGAGTGTTTTGAGAACTAGTGTAGACAGGCTCATAGAAGGACCATTAATTACTCAGCACGGGCTTAACCGTGGGCAGAAAAAGGGGGCTTTTGTGCCATTGTCAACCCCTCCCCATTCCTTGGACTTGTTGGTTTTGTCTTTAATCGGATTACATGACTTCTTTGCTCTATATGCCAAAACGGACGGCTCCTTTCAGTAATAAAACAAAGGCAATAACCTGAAAGGAACCATGGCTCGAAAGCACAAACTTGACCTCTGATTGACCTTGGCATTTACAGACTCAAAGGACCTTCGCTTTGAATAGAGAGACCAAGTCAGGGAGCCAGCAAGAACCAAGAGAAAATCGGTTTGTTGCTTTCTGATTACATTGTTTAAACCAACATAGTCCATGGTTTACAATACTTCATTACAACGTATTAGGGCCTGGAGGTGATTTAATGTCTGTTTATAACTGAGACTAATCTTGAAATAAACAAATGAATGTTTGGAAAATGGATGAAGCTGTTCTGCTGGAGACAGCGTTGAATGCATCCCCGAAGAGTAAATCATGGCTGTACAGCACTTAAATGCTTTTTATTTCTACCTTCAGTTGTATTTCAGTCGTTTTATCTAACAGAATTAATCACGGGGCAGTAGAAAAGGAACTCTAATTGGTCAGGACAGTCTAGCAGCCATACATGTGGCAACAGATTCACAATGTAAAAACTGGTTAGCCCTTTAACATCAGGGAAGAAGATAAACTGGGAAATGCTGTAGCGTTACACTAGGCACCATGGTGATCTAAATTAAATCTGTTACAACCTGTTCTAATTTAAAATTGTTCCGTTGTGCGAATAAAGGGGAAAAGAAGAAGAGTTGGTTTAGTTGTTCAAAGCATTTTCATATTCCCAGATAAATCTTCCATCGATCCTGCCTTTGCTTGTGGGCTTTATGTTCCTGTGTTCCTGTTTCCTCTATGCATCCCCTGTCTAACTACAGCCAGCTGAACATAGAATCATAGAATAGTCAGGGATGGAAAGGACCTTAAGATCACCCCGTTCCAACCCCCCTGCCATGGGCAGGGACACCTCCCACTAAACCATGCCATCCAAGGCTCTGTCCAACCCGGCCTTGAACACCGCCAGCGATGGAGCATTCACAGACTCCCTGGGCAACCCATTCCAGTGCCTCACCACCCTTACAGTAAAGAATTTCTTCCTCATATTCAATCTAAACTTCCCCTGTTTATGAGCAGCTTGTGCCAAGGCAGCCGAGGAGCCACCAGCATCCTGGTCTGTATCAGGACCAGTGTGGCAGCAGCGCTGGGGCAGTGGCTGTACCCCTGCACTGGGCACTGGTAAAGCTGCACCTCGAATCCTGTGCTCAGTTCTGGGCTCCTCACTACAAGAGAGACATTGAGGTGCTGGAGCGGGGCCGGAGAAGGGCACCGGAGCTGGTGCGGGGCCTGGAGCACAGTGTGATGGGGAACGGCTGAGGGACCTGGGGGGTTCAGATGGAGAAGAGAAGGCTCAGGGGGCACCTGATCGCTGCCTACAACTGCCTGAGAGGAGGATGGAGCCAGGAGGGGGCTGGGCTCTGCTCCCAAGGAACAAGGGATGGGACAAGAGGAAACGGCCTCAAGCTGCACCAGGGCAGGTTTAGATGGAGCTGAGGAACAATTCCTTCCCCAGAGGGTGCTCAGGCATTGGCACAGGCTGCCCAGGGCAGGGCTGCAGTCACTGTCCCTGCAAGTGTTCACACACCGTGGAGATGAGGCCTCAGTGCCATGGGTCAGTGGTGGCCTTGGCAGTGCTGGGAAATGGTTGGACTCGATCACAAAGGTCTTTTCCAACCTGCCTCATTCTAGGATTCTAGGAACATGTTTTCACATGGAGCCAAGAACTCTTCCTCCAGTGGTTCAGTATCAGTTCTTGTCTCTATCAGCCAAGCACAAGCAATGTTGTCAAGTGTCACCATTGTGGTGTCCATCTAGAAGCTCCTCTGTGGTGCTGGAGGCAGGAGCCTTGCAAGAGGAGGTTGCTCTGGCTTCTTCTGCCGAAGGATGAGTGCAGCTGTGCTTGTTTTGCTGTCCACCTCTGTGGGAGACTACTTGGGCCACTCCTGCTTCTCCCCCTCTTCTGCCTCTTCTGCCTCTCCTGCCACCCAAGGCCCTACCATGGCCCCCAGGCATTCCACAGCATATTTCTCATCTTAAAATCATGGAATCACACTGGTTTGGGTTGGAAGGGACCTTAAGATCATCCAGTTCCAACCCCCTGCCACGGGCAGGGACACCTTCCACTAGAGCAGGTTGCTCCAAGCCCCTGTGTCCAGCCTGGCCTTGAACACTGCCAGGGATGGGGCAGCCACCGCTTCTCTGGGCACCCTGTGCCAGTGCCTCAGCACCCTCACAGGGAAGAACTTCTGTCTTAGATCTAACCTGAGCTTGCCCTGTTCCAGTTTGAACCCATCACCCCTTGTCCTACTGCTGCAGTCCCCGATGAAGCATCCCTCCCCAGCACATTCCTAACAGCTGACATTCACAAACTGTGTTGAATTTTCCTACGTACTGGCCTCTGAACAGTTAAAGCCTGAGTTATAGAAAAGCCCTGAGGTCGGATGGCTCCCCCAGTGCCACCACCCACACCCTTCCGGGTGCACACTGGAGTGAGTGGGAGTCGGTGACGGCCTGGAGCGGAGGCAGCAGCAGAGACCTCCTGCGCTGTCACGGTGCGCAGCCTATTGCCACCTAGTGCTGCAGACAGGGAAAAGCAAGAGCTTGCCTTCTGCCCAAGGCTGGGACTCCTGCGAAGCAGCCCCCACAGTGGTCATGACTCAAAAGGTCCTCTTCTGTTGCAGCAGCACTGCTTAACCAGCCTACTTCACTTTATTGTGCTGCAGTTGATGCGCTTTTCTCCCACATAACAAGGGATGGGGCAAGAGGAAACGGCCTCAAGCTGCTGCAGGGCAGGTTCAGGTGGATATGAGGAACAATTCCTTCCCCAGAGGGTGCTCAGGCGTTGGCACAGGCTGCCCAAGGCGGTGCTGGAGTCACCGTCCCCGCAAGTGTTCACACACCGTGGAGACGAGGCCTCAGTGCCATGGGTTAGTGGTGGCATTGGCAGTGCTGGGGAATGGTTGGAGTGGATGAGCTTAAAGGGCTTTTCCACCCTGGTTGATTCCATGATTCTATGATTGCTCTTTCTTAGTGCAGGGGTTTTCAAAGTCTGGTCCTTCAGCATCCTAGCATACACAATTACACTTCATATGGGTGGCTACCTGTCTGCATACTCTTCCATACAGACACAAGGGGCAGAAGTCTCAAGAACAATTGAGTTTGCCCATTGAAAAACAGTCAACCACACGAAAGACAGGCCTGTGAAGAGGAAGGTTGCAACACCAGCCTGTATGTTCATCAGCATCAGAGAGGCAAGGACGACAGCTACAGCAACAACTTCAAGTGGTGCTTGCACCCTCCTATGTGTCAAAGCTGATCACCCATGCACCACACACGTAGGCTTTCTTGGTACCAGCTCACAGACTTCCTGGTATTAACTGCTGTGTCTAAATATACACCAGCATCGTTCTGAATTTACAGTATAAACCAATGAGATCAGGCACTATATTACACACATGGGTTTTTTTCCTTCACTCCTGTGTTTATTTTTTCCCTTCGTACACCTCATTACTGCCTATTCCTTTAGCTCCTGTTATATCTCTTTCAGAGGCTGGTGTTATAATTTACCCTTGAGCTTTAGACTGTTGACATGTTACACTGCAGAAAGAAGTGAAATTATCATGGACTCAGTTTGCACTGCATTTTTCCTAAGCCACTGCTTGGTGAGAATAAATCACGTCGCCTTGACATGATCCGCTAATGAAGACACACACCCTCTTGCCCTGCTCTCTTCCTGGAGAACCCTCCCTCTGTCTTTTTTCTTCCTTTCCATGGCGGAAGAAGCTTTCTAATTCCACACATCGTTCTGCTTAGCAATATTGCTGTTGCCTCATGCAATAAAAATCAGTTGTGTAACTGCTTTTGCCAGGCTTGAAGAGAGCATTCGCCAGACAAAAAGATGGCCGTGGTATCTTTTTGCTTTCCATTATGTCTCCTGTGTTCACTGTTATTATGCAATATATCTGCTTTCAGTATCTTTTTAAAATCATTTCTCTTGACATGTTTAGAATATTGACCACGTGTAATCTAAGATCATGCAAAGGTAAAAGCAGGGAAAAGAAATAAGCTTATTCGGCTCTATTGCTGAAAGGGCTGATATTACAGCACTACTGCCTCCAAGGAACAAAGAATCACCTGCACTTTGACAGATAGTATTTTTAATCCTCTAATTCTGAACCAAATTCCTAAAATAACCTGTGTTTGCAGATTTCCATGTGCTCTTTTGTTCTGAACAATGTCTTGCTTAGCGAGCTATGTCTTATCAATCCACCAAGTACTGGGTGTCATTGTTCACCTCATTCACAATTCATCTTTCAATTAACATTATCACAGGCAAAATTCTATTTTGTTCAGCATCATTTGTCATTGGGATTGGCAGCACAGAAATAAAAGAATTACCATCTGAATTTATCTGAAGACGATGTAGGAGATGGTGACTACAAACCCACCTCATCCGGCACTGATGATGATGATGGTGGTGGTGGTGGCTTTAAAAGTTCTGTTTGCTATACAAAAATCACTGCGTTGGTCATTCCCTATCTGCCAAGAAAACTGATTTATCCAAATTAGTGCTACTGACAATATAAACCTGGATCCTGCACTTAGACATGTGCTGCATTTGGTGGACTTAGTGAAGATTAAAGTGATCCAAATGTCTTTGCAAGGTGATGATCTTAGATATAGGTACATAATGTGAACTTAATGCAGAAAAGTGCTAATCATCTGCTTTAATAGTTTAACTTTGAAGTGAAGTTACAACGGCAGGATTGTTTTAGAGAGCACACAAGGAAGTTGTTTAATGTCTTTTTAACTGCACCAGGATATGTACCTTTCACAAGACTTGCCTTTCATAATGATTGCCATAAAACTCCATCGATGTGGGGGAAATTAAACAGCATTTTATTTCTCTGAGAAAGAAGACATCTATCCCTGCAGCCTAGATATGCCATGTTTTTCTACTTATATTTAATTAACACAGTGATAGTAAATGGACTGCATTTAAGGTACAGTGAACATGCCAACAAACCAGCCACTTAAAAATTCCCTCCAACATCCCTTTATCTTACGATTTCACCCATTCCTAGCCACAAATGCAACAGGCCCTGAAGGCTGGGTTGGACAGAGCTTTGGATGGCATGGTTTAGTGGGAGGTGTCCCTGCCCATGGCAGGGGGGTTGAAACTTGATGATCTTAAGGTCCTTTCCAACCCTAACTATTCTATGATTCTATGAGCACATTCAAGCAGTACCTCAGCCAAGATGACAATCATTTCTGTAGGCATCCCTTTGGAGCATGGTCTGCTGTAAGCCCTTTCTCTTTCATAGCTGGGCTTCAGCTTAGCTGCTGCTGGTGACTTCTGCTGGACTGGCAACAAGAGGCAGTCTTCTAGTGTGGAAGATGCTGTTTTGTTAGTACCACCTAAAAGAGCTTTTAAAAAGGAACCATCAGTCCCCACTGTCATAATTAGTATTTGCTCAGTTATGCCTATGTACATTGTGCTTTTAATGGATGCAGCATTTCTTAAAACTACTGGAACCTAAGCAAGTTAATTGACCCCCAGTCAAAGTACCATTTAGTTTTGATTTGAAAGAGATACAGATGATATCTGCATCTTTCATGTGTGTGTTGAAAACAAGGTGATGCCTAGAAACATATCAGCCAGAGCAGGGAAATGCTATAAAGGGTTACTATTAACCCCATTCAAACATTAAATTCTCTAGATTTCTTCCATTTCTAGCTGATAATAGACCTGGGAAGAGTTAGTCTCTTTAGCAGAAGATAAAGGCAGTCTCCACAACCTTAATTATTGCTCCTGAATTTGAGTAATATCTTTGTTTATGAAGTTAATGGCACAGGCTAAAAGTTACGGCACATTCTACCCAAAGTTATAAACAATGACACCCAGAAGTTCCTAGGCTTATATTGAAATAATGGCTTTGCAGTCTGATTTCTCTTTGGGTCACCCACCTTTCTAGGTAAAATAAGATTCCTTTCACACTACTAAACCCCAGGATTTATTTATCCCCAGGACGGCTTGTGCCCATCCTGGAGACATTCCAGGCCAGGCTGGATGTGGTTCTGGACAACTTGATATAGTCAAAGATGTCCCTGCTCATTGCAGGGGATTGGACTAGATGAACTTTGAAGGTCCTTTCAAAGCCAGACTATTCTATGATTCTATGATTTTTCCATCATTTTCTTCAGGCAGCCCAGAAAGAAAGACAGTTAAATCCTACAGCTTTCTTTTACCCTCTGCTTTGCTCCAAAGAAGCGTCATGTTCTGTATTCCTTAAGCAGCGACGCCACATGAATGAGAAACAGCGTGGGCTTTACTGATCTTCTGAGGAATATATAATTTTTTGCTGTGTTCTAAGAAGGATTACTCAAAAAAATGGAAAATTAGATAAAAATAAAGACAGTAAAAAGATGGACTCTGCATATAGTAAGGGGCAAAAGGAAATTACGCTTATTCTTAGATATTAGGTGGTAAAATTAATATTCTAAAGGCCATCCTTTTAGCATTCTATGATTCCCTCCGAGCACTGGTTAAACCCATCTTTTTGAGTAGTTGTTGTCAGTCTTTCCAGATGTGTACATTCCCTTCATCTCAAAATTCCCCAGAACTCCCAAACGCAGTAAGTGAATGTGATGATATATAAACCCTTGAGGTTTCAGAAACAAGTGCTTATATAGTATGACTAATACACGAGTGTGCTGCTGCCCCCTGATGCAGGGAATGTTAAATCTTTTCAAGAGCAGCCAGACAATGGCACACAGCCCACCTTCTCTCTTATATTAATATATATGACTGTAGATGTAATTGTTACTGCTTGGACAGACATAAGATAATGTTATCTCCCCTGGGTAACTCAGTATTTAAATTATTAGTTGAGAGGAGAAAGAGGAAAAGGAAGAAGAGAGGAATGAGATGAAAAAGGGAAAAGACAACTAACTCTGCAGGTCCACTATGGGAACGTTTAAACATGATATGGAATATAAGCTGTGAACTGGGAATCACTTTTAATGCACGGCTTTGTTGTAAGGTAGTACTGTTTGGCAAAGGGAACATTTATGGCCACTTTTGGCTAGCACTGCAGGCAATTAGAACTCGGTTTGTCTTTGCCATTCCCCTCCCCTGCACTGTCTAGATGTGGGAGTGTAAACTGTCCTGATCATAGACTTCCTCATAGGATTTGCTGGGATAGGCTCCTGCAGTGTAGTTCCTCATCTCTGTGAAGGCTGACAGTGGGTGCAAGGTGGAAATAGCATTTAGTTTGTGCACGATGCTTAGGTCCACACAGCAATTCCCCAACGACAGTGTGGTGTTAAGCCCTTGGCATGGCTCAAGCAGCCACTCGGGTGCCGTGTGGTTTTGGGCCCAGCTGTAATTACAGTGGTGCGGCGCTGACATGCAGACAAGCCCATGGCTACAACAGTGGTACAACAGGTTTTCACAGGGACCTCATCAGAAGGAGAGCCTGCATTAACTCTAATGAAACAAATTATGGAGGGTGGTTGTTTACCTTGTTAGGGGTGACTGTTTTTCCAACTCGCAGACCTGAAGCTTGACCGCAATGAGCAAGGCTGGGCTGCAGGGCTCAGCTGGGGTGGAGCGGGGCCCTGGGGGAGCCAGGCAGGGGACTGCTGGGTGACAGCATTTACAGCTTCTGCAGTATGATAACACTTGTCTTAAAGCTGTAGTTGTCAGATTTGAAGTTGAACGTGCAGGTTGAGAGGTGATCCTGCCCCTCTGCTCTGCTCTGGTGAGACCCCACCTGCAGCACTGTGTGCAGTGCTGGTGTCCTCAGCATGAGGACATGGAGCTGTTGGAGCAAGTCCAGAGGAGGCCATGAAGATGATCAGGGGTTGCAGAACCTCCTGTACGGAGACAGGTTGAGAACATTGGGGCTGTTCAGCCAGGAGAAGAGAAGCTGCGTGGAGACCTCAGAGCAGCGTCCAGTGTCTGAAGGGGGCTACAGGATGCTGGAGAGGGACTCTTCATCAGGGACTGCAGCGATAGGACAAGGAGTGATGGGTTCAAACTGGAAACAGGGCAAGTTCAGGTTAGATCTAAGGCAGAAGCTCTTCCCTGTGAGGGTGCTGAGGCGCTGGCACAGGGTGCCCAGAGAAGCTGTGGCTGCCCCATCCCTGGCAGTGTTGAAGGCCAGGTTGGACACAGGGGCTTGGAGCAAGCTGCTCTAGAGAAAGGTGTCCCTGTCCATGGCAGGGGGTGGAACTGGGTGATCTTAAGGACTCTTCCAACCCAAACCATTCTGTGATTCTATAGTTCATCTAATTTAGTGAGTTCCATGTTTTGCTTTCACCCAGGCAGGGTGCGGCGGGGCAGCCTCCTCAAAGCCCTTGTTGGCCCCTCGCCCACAGGCAGCACTGACAGGGCGAGCGGGCCTCAGCCTTGTGAGGTGACATCCGGCTTTGCCCCCCAACAGGGGCACCGCTTAGCGTTGGAGGAAACGAGCGGGGTCAAGGACCGCGTCCGCCCACCCTCCCCAGCGCCGCAGGGTCCCGCACCGCGGCCCGGGGCACGGGCATCGCCTCCTGTTGGACCGCTGAGGGAGAATGAGGCGCCAGACTACAGCTCCCAGCGCACCCCGCGGGTCGTGACGTCACGCCGAGGCGGGGCGGAAACGGGTTCCCCGGCCCGGTTCCGGGTGTCGCTGCCGCGGCGGCGGCGCGGGGGGAGAAAGATGGCGGCGGACTTGGAAGCGGAGGTGCAGGCCATTGACAAGAGCCTGTTGGAGTGCTCCGCCGAGGAGATCGCCGTGGTAAGCCGCGGCCCAGCTCGGCGCGGCGAGAAGCGCTTGGGGCGAGGAGTGAAAGGAGTGGGGGACGGCGGGACCGGCACCGTCCCGCCTGGCCGGCGGTGGGGCCCTGAGGGCCGGGGGCTGTTCGTGTGTCCGGGGCGAGGCTATGGCGGGGCCGAGCAGGGTTCGGAGGTGACCCTGGCCGGGCAGGGTGCGAGCGCGGCGCTGGCCCCTCTGGCTGCCCTCAGCCTGCTCTGGTCGCCGGCGTCGCTGTTGCAGCAGCGGGGTCCGTCGGAGCGCGCAGCCGGCTTTTCCTGTTGTGGCAGCTCCCAGCGAGCCGCCCCGGCGCGGGTGGCCCTGCCGAGGCCGCCGCGGCTCCCCGCGGCTTGGCGAGCAAGGACGGCCGCGGTTGCAGCGGGACCGCCGCTCAGGACCTCGCTCCTTCGCTTTGCTGCTTCCTCGCTTTCTTCAGGCAGCCGAGAAGTTCAGTCCTGCCTCGTTGGCTGCCTTTTCGCTTCTCTTAACCGGCAATCGTGTCTCGACGAGAGAAGGTTCCCTCTCCCCAGTTTATTTAGGTCGATGTCTGCCCGCAAATAAGGTTTTGTAGCGCTGAGTTTACGGGGTTCTTCTTTCTCCTTGAGCATTCAAGATGCACTTCTAACAAAGGCTTGCACTGGTTAAGCTTAGGGCTATTGAAATGGGGCGTTTGTAGAGGAAATAGTAGTGAAATCAGTGTAATATTTGAAGTAATCTACTGGTGTTAATGTACTTCTCTCGCTTCTATGACAAGTGGTTGAAAGTGAAGTAAGGGTAAAGTTTACAGAGAAACTTTTGTTTCTGGCACAGATGCCAGAACTTAGACACTTGTGCATTTGAGGAGCTGGATTTATGTATTAAAATACTGGGGCTGCTCGTGGGCTTATCTGTAGGTTAGGAACACGAAGAGCTGCCTGCATGTATTTCAGTGAGAATTACATGGAGTGCTTTCCAGAAGAAAATGTAAGATAGTGTTAAGACTGGATGACCTTCCAACCTTAGCGGATTCTGTGCTGTGTTAGAGTTCAGATTATGCTGGTATCTTTACAGTGCAGGCAGAGGTGTGATCGGATGGCCAAATGTGTATTGTTAGCTATATCCTAGCTAGTTTAGCTCCAGGTTTAGCCTTCCTTTCCCGCAATAGCAAACCAAATAGCTCATGAAGCGCTTCATAAAGTAGCCCAAACTGAGATCAGACTATATTGCCTTTTTGAGTAGCAGATTATTTTTGGGTCACACTATAGATAAGCCAAGGCAAATGCGCAGAAGTGGAACACATTTAGGAATTCACTATAGGTACAAGCACCAGCTTAAGTTTGGTTACTTCTTTCTCATTTTTATCCTCTGTCATCACTAGCACAAGCTATAATTGGCTTATCTGTATTGCATGTTTTGTTTTCCTAGTATCTCTTTATTTTAGATGTGGATTTAGTAGAAGCCCTGATGGACCATTTGGTCAGTGCTTTTGCAGGGCAGTCAAAAATTGCTACAGCAGAATGAGGGGGGAGGAAGTTGCTAAGCCACTGTCCATCATATTTGAAAAATCGTGGCAGTCAGGTGAAGTTCCCAATGACTGGAAAAAGGGAAATATAACCCCCATTTTTAAGAAGGGGAAAATGGATGAGCCGGGGAATTACAGACCAGTCAGTCTCACCTCTGTGCCTGGCAAAATCTTGGAGCGGATTATCCTGGAAGCCATGCTAAGGCACATGAAAACCAACAAGGTTGTTGGTGACAGCCAGCATGGCTTCACTAAGGGGAAATCCTGCCTAACCAATCTGGTGACCTTTTATGAAGGGGCTACGGAACTGATGGACAGGGGCAGAGCAGTTGATGTTATCTACCTGGACTTGTGTAAAGCCTTTGACACTGTCTCCCATGACATCCTTCTCTCTAAGTTGGAGAGACATCAATTTGATAGGTGGACCACTCGGTGGATAAAGAACTGGCTGGATGGCCGCACGCAAAGAGTAGTGCTCAGTGGCTCAGTGTCCAGCTGGAGACCAGTAACGAGTGGTGTCCCCCAGGGATCGGTGTTGGGACCGGTCTTGTTCAACATCTTTGTGGGTGACATGGACAGTGGGATTGAGTGCGCCCTCAGCAAGTTTGCCGATGACACCAAGCTGTGTGGTTCGGTTGATACATTGGAGGGAAGGAATGCCATCCAGAGGGACCTTGACACGCTTGTGAGGTGGGCTGATGCCAACCTGATGAAGTTCAACCATGCTAAGTGCAAAGTCCTCCACCTGGGTCGGAGCAATGCCAGGCACAGCTACAGGTTGGGCAGGGAGGAGATTGAGAGCAGCCCTGCGGAGAAGGACTTGGGGGTGTGGGTTGATGAAAAAATGAACATGAGCCGGCAGTGTGCGCTTGCAGCCCAGAAGGCCAACCGTATCCTGGGCTGCATCAAAAGGAGTGTGACCAGCAGGTCGAGGGAGGTGATCCTGCCCCTCTACTCTGCTCTCGTGAGACCTCACTTGGAGTATTGTGTGCAGTTCTGGTGTCCTCAACATAAAAAGGACATGGAACTGTTAGAACAAGTCCAGAGGAGGGCCACGAAGATGATCAGGGGACTGGAGCACCTCTCGTATGAAGATAGGCTGAGAAAATTGGGGTTGTTCAGCCTGGAGAAGAGAAGGCTGCGTGGAGACCTCATAGCAGCCTTCCAATACCTGAAGGGGGCCTATAGGGATGCTGGGGAGGGACTCTTCATTAGGGACTGTGGTGAGAGGACAAGGGGTAATGGGTTTAAACTTAAACAGGGGAGGTTTAGATTGGATCTGAGGAAGAAGTTCTATACTGTGAGGGTGGTGGGGCCCTGGAATGGGTTGCCCAGGGAAGTTGTGAATGCTTCATCCCTGGCGGCGTTCAAGGTGGGGTTGGACATAGCGTTGGATGGCATGGTTTAGTGGGAGGTGTCCCTGCCCATGGCGGGGGGGTTGGAACTCGATGATCTTGAGGTCCTTTCCAGCCCTTACTATTCTGTGATTCTGTGATTCTGTGAAGTGACAAGGAATACACTTCCCTCTATGGGGAGAGTGGAACATTGGCTTTTCTTCCATGTGACTTCAGGTTGGAAGAGAAGACAAACACCAATTGAAAACTTGCCTGAATACAAAATGCTTTTGTTGAAGAACGAATTGCCACATTTTGAGTAGTTTTGCCGGAGTCCAGTGCCTCCTAGGCAGCACAACAGACACATGCAATTCTACATGCACAACAGTACTTTGTGTTACTTTCCTGAGTCCTTGTCCTAGTAGCCTGTACTTCCTTCTGGTATTCCGTGAGCCAGGAGCTGATTTTCAAACCCTTATGCACAGTTATGTGTGTAGAACTGGCTCCAGAAGAGGTGTGATGACGTTCAGTGTTGCCACTCCTAACTTCCAGGCAACTACTCCCAGGGTTTTTGGGGATGGGAAAGCTGTTTACCTGAGGAACAAGAATTTTCTCTGGCTAGGTATTTGTCTGAGCTTGTAGGGTAGCTAATGTGCACAGTGTATGTTCTAGGTAGAAATCAGTCATGTACTGCTGCGTTAAAAGGCTGAAATGAAAGGGATTTTTTTCTTCTGAGGAAAATGCAGGTGTAATAACATGTGCCCTAGAAAATAATCTAAAAATGATCTTATTAAATGGAAAACATAGAAGAGACAAACTCAGTTTCACTGTGATTAGGTCAGTTCCTGGTGGTAGGAGACACTGGGCACAAATGGTGAAAGGAAAGGGAAAGATTAATGAGCTAGGGGGAAATAAGCAGTCGTGAAAACCTTCTTCATTAGTGTGGTATTCTCTGGATCTTGGTGAGATGATCCATAAACTTCTGTATTGTTGGATATGGCTTTTTGGCAACCTTTTCCCATGGACTTTCTTGGAAAAAAGCTGGCTGAATAAACATAATTGATCGATACAGAAAAATTTGGTAGATTGCTTATGATTTTTATGGATTCGAACTTATGGAAAGAGAAGGGAGGAGAAAGCATCTTAGTCTACTAAGGGCTGTGCTGACAAATAAGTTATTTGGTTTTTTTAGTATCAGTTTTCTGCTTTAGATAATGTCTAGTAAATGAATATTAATGATCAATAATGAAACTAATATTAGTAAGTGAACAGTATGTTAAAAACAAGGGCTAAGCACTGTGCTGCCTCTGGCTGTGCTCCTAAGGAGCTTACAACCATTGTCTCAATCATAACTTCTTTAGAGTAAGTCATAAATAATTCAGAGTAAATCATGCTGTAACATTTGATTACCAAACCCATTGTTTTGGTATAATTAATTCTTGGTTTCCATGTACAGTTTTAGGTTGATTCCAAATTCTTGTTCTGAAGTTGCCAGGGGGTATCTGGTTGTCATATTTACAATGAGAAATGGCAGACTAAGGCTGTTTATGTAACGCAGGGTTTAATCAGTGCACGCTTGCACTATGGGCTTGCTCCCAGTTGTTTGCTTCAAAAGCCTTGCAACCTTAATTTACAGTTTGAACCTTTATAAAGTTGTAATCCGTAAGACAGACTTAAAACAAATGTTGGCCTAGAGGGTTGTTTTACTCTCTGTATTCAAGGGGAAAAAGTCCCAAACAGCTCAACAACTGGCAAGAGCGGTGAGTTTTTCAGTGGCTTATGGCAGCTGCAAATCTTTGTCTGTTGGCTTTTAAAAACCTTTGTCGACATTTTTTTTTACAATTCTTTGATTAAGAGAATTGTGATGAGTTGACCCTGGCTGGACACCAGGGCCCACCAGCGCTGCTCTGTCACTGCCTTCCTCAGCTGGAGAGGGGAGAGCAAATACACCAAAAGGCTCATGAGTCAAGACAAGGACAGGGAGAGACACCAGTTACCAGCACAGGCAGAACAGACTCCACCTGGGGACATTAAATTGTTACCAACCAAACCAGAGTAGGATAATGAGAAATAAACCAAACCTTAAAACACCTCCCCCCCCACCCCTCCCTTCTTCCCAGGCTCAGCTTCACTCCCGAATTCTCCACCTCCTCCCCCCGAGTGCCACAGGGGATGGGAATGGGGGTTGTGGTCAGTTCATCACACATTGACTCTGCTGCTCCTTCCTCCTCAGGGGAGGACTCCTCACGCTTCTCCCCTGCTCCAGAGTGGGGTCCCTCCACAGGAGACAGTCCTGTGTGAACTTCAGCATGAGTCCTTCCCATGGGCTGCAGTTCTCAAACTGCTCCAGCCTGGGTGCCTTCCATGGGGTGCATCCTTCAGGAGCAGGGTGCTCCAGCCTTGGTGCCTTGCATGGGGTGCATCCTTCAGGAACAGGCTGCTCCAGCCTGGGTCCCTTCTGCAGGTGCATCCTTCAGGAGCAGGGTGCTCCAGCCTGGGTGCCTTCCATGGGGTGCATCCTTCAGGAACAGGCTGCTCCAATGTGGGTCCTCTTTGAGGTCACAGCTCCTGCAGCAAACCTGCTCCAGTGTTGGCTCCTTTGTCCACAGGTCCTGCCAGGAGCCTGCTCCAGTGTGGGCTTCTCATGGGATTACAGCTTCCTTTGGGTATCCCCCTGCTCTGGCGTAGGGTCCTCTATGGGCTGCAGATGGAAATATGCTCCCCCATTAACCTCTATGGGCTGTGGGGCACAGCTGCCTCACCATGTGCTGCACCATGGGCTGCAGGGAAATCTGCTCTGGAGCCTGGAGCACCTTTTCCCCTCCTTCACAGACCCTGGTGTTTGCAGAGCTGTTTCACAATTGCTCAGGTGTTTTTTCTCACTCTCCCTTCTTAAATCTGTTATTCCAAAGGCACTACCACCACTCAGCCTTGGCCTGTGGTGGGTCTGTCTTGGAGCCAGCTGCATTGGCTCTGTTGGACTTAGGGGAAGCCACCTCTGCAACCTGCTTCCTACCAAAACCTGGGGCCACACAAACCCAGTCCAGGAATTCATGGGTCTAACATCACGCTTAAAATAGTAACTCAGAAAAGTTATTTTGGTGGTAGGAGAAACCAAATCCCTTTAATTTTCATAGATGATGATGTATTGAAATACAGTGAAAGGGACTGTTACCTAATGCTGTGTTTGCCATTCTCCTTGTACTTTTTGTCTGTGCCTGTTCCTTGCCAACTCCAGGCTTCTGTTCCTCCTGTGTCCCCAGCTGGCAGCATCAGTCTGCACTCCAGAGAAGTGCAACCAACATAGTCTGGGCCTTATCCTAACAGTCACTGCTAATCTTGGACATTTTCCTGGTCATGCATCCCAGAGGAAAAATTGTAACAATTTGGTCTCTTAAATCCTGTGTTTTTGCAAAGAATTTTGTGTGTCAAAAGGATAAAATGTGCAGGCAGGGAAACAAATGATTCCTTAATGTCTTTCTGATCATCTAGATTTCACACTTAGAAGGAAGGGTGGCTTTCTAGCTTTGCATTGCCTGTTCGGATTGTTTGATTTAGAAATGAAGAAATCATCTTGATGCTAGAACTGTGATTGGTATTTTTATTAATGAGCAATTTGTGTTCTTATTCCTTTTCATTTGAAAGAAATGGCTGCAGGCAAATGACCTTCAGAAAGAAGTATACCAGCATCTGGCCTACTATGTACCCAAAATATACTGCAGGGGGCCGAACCCTGCCCCACAAAAGGAAGACATGCTGGCACAACACGTTCTGCTGGGACCAATGGAATGGTACCTCTGCGGCGAAGATCCTGCATTTGGTTTCCCAAAGCTTGAGCAAGCGAACAAACCTTCCCATCTCTGTGGCCGTGTTTTTAAAGTGGGAGAGCCTACGTATTCTTGCAGGTAGTTCAGTTGAGCATTGTGAAGTGTTTAGAATTTGGAATGTTTATAATTTCGGGGAACGTTTTTGAAGAAGAGTATACTGTCCTCATGACAAGTTCATATCCCAAATGTAGTTCAAAGTAACCTTGCAGTGTTTGGTACTTTATGCAGAGTAAGTCCTGGTTGCCTGGTTGTCTTTCAGTGATTAACCTGGTTTAATTTATGTGGTGGAATAAAATGAGGAGAATTCTTGATAATAACATTTCATAGGAGCTCTGATGTTTTCTTTTAAACCAAATAAATTGCTTCTCTGAATTCTTGTTCTAATAATAACCGTCATAAGACATTCATTCTCTTGGTAGTTACTTTTACATTGCAAAACCTGACTCCCTTAATCTTGAGGTGCTTTAAGTCAGTCGTGTTACACACGTTCATGTGTTTTCAGTGTTCTTCAGGGCGACAGTTAAATATAATGCATAATTCATTCGTTTACCTTCTTTTGCTAGAAATATTTTTCTATCTAATATAGCAATGCTTGTAGACAGGACCTTGGTATGGTCTGTGATCTCCTGGTTCAGGAAACTGCATTCTTGGACCTCTTCAGTGAGCTTGTAGGGCTAAACTTAGACGCAGAGGATAAATGTAATCTGTTGTGTGCTATCTTTCTTTCTAATATTCAGTGCAAAAAATGTCTTCTCCAGTTGCTGGAGGTTGGTAGTGCTTGTACTCTGTACTTGAGAGAACTTGCTTGGACTTATACTGTGTTCTGGAATCCATCTGTTTACTTGCTTGTGTACTGGTTTCATCTGTTGAAGTCAATGGCTATATTGCCCAAATATACATGCTGCTCAGGCAATATTGTAAAGCCTCTTCTTTTATGAGACCAGATTGTTTTATTCTTCATTTATTTCTCCCTCCTTTCCTTTCCTCTCCTCTTTCAGGATAATCTGTACTTTAGTCAGATGGTTCATTGGTGGTATTTGAAAATTACCTGTTGTAAATAGTGTGATTAAAGGCAAACCCATTTGCTTAACACTGCTTTTTTGTTGTTGTTCCTTTGTTGGTGCTTGCAGGGACTGTGCAGTTGACCCAACTTGTGTGCTGTGCATGGAGTGCTTTCTTGGAAGTATTCACAGAGAGCACCGATACAGGGTTAGTAATACTGCTGGAATACATGTTGTAGTCATTAATTTTGCATGTGTGTGAAACTCCTTGGTTAAAGATTAAGAATGTAGAATTCCAAAATGTTGGATAGACACAAAGTTTGGAATTCTGTCTGCAATAATATCTCAAGAACTTGAGTGTTTTGATCTGAGTGTAAATTCTGAAAGTTAACACTTGAAAGTATCGGGCAATTACGTGTTATGCACACCAGTTAAGCTTACAGATGTGTGTTATCTTTAAGATGTGAATTGGATACAGCATTAGAGTTGGTTTTTTGACTTGATTTCACCCTGATGTTTGACTATCTTTAAAGGAATTGAAAAACTTTTAATAAGAAACCTCTTTTACTTAAAACTGTTTTTTTTTAAACATCTGAATTGTTATCAAAATCTGTACAATAGCAGCATTTTTGGTTGCTTTTGAACATAAAACAGAAAGCTAAAACTGTAGATGCTGTTTATTTTAGTAATATACTACTATTAGTAGTAGAGATGAGTTAAAAAGCCCCCTACAAAGAATACCCAAGGCGGCTTTGGTGTGTTTTAAACTAAGAAGCTGAGTGAAAACTATCAGTGCAGCCTTTCTGTAGATCAGTTTCTGACAATACTGCACTGCTGTTAATGTCAGTCTGATCGCTGCGTGCTTACACTGAGCTTTAGGATTTGGGAGAAAACAAAACACCCAACACCAAACAAAAACCCAAAACCCCAAACAAGAAACCCAGCCCAGTTTGCTGATACCAGCATGCTTCTTGGATGTTGGTTTTTGGTTTGCAAGCGTAGTGAATTAGCAAGTCTAGGTGACATGCAAAAGTGCAAGCAAATGTTCTTTCCAATGTCCATCTGTAGGATGTATCTGTATATACAGAATGTACTTGTATGCCAAAAATAGGTGCAAGTGGAATTCTTCTATAAATCAGTTAATAGTTGTGGTTCAAAGAAAGTATTATCACACTTATTAATTTGAGGTGGTCTTAGCCTTAAAATAAATGGTACTAAAACAGTGTCAATGTATCATTACAGTTTTCAGGTACTTTTTTCTGTGCTTGCTGAGACTTATATGAACAGTGGAAGTTTTGTCTGTGAACTCCTTTCACTAAAAGCAGGGCATCTTTTGCTTGCTGTGTAATAGTGCTATATGAAACAATACAGCTTTGTTCAGGTTCCAACTGAGAATCTGGAATAGTACAGACGGCATTGCAAGTCATAGAGTCAAAACCCCTGACATCCAGGAGAACCCCACAGCCCTCAGGTGGGGCAAGATGGGGGGGGGGGGGTTGGAAGTTTGGGTGATTTTGTTTGGTTTTATGGGGTTTTCGTTACTTTTCTTTTGGTATAAGCAAAGTGATGAAGGAGAAAAGCTTTCAGCCACCATAGAAGCAGACATTTTCACTGTGCTACTTCAACATGATACTGGCTAAAACTTCATCATGCTTTTGTAGTTTAGCTATGAATACTCATGTCTTAATGCGCATGTTATGTGTATGCATATTCACATGAACTGCTTTGCTTTAAAATAATTGTAGATGACGACATCAGGCGGAGGAGGTTTCTGTGACTGTGGTGATACAGAAGCTTGGAAAGAAGGTCCTTACTGTCAAAAGCATGAAATTAACACTTCAGAGACTGCAGAAGAAGAGGTGATAACGATTGAGGCTTTGTGTTTCAAAACATGAACTGTGTGTATTTATGTGTATATGTAAATGATTCCTATGAAGTTATATTCAGTCTTGTATACCGTGCATGAGAGGTGGGAGGAAATTCAGTAGTAGTATTTGAACCTCACTGTGTTAGACAAAATTAGTGTCTAACTTAAAGAGTTATTTAGAATTACTTTTTCTACTTATGGGTTTCATTTTGTATGTTCTTGGTTGCCTCTGCAGCATTAGTTCTGTTTCTTTGTTCTTCTGTCCTATTCCGAAAGGTGAAGGGAGTCTGCCATGCAAAAACAAACATCCACATGTAATCGTATGCACGAAGAAGTCAAGTTAAGCTGTCTGCGCTATATGTGTTCTGATTCTTACCAAAGCAAAGTGCATAGGTTTTTAAAATCAAAGCAACTTGCTGTTAAAGGACAGGCATAATGGAGGTATAAGATAGAGGTCTATAGAAGCTTGTTTGGTGGTGGAGAAGGTAAATAGACAACATATCTTCACCATTTCTCATAGCTTAAGAACTGGGACTTACTAAGTGCAGAAAGACATGCTACTCCTGCAGTCTGAATTCAAGCTGTTGGACTAACTGTTACAAAACACCATTATTAAAAGCTTATATACATTCAAAGGAAAATTAATGTATTTGTGGAGGGAAAAAAATTATCAATGGTCATGTAAAATTGCAGATGCAGTCTTCAGTGTGGAAAGTATTGGTGTCTTAAGTTACTAGAGACCAGAGCACTCTGTCCTTTTCTTACACACTTCCCTCAGTGTCTGTTACTACATCTGGGGAATGAGCGTGGCTGGTTGGTCTCCCGGTCTAGCCACTCATGTCTGTTCTTCTGTAAGACAATTTCTGTGAGATTCCTTTGAAGGGAAAATCAAGGCAAATTCCTGTGGTAATTGTGTTGTTCTGACATTTGAAGTCAAACAGCTGCAACTGCATTTGCAGTGGCAGTGGGCCTTCTAAAATCTGTTCTCACTATCCCAGCCCTAAGACTCCAGCTCTGCTGCATGGACTCACCACTTGGTCTACATACCAGTTCTTGCCTGGGCTGCTGCTTCTGTGTCCAAAGATATTCACACAGTGAGCGTAACTGACAGATAAATTTAGGTGCTGGGCAGGCTCTGTGTTTCCTCCCTGGGAGTGGTGGGGGCTGAGATCTCTTACATTACTCAGTGTTGTGTTCAAGGTAGATCAAGGATCACTTGAGCACTATCAGAGCCTGTTTTCTGCCTTGCCTAGATAAGTGTCTTTGAAAGTGCTGGGAACTGAGGCAGTACTGCTGCACAAGGTTTGCCTTTGATTTTGTTGACTGATGGTTCTTCATACCCTAGATAAGTCTGAAATGAAGCAAAAAGGAAAAAAAAGAAATGCAGTTGTTAACATTCCTGTAAAGCTTCCCAATATTCCCAAAGAATCTTGGGGGGAGAGGTGTGCATTAAACTGTACTAGTACAGGTGAACTGCCGACTGTGTAGGGCCTCCTGGAGATAATGCAGACTTGAGTTCTGAAAAGGTTATTGTGGCCATTTTCATACAACAGAAGTGGTGGTGAAACAGAATTAGGTACTAGGTAATCCTAAACCAGGAATTGGGCTACTGTGAAATATTTTAATTGGCTAGCAGTTACGCATACTTCAAAACATCAAATGAGGAATTGAGTCAGTGACCCAGTATATGCCAGGTGACCTGCAGGGCATGCAATGTTCCCTTTCTAGCTTTGTAGAACAGGGACTAGTTGCTCTGAACATCAAACATTTGAACTAGTAGAAGAATAATCCTTTCAGAGGCAACTTTAAAATGCGTTCTATTCACACACAAATCCCTTGAAATGATTTGGAAGGAAATGGCAGTGGTACCTCTACTCTGCCTGATTAAGAGTTGGCAGTGGTTCTCATTTGCTGCTCCAAAAAGTAGACTTTGCAGGCTGAGGCAGCGCTCTTCTTCCTTCCCCTCCTCACTTCAGTTCACCCACCTGGAGCAGCAGCAATTCTGCTCTGGAAGGGAGAGGAGTTTGTAGTGGATGCTGCTGATGTCAAATGGAGAGCACCCTGGAGAGTGCAGAACAAACACAAGTGGGTGTATAGTCCGCATACAAAAGGGGAACAGCTCACTGTAAACGAGACTGGGACATGGGGAAATCATTATCCCAACCCAAACCACTTTATGATTATGAAATGCACAGATATATTTAGGCATTCTATTATTTATATACCACAGCATGTTAGAGATGTGCAGCATCCATCATGATCCCAGTGTGCTGGATGTTGTAGAAACTTGGATAGATAAGGCTTGCCTCTCAATGCATGTATATAAAACAAGGCAATATATACATACATAATATATATGGTTGTATTCAGCAGTTTACTAATATTGGTAAGTGGGACAAAACATACAGTGATTTCAAATTCTGTTTTGAAGACATTGTGGAAAAAGCAGATTTTGTAACAGCTGAGCTTAGAAGATCTTCAGAACTATCTTAGAAGGAGGGTACAAAGACAGTGAAATCTAAGAAGTGAGTGGAAATTTGAGTGATTAGAGACCAGTTAACATTTAGGCATTGGATGCTGGATTACTGCTTTGGTGGTTGTTGGTGAAGAGCTGGAAAAAGGAAACTGGATGTTTCCTAACTCTATTCCTTTCAAATGTGAAGTCATTTAGAGAAGGTCATTGAAATGCTTACATCATCTTTGACAGAGAGGTGCAAATGTGACAATTTCTGTTCCGAGTTTCATTCAAGTTTCCAATTGCTCTTTTTATTTATTTTCCAGGATCCTCTTGTGCACTTACCAGAAGATATGGTAGCAAGAGCTTATAATATTTTTGCCATCACATTTAAATATGCAGTAGATATATTAACATGGGAAAAGGAAAATGAATTGCCTGGCCTAGAAATGATGTAAGTACAGTATTTGTCTTCTGCCTCTTAAAGGTTTGCAGATATTTACAATAGCAGATGCAGATTTTGAGTTTGATGTACTTTTTCTGCCTTTCCTAAATTGTCAGGAATATTTTGCAGACAATGAAATAAAATAATTATAACAGATTTGTTTTCTCATATTTATTTGTGTGATTATACAGCTCATTTCTGTCCATACTGATGATGAAACAATATCTTTGTGATACCTTTGTTTTCTTAACATTGAAAAGGAAATACTAGCAAAATACAGTGCTGTAAAAGAAGTGGCAGGTTAATTTTTTATGATTCAAGTTACTGAAATTCTGATGGAAAAAGGATTTTGTACTTTTGGTGCTTCACTTTCGAATTTCGAAGCCTTCAGACTGTTTAAGTGGATTGTAGCATCACAGTTATTATGGATTCATTTGTTGGTATCTTTCTTTGTGTTGTGTAAGAATGCTATGTAACTAAAGGATGGATATCAAAAGATGCACTGAATCTATGTAAGCTTAATAAGATGTGGCTTTGAGGACTGTGGAGTTCGGGCTTTTTAAGAGCCTGACAAGGTTTTGTTGTCTAATAGTACCTCTATGCCATATCAGGGAACCAGGTGTGGTAAAATAACGCCACGATGGGTGACATCTGTCAGGAGCTATGGGGAATGTATTGAGCACAGCTGCACTAGAAGACAAAGTGCTCATCTTAGTAGGAGACTATCAAGTCATAATCAACAGATGTTGACAAATAATACTCAGACTTAAGTGTTACCTTAAGATTTCACTCATTTGGGACTTAATTCTGCAGGAAAGATGCGCATTCCTGTACAAGTTTGGGGTAGTCAGATTGGGATATATTCCAGTATAGCAAAGGAAGCTCAGGCTTGGGTTGTCTGCATGTTAGAAAACTTGGTTAAGCTAGAAGTTGATATTTAAAATTACATTACTTTGAGTTATATAAATTCAATCCTTGCTTTGAAGTGAGAAGAGTGACACTTACTACTGCATGCTGTTTAATGATGAAGTCCATACCTATGAACAAGTTATTTATACTCTTCAGAAGGCTGTCAACTGCACGCAGAAGGAAGCTATTGGTTTTGCAACAACAGTAGATAGAGATGTAAGTAAATGTATTGCTAGAACTTGTGATTACACTTACCCTAATGTTTATTTGATATAGAATCATAGAATATGATATGACTGTGTTTAGTTTGTTTTTCCCAAAATGTGGTTAATGTGTTTGAGCCCTGTGTGTAAGGTCACCCTGAAATACCTTAACTCATTGGCTAATCCAAACTAGACCTAATACTGAGTATATCTCAGTGTTACTGAGTGTAGCCGTACTCCAGTAGGCATTGGGAGGGTAGATAGCAGGGTGTGTCTTGCTGCTGTATAAAAGACAGGTAGCAGATTTAGCTCATCCCTTACTGTACACAAGGAAGCTGACATTGAAAGAGCCCCTGTATGTGCTCGTGAGCATTGTAAATGCTTCTTGGAGTAACACCAGTTAACTGTGAGGGATAAAATCCTTAATCGACTGCTTTTGCTCCAAGGCTCATGGAAATATTTGTGTTTGTTTTGGTTTTAATTTCATTTTCATCATTGTCAGAGTGGCAGAAAGAGATAATGCATTTCACACAGTGTTTAGAAAGAACAATGAGTTCAGAATCACTACAGGCTGAATATAATTTTAACTAGCATGCTGGTGTCAGCTGTGTTTGCGTTGTGGCTTGTGTGCCTTTTTTCCAAGAAGGGGACAATTTCTGGGGACAACTGCATCTTTTTATTTGTGCCATAGGCCTCTAAGCAGCTGCTGTGAGAATGAGTGGCCTTTTTATATTGGTTTTTGTATTGTTTTGTTTGCTTGTGCCTTTTGGGGGGCTGCTGTGGGGAGGAAGGCTCTTCCAAAATGGCAAGGAGAATTGTCATTTTGGGTTGTTAAAGTACTTCAAGGAGGTCA
This sequence comes from Amazona ochrocephala, assembly GCA_039720435.1. NCBI lineage: Eukaryota > Metazoa > Chordata > Aves > Psittaciformes > Psittacidae > Amazona > Amazona ochrocephala. The sequence goes on from CM077878.1 coordinate 125,950,194, forward strand.
GTGGGAAAGGCAATGCAACCACTTTATATTACTTAACACGAAATAGACTATGGTTTTGCATTACCACTACTCTGTGCTCTCAGTAACCAAAAGATTCGCTATTGATCTCTGAGGGTGTGCTGACTTGAGCACATGCCACTGATTGTAGGATGCACTTTGGAGATTTTTCCCTGCTGGTGATCCTTGCCCTCATCCTAAATATGAATCCGTATATACTTGTGCATGTATGTACGTATCTAAAAGAAATTAGGAGGTTATACCTGAAACAATGATTTGACATCAGACCAGATCAAAAATCTCAGTAAGCTATTCTGTCTGTAATGCATTATAAATTCAGTCAACTGTTTTGATGTATGTGCTAACAGTATAGAAAGATGGGAAGCCTTCCACTTTGGAAATAAACCAGGTGCTTTATTTATATGTTTAGAAGACCAGTTAGCTTTAATATCTGCTTTTCAAAGTCTTTGAAATGTCTGAAGTATCTTTGAATTCTGCCCAAACTAATGATTGATGCATTAGGACTAAGGATAAGTTTTCAGTATTTGGAATGTGCGATGGCTGCATCTTACTACACACAGAAAATGAAAGAAAGAGTGGTTAACTTGCATCTGAAACTGTTACTGTATCTTGTATACTCATGTAAAACAGCATTTGAATTTCTTGTTCAGAATCTGGTGGTAATGTTACTCCTTTACACATTTCAAGGGACGTAGGTCTGTTCGGTACGGAGACTTTCAGTACTGCGATCAAGCAAAATCAGTCATAGTGGTAAGTAAAATTGTCTACTTGTTTGCCTCAGCTTTGCCTCAGTATGCATAGTAGAGGTATGAAAATACAGGTTGAGGCTCTGGTTTTATTTGTCTGCTCTGGTCTACCTTGCAACCAAAATAATTTCCTAAAAAGAAGTTCCTAGACAACTTTTCCCATTGGTAAACAGAGCGTGATCAGGAACTTCAAATGTCTTCTTTCAGAACTGCATGTCAGTTCAGATCAGTGAAGTTAAACTCTTCTAGTTTTACTCCTATAGCATGAAGTTATTTGTGCCTTTTCACAGTTAATGGAAATTGTTAATGGAAACTGACTGAATCCAAGCGTGAAACTACAAATACCCTTTCATTTTGTGTGTGTGTATGTGTATTATCTGTATATTACAAAGTTCTTCCATGTAAGAACATGGCAATAATATTTTCTACTCAATTTTTCTTGAACTGCTTCAGAGCAGTACTTAATCACATGAAATAGATGTGTAGTAGTATCCTACTACTGAAAAACAAGTACTGCAACTAGTTACTGGCCTTATACTTCTTTTGACAACATTAACATATCTGTAAAGATAAAGTTGTGCAATGTTTTTAACTTGCCACTTATGCAAAGAACAAAGGGCTTTGATGTGTAATGTCTAACGATTAAGGTTTGTAACGCAGAGATGAGGGGAAATACTTTTTCTTGCTTTAACTCTGTGTGTTTTAATTTGTAGTTTTGAAAATAGCCTATGGGCAATCAGTTTCTTTCCTTGGTGTGTGACTTGCGTGTCATGGGAGGAACAAATGTGCATGGCTATGTTAGGTTCTGTGGACCTGCTTATCAGTAAAACGCAGCAGAGCAGTGTGTACATTGATAAGAGGCCAAGAGTGGAAAATGGATTGGCCTAAATGTGTTGATACTGCATGAAATAAGGTCCTTGAAATATTAATAGGTTAAACAAAGTTTGGACTTTCTTGGTTTTGTTGCTTCCCTATGTAGGTGTTAGTAATTACAGTATGTATTGTTATTAAAATACTGAAATTAATCATAGGAATGCTTTGTTTCTGTACAGAAATGTATGCTAGTCCTCACTTATATGCTTTACATCCTTTTTCTTTTTAAGAGAAATACCAGTCGTCAGACAAAGCCATTGAAAGTACAAGTTATGCATTCGTCTATTGTTGCCCATCAGAGCTTTGGTCTGAAGCTCCTAACGTGGCTTGGCAGTGTTATTGGATATTCAGGTGGGCAAATTTGAACTTGCTTGAGATAAGTTAGAGAATATTTGTGAGGGAAGCTGAATTCCTAAAGCAGTTTTATCTGCTTCTTTCTGATATGTAATATATAAGGCAAAGCTATTAATAACTTGTCAGACTTCATTCTGTTTTCTCTTACTGGAATGCTGGTCTGCCTTCTAACCTGCATATGAAAGTGCTACCAGTCTTGGTCTTCTCTGGTGCTGTTTTATGTTTGGCTGCTGTTGAGCAGGAGCTGAGAATCACTGTCAAATGCTGGATGCCAACGAGCTATTTTTTTCACTCCCTAGTTCTTTTGAAATGGATGCAGTAAGCTGAATATTTTCCTGATTAATTATATTTACCTGGTTAGATAAACCAAAAGTATTCAAAAGTAATACATCTGTAAATGTTAACAAGAAGCATCAGGAAAACATGCTCAGCTGTAATATTGCATGTATGTTCTACATAGGTTTCTTCAGAGATTATATGTTTTATTAGACTGATAGTGAAAAACTAGCCAGGATTCCAGGCGTAGGATCTCTATTTGAGGTAATCTTTTTGAAAGAGAAGTTGTTTATGTTGGTATAAGTTTATTTTTAAAGATACATAAACTTCTGAAGGGTTATGGTTGCATCTTTTTAAGTATTTGCCAGTGTTGCTAGCAAATAATAGGTATTAATAGAAAGGAGTGACATAAAGATATTTAATTTCTAAAGTAATTTTTCCTTTCAGTGTAATGTGTAGGCAGGCACTGTCTTTCTCATCTTCCTTAAGCCTAGATTTGTGCCATGTCATTTGTGCCACGTGCCAAAGTCACTAATTTTCAGCACTAAATTACAGCTGTAAAAAAGTAAGTTGAATATGTTAATGGAGTATAAAGTACAGATGAAAGCATTGAATATATGCTTTGATTTGTGTGTGTGGTGTTTCTGAACTTTTGCAGAGTTCACTTCATTAAATGTAGTGTCCTTTATGATTCAGAAGGGCAAAACTAAGGTTTGATGGTAAGCAGTGTGCATACGTTTTGTCTGTGATCTATGTGCTGAGCTACTTGAAACGCCTCACACCTTGTGATGCAGACTTGCAGTGTGCTCTGGAGCCTGGTTTTGTGAAATGCGCTCTTGCAAAAGTTGGTTTCCCTTAGCTTTTTAACAAATGCCCCCAAACATCTAGATTCTGTTACTGCTTGGTGTGCTCTTGTAGCCACATGGCCAGTAGTATCCTAGGGTGTATCAGGAGGAGGCCACAGGTTGAGGGAGGTGATTCTCCCACTCTGCTGACCCTGGTGAGGCCACATCTGTGTCCAGTTGTGGGCTTCTCAGTACAAGACGGACAAGGAGCTGCTGGAGAGGGTCCAGAGGAGGCCGCAAGGATGCTCAGGGGTGTGGAGCATCTCTCTTATGAGCAGAGATTGCAGGAGCTAGGCCTGGTTAGTGGAGAGAAGAGCAGCCTGAGAGGGGATCTCATCAATGTGCCAGCAACAGGACGAGGAGCAATGGCCATGAACTGAACCACAACAAGAGTCACCTCAACACGAGGAAGAACTTCCTTACGTGGGGGTGGCAGAGCACTGGCACAGGCTGCCCAGGGGGCTGTGGAGTCTCCCTCTCTGGAGCCATCCCAAACCCGCCTGGACACGTTCCTGTGTGCCCTGCTCTGAGTGGCCCTGCCTTTGCAGGGGTTGGACTGGATGATCTCCAGAGGACCTTCCAACACTGGTGGTGCTGGGGTTCTGTGATCTGCAAGATAGGGTGACAGAATTACACTGCTTAGATGGTTGCATTTAAATGTCCCTGAACAAATGGCATTGGCAGGTGGATGGGTCTTCTGCTGTGCCACAAATTTAGGTTGAATGATTGTTGTGAAATGAGCATCAGACTCTTGTCTGTGAATAAAGTGAAAAACCTTACTTTGGAACTTTGTCACAAGCTTGACTACCACATTCGTTCTAGCAAGTGTCAGTTCTTCAGTAATAAGTATCTGTTGTACAATAAAGGAGTTTCCATTGATTTGTTACCCTTCGTAACAGTGGTTGGAATTGAACTCCGCAAGGGAGAAATAACCCCGAAACTGCTGTAGGAGTTTACAGGCTGTCTAGAACTGCACATTGTATGGTGCACATGGCACTAAGCCACTGTCAGCCTGAGAGAAGCTGAGGTGGCTCAACAGAGAGCAGGAATAAGGGCATGTAAGTCATGGAGCTGTGTCAGTGACTACATATCACCTGCAGCACAAAGTGAGGTTGAACACTGCTCTGAATATGTCTGTGTTGAGTTCTGTTGCTGAGGGAGGCTTCCTTGCAAGCATATAATTATTTACATGGTCATATAATAACAATTATTACTACTTTCCACTAGAAGAAAAGAGCTTTATATAATGGCAGCTAGTAGGTGTAAATTAAAAACCTCATGGGTGTCTGAGTCATTTCATGTATGAATTCTGTTTTCCTTTTGATAGGACTCTCAACAGGAAAAATACCTTAGAAAATTAGTCTGTTGTATAATTATTCTATCAGTAAGCAAGCAGTGCTTTGAAGAAAGCACATTCTCATTTGCTAACTTTGAAACAAATGGTTGGTTGGCATTTTTCCACAAGGTTCCAAATGTTCGTAAGGTTAATGTGAAACCTGCAAGGTATAAAATATGTGTTTTTCCTGGCAAAATCTAAGCAGTGTTACTGAGTTGGCAAGGAAAAGAGGGTTCTATGGTGTCTACTGTGTCTTATGAAAATTGCAGTATGCCAAAATGCACAAGTTTGTGTAACTATAAGTAATTTGTATCATTTCTCTTCATTAAAGATGGCCTTCGTCGAATACTGTGTCAGGTTGGTTTACAAGAGGGGCCAGATGGTGAAAATTCTTCTCTTGTGGACAAGCTGATGCTGTATGATTCTAAGCTGTGGAAAGGTGAGTTTTCTCAAGCTTCTGGAAAATACTAAAGAATGCTATGCATGAAAGTTCTCCCTTTACTGTAGCTGCTAATATTTGATTATTTTTACTGTGGTGTATTATGGACAGAATTGCCTGACTTGTTATAATCTGTCCCTTCATGATGCACTGCAAATATATTGAAGACAAGAACATAGGGAGACCATTTGTAGCTGTAGTTGGTGTTAAATCTCATTGTTCCAGGGAGTCTGAAATTAAGCCTAACTTAGAGTCATAGAATCAACCAGGTTGGAAAAGCCCTTTAAGCTCATCCAGTCCAACCATTCCCCAGCGCTGCCAAGGCCACCACTAACCCATGGCACTGAGGGCCTCGTCTACACGGTGTATGAACACTTGCAGGGACGGTGACTCTAGCACTGCCCTGGGCAGCCTGTGCCAATGCCTGAGCACCCTCTGGGGAAGGAATACGCAGATGACAGTGGAACTAGATGATCTTAAGGTCCTTTCCAACCCAAACCATTGTATGATTCTATGATGTGAGTTTCCCTGCTTTATAGGAACTCAGCTGCTATATCGTATTGACCAAAATGCCTCTCTTTAAGGTGTAGAACAGAAGTTTTCTGCTTTGACTTGGGTTTGTGTTCACGAGGGATTCTTAAGTGTTCTGTGCAAATTCAGTGCAAATTATTTCTGTTCTCTTATTTTAGAGCCTTTAAAAGTTTATAAGTCTGGTGATCCAGTGGTATTGGCTAGAAAGTTGTAATGTAGAGGAAGGAGAGGAAGTAGTTGATTTCATTTCCCTCATGGATTCTGGGTCTGATTTGATATCCTGAAAGGGCACGTAAGGCTAGGTGCAAGGAAGAGAAGCACAAAGAGAAGGCAAAGAATGGTGCAATGTACAAGTCTTTTCCTTGTTTAAACATGAATCCAGTCATTTGAAGATTGGTACCCTCCCCCCAGTATCTTGTTGTTCTTCAGTTCTGTGGTACAGATACCCTCCTACAGAGTAGTGACATCTCTTTGTGGTCTGTCCTGGGAACTTCTTGGAGCAGCAAGAAAAGAAGTAAAGTGGAGAATGGACTTCTGTCTTGGGTGAATGAATTTCTGGCACTCAGGTTTTTGGGGGTTTAATTGGGTTTTTTTGACCACAAATTTGGTGATACAAGAGGTACTGTTTCTGTGAGCATTTACATTACAATGGTTTTAATAAAGGTTTTGTTCGGATCATGTCTTTTTACATAAGCAAGGAGTAATTTGCATTTCTATTTCAAAATCAGTATTTCTCTACTTTTTCATGTTATTTCTAGTTACTCTGTATTAGGGAAATAGTGTAATGGCTTTTGACTATAAGGTGACCTACAGAAAGAAATGGTACATGCGTGCATGTATTTCCAAGCTACATAAGGCAGTTCCCGTTTGTATTGATGCTGTTCAGACAGACAAGAAATTCAGAGCTAGCTAAGCTGATTCTTTTGCAGGTTGTTCACAGCTAGCAAAAGTTATTGCAGTTCCCAGGGCATCCTTTAATAATATGCTTCTTTCTTACCTCAGGCCATCCAAATCCACTGTTTTTCCTTAGGAATAGAGTTCTGTTCTTGTTTGCCTGACTTGCCTTATATTTGAAGGTTTATGTTCCCATTCAACAGCTCAGTGTTCTCTTATGCCGGTGTAATAAAGGACATTGCTTGATGACTTTTGTGCCATGTATTCTTCTTCATCCTTTGCTACCACCTGATTTACTTCATCAAAGTAGTTTCTGCTCTAAAAAGCACACTTATACTTCATCCTGTAAGATTTTCCTTACCTCATGCTGTAAAACCTTTGCTTTTTTAAGTGCTTCCATGTTGACAGGAAGTAGTGACGTGCAATGTTTCGTTCATTTTTCTTGACAGGAGCAAGAAATGTGTATCACCAGTTGTTCATGAGCAGCCTGCTTATGGATTTGAAATACAAGAAACTTTTTGCTATCCGCTTTGCAAGAGTAAGTATCTTTCTTAAAAAGAGCCAATAAAATGCTTAAGCTGTGTAGTGAAGAGAGTTTAGTTAGCATCCAGTGCTTCAAATGAATTGTTATCCAAACTTTTTTCCCTTTATTTTGAAATGGGAAGTTGAAATGTAATGCTGACTACCTATTTCTATCTTCAAAATGTTAGCGATAATGGCATCTCATCTCCTGGGAAGAAAATGGCCTTTCCAGGCTCTCCAGAACTAAAGCAGTTCAGATGTTTTTGTCTTCACCATCAACTATGCAGGCCATTGCTTCTTGAGAGCTAATCGCTTCTCATTGTGTAAGCTGTTAGAGCGCTACTCAGAAATAGCGCTGAAACTTAGTTATGCTGATCAGTATTTTTGCAGCAACGAGTATTTGAAATGCTTTAAATGAGCACTGCAAATTTCTGCGCACTCTGCTGAAGACGAATCACTTTTTGAGTAGAAAATAAAGCATTAGCGTTTGTTGTGAAGATCAGTGAGCAGGTCTCACATGTGAGCAGATGAAACTGTCATGTTCTTTGTACAAAATACATGTATAATAATCCCTAAGAGCTTCTCTTCCCTTTATCATGGCATTAAAGTTTCCCCGAGCAGACATTTAAATTCAAAACTCAGGTCAGTGTGGATTAGAGGTGAATTTCCCCTTGTTGTTTAGAATTACCGGCAGTTGCAGAGAGATTATATGGAGGATGATCACGAACGGGCAGTATCGGTGGCTGCTCTGTCTGTCCAACTCTTCACTGTACCTACTCTGGTGAGTAGTGCCTGTCTTTCTTTTAAAAACTGATAGTTGGCACTCCTTGCCTTTTTTTGCCTCCTTCTTAATAGAACTATGAGCGATTGCAGAGTGATTTTATGAAAGATGACCACGACAGAGAGTTCTCAATTGCTGACCTCTCGATACAGATATTCACAGTGCCTTCTCTTGTAAGTACTAAAAGACCAAAAAAGGAAATCTTTCTTTGTTGAAAGCCACTCGAGGTTCTTGAATCAAGACTGCAGATTTCTGTAACGTTACTTTGGAAATTATAATATGTGGAATAATAATTGAATGTCATAGGGGGACTCTTCATCAGGGACTGCAGTGATAGGACAAGGGGTGATGGGTTCAAACTGAAACAGGGCAAATTCAGGTTAGATCTAAGGCAGAAGTTCTTCCCTGTGAGGGTGCTGAGGCGCTGGCACAGGGTGCCCAGAGAAGCTGTGGCTGCTCCATCCCTGGCAGTGTTGAAGGCCAGGTTGGACACAGGGGCTTGGAGCAACCTGCTCTAGTGGAAGGTGCCCCTGCCCGTGGCAGGGGGTTGGAACTGGATGATCTTGAGGTCCTTCCCAACCCAAACCAGTCAGTGATTTTATGAGATGCAAGGCACTGCTGCTGCCCAGCAGTCAGACTGTTTACATACATTACTATGGGTTTAGAAGTTAAAGTGTTCAGCATGGCCAGGTCTGAGTTCCCAGAGTGGGCTGGGTATTTTGGGGGTTTATGTTTTTCTTTTACCTTTTTCTATGAAGGTACTTAAATGGTTATTTAGATACAGTCAAACATGTAAATTCCTCATCATACTGAGCAACGGTTACTGCTTGTAGGAGTCTACACTGTAGCTTGCATATCGTGGTTTCGGAACATACCATTCTGGGGCAGTTTTATACATGATCCACTTTACATTAACTTACCAATCAACACAAGTGCAAGTAACACTTGTCTCATTGTATTTCCTACTTCCTATGGCACTTCTAGACTTGGGTGATGCCTTCTTTCAGGTTTCTAGTTACTTTCTCTTGCAGTGCTTCAGGTACTGTTGCATCTCACAGCTCACTAGCTCTGCTGGTCTTTCACCAGCTTCTCCTTGTTTTGGGAAATGTCTTTATTTGCTCCAGTCTCCAATAAGTCTGTCTTTGCTTGTATTACAAACTGAACAAATGAAACTTTGGAACTAGACTGAAAAGTGTGATTTCATAGCCAGAATTGTTCAAAAATGAATGCTTCTGAATCCTTCCAAATTGACCCAGCTTAATTGAGCTCTCCAATTCAATAGTAGCATGGTAGTTAGGATCCCATGGCAGTTATGATCCTGAGCAAAGCTGATTTCAAGTTTCCTGCGGGTGGATGTTATTCATGGGAATTCAACAGGACAGCAAGATTTTGTTTCCATGGGTCAGGGCAATAGTGTGTTGCCTCTTCTTATCTTCATGCTGCCAATAGAATGTTGCCCATATTCAGACTTCCAGTTAGACTTAACCAACTGTTACTCAACTAGTTATGGTATTATTTTTTCCTTTGGCAGATGGGTGGTGTAATACATGCACTGATACATTGCTTTTTTAAAAGGAGTTTCCTTGGAGGAGAATAATTGCAATGTCCCTCTACTTGTTTTCTATTTCAGAAACATGCAAAAGCAGGAAAGCCAATTTGGTTTGGACTGTTTTGTAGGATAGAATAGACTCATGACATGAAAACGATGATAAGCTCCTACCACATAATTTTTATCTATTTATACATATTTTAGACATTTCTGTATATTCTTTCTTAATAAGTTGAAGAATGTAAAACCGCCCCATGCCTGCAGGAGCATTTTCAGTCTGATCTCAGTAATTTAACTGTTTGAGCTCTCAAGTAACTGAGGTTTTTTGGCGTGAGAGAGGGTGGGTGGTTGTATTGGTGGTGATTTTGTGTGGGGAAAATCTTAGCCATTGGATTTTATCCCACCCACCCCCACAGTAGCATTTTAGAAACTGTGTTTTGGAGTCTCATTGGCAACTGTAGAACCCAGCAGCTCTAGTCAATGAGCACAGTGTCATTGAGGTTGATCAGAGTAGCCATGAAGTGAAATTCTCCTGAGATCCAAGAACTGCAAGACTCATCCCACTTACCTTGGTGAACCAACAGTATGGGGGAGTTCTGGAAGAGCTCACGAGTGGGGGGTGGCAGTAACTTCTTAGTGCCCCCTACTCTGTTGTCAGGTTGGGTTGGATTAGATTGCGTCTGGAGGATGATTGTCAGGCTTTGTGATCCCTGTTTCCTGCAAGATTGATGTATGCAGTAGCTTTTGGGGAGAATTTTAAGTAATTTGATGTGATTTCCATGTGGAAATTGCACTATACAGTTCCTTAGTAGTTTGGAAGATGCTCCGCAGGGCTTGATGGTTTGTGAACAGAACTGTCACTCCCCTAAAGGGGTCATACTTCAGTTACGAGAGAGGAGACAGCACATACTTAAAGGGAGGTACAAGTTAATTATAAGACACATAATAACATATGCCTTGTGTCATAATTATGTAGGTTAGCAGGAGCCTAACCATAGTCAAACTTCTGTGCAGAAGGGATCTGAAGAAAGAGATCTGGATTATGGTTATTTCTGGCTAGATGACATTTTTCTTCTGTGAATGTTTGGAAGATTGGCTTTCAGCATGTTCTGGTTTAATTACCGATTTAACTCTTTTGGATGAAAATTCCTGTATTTGATAAGCTTCATGGTGCAGTGTGACACTGTTGGTTAGTTGTATCTGTTAATTACACCAAATTTCAATGTACTTTGGCATAGGCTCGAATGTTAATAACAGAAGAAAATCTCATGACCACTATCATCAAAACCTTTATGGACCACTTAAGGCACCGTGACATCCAAGGCAGGTTTCAGTTTGAACGTTACACTGCTCTGCAGGCTTTCAAATTCAGGCGTGTTCAGAGCCTTATTTTGGATCTCAAGTAAGTATCTTGCATATTAACTACGTGCTGATTTGATCAATTGAGCACTTAAGAAGAAAACCATAATTAACACTTGCATCTTTTTTGATGTACCCAGGTATGTGTTGATAAGTAAGCCAACCGAGTGGTCAGATGACTTGAGGCAAAAGTTCCTGGAGGGTTTTGATGCCTTCTTAGAATTACTCAAGTGTATGCAGGTATGTAAATCTATGAATTCCAGAATCTTGCAAAACTAAAGCAGAAAGATAGCTATCATGAGAGAGAAGTGGAAGGAACTTAGTGTACTCTCACTTTTGTAACCAGTGCAGTATAAATTTTGGAGCCATCATGTTTTCCTGAAACGGAACATCTCACCTAACTCTTTTCAATGTAGCTTGTTGCAGAGGGCAATAAAAAGGAAGAGCAGATCAAAAAGAAAAATGGCATTTTGGGCTTATTGTGCAGTTTTAGAGGCAGACTAAGACACAATTAATTGTGTGAGTGAAATCTGGTCCATCTTAACCAGCTATTCGCCCTCACAGTGAGAGCCCCAGTTACTACTTAAGTGTTAGTAGAGTTGCTCTGTGTATTGAAGAATATTCATTCCTGACACACAAAGCGATCTCTTCACTGTGTTTTATTCCCCACCCCCCAGCTTTTTCACATGCCGTGTTACCTTAAGAGGGGTATTTTAAAAGCAGTGCAGCTTTTACGAGGGCAGGTTGGCCTTATGATCGGTAATGTGTAAGTCAGAATCACTCCCATTTTTTAGTAGTTCAGTAGTCTACTTTTCTCAATACTTAGCTTAGTGTGTTTATGATAGTCTCTTGAATATGCTGTAAACCTCAGATCGTGCTGGTTTTATTTCTTCTTATGCCAAGAACTGATTAGGTGCCACAGCACTAGTCTTTATTCAGTATTTCACTGCATTTAACAGTACATCCCTAGAAAATATATTCAAAAAGCCCCACATTTAAGATAATACATGTATGCATACACTGTTGTACTGCTCATAATACTAAAATCTCTTCAGTTGTTAATAATAGAGTTCAAATCCGAAACCTTTCTTGTCCCAGTATTCTTCTCTTCCAATTCCTGATTCATTTTCTTGTTATTCTTTCAATGTGTATAATTCCTTTTTCAGATGGTCCTAAGCTTCTTTTTTCCTGTCGTAGCAGCGATATGTTTGTAAGGACAAGGAACCACTGTCTCACATTTAGGCTAATGTTGTCAGCATATTTCAGTGATACCTTGTTGAAATGGGTACTTCTTTTTGTTCTTAGGGTATGGATCCCATAACTCGTCAAGTAGGACAGCACATAGAAATGGAACCAGAATGGGAAGCAGCGTTTACATTGCAGATGAAATTAACGCTTGTTATTTCAATGATGCAGGACTGGTGTGCATTAGATGTAAGTTCCTTGTGAATTCTTTTTCCTTGTGGGTATCTGAAGGGGAAAAAACCCCAAACATTAATATGTAGAACACTTGAGCTAAACGCATAGCTACAGCATAAGCCAATATCAACTTCTCTGGGCAAGTGCAAATCTTTTCTGTATTTAAGCCCTTTTTTTATGGCCTGAACTGACCAATTCATAAGGAGGTGGCTAAGCTCTTTTAAAAACATTATAGAGAGAGTTCTGTCACACATCTGAAAGTTGTGATCATCACAACACTATCAGGTTATAATTTTCAGAGAAGAGGGAATAGTGGTGTTGGTCCTTGGTGTATAAAACACTGCCTGATTATAAATCATGGTTTTACCCCATAAATGTTTGAGGTTTTAGGAGTACAGAACTTCAGCATGGTAAAATATGGCAAGTGATCCTGGAATATTTGAACATTCTAGTTGGCTTCAATCTGTCACTGTTAGTTAATGTGCAGCTTTTACTACCCTGGCATGATCATTGCTCCGGAAGTTCCCATAATGTCAGTTACAGAAAGAACACCCAAAACCAGTGGGTGTTCTTCTAATCAGACATACTGGTATGAGTTTTTCAATCCGTTCCCCCGTAATTCAGCTCTTTTTGTTAGATTCCTTATCTTAATTTTGCAGGACTGTTAATAAAGGGAAAACCCCCAAACCCATTAGACATTTTCACATTGGCTGTATTGTTTTGCGGAGCTCTGGTTGTTTTTTCCTAATCTCTGCAAACTGCAATCTTTTTCTTTTAGGAAAAAGTGTTAATTGAAGCTTACAAGAAATGCCTGAATGTGTTGATGCAGTGTCATAGTGGTTTTACTGATGGAGAACAGCCGATTGTTCTCAGTATGTGTGGACATTCAGTGGAGACCATCAGATACTGTGTTTCTCAGGAAAAAGTTAGCATTCATCTCCCAGTTTCTCGTTTACTTGCAGGTATGAACTACTTTAAAATGGTTTAGGATATGTTGTATATGTGTGATTTGGTTTTTGTGTGGCCATAAGGAACCACACAGCAGTTGGTTAAAGACTGAACAAGATGTGTTTTGGCCTTTTTCTAGCTGTTTGATAGCCTCTGTCAAACAGAAGTCCTCTATCGTAAGGGCTGATGGAAAGGATGAGGTGTCGGTTATGATAATTTGTCCTAGTAGACCAAGGGCTCTTGGCTCTCACTGAGGGGACATGACAGAGTCAGGAGAGAGGCAAAAATCTCACTTGTACTGCAGGTCCTATACAGATACAATGGGGAAAGTGAAATTCTCCTCAAATGTATGCTTTGTAATATGTCTCTTCAGGAAATAGCTGTGTAGCTCCAGGGTGATAGATCTGCAGCCTTACTTGTAGCTGTGTGCAGAAAATGGTTACTAGTAAATGAGATGACCTTTGTTGCCCTATTCAAATGATATAAAATACTGTGTGTAATATTATGTATGGTTTTGTTTCATGTATTTATGTAGGCTTGCATGTTTTGCTGAGTAAAACTGAAGTGGCATATAAGTTTCCAGAGCTGCTACCCCTGGTATGTAATTAAATGTAGCATATTCATTAAATATAATTAATGCTGAATGTGGAATTGGTCATGTAAGTGTAGGATGTTAAAACAAAGGACCTTTTTGCTATGACTTCTACTGAGAGAGACTCTCTTTAATAGATAAAATTACCTCTTAAAAAGTGAATCCATAGGTACTAATGACTCGAGCATAAGCCATTGGTATTGCTTCCCTAAGTAACTTAAGACTTAAATTTAAGGTTTATATTTTGTTCTTTGTGCATTACCTTCTCTTGGTAGTAGAAATTCTTGGCAGGATCTGATCCCTTCTCCTTGGCCTAGGTTCTCATTCTGTTCCCCAGCTGTTCCTTGCTTCCTGCATGTTCTTATCGATACACTGTTTCTTTAAGGGAAGTTAAAAAGAATAAGATGAATTAAAAGAGAAAATATAACTGGGAGGAGAAATCTCAGTGTCTTTTGAAAGAAGAAGTACTTGACCTTCGAATGAGAGAAAGCAAATGACAGTGTTGTTTAATTGGTAATGTTCATGTTTTAAAATATGAAACCTGTCTTTAAGAATGAACTAAAGCCGTCGTGGAGTACTTCTATGGAGCAAAGACAGAATATAGGGTTGATTAACAAGCATAGATTCTGAATAGGCTCATTAAACACACATTTTGTAAGGGGTGTATGCGATTTGCTTCTCTTTTGTATCGCCAAACTCTTTTAATGTTCACAAATATCCTTCTCCATCCCCTTTTATTTTCTCTGTGTATATCAAAATACTGCATTTTTCTTAATGCAGAGTGAACTTAGCCCGCCTATGCTAATAGAACATCCTCTACGATGCCTAGTCCTTTGTGCTCAAGTGCATGCAGGGATGTGGAGGAGAAATGGGTTCTCTCTTGTTAATCAGGTAAGTGCATAGTAGCTGTAGAATGAGTGTTTTCTGTTAACTCCCCCAAGATAATTGCGGACCTGAACCTCACCCATGTAAACCGTGTGGAAGGCAATGGAAGGGAGGCATTTCTGCCTGCATTTGCATTTTTTGAATATTGGTGATGTTAAACGGGCCTTTGATTCCTTAGTCAGAAGTTACTTGTGTCAGGGCTGCAGCAGCGCTCAGTGAGCTTAGTGCTCTGTGCGTAAAGAAGCTGTAGTATAAGGCAGTTACTGCCTTGTTGCTGTTGGACAGTACTCAATAAAATGAAGTACAGAATTAATCTGTGCATCCTCAGTAATGCATTGACCACCGTCACATCGATATGTATCAAATATGAAAATATACACCATTAAGATTATTACTATTTATGTCTGTAAAGTAATTGGAATCCAAAGACCACACAGAAGTATTAGAACCAGCATAGAACTGAGTGTTTCTCAGCTTTTACCTCTCATACTTCTTTTGTACTGCTGGAGACTAGCTCCATCCATCACTAAACTTATGTTCTCTGTGTTTGTACAAATTAGGTCTTAGGTGTTTCAAGCATAACAGCTATAAAATGGGTACTGTAGTGTCAGTGCCACCCACCAGGGTGATAGTCTAAAGTGATTTTCTTAGTGAGACACAGATTAAAACAGAAATAGGATTTGGTTCTGTGAGGTGTTAACTTGGTTTATTTGCAAGAAACTTCTTTCCCTCCCACAAGCCCTCATCTTCACGAGATAATTGCATTGCCTGTGTACTAGGAGACTGAATTAAGCTTCTCAAACATATTCTGCCACTTTTGCCTCTTAACCTCAAGGGTATCTAATAAGGTGATGTCCTTTATTGTTATTATTAAAGTGAAAGGAGGTCTAGTTATGTACAGTTACAGCACTGCCCATATTACTGTAGGTATACATCAAATCTGGAATTTCAGCATAGCTTTTGATGGAGAAGTAGTCTCTGTGTTCATTTCCCCTGCTTGTCAGCATCTTGAAGACTAGAGCGTTGTTTAGTTTAGGTAATAAAGCTCTCATAGTCTGGAAGTCCCTTCTTTTTCCTTTGGCTATGGAGAGTTCATGTTCAGCCAGTTTCTTCTGGATGTTTTCCCAGAAGATAGGAAAGGCATCTGTATGTGTGGATTGTTAGTGTGAGGAAGAGAGGGGAGACATGCCTAGCTCTCTTCCATGTAATTCTGGTGAGAAATGATGCGTCTCTAGAAGAAGGTTCAGCATGCTGAAGGTTGTTCCCAGTTCCAGGTGGAAACCTCTTTATTTTTCCTTAGTTGTGGTAGACTCAGCCTTTCCCTCATTTTAGTGCCTTGACTGTGATGTTGCCACGGCTTGGTGTAGTACATGTTGAGTTCCCTCGCAGGACGCTTTAGCTTAAGAAGGGTTCTGTCACAATATGAACACTTTGTGAATCTGGCAATTCCTGAAAGCTTGTATCTCAAATAGTTAAAGAGCAATTCATGGAGCAAAGAAAGAGCATTTCTCCAACTGCAAGGGCTTTCACTCCTGTGAAGTTAAAAGAGTTCATTGCTAAACAAACAGATAGATTAAAATGAAGCCCAAGGAATGCCACAAGATTATTCTTCTAAGTGTATGCAATCTAGACATGTAACCCAGCCAGCAACTACGCTTGGTTTGTGCTATATTAAAATGCTTTTTGCATACAAATATGTGTCATTATTTTTCAAGCCACAGATTCGTATTTTGTTTGCTAATACTGTAGAACAAAGTCGATTTTTCCAGACTGAAAATAAGTTCTGATTAAATCAGTTTGTTAATGATTGTGGTTTTGGTTTTTTTTGTTTCAGATTTATTACTATCATAATGTGAAGTGCAGGAGGGAGATGTTTGACAAGGACATAGTAATGCTTCAGGTAACCACGTGTACCAGTTTGCACTTTGATCAAACATTTGAATTTGATTTTAGCTCCATCAGAACCTTTTAATGACAAGGAAACGAAGTCATTATTTGTGGGATTTGTTTTTAGACTGTTTAGGTACTATATACTAAGTGATATTATGTTGGCCCAGCAGGAACAGGATTGTAGAGACAAACTCAACCAACCAACAGTCTTTCATCAAATATTAATTAGAGTATTTGAGATAGAAGGAATAGCCCTGAGTATTTTACACTTAAAAGGGCGTAGAAACTATTGATAGAGCATAGTATCCTGTTTGTCAAACATGCTGTCACTTGTATTATTAGAGTCCAAAGAGAGTAAATGGAAGTAACTAAATCTTCATGCCCAGGATAGAGAGAGGAGTGAATGTCATAAAGAATATACTGTGAACATGGTTTACAAATATACAAACACACTATAACAACACCCTGTTGTCCTATCTTCTGTTTCTAATCATTTTTTTCTTTAATAGACAGGTGTGTCTATGATGGATCCAAATCACTTCTTGATGATCATGCTGAGTCGCTTTGAGCTTTATCAGATATTTAGTACTCCAGACTATGGCAAAAGATTTAGCACCGAAAATACTAACAAGGTATCTTCATTTCTACTGCAAGAGAAAATGTGCAACTTGGTGCTGTGCAAAACCTGTCCTGTTTCAGTTTTGTTTGACCAGTTTGAAATATACATAAATCCTTTCACCTGCTGAACTAGTAAATGTCAGAAACTCTTTTGCATCATTGAAGAAGTTTAAGTCAGTCGTGGCTGCATTTCACTGTAGCTTAATTTGGGAGTGCTAAGGGTGAAACCAGGCAATGTTTTGAAGCATTGAAAAAGTATTCTCAGCATATGGAATAATTCTTTTACCCTTGATAGAAAAATGTAAATTCTTTTGGTTTGTTTCGTTTCTTTTAATCCAGGACGTTGTTCAACAAAATAACACTCTTATAGAAGAGATGCTGTACCTCATTATAATGATTGTTGGTAAGCTCAGAATACCTTTCGTTATTTGTTATTAGTTTGGTTTCTTTAATGATCTGGAATGAGCATGCTTCGTTTGCATCTCAAGTTCAGTTCTGTTTTGAACTTCCTGTAGTTCTGATTTCTTTCTTAAGCGAAAAGCCTTGAAACCTCCTTAGATTAACATAGTGAATTTTTGAACACTGGGGGTGAACGCAAGTTTTCACAGAGGAGACTTATTTTCCAGTCTTTTTATATGTATATATATATATATATTATACTTACAGGTGAAAGATTCAGTCCTGGAATAGGACAGGTAAATGCAACAGATGAAATCAAACGAGAGATTATCCATCAACTGAGCATTAGGCCAATGGCTCACAGTGAATTGGTGAAAGCATTACCTGAAGATGTAAGTAACTTGTAGGGGGAGAAAGCAACTTCAACCTTATAAGACTGATTGCTGAAAATTTTTCTTATACAATCTTATGCCACTGGAATGGGAGCAACATAATTATGCTAAGAGCAAACTTAACATGAGTACAGATTAACAGTTGTCATGGAGAAGGTAGGAAAGAGCTATAGAATAAGAAACAGCATATGAAATGGGCAGGAACCTGAGAGCTGCTTCAGCTCTTTTCTCTTTTTAATACTGTCTCTTATCAGGCCATCTGGCTGGCAGTGTCTGCAGTCTATTTGTAAGCCATGAATAGATGTATGGAAGTGGGTTGTCGGAGCTGCACGAAAATACGTGTTATATTTTAAAGCCTAACAATAATTGAAAAGCCATGAATTGAGAGAGAGCATAATGACTTGTGGAACAGAAACGCTTAATTTCATGGACAGAAGCATTTAATCTGAATTCTGGTATGAGGGGCTTTGTAGGAGAGCATTATGGTTTTTTAAAAACACTTTAAGCTTGAATGGAAGACCAAACTGAGATTCAAGTTTGAGTTCTAAATTGTATTGTCAGTCTTAAATACTTTTCCCCTGGCCTGTTAATTGCTGTGAATATGTATTGCAGGAAGGGGATGGGAATATTAACAGTTAATTTGTGTGTGAAGTAGCACTGTACATATTTGAGCTGATTTCTCCTGCTCCCTTTTGTGGTTGTTTTACCATTTTACATTATTGGGTCTTTTTAGCTTTCCTAGGTTGGTTTCATTTTAAAGGGCAGGAAACCAGACATACTGACTGTATGTTCCTATATAAGCTAACTTAAAGGTTTTTCTTGTTACTGTGACATCCAAGTTTGTTATGACAGGGATAAAGCAGAAAAGACAGGCATTTAGTACATGATATTTTAACAATACTTTTGCAGAGATGGTATTCCTGAAGGTATTTTCACCTTAGATGCTTTTGTGTCCTCTTCAGTGCCTGTAAAATGTCTTCCTGCTACATTCCATTTGTGTACTTATCTAGCGTTGTCTGGTTTTGAATGTGTTTTATCCAAGCACTGCAGTAACATACTGTCTTGTCTTTTCACTCATTGTAGGAGAACAGAGAGACAGGAATGGAAAATGTGATTGAAGAAGTGGCATGTTTCAAGTATGTTTCCCTTAATTCTAATATTTCAACTTTGAAAGTGGAATATCTGAATCAGAGAAAACGAGAGAATAGAAGAAAGGGGGCTGTGTCGTGGTGTTTTCCCATGGCTTTACTCATGTGCATAATGCTTAATACTGTTGTTTATTTGATTTCTAGAATGCCTGTTGAGCAGTGGGGGTTTTTAGCTGTTTTACTTAACCGTTTATGCTCAGATGTTAACAATCAGTGAACATATTGTTTGGGTTGTTCTGGTTTCTTGTAGGAAGCCTGGGTTAACAGGCAGAGGGCTGTATGAATTAAAACCAGAATGTGCCAGGAGCTTCAATCTGTATTTCTATCACTTCTCAAGGGCAGAGCAATCAAAGGTAACTAATAATTTAACTGTCTGGGGTTTGGTTTGTCTTCTTGTGGTTTGCCTTTTTCCAGAGTTTGACGAGGTTTGAGGTGAAGAAGTATTATCAGCTGCTTAAAAGTTAGCTTTTAAAGTTAACTCATTTGTGAAAGTTAACAAAATTTGCCCAAGATTTTGCAGTGATTTCTGTGCCACCAGGTTCTGTGCCCTATACAGAGCTCCTGCGATCAGTGGACCTTCAGGAGCTTTTAAAAGAGTTCTTTTAAGTCCTGTTTTACTGAAAGTATTTAACCAAGTCTGTTCTTTTCACTTACCTTGATGGAAAATGCCATTTTAGCTCAGACTTGCCTTACAATTTTGGGCTAGAAAAAGAAACGAGGCTGGCTCAAGGTGAAAGGTTAATTTTGAAGTTGGGTGCCCTATTTTACAAGTAGATCTGAAGAAATGGAAGCTTTCTTGTTTTATTTAAGGCTGGGGAAAAGGGGAAAAACCAGCAACAATGTAACAGAGCATGAGTGCCTTTTGATTAGTTTTAGATTCGTATAGGTTCTTGAGATATATTGATGTTATTCTTTTTCAGGCTGAGGAAGCACAACGAAAGTTAAGAAGGCAGAACAGAGAAGATACAGGTATTTAATTCTCTTTGAGAGCAGATGGAAGCATCTGTCAAAGTGCATATTGCCCCAGTACTTAGACTAGCATCCTGTTCTTGGGCTAGCCAGAAACTGGGGTTGAAAATGTAGCAATTTCTGTTATGTCTCCCTGGTTATAGACATAAATCCGATCCATCAGGAAACCAGCCTTATGAAGGGCTTATTCCTTCGGCTTTTCTGTTATGTGCAAGCCATGTTGAATGCTGCAGCCTGTTGTCTGTAATACTGTTTAGCAACACTGTGAGGGTGCTGAGGCGCTGGCACAGGGTGCCCAGAGAAGCTGTGGCTGCCCCATCCCTGGCAGTGCTCAAGGCCAGGTTGGACACAGGGGCTTGGAACAGCCTGCTCTAATGGAAGGTATCCCTGCACATGGCAGGGCATTGGAACTGGGTGATCTTAAGTCTCTTTCCAACCCAAACCATTCTGTGATTCTGTAAGCAGCTGTATACTGTCTTTGCTTAAGTTTTTAAGCTCTCTGAAGTCAGCCATGTTATATGCGTGTTGCAAACTTGAGAGATGCTGAAATGTCACACAGATTTCCCTTTCAGCACTTCCACCACCAGCTCTTCCTCCTTTCTGCCCACTTTTTGCAAGTCTGGTGAATATTCTTCAATCTGATGTCATGCTGTGTATTATGGGAACTATACTGCAGTGGGCAGTAGAACACAATGGCTATGCGTGGTCAGAGTCCATGCTGCAAAGGGTATGTTTCCTTTCTTAAAATCATGCTATGCTAAAGGATGGAATGTGTAGTTTAGTTTTTAACATGGCTGTATAGGTTTGGGTTGTTTACTTGGTATCTAACATGCCCAGAATGCTCTGAATGAGAAGAAAGTTGTGTTTTCTGATATACAGGACTAGGGAAGCCCCTCTGCCTGCGATGTAGCCTAGTTTTCAAAGTAAGTGGAAGACAGAGGTGAATTTCCAATGGGATGCACAGGAGAGGGGAGAATTCTGCTTGAATCACTTGAAATCTTGTTGTGGTGTAGAACCAGTTTATCTGAGGTTATGCACATTGAGTAAAGCAGAGTGACTTTTATTCTTTATGTTCCTTTGCTTGTTTTCAGTGTAAGTTAAATCACTTTAGGGGGAAAAAAATGTCAAAACTACAGAAAAGAGTTTCCTAAGTTGAAAATGCATCAGCTCTGGGAAACCTAACTGAGCTCTTTGTTTTCCCTTATTTGTCTTGAGAAGCCTGGAGGGTTACTGCAGATTTTGTTGTCCATGATGGTCATTTTCTATGTGTGTAGAGAGAAGCGGTAAGCTGCCATCGGAGGGCCGTTCATATTGGTGGGGTTGTTGGTTTAGTGTTCAAACCCAAGCTTGTAAAGAACATTGATGGAATTTATCAATAACATTTTGCAGTGAACCACCAGCTTTGAAACTGAGTATCGATTTTTTGACAGTCAGTCTCATTGACTGTATATTCCCTTTTAGAGCTAAGCTGAAATTTCCATCAGCAATTCTGTCTTACACAAAAGTTGAAAATGGAGAAATACATCAGTATTATAAACAGAAATTAAAGACTGTAGTTTCATTTGGGTGATGTGAGAATGCCAGGCTTTGGGTAATGTTTCATTTTCGTACTTTGAATCTGAACTAAAATGTGCTCAGCCATTTGAGTACCTCTGTGGTGTTCTCCAAACTGTGCCATTCATTAGGGACCTTGCTCAGAAACTCATGGCACTTTGTACTCACTGGTGCTGTGCATTTGGACTGCGTCTTTCCCAAGTCAACCACTCTTGTCTTGGAAAGCATCATGCAAACGTTAACATGAGACATGTGAAAGAGGTGACCCATATCTGATAAGACCTTGTTAGATCGACGTGATAAACTGAGGAAATATTGACTGTTACTTCTTAAAAGAAATGGTGAAAGTATCCAGGCTCTGCTCAGGTTTTACCCCTTTTTCTGTGGATATTGAAGACTGCTTCATTTCAGGTTTCAGTGTTGATTCCGGACATTCAGTAGTGCTTTTTGTCTAGAATTTCCTGCCAATCTATATGGGGTCGCGTGATAGAGTTCACCACCAAGGTTTAAGTATTGCAGCTTTAAAATGCCATTCAGGCTACTTTAGCGCCAAAGAGGGTAATTTCCATTTTGAATTTCAAGGAGATTACAGACCTAAAAGGGAACATTATTTTGCAATGTGTTCCTGGAGTGTTTGAATAAATCTAATCATTTTAACTTGCCAGCTGAATTTTGTATGTAAAAAGGATTTAAAGTGCATCTTGCTACTGTCCAGAGGCTTGTGTTTGTAACATGCAATTGCTGGGGAGAAAGTGAAGAAGCATTGACTTCTTACTCACTAGACGGGACAGCAAGCAGAACAATACAAGTGGTAGAATGCGGAGGGGTTTTGTGTGACAAAGTGTCAAGACTTTGTAAGCAAACGCTGTTACTCCTGTGTAACAGAGCTTTGGAATGTTGTGTATGGAAATAAGTTCTACGTTCTTGCTATGTAATTTTGTGTATGACTTCCTTGTCTCTTAATGAATTACACAAAGTCGATGAAGAGATTATATGGATTCTTTAAGAAAAGAACTAAAACTTGTAATTTTTACCTAGGTTTTGCATTTGATTGGAATGGCACTACAAGAAGAAAAACAACATCTAGAGAATGTCAGTGAGGAGAATGTTGTAACATTTACCTTCACTCAGAAAATATCAAGTATGCCTTTCTTTTCAGATACATAGCAAATTTTACATCACCGAAAATGCAGTTATCCGTGGTTTATTGTTCTGAAACTGTATTTACGAGAAGAGTGTTACTTGTTTATCCATCAAAATTTTACCAAGTCAACTATGGATGGGTTTTGCCTATGACAGTAACAATAATAAGGCATTTCCTAGAGGAGAAATCCAAAAGTTAAATAATTCCCAGTAAATCTGATTCTTAGTATCTGTAAGTAGCATCTCAAGATGTATTGCTGTACAGGATCACATGCTCAAATTGGAACAACTGTGGTTGTGTTCTTCATCAGTCTTTTAATGTTGACTCTCCTTTGTTTCTTCTGACTAGTGCCTCTAGTTTTGTTAAGACATAAAAGCTGCTAAGACTCTTCCCTTTAAAATAGACGGGAGATAAAATATTGGAAGTTCTACGTGGCAGCTCCTATGATGAAAACAGCCAGGCAGTGCATAGGGTGCATGTCTTGTAGAAAACACAGTCAGTGAGCAAGGCTTTTGAGACTATTGCCTCTAACGTTTCAGGATTTAGAGGGTATTAATGAAAGTGCTTGCAAAGGGGGGAATGGAAGTTACGCATTGTGCTTATTGTTGAAGGAGTTCTTCAGCTGCTGAGCATACCCAAGGGTTGGGGTTTGGGTTTTGTTGTTTTTAATGTTAGTGAATGATTAGTTTGTCAGATAACAGTATAATCAATTGTGATTGTCATTTTTCTCAGGACCAGGAGAGGCACCACATAATTCCCCTAGTATACTTGCTATGCTAGAAACACTGCAAAATGCACCTCATCTGGAAGTGCATAAGGACATGATCAGATGGATATTGAAGGTAAATATTCTATTTTATGTAACTGCTGAAAATCATGGAAAGAAAGAGTTTTGACGCTTTCCTGATCATGTTGGGAAGGTTTCCTTATTTCATATATTGGTTTGTTGTGTACCTGCTTTCTTCCTCTTCTGGAATCCCAACACTGCATGTTGTCTGGCAGCATTAGACAGTTAAATTCACATGTCACGAACAAGTACATGTTGTTTTCTTCTTGCAGACTTTTAATACTATCAAGAAACTAAGAGAAAGCTCTTCTACGAGTCCTGTGGCTGAGACAGAAGGAAATGTAATGGAGGAGGTAAAAGCAAGCTGTAACAGTTAGCTGATCCAGGGCAGATCTGGGTTGTGACTAGCAAAGGGCTGTGTTTCTAATTGCAGCTTCAAATTAGAGATGGGAAATATCACTGATTCCTGAAATTCCGCCTCATGGATTTATAGATCAAGCTCATTTGTTTGAAAGACCTATTGGGAGAGTCCCTGGCCTATTTCCTTTGATTTGTAGATTGTAGTCCTCAAATCTTTTGCAAGTGTACTCCCTAGAACTGTTTGTAGTACTGATCACAGCATTTAATGAATCTGCTCTTCCTGTAATTTCAGCCTCCTTGGAAAGTTAAAAGAAATGGTGTCTGTATATTTTTGCCATGCTTATTCCAGATAAGCTCTACCAATTCATTTAGCTCGAGATGACCTTCTAGGTGCTACACAAAGACCTTGGAGCGTACAGCTAGTACAGAGGGAGAGCAGCGCTAGAGACAAGATGTGTCACTTGCTTTCCTTTTTATCTATCACAGAATCCCAGACCCATCAGTGTTGGAAGGGCCCTCTGGAGATCATCCAGTCCAACCCCTGTCAAGGCAGGGCTGCCCAGAGCAGGGCGCACAGGAGCGTGTCCAGGCAGGTTTGGGATAGCTCCAGAGAGGGAGACTCCACAGCCCCCTGGGCAGCCTGTTATGGATGTTTGAAAAGGGAAAAGAAATAAAAACCACACTTAAAGGTTGAGGGAGAAAGGTACCCTTCTGGATCTGCACAAAAGGGGGCACAAAATAGCTTTTTGGTGGACTTTTGTCTTTGTTCATGAGATTTTCTTTGTTTGGAGGTTAGTACAAGTTACACATAGCAGTAAGTAGAGTTGTCTGTTGCAACAAGGTTTAAAAAGTAACTGAGTGAGCAATATGATTTCAGAGCTCACGCGATAAGGACAAAGCTGAAAGGAAGAGGAAAGCTGAGATTGCCAGATTGCGCAGGGAGAAGATCATGGCCCAGATGTCTGAGATGCAGCGGCACTTCATTAATGAGAACAAAGAACTCTTTCAGCAGACTTTGGAGGAGCTCGATACCTCAACCTCTGGGGTGCATGAAAATAGGTAAAGCATTCTCATTTAAATTGTTTTTTCCTTTAACTTTGATACCAGATTATCCTATTGTGACTGCTTTAAAAAGTGCTTTTATTAGTCTCGATGGAAGACCATTCAGAAGTTTCTGAGACCAAAAGCAGCAGTAAATGGAATGATTTCCTCCTGCTTTCTGTCAAGATGGTGGGATAAATATTGATTCCTCCCTCATCCCATCCTCATAGTGCTCAACATAGGCAAATAATTTTTTGTATCAAGCTATTGAGTAAATTCTAATAACACTGAAAAGACCATTTGATAAAACATAGTAAATGGAAAATAGCTGATTATATGTTTGTTGAGGATCTGGAAGAAATTCTGCTCCTAGCTGAAAACGCAAATGGAAGCATGCTGATGGTTTTGTGGGGAAGTGGAGAGGGTTTTCAGAATCTGTGTCAGGCACTTACAGGATGGTGCTGATGGAGGGCTGCAGACACAGTTTCTGTGTTAAACTGTGTAGTACTGTTATGTTCTGTTTCTGGGGACACAGGAATTGTATACATGCCAAAAGTCTTTTTTGTCAGCATTTATCATGAAGCTCAAAAGCTCATTAATCACATTTGCAGTGTTTTCAAATCGTTTGCTCACTGGTGTTCTTTGAATATTCCAGCCCGGTAATTTCAGATGCAAAACTCACAGCCTTGGGACCAGAGCAAACCAGAGTAGCTGAACACAGACAGGTTGTTATGTGTATATTGTGTCAGGAGGAACAAGAAGTTAAAGTGGACAGCAGGGCTATGGTCCTGGCAGCATTTATTCAGCGATCAACTGTGTTGTCTAAAAATAGAAGCAAAATTACTCCAGACCCTGGTAAGTAGTGTTTAGAGTTGTTTTTAATATTAAGGAATGTCAAGTCACTGTAACAACCACCTGCTCTCCTTTTAGACAGTGGCCTCACCTTCTTGTGTTTAGTGTGTCATTGTGAATGACTTCATTATGATCAGTGGTAAAACTCCCATATATTTAGTGAGGTAGAAATGTGTATTCTAAATCACTTCAAGGCATTATCTAAATGTTCTGCCACAAATAATTGGAAGTAAATGGTTTAAAAACCCCTCTAAAAGCAGAAGTGTTTGTTCTTGAGCACCACCCTTAACGTTATAAAGAGAGGAGGTGTTGATGTAGTGCTGCAAAAGCACGAGATAGACCTTTCCTTCCTCTCAGTTACATGATCTGAAATGCCTCTTAGTGGTAATAAAAAACGCTTGGATTTAGTTGGTGAAACAGGTCCCAATGACCAGTGAACATTGTTACAAAGGTTTCTCTATAGTCTCTATGTAGAATCATAGAATCTATTTGGTTGGAAAAGACCTTTAAGATCAAGTCCAACCGTTGCCCAGCACTGCCAAGGCCACCACTAACCCATGGCACTGAGGCCTCATCTCCACGGTGTGTGAGCACTTGCAGGGACGGTGACTCCAGCACTGCCCTGGGCAGCCTGTGCCAATGCCTGAGCACCTCTGGGGAAGGAATTGTTCCTCAGCTCCATCTAAACCTCCCTGGTGCAGCTTGAGGCCGTTTCCTCTTGTCCCATCCCTTGTTCCTTGGGAGCAGAGCCCAGCCCCCTCCTGGCTCCATCCTCCTCTCAGGCACTTGTAGGGAGCGATCAGGTCCCCCTGAGCCTTCTCTTCTCCATCTGAACCCCCTCAGGTCCCTCAGCCGTTCCCCATCACACTGTGCTCCAGGCCCTGCACCAGCTCCGGTGCCCTTCTCTGGCCCCACTCCAGCACCTCAGTGTCTCTCTTGTAGTGAGGAGCCCAGAACTGAACACAGGATTCGAGGTGCGGGCTCACCAGTGCTCAGTGCAGGGGGACAATCACTGCCCTGGTCCAAACACAGAAAATTTCTGCACTCCATCATTTTGCACTCTCACTCTGAAGATCAGTGTTCTTGGACTCATTTTTCGATAGTGCTGAACCACCAAAACTGCAGGTAGATCTTGGGGAGTTTTACCACAGCCCAGTACCTCCAGAAGCTTGAGTGCAGTACATGCGCTCAAAACAAAATGATGTGATGCTCGTAAATGATCTCAATGTTGTGGATTAGTAATAGTTTTTATGCTTCATCAAATGAGTTACACTTTTGTCATAAAGTTTAATAATAACATAAATGTGTAACATTTATCTGTAGTTAAAACTTTTGATAACTATTTCAAAGTAGTTTGTTTTATTTTAAATACAGAAAAGTATGACCCATTATTCATGCATCCAGATCTGTCATGTGGAACACACACGGGTAGCTGTGGACATATTATGCATGCTCATTGTTGGCAAAGGTAAAAAGCTTTCTATCAGTTTTTAGTCTAAATAGCATGTCATACTATCAGTTTGCTTAATGGCAGTAATTTTAATGGCAAAATGAGTGGCATGGACTAAACTTTAAAGAATTTCATATAGCAATTAAACCAGCTTTCTGTTGGGGAAAACCAAGTAGTAATCATTATAATAGAATCATTGTAATAGTATTATAATACATACTGTAAACTTGTTCAGGAATTTTTCATTTACAATCTGTTGTCTTGGTAAAGAGGAATCCAAATCATAGAATGGTTTGTATTGGAAAGGACCTTATGATCATCTAGTCCCAACCCCACACATGGCAGCTTTCATTCTCTTTGTTTATCCCTATGCGTAATCCCCTATGGTGCACATAGAACACTGCAGCTCAGATTTGTGGAGGTTTTGTGTAGTTCAGTAATAAACATGTTCCTGCTGCTTCTTGTGCTCTCTACTGGAGTTTTAAATGAATACATTCCTTGCATTCTTAATTCCTTCTTCATGTTGAATTTGAAATAGAAACATCTGCTACCTAGTTCAAGTTCATCTTCAACATAAACCCAGTTTTATCTTTTCTTCTTAGTCTTTTTTTTATAAACCTTTTTTCAGTGATTTTTATTCTTTCATTTTTGGAGGGGGATAAACATGCTTAGTGCTACGTGATGCCAATGCCATATGACAAATGCAAACCACTCAAGCCTCTTGACTTTGATTAGGCCTTTGCTTTGGTCCTTGGCATGGACCTGCCATGTGTGTGAAGGTTGTTAGGAGTTCCCAGAGATTCTGTGGCCGTAACCATGCACAGGTTCGTGATCTTTGATATCACTCCTCACTGAAGATGTGTTTTGCATCTTCTTGTGTAGCTCATGTACAGTCCTGTGTGGTTGCCATTAACTCCTAAAAATGTCCTTAGGTGCCTGTATTCAGTCCAATTTTGGGTCATTGTCAGGCGTGCTCTAAACAGTCTCAGAGGAGTAGCAGTTAGGTTTAACAAAGCAGTGAATCCAGTTCCTTTTCATACAGATTTGGAGATCAGCCACCATTTCTTCCAGTTAGTGCTCTCTTGTGGCATGTAATGGAATAAGCACAGGGATAATGCTTCTGGCATCTCTCTTAAACCTTTATGTGTAACTGAGAGCTTTCAACTTTCTTTTTGCCTCTTCCTCTTACCCTTATTATCGTAAATAGAAATTGCTATAGCTGAGACCTAACAGCCCAGTGACCTTCAGCACTTCGGGGGATTTTGGCTGCCAAAAGCTGAGGATAGTCTGCAGTTAGTAATACTTTCTCAGTCACAGGGTAGAACTTTCTCCTTCCAATATATCTGGGAAAGGCGAAAGAGGGCCTTCATGGGAATTTATTCATCTGTATGTTAATGTTTTTATAATTTGCCACTAATATCTTGCTCTTTTCTAAAGGTATTTTGATGCCGTCCAAGCAAAAGAGCAACGAAGGCAACAAAGATTACGAGTACACACAAGTTACGATGTGGAAAATGGTGAATTCCTTTGCCCACTTTGTGAATGCTTAAGCAACACTGTTATTCCTCTGCTTCCTCCACCAAGGGTTTTATTTAACAGGTCTGTTGGCTTTACAGATATCCTCAGAAAACATAAAAACCAAAGTCCCACACCCCAAAACACCCTTTCAAGATGTTTATTGTCTTCTGTTTTGATAATCTCAAAGGGATTGCCTGACAGCTTATTTTGGTTTATGGACTTGACTTGATTATTGAATAGTATGGAATTTATAGAGTGTGAAGGAAGGGTAAAGTATAAGACCTGCAGGAGGAGAACTGAACATAGAGAAGTAGCACAGGAGAGATTGTTGAAAAGCACAAGAACGTGGGATGCCTATGAAGTACCAATTCAACATATAGTTTGTTTTTAACTCATGTGTGTGTTCTGTTTATATATTCTTGGACAGGTTAAACTTTTCAAGCCAACCAAACCTAACTCAGTGGATCAAAACAATATCCCAGCAAATAAAAGCACTGCATTTACTTCGACATGAAGATGGTGCAAGTAAGTCTGAAGAAATGTGTGTATCTGTATGTGACAATGTTACAGTATTCATGGAAAAGACCAAGTATTTAGTTCTACCACAGTGGAGTTAAGAAATGGTTGTGAAAGTGGTGAGAACAGCTTGGAATGTCAGTTTATGACTATATCCTCCTGCACCTTTTTATACTGCAGTAAGTACCTAGAGGTGAATAATCTGTGGTTTATTACTTCTTGTTTGTACAGGCAGTTCTGGTCATTCAGAAAAAATGGATCAGCTGCAATTACCTGAAGGATTTAGACCAGATTTCAAACCCAAGTATGTATTTCCATCGTAATAAATCATGAAAAATGAATCATGAAATGGTAACACGAAAATAAAGTGTGACTCCTGTGCTATACAGTCTCAATAATTAAGGAAAATATATGGGTTTTGCTTTAATTGGAAAACTTGATCCCATTATTATGATAATATTGAAGTCCAACCCACAAGTAGTAAATAATGCAGTAGAATTTCAGAGGTGAATGTGGTGAGCGCATAAGCAGAGATGCTGCAGTTGTATAGACATCAGGATTAAGCTTTGTTTCCATATTGCTTATAACTGGATGAAAGAGTCCTTTTATAGCTCAGCACTACAAGTAAAACCTGAAGACTGTGAAATGGAGAGTATGTTAATATGTAATTTCAGCTGTTATGTGGTGTTTGTGTTTGAGCCTCCCCTTCCTTGGCTTGAGGAGCAGCCATACCCCATTCTTTTAATTTAGCCCTAACTACATTATCTTTGAAGTGTGGATCTTCTTCCTACTAAAAATTGAGATCAGTTCCAGTCAAAGAATCAAAAAATAATTGGGGAGTGTATCTGTCACAGGGAAGAGGTTACAGAATCCCAGGTCCAAACAAAGGTACTGGAGTTCTCACTTAAACTTGAAAATCCAGGTGTTCAGCTATGGAGTAAATGCTCATTATTGGAAGTTCTATGCTGCCAATGGCGAAAATGATGAATTAGTAATACTGTCTTCGTTTCAGGAATCCTTATTCTGAGAGCATAAAAGAGATGTTAACAACTTTTGGTACAGCAACATACAAAGTAGGCTTGAAGGTTCATCCAAATGAAGAAGATCCACGTGTACCTATCATGTGTTGGGGAAGCTGTGCTTACACGATACAGACTATAGGTATTAATGTATTCATTTTGCTCCTTTCTATCTGAATTTTGGCATTTAGTTAAGTTCACACTGCTGAAATATACTGTGGGTTTGGTTTTTTTCCAGAACGGATTTTAGCTGATGAAGATAAACCGTTGTTTGGTCACTTACCTTGTCGACAGGTGAGGATCGAGTAGCAATTCCTCTCTGAATCAGTGGAAGAAAGAGGGAATTATGCTGCTTTCATGCAGAATATCTAAATTTTATGTTCCAGTTATGTGATAATTTTATTTGTTGGATACCACTGGTTCATCAATCAGTGTCTGATTATTCATCTACTTAACAATCAAATCTAGCAAAACCATTATATTTTGGGTTATTTTGCTGTAAATTCATAGTTTCTCATGGTAACAGTCAAAGTAAGAATACTGAAGGGAACTTGTGTATTTGCATACACATAAATATCTGTCATGTACTTAGATACTTAAACTGTAGCTGATGGGAGCAGTTTGAGGGGTCTGCTCCAATGCTGTAAGTCAAACCACCTTTTCATGTTGAGAAACTTCATTAACTGTGACCGTGTCTCTTTGTTTTTAAAGGATGACTGCCTTAAGTCATTAACAAGATTTGCAGCGGCTCACTGGACGGTTTCATCTCTTTCAGCGGTACAGGGTCACTTTTGTACTCTCTTAGCATGTAAGTTCACCACCTTATGCTGTTTTTTACAAGGAGATATAGAATAGTGCTTACGGAATGTTGTTAATCATGATTACAGGAAGGTTGTGTTATGCATTGGTTTCAAGTAATAAACCAAGAGCTGGTATTGTCACATTTCAAGAGAGGCATGGATATTTTGCTGTGAAGGAGTTCTGTTGATTGTTCCCAGCATTTCTATTGCTGACTTTAGATACCCAAAGCAAAGGAGAAGGAAGCAGGGTCCTTCAGAAAAGAAGGGTTACAGGTGGAACTGTAAAGAGGAGGAAATGGAGATTAGTGTAGTATTGAAAGGAAACAGGGTATTTGTAGAGGTCTATAATATATCTGCAAACTTATCCGCCTTTGAAAAGTAGGATCCATGATAAGGCAAAGCTTACTAAGTAATGTCATATATTGAGAATTTTAATGAGAACAGCCAGAATGTTCCAAGCTTGAAGCATTTGTAGGTGAAAAGTCTGAAGTTCAGCCTAACGCAGTAGTTACATGAGAGGGTTATTCTGAAAGGCCACTACAGCAGGCAAACTTTTCAAATGCATTCAGCCACTGAAATTACTAATAGGATTGATACCACCTTCTTCAGCAGCTCTATGGGGAAGAACTTAATTGACGTTAGTTTGTAGCAGTAATGATTGAGCAAGGTTCCATGTGAAACAGAAGAGAAAATGTTGCTGTTTGAGCCGAATGCTGTATATGATGTTCTGCATGGTTTGTGTTTTCTTGAAATCTTCAATCAATGTTTCTTTAAAGCTCCTCTTCCTTACAGGTGACAAAAGTTACTGCATTGCTTTTGTTTTTATGGAGGAAAAGTGTTTGCTGGTGTACTTTTCAAGACTAGGAGTAAGGAGAGATACAGTCTCCAATCAGTCAATATTCTGTGGAGGGGACATAAAGATAACTTAGGGAAGAAAAGTTGAGTTTTGGAAGTCCCATGCTCCGGTCGCATTTTTGATAGAAGCATTTTTCACACTTGTGGTTTGAGTTCTGTGGCTACCTGCTTACAGAAGGAAAAGCATTTGATATCGGAGTGGTGGTGGTATGTCTGCTAATAGAAGCAGCTTCAAGATATCACAGATTAAGGTTTTGGCCAGCAAGGCAGCAGTCTGCAACTGAATCATTTTTAAGTTATTATGATGAGACCATTCTTTACTGTAGTAGTATTTTAAACTTGGGAGCTTAATGCTTACATCTGTATTGTGAAACTATTCTCATAGCTGCACTTTTGCTCCTGTATTGTAAATCAGATTTTACTTGCAACTGTTCCGTGATTGTTACCTTAAATATGTTGTAACATTTTCAAGACAATTTAGGTTTGCTTTTAGATGGACTTGGGATTTAGGAATTTCTGTTTTGTGCTTTGGTTAATACTTTGTGGTAACTGTGAATGTGAACACTAGAGAGATGGAGAGACTGATACCTAGCTCTTTCTTAATCAGGGATAAAATAATGAATGTAAGAGACTCTTTAGCAATGTATTTTTGAGTCTGTCACACAGATGAGTTACATGAGGCATGAACCTTGTTTAGTCACAAGCTCTCTGGGTCAGAGCTTGAGGTACTATCTCATTTTATCTCCCACTGGGAACCACAGCAATGAAACAGAAGTCAATATGGGAGTAGTGACTGGCAGTATTTATTTTGTGATAGTTTCTTTGGCTTTGTTTCATGTCAATGCATTATAGTTAAGTAGGCAAAAGCCTTTTCCAGTAATATTGAAAAACTCTTGAATTCATGATTTTCTGGCCCAAATGGGCACATTCAAAGCATATAAACGAAGGACATGGCTCTGGTTTTATAACTGAAGTGCACTAAAACCTTGTAATGTCTAAATGTTTAATTAATAAGTTTATTTTTCTCTCCAAAATACTCAGCACTGGTGCCTAATGAAAAAAATGGAAGTCTTCCTTGCATACTTGATATTGACATGTTTCACTTATTGGTGAGTACTCCATCAGATACAGTAAGAATGCTTTCGTCCAGTAGGCACTATGTAAGAACTTAATTGGAAACTTCCTCTTTACCCTGGGTTAGGAACCTTTCAGAATGTTCAGGGGTTTAATATTCTTTCACTACTTAATACGATTTAAAGACTTTTTCATTTCAAGTACTCTTTATCTATAAATAAAAAGGGGGAAAACGAGGTAGAATGTGTATTCTCTGAATGTTAAAGCAAAAGAAAAACCCAAGCCCAGCCCTCTCACCAAACCACTAAACCTGAACAAAACAGCAGCAACAACAAAAGCACACCAAAACCAACCAAAACTCAACACCACCCCCAGAACCCCTTGATATAGTTACTCATTGTTCCCTTAAATTGTGGTTGGTTATTTAACTTCAAAATTAGCCTTAGGGGAGCTGCAGCACGAGCAGAGAAAACAGGTAGATTCAAAAAGAAAAAGCATATTCCAGCTTTCTTGTTTCCTTTTGCAGGTAAGCTTGGTGCTCTCTTTCCCTGCCATACACTGTCAGGAATTTTCAGGGGTTAGTCTTGGCACTGGAGATCTTCACCTGTTTCATCTTGTCACAATGGCACACATAATACAAATTTTACTTACCTCATCCACAGGTAATGCCACTTTCTTTCAGCTTTCAATGAAATAATTCCTCAGTTCTGTGTTTGGAAAGCACTGGGGTGCTATTGGTAAATCTGTGCAGTTTATAGTTGCAAAATACCGATGAATTCTGTTCATGAAAGTTCAGTCTTCTGTCTTTATTGCTTAACACTGCAGGCATTTTGGAGCATAGCTAATCATGAATCCTAGCTTTCCAAGTCATGTAGCAGCGTAGTATTGCAAAGACTTGGCTTAGGCGTTGTGTGATGTGTAAGTTGCGGTTAGCAAAGTAACCCATGTATCTCCTGGTAGGAGGAACTGGATAAGGTATGGTGTGCCAGAAGCAAAGAACTCCAAGCAGGTGTATTAAGAATCCCAACCGACTGAATATGTAAACCAGAACCTCTCTGGTGTTGACAGTTGCATAAACTTACCACGTAAGATGTGCAGCTGAAAGCCTTTTTCCAGTACATCATATTGTAGGCCAGTGGAATATTTCACTTAGTTTAGGCCTTTTTCTCAAAACTTGAAGAAATACATTCTTGTTGTAGAAACACTTATATATGAAAGTAACTTGCTTATTACTGCTTTCTTCTTCAGAAGAGAATGGCATGGATCAAGAAAACACTAACAGTGAAGAGGAAGTAGCTGTGCTTACACTGTATAAATTTCTTTACCAGTGTACAGGAAGGTAAAAGTGCAATGTTTTGATACATTTTATAATGCTTTCTCTCTCCTGAACTCAACATTAACTACAGACTGAATTCATATACTGATGCTGTCAAAAATGAGGTGTTTAACTTGGGAATTCATTCACCTGGTTTCATACCCACTGCTTCTAGAAGCAACTTCTTTTGAAGTAACTGTTTCTATCAGTTGCTGTGTTCATGAAGATACCTGCTCATGAGCATTATGCTGTGGAACAGTTTTTAGTCAGCTTGCAGATGTGTAGTATCTGGAATTGGCAGTGTCTGAGTACAGAAAACTTGGTGAGATCTGAAATGTCCATGCACAATTTTCCTTAATTTACTGTCCCAGTTGGTTTAGGTTTTATGAATCTCTATTTTGTTCTTTGTCTCGGGGTCAGCTGTGGAATAAACACTTGGTATAATGCTTACATCAGTTGAACATCAGTAATTTAATAGGAAATAGGACTGAAGACTTACTAAATGCAGCTGTCAAAGTGACATGATTTTTTGTTGTGTTCTCTTAAGTGCCTTGAAAGAGATTTCCTCAGGCTGGCACCTGTGGAGGAATCTAAAAGCTGGAATCATGCCTTTCCTGAGATGTTCTGCTTTGTTTTTCCATTACTTAAATGGAGTCCCAGCACCCTCAGAAATTCAAGGTAGTATCTGTTTTTTATTAAATCAGCTTTTCAATACAAATAAATTACATTTATACTCTCTTTTCTGAGCTGCTGAATGAATGAATGTGGGCTTGTTACCAGTGCAAAATCATGTCTGTGTAATGAAAAAGTAAAGAAAATATTGATTCCATTTAAAAATGTCTTTTTAACGTAGAGGCAAATGCCATTCTAGATTAAAACAGAAAGTGATGCTTTTCTGTTTAGAAGTGTCATTTCAATTATTTCAAATCTATTGATCACTGTTTTGAAATAAGATATGCTTTGCATTGGTTTCGTTTGAATCAGCATCCGCCAGCAACTTATGTCTCTCTATAAATATGCTGTTACATTACACCCCAAATAATTGATGTTAGTAACATAGTTTACTATCCTCCACGTATGGTGTATGTTGGGATAGAGTATGAACCTGAAGATGCTAATAATAAGTGGGTTCACGCTGCTTCAGGACTCCCATGCTGAAAACAGTTTGATGCTTGATGCTGAGCTAACATGATTCAGCTCCAGTCAGGAATATCTTTTTGACCTGGATCTTTTCTGTAGGATGTTTCCTTGACATTTGCCTTTGATTTTCTGTAACAAAGTTTCTCAAGTTCGTTGTCTGGACCAGTAGTGACCACTTGAGTTCTTTATGCTATGGGTACTCTAAAGATGAGGTCCAAAGTGCATATGAACTTCCAGACAACAGATCCAAAGGCCTTTAGAGAGCCGGCTATAGGAGAGGGGGAGAGGAAGGCTTTGCTTCACTTCTTTTACAATCCTCAAGTCCCAGGGGTTTGGATGGCCCTGCAGATCCCCACCACTGAGGGACATTCTGACAGTGGCCATGGCAATGGGTGTTTTGCTTTTCCTTCCCATTTCCTGCCCCAGGACCCACTGATCCCACAGCTGGCCTGTATTGCTCTTCTCTGATGTTTTACTGGGGGTTGCAAGATGGCAATTTACATGGGCATGAGAGGGAAGCGAGCACAGCTTTTATTGTAGTTCACTTTGTTATTCAGGAGCAAAAGTGGCTGTGCCATGGGGGAGGTACTGGTACTCTGTCCTGGAAGCTGGGAGAGCAGAGGCCCAGGGAGTCAAACCAATGGACTACTATGAATTATGGCCATCTGATGGTTGTGTCCTACATATTTTAGTAGAGTTTGGCATTGCAGGCATTGGCAATGTCTGTATTTCTGAGGCTGTGGTATACTGCCTGTCACAGTCTACCTGTCTCTGTGTCACAGTCTACCTGTCTCTGTGTCACAGTCTACAAGGAGCACGAAGTGGCCATTTAGTGCCTGACATTAGAGCAAAGACATACTAAGTCCTAAAGATCATTGAAACCTCTGTTGTGGTTTGTATATGACATGAAAAACAGGCTTAGGGGGGAAAGTTTGAGGAGGGTTGCTTTTTGGTGCAAGCAGCTGGCTGTCTGGTGCCTTTGCTGCCACTTTCGTACTTCATACCACATTTTGGGGGGAGGAACACAGTTGATTAAAAAACCAAGCAAGGATAGCTGTCCCATTATTTCGAGCTATATTTCATTTATTGTAGATAATACCATTTAAGAAAATGTAATGATAAGTATGCTTTTTCTTTCAGTCAATGGAACAAACCAGTTTGAACACTTATGTAGCTATCTTTGCTTGCCAAACAACCTCACCTGCCTTTTTCAAGAGAACAGTGAGATTCTGAACACGTTAATAGAAAGGTCAGTCCTGTTTATATGCTTAGCTTTAATAATACAAGGAACCCTGCACGAGAGTCATGGAAGCATTCTCCCAGGAGTGCATATCTAGAAGTGAATTATAGAAGTTGAAAAGCATTTGTGAAAGAAGTGCTTTGAAAGCAATCACTCTGGTTGTAGAGGTTATTGAATAGATGTACCATGGATTTGTTGCTTGTTTGGGTTTGGAAAGTAGCATCTATTGAAGTTAAAAGCTAAATTTTTTTCTTTCTTGTAGTTGGTGCAGTAACAATGAAGTAAAAAGATATCTGGAAGGCAAGAGGCATGCTATCAGGTAAGCATGGACAAATGTTAAGCAGAGACAGGGGAGAAACTTTAATGTTGCAGTTTTCTCCAAATAGT
The DNA here is from genome assembly GCA_039720435.1 of Amazona ochrocephala. NCBI lineage: Eukaryota > Metazoa > Chordata > Aves > Psittaciformes > Psittacidae > Amazona > Amazona ochrocephala. The sequence continues at coordinate 125,987,029 of CM077878.1, forward strand.
TCTTTTAAAGGATGCTTATAATAACGTAGTACCACTTCTGGTTTAGGGAATGACAAAGGTACTAGGGGATAAGCAAAGAGATTTGGAGAATCCTATAAGAAAAGTGAAATATTGCTTAATTAGCAGATTTTTAAAGGCAAAGTTAATTATTACAGTTCTATCTAGACTGATCTGCAGTAATCAGAGGCTATGACATTTCTTTTCATGTTTCCTGTAGTAAATTTGTATCTTCTAATTCAAAAGAGATGCTGTTGCTAAAAGGCATCTCCAACCTTTGCTTAAAAATACCAGGCATTGAAGAGCTTTTTAAACTCTTATGAAAGAATCCAAATTCTTCAGTGAAATCAACACTGCATCAGTCGCTAAATGGAAGATTTGCTTTTCAGGCATTTCTACTTGCTAAGCAATTCTTTTGGATTCAGAAAACATTTAATGCTTAGTGGGTGTAGAAAAGCGTTTGAGGTGTTTTTCTTTGTGAAGGTTGGGTAAAAATAGTGGTTATCAATTATCCAAATAATTATAAACGGAGGTTGACAGTGCTGTCATCAGAAAACATATCCCTGTATTTTAGTGTCCTGTGCTAAATACATGGAGTCAATCTTTGTGTTGTAAATACAGTAAGGCAAAGTGACAAAAATAAGGATTAATCACTTCATCTGTTAAATACCAGGCTGTTAACAGACTTTGCTGTACAGTGAGCAGAACTGATTTCCTGTTATGTGATTGTTGCCATTTCTTGCCATGTGTTCCTTTTGCTGATTCTTAACTACTCTTCCCAGGGTGGTTTAACTTGACAGTGATTTTGTCTTCCTCTCAGTATGTTGTTGTGCATTGTTACAAACCTGTATATACAGGTCACAGTCGAATTTGTATTATTCCTAGAATTGAAGATTAGTAAACTTTAGTGTATAGTATCTGCCAAAAAGTTAACTTTAAACTGTTACTTCTGAAGATACAAATATTTGGCATTAAATAGATCCTTTTCAGTACATGAATATTTTATGCTCTTCAGGATGCAACTTCTCTGAACTTGAGAGTCAAGCTATTTTCCATTCGATATTAGTAACAAAAGGAAAATAGAATCCTAGAATGGTTTGAGTTGGAAAGGACCTTAAGATCATCCAGTTCCAAGCCCCTGCCATGGGCAGGGACACCTCGCAGTAGACCGTGTCACCCAAGGGAATAAGAAGCAAACTGATAAGGGGGCAGAACAAATAGTTAAATCTGTAATGATCTCCTCATGAGTTTTGCTAAAAGTATACATACGACATAGGTATTTTTCTGACTTTCTGCCTGTCATATAAATCCATGAAAACTATGACTGAGAAACTGGAGGTGGTCTGGTGGAGAGATGTGTGTTTCTTCTTCGTGTGCTACCCTTTTACTCTGTGAATGGCAGAGGAAAACGTTAAAAATGTAACTATTCCCAGATGCTGTTTAGATAAGCAAGGAAAACATGAATGAGTTGGATATCACTGTGTGTTGTTCATTGAAGTATGAGTAGTTTATTTGCTTGCTTTATTCTAGCTATGCAAGAGAATCCAACAAATTAATAGACCTTCCGGATGACTACAGCTGCCTCATTAACCAAGCATCTAATTTCTCGTAAGTTGTATGCAATTACAGTGAGGAGCCCTAAAGTCTTCTGCTTCTTTGGATGAACTGGGAACCCCCTAACCTGAAAGCCTTCAAAGCTGTTTATAACTCAGAAAGCTAATGGCTCATACTGATTGTCATGGCTTCCAGCAAAACTGCTGTGTTAGTTCAGTGCAGTAGCAACTGCAAGGATTTGTTTAACAGTTAACAGCATAAGTGTTCAAAAGTAGATTTAAACCTTACCTTTTTACTATCTAGAACTTTATACATACAAAGTATTTTTCTTATTTTCTTTTATGTTTTGCTTAACAAAAGATGTCCGAAATCAGGTGGCGATAAAAGCAGAGCCCCAACATTGTGCCTTGTGTGTGGGACCATGCTATGTTCTCAGAGTTACTGCTGTCAAACTGAATTAGAAGGAGAAGATGTTGGAGCCTGTACTGCGCATACATACGCTTGTGGGTCTGGAGTGGGCATATTCCTTAGGTAAGGAACTGAACACCTCTGCTTACATTGCTAGGTTAGATGGTGTGTGTAGACGTGAAATGAATAGTTCTATGAATGTGATTGCAGGAGGGCTTTGTAAAGGCAGTGGTTTGCTAACAGCGGTGCTGCCTAAAAGCTAGTGTTCATCTTCATTATGCTGTGTTACAAGGTTTAGAGGTTGTTTCTTGAAGACAAAGTATCACAGAAAATTTGAATTTCATTTTAAAGTGGATTTGTTTTCTCTGTGCTTTTATTTCCACTCTAGCATTACAAAATGCTGAAGGCAAACACCTGAATTTTCTTGTTGTTGCTGCTATTGAAAACATGAAAATTCATTTTAGTTGTCTTCTTCAGAAGTGAAAGGTTAGAAAATGCCTGGTTTCACTTTGGCAAAGACCAGTGAGAAGTGAAATGATTTTATTCTCTTGTGTTGAGGACTTTACGTAGGTTCATGTCATATTATTTGCACTCTGTCTTGTTTGTAACTGCTACTGAGGAGTTACGACAGGAAGAGAATAAGATCTTTAGTTTAAAAGAAGTACCCTTAACAATCTGTATGCGCAGATTGCACAGAACGAAAGTAGAGTTGGAAACGGAGTATCTACAAACTGTGAGAAACTATTCACCTAAAACTCCATACCCAAAATCTCCTCTGTGTTTCTCTAGAGTACGAGAATGTCAGGTGCTATTTTTAGCTGGAAAAACAAAGGGCTGCTTTTATCCTCCTCCTTATCTTGATGATTATGGAGAGACAGACCAGGGACTCAGGTGAGTGTTCTAAAACATACATCTTTTAAAGACAGGAATTCTAAACTCTCTGGTTTGTAACATACACTTTCTATGTTACCTTTTAATGTTAATTACATAGGTAATGATATGTTTTGAAGTGGCTGCTGCATCGAGTATCTTCAAACAGTTTAATGCTAATATGTGTTTTTAAGTTAAAACTATAGATGATCATTCCCAGGTTATAAACAGTTGTCCTGAGGTACAGAAGTTGCCTAGAAATTAAGGCTGAAAATCTTCTTTGTATATAGTGCATTTATTTGCATAACCTACATTAATTTAATACCAAGTGAAAATACTAGATTAGCTTATTTAATATGGGAGTTCTTTGTCTTAACTCCTGTCTCTGCTTCCTCTGAGAGTTGTTGGGGGTTTGACACTGTTCATGCTTGCTACTTCGGAAACTGATGTGAAAATCATAGTCTAATATATAAGGTCATCTAATATTTCACGTGTCACACGTGAGTGTTTGTGCTTGGCTGCAGTGTTTTCTCTTTCCTCATAACTATCCTCTCCTTTGCAGACGTGGGAATCCCTTACATCTGTGCAAAGAACGATTTAAAAAGATTCAAAAACTCTGGCAGCAGCACAGTATCACAGAGGAGATTGGCCACGCACAAGAAGCAAACCAGACACTAGTTGGCATCGACTGGCAGCATTTATAATGGTTATCTGCTGAAGACTGGAACTTTATTAAGATTTTTGTAACTCAGTAAGCTTTTCAAAAGAGGGATTAGGAAAAAATGTCTGAGGAGGGAACCCTCCCCCCCCCCCCCCGAACCCAGTCCTGTTATTTAATCTTTGTTTTACAATGTATTTCATAAAGATACCAGTTAACGTTAATCAAGTAAACTTTCTATGTAAGCAAGTTTTATTAGTCATATAATTTGCACTGTGCTTCCTTCACAGAAATGTCTTGGGTTCTAAACCCGGGCAACCAAACTTGAGTTTCTGATACACAAACAAAAAGGAATGACTCTTTTTGGAAGTCTGACAATGATTTTTCTTATAAACTGCAAGAGAAAAAGACTGCTGAAACAGAAACCAGATAGAGCACAACTCCGGATTGTGTTTTGCCCCTTGCTAGTAATCTGAGCCGTTTTATTTATTACTCTGCATTTTAATACTTAAGCTGCGTGTACATGCAATGGAATGAAGTAAGGAAGCAAATAATGTAGCAAATGGATGTTTCTGTCTGCATCAGTGGGTAATTCACTCTTTCACTCGGTGTATCTAAAATGATTTTGCCGTTTGGACTCTTGCAGCTTTCTTGCTTCCAGGTTTGTTTTAAACTAAAAACCCCCCTAACACTAGCTTTTACAAGTAAAATAATTTAATTTAAAGCTGTTTCCAGAGCATTGCACTCCTTAGACTGATGTAGTTTGTAATCCGAATTTAGCCGGGAAACCCTTTCACCTTCAATTATGTGATTGGTTATTGGTATTCGAGGGTTGACATTGTGCTTTGGAAGGTATTTTAAGATCATGACGATACGTAAAATGTCACGTATTTTACGTGAATTTGCTCATTTTATGTGAATTTGCAGAAGCACAGAGGATATTTTCACCATTTTTGGTAACAGTCAACTTTTAAGGTGCAAATCCCATCTCCTTTTTGTTGCAGACAAACGGAATGGTTTCCTCTGGCTTTGAAAGGGCCGCAATCACACTGCCCACATATTCGCATAGACTCGTGATTTTTTTTCTGTTGTCCCATCAAGTATCATTTACTTTTTGGCTTGATTTTAAAGCTCTGTAAAGATGTTTGCATATAGTATATTTTATAAATATATTCTATAACTGCGCAGATTTGCACTTGATCTGAGGGTGCCTGAAGGCAGTGAGGTTTTCGAGTTGTATGTAATTAGACCGCCAAGGTGTCTCTAAAAAGTGACATTCTGCTTACTGATTGAAAATAAAACCCATTACCTTCCTCTCTCCTATCTTCTGACAGATGAGTGAAATCTTAACTTCCATAGTTCTGTTTCCTTAATAACCTGTGGTTCTTTTTAGTCAAGTCTTACTTTCTGACTGCGTCTTCAGCCCGGATAAGCAATCCCTGAACTGTCCGCCACGTCTTCAGTTCCACTTGGTCTGACTGAATTGTTTCTATTTTTACAGATTTAATGCTTCCGATCAATTTTGTATATTCATGGTGTACAGGACCCTTTTTCAAACATTCAGTAACAGTATTGAGTGAAGATGTGAAGTATGAAATAAAGAAACTTGGCCAACGTTGATTTCCTTTTCTTAAAACCGGTACAGACTCCTCGTATCTCTACTGCCTGTTGTAGATCGAGTCACTTCTGTATTGCAGTCACTTTTTATAAAGAGACATGCAGAAGTTGCAGGAAGAAAATGACATTAATGCTTCATCTCTGCCTTCCCCTGCTGAAGCTGCTTGACGTAGCGACAATTTCCTGTGCATGGTACTTAGAAATCACACTTCTTTGGTGATGTCACTATTCCTTTGCAGAGAGTCTTGCTTCCTAAGCTGTGTGCCACAGTTTCAGATAATGTGTAACTGCATCGAAGAGCTCTTTTCCTGTAAGCATAATACTAAAAAGATAACTGAGGAGACTGACAGATTCCTCCGTGCAAAGCAAAACACTGACAGCAAGAAGGATTATTTCTTGTCTTCCTTTGGGATCAGAGTCAGAGACTGCAAGGTTGAATAGGTTGGTAAAATGATTGACCATAAGTAACTGCGAAGTACACAAGTTATCATTTTTTGCAATTTAGTCATTCTTTACTCAAGACTTCTATTTTCTGATTTGTTTTGCATGTATTTATATTAATGTAGAAATATTTATATATAACATTGGTTCAGTATCAGGGAAATAATATCTGTAATAAATTGGCTATAACTTTAATATGTATGGAATGTGTGTACAATCTAGAATGTATCATGCGTTTGGGGGGAGGAAAAAACCCAACCCAAAACCCCCACAGAGTTCCCAAACATGAAACCATCATAACAGAATACAAAACAAAGCTGAAAGCATCAAGTGAATGCTTTTGGTGTTGACATTCAATAAGCATTTGTTAAATGTTGCTTCTGGAGTTTTGCTGAGCTTGTTCCTTCAAGTGTGTCACCTTGCTAATCACAAGCTAACAGAAATACCTGGATGTGCAACATCTGCAGTTCCCTGGCTAGAAAAGTAAGATGATTATATTATTAGTGTCATTTGCTTCAGTCAGCTAAACCTTTCTTGACCTCTACCCAAGAGTTCCAGTTGTCATCTTAAAGGATTGGAAATTGCACTTTTTAAAGGGATGAGGGGTGAGGTTCACATCACTGATGGCTTTACTCTGCTCATGCTTTGTAGTCCCCCCAAGCTGCCATAGGAAGCTCACTTTTACTGTGGTGGAAATACCTCACCAAGACAACACCTCCTGCCTTCTGACCTGTGCCAAGAACCTGTGCTCCCACAGCTCTCTACCTGCTTCATCTGTAATGTTACGGGGAATTTGTTGGCTGAGGTGAAGTGCTCATGGATTCTCAACCTATTTACATCTCAGCTCTCCCCCAATTCCCTACAGCTTCTTCCTATGTCCTCAGAGCAGTATTCATGCTGATGATTAAGCAAGTAAAATTGCTGCCTCGTTTCCCACTTTACCACTGAGAGCAACCTGGACTGAAGGGTTCAATGTGCTGCTGCATGATAATGGTTCACAGCTTCTACTGGTACAGGGACACTGCACATGCAGCTGCACAGGCCCTTTTCTGTCCTTAGGCGTTTTTGACATGAAGCCCCACCAGCTCTCGTGTTCCAGGCCTGGCATCTTCCTTTAAGTGCATCTTATTTTATGCTAAATGACTTGGTGTTTTGTTTAGAAGCAACATCACTGTGATCATTTTCTTCATGACCTGGATGTGTAGAGGAGAAGCCAGATGGTCGACCTACTGTGCAGGAACCTCCAGCACAAAATCCCAGCTGTTTTCCTTTCTGGAAGATAGAGGAGTTGCATCTCATATCTCCTCACAGTAGAGTCCTGTTACAATCAACTGAGTATGCAGTCTGCCTGACTTCTGCCCTGGACTCTCCTTTTATGTTCCTTTCTAGTAATTGCCTTTGGCAGGCAGTAGTGGCTCTGTGTTTCCATTTCACTGTTGAGATTATTGAGTATATTGCAAATGCAACAGTATTAAACAATTTTGGCTTGAATGGAAGCCCCTGGGAAATGCCACTTGTAACTGTTGGGGTTCCAGCTGTTCATTGCTACCCTCTGAGCCTGAAAACCAGCCGTGTTTCTGTCCACCTTGCATGCTGTCCAGTCTGCATCGCCCCACATTGGTTACAAGGGTATTGCCTGGAATCTTATTGAAAGCTTGTCTAAAGTCAGACATCTGCTGTACAGAGAAAGCAGGTTTACAGTGACGTCCGTTTACTAAGAAGCAAAGGAGGAACAGGCCTCTAAACTAATCCAGCAGCTGAATGATTTTTGTCCATGAGCAGGATAGGGAGGCTATCTCTGGTAAGAGCAAGAGATAATTGGGGGTTGATCTTTGTGGGGCTCCTGGCGTGATCTTCCATGGCAGGGGGTTGGAACTGGGTGATCTTAAGGTCCTTTCCAACCCAAACCATTCTGTATTCATGTTTTCATATTGAAATCTGCTCTGCTTTTGGTGAGGCAGGACTGTTACCTGGCCAGTCCTGCCTCTCTGTGGGAGCGGAATGGTGCTCTTCATATCTCAACTGTCGTTAAAGGAGAGCTTTCTTAAGGAGGCATTCAATTTTCTACCATGAGCTGTTCAGTTCCTCAGCCCCTTACGGTGAGTGTCCCAGAGTCCTATATGGCCCTGCATAGAGAAGGTTGGAGGCTTTAGTGACATGGTTTGGTGGTGGCCTTGGCAGTGCTGGGGTAAAGGTTGGACTTGATGATCTTAAAGGCCTTTTCCAACCCGGTTGATTCTATGGTTCCGTGGTTCATGGGAACGACACTGGATTCAGGTATTATCAAGGCTTGCCTTCTGCAGGAATGCTTCCTGGTGCTCAAGGAGTGAGGACGGCCAGGAAGCCCGGAGCCTGCCAACCCCACCTCTGCCTGCACAGCCAGCATGTCTCCGTGTGACCGTCCACCTCTGGGTAACTGGTTCAGGGTGAATGGGGCTGCTTCAACATCACCTGAGGGACAGGCACACAGACAGGCTGCTTACCAGCCATGGGAAGTCTTGGAGCCAAGTTGTCTTTGGGGAAACGTCTCTCCTTACCGTGAATTCATGCATTTTGTTCTTTCTGAGTGTTTAGAAGAACGGGAAGGAGTGGAGTTGGATTTCCTTCTGGGCTACGTTCAAACAAAGGTGCGAGGAGTCCCAGCGTAACAGCACTGCAAAGGGGTATCGCTGAGGCAAGACAAGTGTCCATTGTGTGTAGTGCCTGAGGAAAGTCTGTGTGTGGATAACACATCGTAGTCTCTGGTTGCTCATAACTTCCGGTTTCTAGGAAGTGTTGCAGTGTCATTTGTTGGGCTGGGGAGCCAGCATTGTCCCTGGCCCAGGCTCTGGGAGCTCTTCCATTGGAAAGCCCTCTGAGGCCGGACTGGAGGCCGCACAGAGCAGTGCTCTTCAGACTCTTGGCAGCGTTTTCCAAGGAGAGGGAGAAGGGGGGGGGTTGCTGTTCCTGATTTTACCCCAAGGCCAGCAATGGTCGGGAGAAACAGCAATTCCTGGGTCTGTTCTGGGAGAGCCAGCTCAGGTCCTGATGGCTGGGGCACGTGTGGCTTTTATTTAGCTGCGTTGAGGGAGTTTTCATAGAACCATAGGATAGTTTGGGTTAGAAAGGACCATAAGGTCACCCAGCTCCAGCCCCTGCCATGGGCAGGGACACCTCGTACTAGACCATGTCCCCCAAGGCTCTGCCCAACCTGGCCTTGAGCACTGCCAGGGAGGGAGCATTTGCCATTAGTTTGCCCATAATATTGCTTTCATCTGAAACGGATCAATACGTATGTCATTAATCATGCTACAGGCTGCTACAGGAACAGAAGGCACAGAGCAATAGTTCAGCCACTTACAGAGCAGGGCCCTTTGAACAGCACATGTTGTGAGCGTGTTGTACCCCTCTGGTCACATAGGGAGTGTTTTGATGCTGTTCAGTGCACCTTACCATCCCCTGAGAAGTGCCTGAGTATTTATGGTGGCAGATGGAAGCTTTGTACTAAACCATCTTCTTGCTTCAGCTTGAGCCCCCAGGGAAGGCCGTGTTGGAGCTCCTGCGCTGGGTGTACGCAACACATTGTTCAGCATCTACCTACCCGCTTTATTGGTGTCAGTCACATCCCTGCTTCTCTATACATGCTGCTCTGTAAAGGCTTACATTATTTCTTCCTGTTTCATGCACTCATGTTTCTTTTCGTAGTTTACTCATAGCAGCTTTAACATTCCTTCGACAAACACTTGCACCAAGGGTAAGAGCTGCTTTGCATATTCTTATCTTGAGGCTGTCCCATGTTCATCCTCTGTTTTCTTCCTGCTTTTCTGCCACCTTTCCCCCCCCTCCTGGCACGCAAACATTAGGAGCTCAAATCTCACACCTCTGTGTCTTGAGGGAGACATTTGTCACTCTTGGAGGCAAAAAGAGGGAGAGTATAGGGAGCTTTGCAGTGTGCTGGGTATAGAAGCTAAGAAAGGGCAACTGTGAGCTTCATCTCCATGACAGCAATGATGACAGTGCTTATTTTCACAGTGGCTTTCAGACAGCCTGAGCTGGGGGGGGATGGTCCAGCCTGTCCTTTGTGTGGGATCCCGGAAGGAAAGAGCCCCAAGCAGGGACCGCTGAGCTCAGGTTAGTGCCGGCATCTGGGCACACCACTGCGGGGTGCTTTAGGGACTTGCAAACCAAGGGGTGGTTTGAAATCAACCCCATGTTTGAGGCATCGCGTGCGCGATGTATTTGTGTCCTTGCAGGGCTTGAAACGTGGAGGATGCCGAAGTGCGTCAACACATCAGAGAAGGCGATACAGAAACAACAAAGGCAAGGGGATCAGCGATGTGTGCTGCCGGTGTCAGCCCTGACACTGGGGGCTGCCCAAAACTCAGTGCTTTGATGCTATTTAGCAGAACAAACCCTTTGCTTCAGCTCCTGCGGGGTGAGACTTGCATGTTTCAACCTGCTCTAGGCTGCCCATGGCAGGGGTTGGAAGTGGAGGAGCTTTAAGGTCCCTTCCAGCCCAAACGGGTCTGTGGCTATGGGAACGTTTGTGGGTGGTGCTCCAGGCGGTTGGGCAGATGTGGAACACAAGCTATGCAGGAGTTGAGAGGTGTCACATCACCTGCGACACCAGAGCCAAGAGCACAGCTGCTTCACTGCACTGGAGCATCAGTGGTGCTCAGGGTGGACGCCCTGCTCCAGGCATGGCTACCGCAGTGTGCGTGGTGTCCCAGGGCTGGGGCTCTAGGGAAAGGAGGATGAGGCCGTTCCCTGCTCCCGGAGCCTCAGGATCCACTTGGAAGTCTTCACCAGTGACCAAGACCTGGTTGTGAAGCGCTTGAGGAGGGTCTGTGGCCGAGGGGATGTGGGGCCTGCCTGAGCTGCACTCCTGGTTGAGCACTGGCTTGCAAAGAGGCAGGGAACAAAGTCATTTTGTGCTCCTGGAGCTGGGGCCATGCTATGGCAGTGATGGCTTGGGCTCGGGACACACTGCTGTGAGTCTCTTCCTGAACGAAATGCTTCCTGAGATGAACTGAATCCGTTTGCAACATTACCCAATCTCAGGAATACCCCGTGGCAGGGGGCTGGAACGGGGTGATCCTGAGCGATTTGGATGATCCAAACCGGTCTGTGGTGCTGAGAATGATCTGAAGTGACATAAAACTAACAGAAAAAACCAGAATAGATGGAAGTTTAGGTCCTAATTGCATTTGAGATTGCAGGGTGTAAGCCAGAAATGCTGCCCTAGTTTTGCTTCAGATATGCCCACAGCAGCATTGCAGAGTCAGTGTTACTTCTGCTCCTCATTAACTTGTGTAATTAATGACACACTCACTCCTATGAACCCGAGACCTCCCCGTGCCCTTGTTTGCATTTCCCACCTGCATGTTTGCCATCTTTCACCTCGGTCCATTACCGGTGTCAGAGCAAACACGGGTGTGAATGGACCCCCCCAGCTGCACAGTGTGTGCGTAAGGCAGAGCTGTGCCACCCTCTCGACGGGTTCCTGGGGCTGCTGGGGAGGCAAAGAGCAGCTCTTAAAGGCAGCCCCTGCCTGCGGGAGCTGCCTTGGAGCAGGGGACTGCGGCGTGCGCTGAGCGGCTGCCCGGCCGGAGGGCTCTGTGTGCGCCTGCAGAGCTGGCGGGGACGCGGCTCTTTCACGGCGCTGGTTTGGGTTGGAGGGACCTTAAAGCTCCTCCAGCTCCAATCCCTGCCATGGGCAGGGACACCTTCCACTAGAGCAGGTTGCTCCAAGCCCCTGTATCCAACCTGGCCTTGAGCACTGCCAGGGATGGGGCAGCCACAGCTTCTCTGGGCACCCTGTGCCAGCGCCTGAGCACCCTCACAGGGAAGAGCCTTTTGCAGCCCTGCCCTGTGCAGCCCGGGGCCGCGCTGTGACCCGTGCGTAGGCTGCGCTGCCTGCGGAAGAGGGGGCCTTCCATCAGGTGCGATGCTGCAGCCCTGCCCTTGGCTTTGAGAGCAGGGCTCAGAAACGCGGCTGGGCGAGCCCCGGAGCTGACTCACGTCGGGCACTGCCCTCCGGTGTAGTGCAAACGGGTTCGTCGGGCAAAACCTGCCCTGTGTGGGCTGCCATGGAGGGGCCGCTTGGACGGAGCGGGGCTGCGGAAGGCGCTGCAGAGCCCGTGCTGTGATAGGGCTCACAGAGCTGAGCTCCAGGCTCCCTCCGGCTTCCCACCTCACAACCGCGCCTCGCATCAAAGCTCAGTGGTACCCATGAAATGACCCAGGAGCAGCAAATGAGGTGCTTTGAGAGGAGTGTCACTGCTTCAGTGTCCCCGTCCCTGAGCACCGCAGGTCTGATACCACTTAAAACAGTGATTAAAAGGGAAGTTCCACATCCGCGTCCCTTCACAGCTGGGGAAGCTGCATTCCTGTTACCAGAAATAAGTGTCTCTAAGCCCTCATCTCCGCCCAGGGGGCCGTTATCACATGGCTCCCGTCTATTTTGCTGCCCTTAGCTCTTAATTAACTAATCTCTAATAATGCTCTTTCTTTTTTGTCTTTAATAAGCGTTTGTGATGTGTCCCCGTTTTACACTGCCGCCGGGCAGAGCAGCACTCGGGTTCCTTACAAAGCAAACAGGATCTGCTGGAAAAGAAGGGTTTTCCTGGGAATCCTTTTCCTTTTCTTTCCATCAGCCTGGAAAATCCTCCCTGGCCATCCATCAGCTGGTGCCCCGGAGCCCGATATAGCATCCCCAGGCTCCTTGCTAAGCTGCACACATGCATTTGCCTGGTATATAATGTCCCAGCTCATGTAATGCACAGAGGCTAATCTGATCAATTGCATTAAGGTTACTTAGGAATTAATAGCTTTAAGGAAGCTGTTTGTGTTTCCTCTTCTAAAGCACTTTAGTGATGGTTCTGTGTCCCTTCAAAGAAATGTCACCAGTAAAACAGCGCTCTTGCGGGCATCTCTTTTAAAGAGTGAATGGTATTTCTTAGCAGTTGACAACGCAAGGCCTTGGGCTGGCTCTGGGATCTGGGTACTTGGATTGAAGCCGGTAAATCCATATGGAGGTACCTATAAAGAAGTGGCCTGGTTTGTATGAATTAAGCTCATGTCCTTCTGAAGTTTCCTAGTTGACAATCAGGGCACGGCTCTGGACGTTGTTGGGTTGCTGTGGGCAGATTTGGCCACCTGACCTTTAGGCTTATATTTAGAGTAACAGCAACACATTCCTGGGAATGCCAGTGCAAGTTCCATGGAAATGGGTGGGAAAAGGAGGTTATAAAGCCAGTGTAGCTGAGTGCAGTTAAGGCCTGTGAAGATGTCTTGATTCCTGTGTACTACAAGGGGCTACTACTAAAATGGATCAGCGAGTTCTATTTCTAGTAAGAGGGCAGTGATTTAGGGGTCTGCTTGCACATCCTGAGCGTAGCAGGGCATAGAGAAGGGGAAGGTTCGCTTTCTCTCAGCGCATTATGCGTTGGGGGGAAAAGCTTCCCACCTAGAGGGGTGCATGAAACAGGTCCAAGAAATGAATTCAGAAGCAGGAAGTCAGCAGCAATGCAAATTAAAGAAATCTGTATTCAATTGTGTATATTAAAACATTTTCTTCCAAGAGGTCTTTACTTGCAATAGGATTTTTAATACCTACGTTCACATTTGCGGGCAGCAGAGATACTTTCATCTAGAACAGCATTTGCAACGTCACAAGAAAGCAAACGTGAGATTGGTAAAATGATATATTACATGTAATATTTTACAAAGCAGTCATTAAAGTCTTGTAGTAATGGTGATCTTCATTAACCAGGAGGCTTTATTTTAGACAGCATTAGCATGTACACTATTTGTATGAAAGCCTGATTCCAGTACTGTTCTTTATAAACCTGTCTCAGATGGTGTCTTTACCCACCTAATACCATGAGACCCTTGCTCTGGGAACTGGCTGCTCTAATGTGCTGTTGAAGGAGGAATTTGACCGTTTGTTGTGCTGCACTAGCAATAGTGAAAGGAAACTGAGAGACCACAAATAGCTGGAGAGTCTGTCTAAATGAGTGGCCTAAACCTGATTTCTAGGGCAGCAGTACATGTAGGTCTCAGCAAAATCTCAGACGTTCAGTCAAGAGACTGGTATAAATCACAGCACGCTGAAGCCCCACAAGGAAAACCCGTGGTTAATCCCTGCAATGCAGCTCCTACCCTTATGTGACTCCTCTAAAAAGCTCTTCTCTATATGTGTGGCCACATCATGTGCCAGCCACAGTCCTTCCCTAAGGGGCCAGCCGAGAGGAGCAGCCGGCCGCGGTGGTGTCTTATTGAGAAGGAAGGAGTTGGTCTGGTTCATACAACTCTGCCGTGCACAGTGTCCCTCAGCAGAGCAATAGATGATAGGCTGTGGTGAGTAGCAAGTTGGCTTTTATGTTAGTGCCCTTCTTCTAGTCAGTCTTTTAACTCATTATTGTGACTAAACTCCTTGTTATAACTAGAGAGAAAAGCTGCGACCTGCTTTGGAGAAGTGAAAGGGGACCACAAACACCTGCCAAAGTCAAACCTTGCGTGCAGATGGCCTGGAACAGCCTGGCCACCGAGACGTAGACCATGGCTCGATGTACGGACGCATCCCTGCCTGTCCCGCTGCGAATGGTCTGTCCATCCTGGAAGGAGTTTGAACCAAAGCTGCAGGAGCCGAGTGCTGCTGGGGCCAGTACACAAGTGATTAAGAATGAAAACTAATGGGCAGTAATGACAGCAGTAATTAGGCAGCTGCAAACATGGCTTTGTTTGAAGACCAGCCAGGACCCACTGAGAAGCAGAGGTTTTGCACAGCCAGGGTAAAACTAAATGTGGTGCCTGGCTTGTAGCTGAGATGCTGCAGTCGTTTGTGCAGGAGGCTGGGGCTTGCTCTCTGGGGTTTCTTTCCCTATACCCTCAAGCTGATGGTTTAGAGCATCACTTCTCTTCCCCATCACCTTCCCTCCTAGAGGCCGTGCGCCACTGCAAACTCTTTCCACGTCTTATTCCAACTTTATATATGAGAACAGGGTCCTGAGAGATGCAGCAGCAAATGCAAAAGGTGCCTTCCCTTTGACTTCAATGATACAGTGAAAGGTGCCCTATCCCTGACAGAGAAAAATACAACCTGTACAATTTGATCTCTTGGGGGCTGATTTAAACTCACTTTCCCCCGGCCTCAAAGCTTGAGGCTTGACATACGTGTGGATGAATGGTGCCCATTCGCTAGGACCCCAGGAACATTCCAAGTGTTCGTTCTAAGTGGCCTCTATTTGTTGTTGCTGTTTTGTTGGGGTTTTGCTTGCCTTAAAACCAGTTGGAGTTGAATATTGTGGAGCCAGCAATGCCGTGTTCCATACTTCTTACCATGCCCAGAATTCCCATCACTGGCACACGCTCGTAGCGCTGATTCCAGCTGCTACAAGAGGAATCTTCTAAGCTTCTGCTTGTTTAAAGACAAGGTGAAGCAAAAGCCTGCACCAGGCTCATTCAAGACATCCAGGCTGAAACCCCCCTGAGAAACAAACCCCATAGCTCTTACCTTAGTGCTGTTCCCATCATATTTGTGCTGCTTCATTAAATTACAGTTTGTGCTTAGGACGTAAAATCTCAGCGGAAGTTTGCATTTTGTTCTATGTACATCTTAAAGACACAGCAGGAAAAAATACCATCGCTTAGCACATCAACAAAAATTACATGATATGAGAGGTTTGACAAAACACCTGTATCCTAAGTTATATACAGCTCTGGAAATCCTCTTTCCTTTGACTTCTAACACGGTGCTCCCCAGACAACCGATCTGTTTGCTTTCTAAAGTGAAGCACATAAACCGCACTGATAAACCAACCTGAGCAAAGAAAGGACGGACTTTTCCAGTTCCACTTGTGATTTCAGAATCGGATGGGATGGGTCACTGTGTGGGTTTTAAACTAGCTGTCCCTGATGAGGAACACATGAACCCTGCAAGTCCTAGTGGGGTCATTACCCCAATTAGATACGTAGATGGTGTATTCACACTGGGGATAAAAGTGTTATCCCGAGGTGCACTATGGTGTATACTCCCATATACAAAAAGAAAAGCATGTGTAGAACTGTGTATTCTGATGGTTGACGCGTTGCTTGTAATGTAGATATGCACAATTCTCAGTTTGTTTATTCTCTGATAACAAGTCCACCTCGGAGAGGAGCTCAGCTGACCGTTGTGATGGCTGGCGTCTTCCCACCTTCCTCTCCTTCGGCCCCTTCGCCTTCTGCTTCCACCTGGTTGAACTTACCAAGCTTTTTCAAGCTCTCCAGCGCGGATTTCAGAGTGTCCTTCAGGCTGTTCTCCAGGATCCACCCTTCGCTTTCGCATTCGGGGTCTTCAGGGTTTGGGATGCTTTCCAGAGAGGTGTGCAGGAGACGCAAGCCAGCCATCACGGACATCTGAGCCACGGGAAAACAGAGAGCATCAGGCAAACCTTCATACCCCGGTCTGCGCCTTCACTGTCCTCTGCTATCAACAGCCCTGGCTGCTGGGGTGAACGGAATGCCAAAGGCACCAGGTACAGCCCAAGGGCTGTGGGGATGCTCCTCCTGAGAGGAGCATCCCCCTTGAGGTGGCCGGGAGGGGTGAGGAGGAGCTGCAGGGGGAAAGGAGAGGGTGGAGGGCTGCAACCGGTGAGCACCATGGGGAGGGTGGCACTTGGTAAGCAATGAGTAGATGCTTCAACTTAGGAAGGAAGGAAGTGCCGGCTGCTGCGTGGCTTTGTGTGGCCATGGCACAGGGGCATCCCATGCACCCCATCCCAGGGCCAGCACCTCCTGGGAGGTGTTAATGAGCCCTCTGCTCCTGTACAGATATCTCACGTGTGGCTGCTCCTATGTGTTCACATGTAAGCTCTTCATACGTGTTCACATGTGAGCTGATCATATGTGCAGCAGCCTCCTGGAGCGCCTGCCACCATCCACTTGCTTTTAACTCTCTGTGTTTTTACTTTGACCTCAATACATTTGGCAAGTACATTAATGTGATCAAGGAGATATTAATGAATCAGTAGCTGTGCAGAGGAGAGCAGCGTCAGGATCGGAGCCATCAGCTCATCTACTTCAAAGTCTGGTTCTGTTTTTAGACAGGGATGTGCAAACAAGGAAACTGAGGCAGCAGTGACCCGAGCTCGCACTGGCTCCATCTCCAGTGAATCTCCACTTCTGATACGACATTGACCAGTCCCAGCAGCCCTGACTGAGACTTTTCCTACTGTTCAAAGCTGGTGCAACACCCCAAACCTGCCTCCAGAGAGAAGGGATGTTCTTAGCCAGGCTCCTGCCTTCTAACACCGTTCAGAACAACAGGGCTCCCACTGCTGTTGTACTTGGGAAGAAAAGGCATTGATCTGTGAAACAGAGCAATAAAGAAAAGGCAGTGCCCAGGAGAGGCAGCTCAATGAGGAGACAGAGCAGGTGCTGAGGATGGGGCAGCAGTGAGAGCGGTTTAGTCCTTCATGTGATGGGCAGAGCTGAGATTCTTCTAGTCTGCTCCCAAGGAACAAGGGATGGGACAAGAGGAAATGGCCTCAAGCTGCACCAGGGCAGGTTTAGATGGAGCTGAGGAACAATTCCTGCCCCAGAGGTGCTCAGGCATTGGCACAGGCTGCCCAGGGCAGTGCTGGAGTCACCGTCCCTGCAAGTGTTCACACACTGTGGAGACGAGGCCTCAGTGCCATGGGTCAGTGGTGGCCTTGGCAGTGCTGGGGAGTGGTTGGACTGGATGAGCTTAAAGGGCTTTTCCAGCCTGGTTGATGCTGTGATTGAGACCACTTGTTGTTAATGACCTCATGGGGTGACTTGTTTAGTAAGGGAAGCACCATGCCCCTCTTATCCTATCTGAATTCCCAAGGAACTGATTCCCTCTGGTGCTGGTAAACTCTAATAGAGACTGGAACCCCTGCGTGTTGCTTACACAGCCGAGGCCTGCAGAGAGCTGCCCTGGACCTGCAAGGACCTGCTCTCTGTTGAGCATTTGCCCTATGGCTGGAGGGAGCTTGGAAGCTGCCATCCAGGATCACAGCACTGATCTGAGGCTGGGATTCAGGCACGTAGTGTGGCCAGTGGCAAAACTCTCATGTGGCTTTTGGACTCATGGGACTCCTGACGGGTGCGCTTCCATGGACCATTCATTAGCCTATCAGTCCTGGTCTTCCTTCTTGTGTACGATCAGGGCCTCCAAACTGTTGGGAGACTGAAGCTACCATTGGTTACTCTCAAATCTTGGGATGTTCATGTTCCTTTGGCTTTACTCAGGACCAGAAAGGGAAAAGCACTGGTCGAAGAAGAAACAAGCTTCATCAAATACTCCCATAGGCAAAGGCAAATTTTCATCCTGTTTAACATAGGAATGCACGATTCACACCACCTTGGTCCTCAAAGAAGTTTCTATTGGCCCTGAGTCTGGAAATCGTCTCATTTTGTTGTGGGTTTTATGATGACTTAAATCAGTTGAATATTATGATGACTTAAATCAGTTTAAACCCCGTTCTATAAAAGTCACAGGAAGTGACAAGTCTCATCATTCCAGTCTCGGGATTTAAAGCTTTGACATCTTCCTTTCCATCTGAATCCCAGTTTTGCTGCTCTCTGCCATGGGTCTGATCTCTTTCACATCAATGGCTGTTGCAAGGACATATTAATAGGCCTGGGCTCAACATTTGACCTCCACATTGCTCTTCACTTGTGCCACCTCCCTGCAGGTCAGCAGGAGCATTTCTGGTGACTGACTTACTAAGTCCCGCTGTTTGACAGCAAAATCAGGCGCACTGACAGGCTCCCTGGCTGGCTCTAAGGCACTGAGTACGGTTGTGCCTTATGAAAGGAAGGGGCTTTTGGGTCCCTGGGATGAGATTCCCTAAAAGCAGTGCAAAACGTCTGGAGTCTCATCACCTCCGCTGACCAGGGCCTGCCTTCCCTTCTGGATGAGAAGAGCCCAGGAGGTTGGAGACAGCTATCAGTAGGTCAGCCTGTCTCTTATATGAGAGCACAGAGCCTTGGACCATCAGTGTTGCTGAAGTCCTGAATGAAGAGCCTCATGCTGGCGGTGCCAGGCTGGAGGCAGCTTGGTAGTAAAGGGCCTTGAGGTCCTGGTGGACACCAAGCTGAACACGGGCCAGCAAATGTGTCCCTGAGGCAAGGAAATGGAATGGTGTCCTGGTCCGCACGGACAAAGCACTGCCAGCGGTCGAGGGGGGTGATCCTTCCCTCTGCTCAGCACTGGTAGTGCTGGAGCACTGTCCAGTGCTGGGTTCTCATGGACAAGAGAGATGGGGGCCATAATGGAGGCTTCCAGCAAGGGGCCACTGGGATGATGAAGGGGCTGGAGCATGTCTCCTATGTGACCAGGCTGAGAGAGCTGGGAATGTTCAGCCTGGAGAAGGGAAGCTCCGTGGGGACCTTATCAATGTGTACAAATACCTGAAGGGAGGATGCAGGGAAGATGGAAGCAGGCTCTTTCAGTGGTGCCCAGCGGCAGGACCAGAGGCCATGGGCACAAACTGAAACACAGGAGGCTCTGTTGGAACATCGGGAGGGTGCCTGAGCCCTGGCACAGGTTGCCAAGAGAAGTGTTGGAATCTCCTCCTTGGGGATATTCAAAATCCATCAGGACACGGGCCTGGGCAAGTGGCTCGAGGTGGCCCTGCTTGAGCAGAAGGCTGTGGGCAAGATGACCTCAGAGACCCTCCCAACCTCAACCAGTCTGAGCTGTAGCCCTGTGCTTAATCACAGCCCATAGAGAAGGCTCGGGATGAGGGTCCCACTCTCACCGAGTGATGCTTCTCCCTGGCCAATAGACAAACTGTCAGCAAAACTCTTGTTGCTTCACAGCAGCTTTAAGGCGGCAGCAAGAACAAGGTTTCTCCATGGGCAGGCTGGGCTGGTGCTTCCCCCTGCCCCACAGCACGCACAGCCCCTCCATCTGCACCAGCAGAGCCAGCTCCAGCCTGGAGGGTCCCTCTCGGCTGGTTTGGGGGTTACCGGGACTTCAGTACACAGACGCACCCTCCAGTGCATGATGCACCTCCTGCTCGTGTCCCATCGCCCTCTGGAGCTCGGTGCTGGGCTCCCCTGTGGCACCCATGTGGGATGGCTCTGGGGGTCCTGGCCATTGCGGCAGCTGTAATTGACCAAGAGCCACGTGTCTATGGAGGTGAAGGACCTGGAGCACCTCGGGAGCCAGCCTCTGCCTGCCCTGACGTGGGAAACGCTGCCTTGAGCCCCCATCTCCTCTTTGCCGGCTGAGGCAGGTCAAGCAGGCATCGAGGCGTGCTCGGCTTGACCTTCTGCAGCGAAGCCCATCTGTTTACCGGGGTTTAGCCTGAGGCGGCTTAGCGAGAGCAGGGGTGATCTTTTTTTGTCACCCTCATGACCGGTTGTCACTCATGGGAAGCCTCCAGCTCCTGCTGGTACAGGCAGCGTGTGGGTGATAACACATTGCCAGGAACAATGACTGACTGCGTGGCTGGGCTCTTTATACAAACAGAGGGTTTGATGCTTCCAAATAGGTTTATTCTTCCTTGCACCTAATAGAGAAACATTAAACCCCCCTTGAGGGCCCTGCACCCGTTTGGCATGTCAGCTTTCAAGCGGGGACCAAAGCAACGTCTGCTCCCTGCTCTGGTTCCTCCCTTCAAAGGTTGGCTTAAAAGCAGAGGGAGTTTGAGACCCAAATCTAGACCCTTTCTGGTGGAACATCATCAGGGAATATCAGATATAAACATTCCGGAGGGCCCATCATTCCCATAGCCCAGGACTGGGATAGTTCTCTACAGCTTTGCCCCAAGAGGCCTGGAAAAAATCCCACCTTCTATTTTGAAAGAGATGAATTGAGATAAGAGAAGATCTCATTTCTCATTGTGCCACCGGTCGGGAACACCTCCCGGGTGCACTGTGGAGAATACAGTACTGCGTGTTTATTGCTGCTGTTAATGTTAATGTATCATGGCCTCGACTCTCCCGCAGGCCAGCAGAGGTGTGTTACAGGGGCTCCTGCTCGCCTTTGGTGCAATATTAGCATTTCTGTGCATCTTTCCCCTGAGTTTCTGAATTCCTTTTGATTTTCACACACAGCTGAAATTCCCCTCTCTTCAAGAGCCTTTCATTTGAACCTGGGCTAAGACACGAGCTCCTCTTTCTTTCCCAACTGGAATAACGGCGCTACGGGGAGGTTCTGCATCTCCTGCCATGCAGAGGAGTTATGTTTAAACCAGCACAATGCAAAGTAAGTTTTCTTTTCAGTTCATGGATTATTTGGGTGTTTCTTTTCTGGAAAGCATCTTTATTCCTGGCAGGTTGTAGCTCAGCGCTTCTATCAACACACAGTGGAGGGGCAGGCCATGTTTTCCTCTCATAGAATGAATGTGTTTGGGTTCTGGTGCCCATAAAACCTGCACTGGGCGGTACTGGCACCTCTTTACAAATACAGTAAAATGAATCCATCTGCTTCACCTGAACCACTTCTTGTGACTGGAAACAGCGGTGGAGCTCATGAAGGACCTTCAACCAACTGCTGCCCTGAAGCTGGCCACCACGCATGGCCCTGGGGCTTGTTTTCGCCAGCACATAAACCCCTTAACTGCACTTTCTGTCCCACAAATCACTGCCATCTTGGGCTGATGCTTTGTGTCACTCACGGTGACACACATAAAATGAATGCATTTGCTCAGCCGATCCCTCGCTGCTCAGCACCCTGCACTGGGCAGAAAACTGGTCCCTTTTCCCTTTTGATGTGGGATGCTCAAGGCTCTGGCCCCTTACTGAAGGGGGCTCTGTAACCTCAACCCCCCCACACGCTTTCTAGCTGTGCCTTTGACCTTTCAGGCCTTCTGCAGATGCTCACTATGGGATGCTCTCTCAGCCACACAACAGTGGTAGATGACTTCAAACAGATCTAACCTGTAACCCCGAAAGCTCCGCAGCCCCTCCAGAACTGGCGCTGCAGCCAAGCAGGGCGGAGGGGACAGTGTTACCTCAAAGAGCCAGACGAGGAGGACGACGGCGCCCATGGAGCTCATCATGCTGCTGTAGTAGTGCAGGAGGGCTTCCCGGCAGCCGCGGCGCCAGAGGTTGAGCTCCTCCGTTTGGTAGTCGTAGCTGTAGTGAGCGGAGTTGTTGGTGACCTGGTACTGGATGCAGGGTCTTGGCGAGCTGGGGTTGCAGCAGCTGAAGGGGACACCATCCACCAGGTACCTTCCGTCCACGTTGCTTTTGATCCGACTACGGGCAAGGGCAGAAGGAAGCGTGAACACACACACATCTAAAGCCAGACCGGGGCAAATGTGCACAAGAAAGGAAAGCAAAGGCAATGTGGATTTTCCACCGCACCTCCTGCTCGTGCTGTTTCTCCACAGCCCCTGTTCATGTAGTGGTGTTTGCCCCAGGTTTATTCTCCTCTCTGAAGTCCTTTCTGATGTCAAGGCTGCACTGGGTCTATAATGAACTCTGAGTGATGGAAATGTCGCTTAGAAGAAATGATGTTGTAAGGAAAGCAAATGGCAGAGAGAATTTCCAGGAGGGGCAGCCAGGAAAGAGTGATCACAGCATAGAGCGGAAGGGAGATGCCCGAGGTGACCTGAGCTTGGAAAAGGACCTACAGCAGCTTTAGGGCCCACCATATCCAGCTAGACCACTGATCCAGCAAACCGAAGAGCTTCTCTCTGTTAACAGCTCCAGAAAGGGACTATGCATTTATTCTTGGCTTAAACACTGGCTACATTAGCAAGGTAGCCAGTATTTAAAACATGAAAGGTGCTTCTAAAGTCCTTGGAGGAGCTCCCCAGCTATTGTTGACTCGAGGCTGCGGTTGTTCTCCATAAACAGCCATTTAGTCTGGTGCTTTATGAGATGTTTAGATGAGAGCTACTTAGAAGGCAATTAGTTCCACTGGCACTGCAAAATAGACCACAGTAACAGGACTGCAACTCTAACAAATACCACTTCGCTTAGAAAATGACAGACTGGAGAGCCCCAGTGACCTAGAAAGGTGAAAAGAGAATCTGAGAGTCACTTGTAGCTTTCTATATGGGTATTTTAAAGCTGCCTCATAGAGAGGTGATCTCAATGGCCTGGCGAAGCCACATTCCACTTTGCAGCCATGACCTAAATATATCTGAACTTCAAATGCAGCTGAGGCTTTATCTCTGGGTTTAATGCATCCTCTGAGTTGGGTCTAATTCGCATGGATGTGTCAATGCTCCGCCAGTTTCAGACAGATCGGGTCAGGTCTTTGCTCTACAAATAATACGACAATCATGCTGCAGGGGATGGACTTTCCCTGGAATTAAGGAGATCTTTGCTATTGGTTTCAAAGGGGCCTGAATATCCTACCAGGAGTGTGAGCAGAGACCATGCACCACTGTGTAGCTCAAACCTTGAATTAGCATCCATTTGTGGACTTTTAGTGCCCTATTTCCTGCCTCAGCAGTACAAAGAAATTGCTGTGAGTCTCAGTCCCAAACAAGCCATCAGTTATGAAGGACGCTATAACCTTGTTTTCCCTCCGTGCTTTGCCCTTCCACTGCTGCTGGATTAAGTTACAGCCCTCAAATCTCCACGTAATGCTGGCAAGGTGTTTTCAAGCAGTTATTTATGCCCACAGGCATACCTTTGCAATGCAAATACTCCCTTATTAAACAGCAAATGTATTTGTTACAACCCCCCGGCACCATAGGTAAAGCCTGGAACAGTTTTCACTCTGCAGTCCTGATTGTAAACCAACCAGACCACCCACGTGAAAACAATACACAGAGAGACACCCAGTGAAACAGCATTTACACAGTCAGAGAGGGATCCCAAGACGGACATTTCTTCAGCCGCTTTTAACATAGGCAGTACATCTAAAAGGCAGATTGCTTCCAGCTTACGAGGCCCTTTGTGCAACCACATGGTATGAACGTTAGCAGATGATGGTCCCAGAGAACTGAATAAAGAGCTCTTCCCCCAGTGCTGAATTCTCTCAAAGGTTGGGGGTATTTCTGCTCAATACTCCTTTTTCATTGGAAAAGTTCATCTGTTCTCATGCTTATTTCTTCCCCTGCGCTTACTGCACCTAACCTGATTTGGAGATTACTGCCTCTTTGGGCACTGACATCAGAGCCATTAAGGTGTTTCTGCTCAACAATCTGTTCTGGTTTGCATAGAAGGAGCTAGTTTCCATGTCAGGTTTCACAAAAATAGGCACAAGTATACACATAGAACATGGCTTTATAAAGGAGAGAACTTAAAATGCATTTCGCCCCAAGGGATGCTGCGTAAAGGCAGAACATCAATGGGTGTTGATGCTCAATCTTTTCACGGCTATCCATTGAGGGAATAGAAAAAGAAAACTAAACCTTAAGGACTCAAAACACATGAGTTATTGGCAAGGCATTAGGGGTTCTATTTGTTTCCATGAGACTGACTGATTGCCAACATCCAGGTGGAGTTTTAAAAGTGGTGTCAACAGAATATAGCCAGGGAAGTCTATATTTAGAAACTTAATAAATTGCATTGAAATCTGCTTTAGGCTTAGAGAAGTTCTGACGCTTCCCTGTTGCGTTGGGGAGTACATATGCACGGCTCAATGGAATGGCTTTATAAAGAGGTAAAAGACAGTGAAAAATAGGATTTTTTAAGCCCGTTTACATCACACTGAGAGCGAGAATTGCATTTTGGTGCTTTACGTTTAACGCGCTGGGGAACGGTTGGACTTAATGATCCTGAAGGTCTTTTCCAACCTAGTTGATTCTATGATTCCACGAATTTGCAGGGGAGGAAGCAATCTCACCATTTTACACAAGACCCCTCCAGTCACTGCCTATTGTACATCTCTTTAGTGTAATATTTGCCAAACAACGCTATAAAGATACAAACCCCACTGGTCACTTACTCTTTCACTTCTTTGGAGCTGAAGTCCAGGTATCGGTTGCTGATCCACTGGATTTCGAACCAATCTTTGAAGCCATTGTTCCCACAGCACTTGAACTCGATTTGGAGCATGTCGATGGTCTTCTTCATGAAGCATCTTCCCGGGGTGTCTGTGTCCCGGTAGAACTTCATGCCATTCTTGAGCCCCTGGGCCAGGGTGCTCTCCAGAGAGCCCCGCATGAGAAAGCAAATCAGAGCAACGAAGAAAATGAGAATGTTAAAGAGGAAACACAGAGCCAGGTAAGGTCTCAGCAAAGGCTTCCACTTGGCAAATTTAGCAGGATCCAGGGAGTCGTAACAAATTTTGCCAGCAAACCCATTGAAGGCGCAGGATAATATACCCATCAATATCAAAGAATTGGGCACAAAGTGGCTTTCAGAATTGTCCATCACTTCGCTTCGCTTCCGGAGCTCGATTTTGAGGAACAATCCCATGCTAAACACGAGGATTCCAGCAAACACCGAAAACCAGTTCATGAGCCATAGTCCCTGGGCTAATTTTACCCTTTTCTTCTGGTTGAATTTGACTTTCAGCAGTGCCATCTTTGTAACGGGAGATGTTGGAAGGTTTCACAGCCTGGACCCCTCTTCTCGGCGGAAGCTACTGGAGGAAAAACCATTCAGGCATTGGAAGAGGCCCTGACCAGCTTAGCGGGAAGCAAACCACTGCATGGTCCTTCCATCCTGAGCTCCCCACGCTGGGGCTTCAAGCAAGTAAAATGTACAAAGATCCCAATGAACAACCTCACATTAGTGATAAAAACCAGGCAATCGGCACCTCCAGCTATTGGTGGTGGTTCCTTCCAAGCAAAGGAGAAACTGTCCCAGGGCTTCAAATGATTTGCTCTGGATCTGCAAGACGTCACTCTAATACCTTTAATCATTTGATCCAATCTGGAGAGATGTCTGTCAACAGATGAGTGGAAATAATCCCTCATTTTACTATTTAGTAGATTTGTGCTTCCTTATGATAGGCTGCTGGGCAGAATATGAAAACCCAGAGACATAAAAAGACCTTTGTTGCCAGAAGAGCCCTTTGAGGAAAAAGGAAGAGGGTTTGAGATTAAAAAAGCAAAGGCTGTTTGAATGTAGAAATACACTTCCCCTTCATGAAGCTGATCTATCCATATCTACAGTCAAAACCACCTTTTTAGTCCTTATCTTTCTGTGTTGGTTGACTCCAGATGCCATCCCGTGTCTTATGTGTTCTGGAAGCAGATAAGCGTGTAGCTGACAGTGACCTTAGCTTGGCATTTTCTGCTTATTCCCATGGCTTCTATCATCTCCAGGGCCTTCATAGGAGGGAAGGAGAAAGGAGAAGTTCAGAGAAACTCGGGCAACAGCCCCTGGGCTGGAATCTAGAGATGCCGTTACGAAAAGGGAGCTGATGTGAGCAGCTTCCAGCTAATCCCTGAGCCAGGAGGGAAGCAGTGCTGCCCAAAGGGACCCGGACCTGCAGCCAGGAAGGAACCTGACCCAGCAGCTGGGGAGGGACCCTCCGGTCATTGTCACTATGCAGCGCAAAGGAGGAACCCCTGGGGTCTGCTTTCACACTGTAGAGGGCAGGAAGAGGGGGATGGAACCCCCTCCTTTGGTGGTGGCCTTCCTCCTTACGCCAGACAGCGCTCCAGGCATCACGGTTTTACCCTTTGCAGTGCTTTAGGAGCTTTGCTTTGCTCACCCTGCGGAGGGGCAGAGCTGCGGGGGCAGTCCTGTGCCGGCTCACCACAACGAGAGTTAACCTCGGGCAGTGCACAATCACCCTGCAGGTGTGTGAGGGTGGGAGGAAACACTGCAGGTGAGAACGGAGCAGCCTCAGGAGGGGAATGGGAGGCTCTGCCCAAGCCGGGTGGGGCTGCTGCTGCCGCCCCGGTACCGTGGGGACATCCTCTTGTGGCTGCTGGCACATGGAGCACCAGCCCGGAGGGGAAGGTGGAGGGACCTGCCCAGGAGGAAGGCAAGTGCTAAGAGTGATGGTGATCAAACAATAAGGCACTGAAGACCAGCCCGTTGGTACTGCGCTGCGGTGTGTTACCATGGGTGCTGCTCGGCTGCCATTTGAGATGAGGGAGGTCTCTCCAGTAAGGACAAGGCTCTCGGGCTGCTGCTTTTTTCTGTGCTAAGAGGGGTTTTGTGATGGAGCTTTCCTGGCTGCCAGGGCAGTGCTGCAGTCACGGTCCCTGCAAGGGTTCACACACCGTGTAGCCGAGGCCCTCAGTGCCATGGGTCAGTGGGGGCCTTGGCAGTGCTAGGGCACAGTTGGACTGGATGAGCTTAAAGGTCTTTTCCAACCTGGTTGATTCCATGATTGCAGTGACCTGGGGAGCAGCTCATAGCTGGGATGTTCCTAAAGCAGCCCTGGCTGCTGGCATTGCTGCTGCCTTGCATAGCAGGAAAGGAGGAAGGCAGTTGTTCATCAGGGACTGTTCTCTCTGCTTGCCATGAAGTGGATGAAAAGTGCTGTTTCTGGTACAGGTTTTTGTGCAAGAAGCTGCAATAACACCCTCCTGGTTTCTTGCCAAAATATCCCCTAACCATGCAGTGCCTGTTACTGCATTTCACTGACTCCTCCGGGGTTCAGCTAGGAAACATGAGGTAATTTGGAGGTGTATTTTACCTGACAGCCTGAAGTCAGTTCTGGATAAATGAACTTGAAACTATTCCCTTTCTGGTCAGTGATGAGAGAGTGAAGCTTTAGTTAAAGTGGAAAAGAAAAGTGCAGTTAGCTGGACAAGAAATAGCAAACCTGCCCACAGCAGATGTAAGCCTGGTGCTGCTGTGGGTATGGGGACGTCTGTATTCAGGAGCACAGATGAGTCTGAATACCTCAGTAATTAAACATTCAGATGTCTGTGATGAATCTGATGCAGCAAACCCATGTTATTGTATGCATGAGGGTGTTTCTTGTTCATTCAGGAGTAAAATAGTGAAAGAGAACACGCAGCATACGCTTCAGGGCTCATTGGTCCCTCCAAATTTACTCTTCTCCTTAAGCCAAGGTAATAGGAGGGGGCCTAATAAATCGCTCCTCAATGTCAGTGTTTTCTGGGGGATGAACAGTGATTTACCTCATGCTCAGGAGGGAACACTCGGGTACCAATCGGTACCTTTCAGACTTTAGGTGGCACCTTTAAAGCCATCACAGAGAGGGATCAACACAACCAACCCAACCCAGACCTGGAAAGCTGTTGCTTACTGAGGTAGTTTCAATGCCTGATACCAGCGGGGGACATAGAATCATTGAACAGTTTGGGTTGGATGGGACCTAAAGTCCCAAACGTCCCCAACTCTCAGGTTAAAGCTCGCCATGCTGGGAAGCTTCAAGGGGGATTGGTGGTAGTAGTAAATCACATGCTCTGAGGCCTCCTTCGAATGTGAAGTTAACGCGTTCCAAAGAGGGGAGTTAATGCTTCCCACCTATTCCAGCCAGGTTTTGCCTGGGTGGGCTTTTCCTCACACATCTTTACCTTGGCTGGGATTCACCTTTAACCAGGCAGACTTACTATTGCTTCCTACCTCAAGCAGGAAATACCGAAGCTGATCTATAGCAGACAACCTAATTGCTGCAAGGGCGGTTGAGTTAATGGTCTCCTTGGCGGCTGCCTAGTGAACACAGGTGTGTAATTAATTCATGTGCTATTCTGGAGAGAAAAGTGTTAGAATAAAATACTGAAAATACTATTTTGAACTCACCATGAACGTGTTCAAATCCACAACATTGCTAAAATATCATCATTTTTATGGATAACAATACTGTATTGATGGTTTTCCAAAAAAGCTATGCCTGCTAACCTAAATATAAGCCACAAACCAACCAGTTAATGCTAAGAGGGAGGAGAAAGTTGGTTTTAACACAGACAGCTCAGTCTGGTATTTGCTATAGAGTCTGCTGCCCAGTCCTGGACCAACAGTTCTTGGGAATATGAGGTATAAAAGGCAAATTCCCTTTATACAGGTATATCCTATGTACCTAAATACAGAAGTGCTATTAGTTGGTAATAAAATAAAACCCTGGCCCCATTTTTCTTTCATGCTGCTCTGTGATACGAAACATGCTGCTTTCTTGGGTTCTTTTCTGTTTCCTTTCCTCAGAAGTGGTTAGGTTTCATGGCAACAGTGAAGATGTCTGGTTTTACCTGTGATGGGAAGTCACTGTGTAGAGATAGGAGGGGGTTTTATGCACTGTCTCTTGTGGTTTTGCTCACATTTGTAACCATGTGGTGGGTATAGGGATGTTCCTCAGGAACAACGTGATACGACGCTGTAGCACGTTGTATGATTAAACAAGTCTTATTGATGACTTCTTTCTTCCTCCTATGTACACCACTAAGTTGGGAGGCTGCTGTGGCTGAGGGTCTTGAGGCTGGAAGCAGAGGCAAGTTGCCAAAATCACTGCTGGGGCTGTTGGGCACATGGGAAAGTTGACTTGACCCGGATCCTGTGGCTCCTAAACTACACCATGGCAAATGGGGAGAGAGCATTGCATGGTTTTGCTCTGGGTAGCTCCCAGCATTTCAACCATCCTTATCCACAGTGTAACATGCTCAGAAAGCACCTTTTTTGACCCTCAGGATGGTTGCTGTATTTATTTGTATATTATTATGCTATTACTATTATACTATTCTGAGTATGTGTGATTGTGATGCCTAGGGTGTAGTGTTCCCTGCTAGAATGAAAGGGAACAGGGAAAGTTATAAATCAACGTCTGTACTTGCAGAAACAGGAAAGAAGTACGTTGGGAATTGAAAGAAGCTCACAAAAGGCTCACAATAGTTATTACTGCTGGAAAACAGCTCAACAGATCCCCCAGTGAGATAAATCAGATCCTGATGTGAATGGAAATGCTGAGATCCCGCAAGCTGCACAGTTTGGGTTTTTTCTTGCTATTTGTATCTTTCCTGGCTTTTTACAACATGGGCACAAGGTCTCTTGTGCAGATCCAGTGGCTATGATGTGAAAGTTATGTGGAAAATAGGCTGGAGATAGAAGAGGTGGGGAGCGCCTGATGGAAAGGGGGCAGAGCTGAGGTGCAAAAGGATGATCCATAAACCTGACAGAAATGCCAAGGCAAATCTCTAACAGACCTTAATAAGCTGCACTTGCTATACTGCTAGAGGCTATGGATATGCTAGTAAACCTTTTCTAGTGTGTAACTTGTGTTCACATACTTCTGCTTCAAAATAGTTTTGACTTTCTCCTAGTAGAATATTCCAATAGGGAATTAACGTGTGCAAGCATGTGTGTGTTCACAGCTATAAATCACACATAAGCATTTGCCTGAGCACACTTTTTCAGGTTTGCTGTTCTCAAATGGAGTTTCCTTGTTTCATGTCATGCTTGAGACCAAGATTCAGTTACTGGCTTTGTATTACAAAGGTAACGGCAATCTTTAAGTGCAAGTAATTGTCTGGAACTTCTTTAGCAGCCTCCTCTAAGTCATGTTTCTGAAGAGTTATTACCTGGTAATTTTGGTTTGACAAAGTTAGTTAAGTACTCAGAGGAAAGAAAGGAACCGGGATGTCACTAATGGACCTCTGACAGCTGTCACAAAGGGAGTGTTTTCAGGCTGAAATTGAAATCTCCATTCCCTTGTTTTGAGTCACGCTCTGTTTAATCAGGCAATACTGCGCGCTGTGGACCAACAGCTAGCAAGAGTTACATGCCAGCTGGAAGTGTAGGGAGCAGCACTCATATCTGACACTTGCAGTAGTCTCTCCACTCCTAGATTTGCCAGTGTCT
This sequence comes from Amazona ochrocephala, assembly GCA_039720435.1. Classification (NCBI taxonomy): domain Eukaryota; kingdom Metazoa; phylum Chordata; class Aves; order Psittaciformes; family Psittacidae; genus Amazona; species Amazona ochrocephala. Next base: position 126,017,201 of record CM077878.1, read on the forward strand.
ACCAACACAGTAAGGAAACTTGCAGTTTATAGCTTTTGGCTGGCAGAACAGAGGCATTTCTGTAATTCTTACAGGCTGCACAACTTGCAATCCCAGGACTAGAGGATGCCAAGGGGATTGATTTGTCACTGCCAGGGTATGTGGAGACAGATGAACCTCAAAGTTCTGATCACATTCCTTAACAAGACATTAAAAATGACGTACATGAAAGCAAGATTAAGGGTTTTCTTTCAATCATTTTATAGTCCTGTCGATGCAAAGAAGAATCATTAGTGAAGGGACAACTGAAATCAGAGCAAATATATCTGAAATGCAAAACTCAATTCAGTCAAAAAGTATACATTAACAGAAGTAAATAAAAAGTTGTGAAAGAATACACAAAAGTTCCCTTCTTTTTCCTCCCCCTTTAAATTAAATATGCTGAAAACACCTTAGTTTCTCTCCTTAAACCCAGTCCTCAAGTGAAGTTTCAAGTACTTCTTATGGCAGTAATGCACTTTGGATAGTACAGCCAGTGTTAATTTTGTTAGAGGCACATACATGACATACATACCGCACAAATATTTTGCAGTTTTAAAATAGAATTCTGATTCTTGCAATATGTTGCAAGTTAAGGAGTGGTTTTGGAAACCTAAAACTACTACGTATGCTTTATGTATGGAGAGTGGTCACTTCACCAGCACTAACAGGGCACTGTAAAAACACTGCATTCCATGCTGCTGCTACTTTTTTACTTGGCAAGAGTGAAGAAATGGGACTTAAGTCACATTGCACTTTATGCAAGATAACATCCAGTGTGGGAACCAAAATATAGCACCTCAACTCCCCATTTTAGTGACTCCCTCTGTCAACACTGCACCTACACAGGAGCAGTGTGCTGTAAATTAATCACAGCACCAAAGCCTAATGTCTGGTAGGCAGATGAAAGTAGGAGGATGTCCCTGAACACCTCTTCTGAAGTTTGACTGCAGCAGAGCAGTTCACCCACCTTTGTAATGTTAATCAGCACCTGCAGTATACCCCTGAAAGTACACTCGTTTCATCCATCCCAGGTTAAAAGTGTTTACAGAAGGAGCAGCCCTTCACAAACTCTTTTCAGACTGTGCAAGTTCAGTATTTGTACAGCCTCTGCAGGTTTATTAATTTCAAGCAATCAATACGTAAGGAGAGCATGAAATGTTCATCAGGAGACTTTGCTAAGTTTAGGCTCTCACTTGAAATAAAAGCCTAAAGAAAGCTTTCACATTCCACCCCTATCAGCAGAACCTGGCTCATAAATATAGCATAGGCTTAGAACCCATCTAAAGTCTGCTTCACTGTTCAGCTACAAAACCTCCTTTAAATTCGTCTTCTGTCCCATTACTCCCCAAATGTCCCCTCCTGTGCTCCTCATAAGGTAGCATACTGTTGCCTGCAACTTGAGAATCACTGAAATATGAAAAACTTGGAATCTGACCTTTCCATTCCAGTACATCTTATACCATTTGCTGCTAATTCACGCTCTGGATGAGTGAAAACAGCACAACAGCTCTGAGAGGCTCATTTGTTTGTGTGTCAGTGCCCCTTGTTCCCCCTCAATTAGGAAAAGGCTCTGCAATTAGGTACTGCTGCAGTGGGGAAATGCCATAGTGATACAGAAAGATTACAGCAGCATCTAGTGCAGGACAGTAAACTGTATTTGACTGGTATTCTTCAGCTAAAAAAATCCAGTCACACCTTGCAATCTGCAATCTAAATACTGAATGTAATCATTTAATGGCACATATGGGGTTAAGTCCCACAGTTTTGAGTCAATGCATTTACACCATGATTTCTTGCTCAGTAGGAAGCTGCCCCTGCAGTCACTCCCAGCAACTGATTCTTTCCTGCTCAGGAATCAGGCTCCAGTTGGGTGAAGGCCTGTCAGTCGCCAGCCAGTCAAAGTCATCCACCAGGTTCCAGTTGTTTCTGTTCCTGTCCAGCCCAGACGACTCGAAATCTCTCTCAATACCAGGGTAGCTCCAGGTGTAGGGCGCAAAGGAGACCTTGGTGCAGTCCTCGATCACGGCTCCGCTGGTCACCTGCACGTAGAAAAGGCTGCTGCGGGTGCGATGGGTGCGGAGCTGCTGGCAGGCCAGCGCCAGGAGGCAATCGCTGCAGCCGTCCACCAGCACGGAGGTGGACACGGGCCCGCAGAGCACGGTGCAGCCGCGGCAGTCGCGCACCCGCAGCGTGTTGGCGTTGCCGCGGAGCCGCACCCGGCAGCGGCGCAGCTCGGACAGCAGCACGTCGCGCTGCAGCAGCTCAGCGGGGCCGAGCTCCAGCTCCTCATCCTCGACGCCGCTGAACCCGCACAGCGGCGGCCCGCCCGGCTCTCCTTCGGCGGGCCCGTAGCCGGGAGCGGGCGCAGCGGAAGCGGCCGGGGGCCGGGCGGGCTCGGCAGGGCGCGACTCGCAGCCCGGAGCCGCTTCCTTCTTGAGGATCCGGAAGGCGAATTTCTTCTTGGGCTGCAGCTGCTGGCGCCGCGCCCCCAGGTCGCTCTGGAGCCGCGCTACGGCCTCCTGCCCCTGCCGCACCTCGTAGGGCGCCAGGAACCGCACGCTCTCGGTCAGCAGCTTCTGCAGCCCCTGCAGGCGAGCAGCCGCCTCCTCCAGCACCCCTGCCGCCAGCAGCCCCTCCACGGCCTCCCGCTCCCGGGTGAAGGCGGCGATGAAGAACTCGCTCTGCTCCTCCTTCACCACCTGCGCCTCCTTCCGCTGCCGCTGCCGCTCCACGCCCTGCTGCCGCTCCGCTTCCCGCCGCTGCAGCCGCTCGGGCAGCACCACGGCGGCCACCCCCGGCTCCGCAGCCTCCCGCGCCGCCTCCATCTTGCCTCGCCTCTCCTCCCGGTCACTAAGCGGCCCGCCGATTGGCTGCGGGCAGCCCCGGTTGCGCCGGCGCCGCGCGGCCCGGTGGGAGGGGTGCGCGGTGGTTTAAAGGGGCCGGCGCCCGGCTGCGGGATGGGGTGAGTGCCGGCGGCAGCGCTGCGCGGGGTGCGGAGCCCGGAGCCGGGGCCTGGGTTAGCAGCCGGGATGTGAATAACCCCCGCCCTCCTCCTTGCCCCTGCGCGCGCAGCTGCCCGCCGCTTCCCACCCTTTTCCCGTCTGGATAGGCTGCGGGGGTACCTTGGCTGCCGGCGCATCCAACCGCGCTACCCCAGTACAGCGGCTCCTTCTCCTCTGCCCGCCGCGGGGCTCTGGGGGTGGAGGGGTGCGGTTGAGGCCGCAGCTCGCGGCGGCGCTTCCCTCTGCCGTTAGCCCGGGGCCGTGTGGCGCTGGCGGGCGCGGAGCTTCTGGCCTGGGCCCGGCGTTTCTGGGCGGCTCCGCACGGGGGTGCGGTAGCAAACCGTGCCCGCTGGTTTCTCGTACGGAGCGCAGTGGGTGCGGACCGGGTGTTACGCGCTCGCAGGTCGCGGTGGAGGTGCTGCCGACTGGGCTGTGTTTGCTCTTGGCTGCCTGGTTGGTTTATGGAGTGCCTGGTGCCCGAAGAGAGCTCAGTGGTTGAGGGAGAGCTGAGCTGTGCCTGTGGTTACTGCGCCGTAGGGAGGGGGCCGTGAGAGGTCCCCACAGGCCTACGTGGAATCATGGTGAGGAGGGCTCTCTTCACCTGATTAGTTTTCACAATTAGGAAACGTTTTAAGGACAAAGTAGAGAAGTGACCGTTGTTCTGATGTGTTTTGAGAACTGTGCTTCTGTGTCACAGAATGGTAACTTTTGCACAGAAAGTTAACACAAAGCACTCTTTTTAAGTTACATAAATCCTATCTGGTTCTACAAATACCATCTCCCATCCCTTTGCATTTCAAAGTATCTTATGAGAAGTTAGCATCGGACCTAAACCTACCAGTGGCAGAGAAAAGGTGGCAAATCCAAAGCAGATACTCCAAATTTACTGTCTTCTAATTGGGTGATAGCATTGATCTTTGTTGGTCTAATTTTCCTGTTGGGAAATACAGATTGTTATGCTACTTAAGGTTAGCATTTGAAAGTGGCCTTAGCTTGGAAGTAGCAATTGTTTTGTGTTTCCTGAGAAATACTGTATTAGACATAACAGAGTTAGTAGGGAGTGGCTGAATCTTCTGTGTAGTAATGTCAGCACAGTTAGGATGATGAAAGAAGGACAGTGAAATACCTTTAACCCTCATAATGCACAAAGTACTTGCACTAAAATAGAGAATATTACTTCCTTGTAAAGGTTACAGGATGAAATCGGAGGGTTTTCAAGGGGTTGTAGTGTAACAGCTCCTATTGTGCAGGAGCAGGTTGGATGGGGGCAGCAGCATGGGTTAATGTCCTGGTTCATGCATTATAGCTCTGAACTGTCACAATGCTGCATGGTTCATGTGGCCAGAATTCTGTTCCTGAAAATATAGATTTCTGAGTCTTAAAAATCAAAACCCTGTAGAAAGGGGAATGCTCATTCGTGAACAAGGAAGGATATCTTGAAATATTCTCACTTAAGTGGTTGGGTTTTTTACTACCAATGTGTTTAAATGATGCATTTAGTATGTCTTAGGCATTTTTGCTAGTAAATAATGAAATCCACTTCTGCAGCAATTACAGTAATGTTGCATCAGGTGAGAATATGGTGCTGTTAATTCACTGTAGGAAAAAAGAAATCCTTACTTCCATATTGTTTCCTTGGAAATGGATTTGAGTTCCGTTTTACACAGCAGGCTTTTTTGCCTTACACTCCCACCATTATAGGTAATACATGTTTATCCCATACATGAGAATATGGACAGAAAAAGGCTTTTGCTGTTTTTCAGGATGCACAAATGTTACTGGCTTTGGTGGTGCACAAATGTGGCCTGATGAACTGCGGTGGGTAAAACAACTTTATACCTGATGAGATTACAGTAAAACATTAATGTGCACAGTCTAAAATAAACGTTAAGTATTTTATGCTGCAGCATAATGATAACTTTTTATTACATTTGGGCACTTGGAAAGCTTTAGAAAGTACTTTGTATTGGTTTTAAATTAATGAGGCCCAAATACAATTGTGAATAGGAGCTTTTGGGAGAGACCGGAATCTTTTCACCTTGCTAATGTGCACAAATAACCCCAGATACAAGAAGGTGAAGTGCACTGAAAAATTAAAAAGGGAGCAGTAAAATTCTGCCAACTATCTCATCTTGATGTTCCAAAATTATTTCCTACACCTGCAGTTGGGGTTTTGGTATGATTGATATTGGTGTATATTTATCTTTCTGTGGTAATACAATACTGACAATATTCTGCCTGTCTTTGCTGGCAGCAACTCTGAAGGCTGTTTAGCGTGCTCTGTTGTAAGCCATAGAGAACAGAGGATTTACAACTTCCCAAACAGTAACCATCCGAATAACACATAAGCCTTCTAGCTCAGGTCTAGTCTCATGGTGGTAAGCTGCAGCAAGCAGTTTAGCTATCTGAGGCTATTAGATAAAAGTAAAGCTGCAATTTTTTCCTGACTCCTGTTCCCCCCCCTCATTCCCTGCTTTAGCTCCTCTCTGGTTTGAAGGTAGATAGTAGTCATTTTACTAAGCCCTTTTGCCATTGCTTGGGCTGTAGAGGGTCATTCGTTTTCCAGAAGCTGCAGGTGGCACTTGCTAACTTGGATCTAGTGCTATGAAACTCCAAAGCATAAGCTCCGTTACCCGTGCTTCCATGCTTAAATCTGTATCCCATAGCGATGGCTCTTGAATGCTCTTTACCTGAAATATTTTGTACTGACTTAAGGGGGCTTAACAGCATTAACTTACAACCTTTGGAAGTGAGATGTATTGCATAGTTCAGGTGAAAGTTCAAGATTCTGTCTCATTCCATCATTATTTCAAGAGAAGCAGGGAGTAACAGCGAGATCCAGGGAGGCAACTGGCTTTCCAGCCTCATAGCAGTGGATTCTTAAACCTGAAGTTCCTGAGCTTGCAAAGTCAAGAACCTCATGGTTGTGGCACTATCTTGAGATGTAGATTTGTGCTGCAGCAAAGGAAGGAAGTAGATGCAGTTATTCCTTATCATCGGTCTGTGTTCCCAGCACTGACGTTTTTAGTTCCAAAGGGTGGAATGCACGTACCTTGCACTTTCACACACAAAATGCTGGTTTGCCTTTTAGCTGTGTTTTCAGGAAAAGCAGCAGCCCTTTGTCTTGCATAGAGCTCTTTCTTATCTGATAGATGGGATCTCTGCTGTTACAGAGTTTCTCCAGAAGAGATTAGCACATGAACATAATTACTTCTGGCTACAAAGTAGGTACTTCAGTGGTTTGTATAACCCTCATCGCATTCTACTGCTGGTTTTAGCAAGGGCTCTTTGAACTCCTCTGGCACTGTGATCAAGCATGAAAGATGTAAGCTGTAGTATGATCCATTTAAGATACTGTACACTACATTTTTCACGGTGGAATGGGGCTGCAATAAAAGTGACTGTCAAGCCACTGTATTGCTGTTCTGGAAAAAAAAGATAAGTTTCTTTACCATTATATTTGGCATACTGGTTGTTTTTTAAAAAGCTTTTGTTTGGACTAAAATGTAGTGCCTTACGTATTTGGCCATATGGAAGGGCAAGACAATGTAAAATGTGTGTGTTTGAAATCACTAATTAGAGTTAGAGCTGCAACTGTAAAACTTACTCAGTGCATCTTAATTGCTGTGAGTAATGCAAAAGCTTTGAAATGTAATCCTTGGAATGCTTAAGATACTAATTATATTCCAACCAGGCAAGGTGCACTTGTTGGGAAACGAGTCTGAGCTGGTCCCTTCCGAGAACTTGGTATTCCCAGTGCCAAAGGTGGAGAAACAAACTGGTTTCTAGAAAAATGAGCCACCCTCCGAAAGCAGGGACAGACTTCAAAGCGTAACCTTTTATGAAAGGGGCACCTCAAGACGAACAAATCAAGACACAAATACACAGAGCACAAAAGCTCGAGAGCAGAAGAGCTCATTGGTTTGGCCCAGGCCTTGTTGTAATGGGTATTTAGAATCCTAAGCTTGCTAATTGAGTTAAATTGTGAAGACCAAGTGTGTAAGCTGCAGGTGCTGTCTTACACACCCCCCTTTGAAGTAATAATTCTATTAGTTTTGGAGCTCCTAAGAGAATTTCCCATTTTGGAATTGCGGATCTTAATTGCAAACATATTCCATTTTTTTTTCCTGAATAATTTATATAGAAAGAACTTGAAGTCATTATATCCAAGTTTTTCCTGGTTTTCTGTTAGCTCTCCTGCAGTATATTCATTAGTTAACCAAGCTAAGAATATTAAGAAAGTTACTCTGCCTTTTATTCATCTCATGAACAAAGTCTGTCAGCTCTCATTGTGAAGGAGGACTGCCTCCTCCTGTTACTAGCATTTATTCTTCAGTCTCAGTCTGAGAATAAATTCCATTCATGGCAATAGACTTTCTAGTGATAATATTAAGACTTATCTTTCAGCAATCTTTATTCATATCCAAATCTTATCCAGCTGGTTTCTAGTAGGGTCCCAGAAATACCCAAGTCAAACCATTCTTTCTCAAAAGTTGGGATTTAGATGGTGCTTCATTCATAATGTCCATTTTGTCTTGTCCTTCTAGAAGTATAGCTTAGCACGTTTGTGTTATTAATGTTTTTGGTATAACTTACTATTCCATTGTTTCTGTTTCCCCTCTACTGCCTCATTTCATGTTTTAGGTCTCCATTTTTTGTTAAGTTCCTTCTGGTTTTACTTACTGTTTTTTAAATCATCTGCAGCACCTCGATTGTATTAGGAATGGTCCTTTTGTTAGTTTCAAGGCCCACCTGCTGGTTTGAATTACTAATACTTTAAAAAACAAACACAGCAAACCCTTGTGTCCATCTACAATACTTCAAAAAACAAACACAGCAAACCCTTGTGTCTGTCTACTCATTATATACTGATGTATTTCTGTATCCTAACTTAACTGGTCTTTTTCCCATTCATCTATGAATATTATAGAGGCTTTTCCCAGTTTCTGGCATCATTTTTAGTTTAAATTGCTTATATAAATCTTGGCGGTGTAAGTTGAAGATTATTTCTCCAGACACCGTAGTAAGGTTCTATCTGCAGAGGTGGGTTTTCCCCAATACATTTCAGTGGCTTACTATCTTAAGACTATTCTAAATTGGAAGCGAATGCTGTTAATCTTTCAAACTTAATTCTCCTTTGTAATGTACTCTAAGAATACAACTCTATTTAAATAACCTAGAGCATGAAAGAGTTATTTTTGATCTGTTTCAGTAATAATTTTGCACTGTCATTTGTCTCGATGTGAGGCCCAGTTACCACATTTTCTCTGGTTTTACTTGTCTTCCGTACGTCAGATCTACACCTTACAGAAGCACATTCTCCAAAATCTGTTCTTCAGATTCGTCACAGAACAGCCCTGTTGGCATTCACACTACCTCCAGTCAGAGAAACCTGTCTGTCTCCTGGTACTGGTGTAAATCTCTTGTTCTGAGACTCACTCTTTGTTATGTCTTCTTACTACCTGCATCGTAACCAACCATCCTTTAAGATACGTATTGGTTAGATAGTCCCGTGTTTGGTATGATGATTGATACTGGAGTCATACAGCTTTGGAAGTTACATCATGCAATTAAGAGCCTGGTTTTGTGAGTTCGCTTTTGTGCAAGCTGAAATTAGTCACGTTTAGGAAATTCTTACTGAGAGAGTCCTGCTATTGGTATCTGTATGGATATCGAACTGCTTTTTTCATGTGGTATGTTGCGTTTATATTCCAAATTAAAGTCTTTGTCTCCCTTCATGCCACTGTATTTGAGTGCCCTACCTTTTATGTGTTGTGACTCCTTCCTTTCTATTGCTGCGGCCTTTCAATGATGACCTATTTGTGCCTTCAAGCTTAGAGTTATTCTTATCTAAATTAGTAATTAATAAAGCAGTATGTAGTTGGATAAATAGTGTGTCTGGTGACGACACAAGAAACAGGTGAAGTGATGGAGGGATAAAGAAGTGCCATCCATAGAGCTGAAGCACTCAGTCTGAGGAAGCAAGGCAGCACTAACCAGCTTTCTTTTCCATCTGATATACCTCAGAAAGGATGCAGTGAATTGCGGTTACACAGCAACTTTTCAAGCAGAATCTTGGGATGACTGTGGAATTCATTCCTTTAATGCAAATAGGTTAGTCCGTAAAATCTTTCTTATGAATCTGCTGTCCTTGATCTTTTGGAGTACTACTTTATGATTGCACAAGGATTAGAATGCTTGTGATACAGACCTGGAGAAATAGGCTGAGTCACTTGATCTGAGAGAAACCTGGAAACAGAATGAAGGAAGAGGGTGTTTAGTATCCCCTTATTTTCTCCCTCTCAATATCTAAGCCTAGTTTTTACTTCTGCACAATCTTCTGTCCCTTCAGGGCCATCTATCTCAGCTCGCTCCAAATGTCACTTGGTGTGTTTGCACACCTATGAGAGTGGTAGTTGTTAAACAGCATGGTCACAGTTTGACAGCTGACATCAAAGTACAGCAGAGTGGTGTTTTGTGTGCTGGGTGCACGTGATGTTCCCAGTAGCTGTACTTGAGAATTATTCTGCCAATGCCTGTTTTCTAAAGGTTTTTCCTGTTCCTTTTTGACATTGGCCTGGCCTTTCTTCTCATGCTTATTTCCCCTTACTTCTGAAGCAGCTACAGGAAAATGAATGAGAAAACAAATTAATGTGATTGAGGAAGCCAGAGAGAGACAGGAACTGAATGTGCACTGTACACAATTCAGAGAACAGGACTTTGGCTGAGGGCAGCAGCCCTGGGCAGGTGACCTGGGGGTAGAAGAATTTTGATGGGTTATGGTTTTTGTGTTAATGCTGTTAGGCAGTGAGAAGAGGGGCAACCTCCGGGGGAGTGACACTCAGTTCAGAAACACCATGGGATCCTCTTTAAAAATAAGCACGAGAACCTCATAGCAAAAAGCAGTATTTCTTTATAAACGTGGCCTGGAAAATTCTGTAGTATACCAGAAAGTGATAACGCCACAACTGAAGGCTGCAGCCACACTTTTTAGTACTGAAGGTAACGTTAAGTGTGTGCTTCACTCTGACCTATAAAATCACATCCACCCATTTCTACCTGAGTCAGTTTTGTTTCTGAACCAATATAGCAAAGACAGAAATATACGCACATTTACTTCTGCAGAGAGTACAGTGTGTTCTGCTGTGGTTTTGGTCACTCAATGGCAATGTAAAGGGTTTTCATTCTTAAAGTCACCCGTTTGGGTAGATCTGGAGAAATCTAGTGCTGTCAGGGCACTTCACTGTATTAGATGTTAGCTCTCCTTCCCTTTTTGTTCTGTCCCTGCTTAGCGAGGTTATTGCCAATGCTGCTTTAAAACATCCTTCAGGGAAAGTTAAGTATAAATTATGGTACAGTCATGGACAATTTAGGCAGGCTTGCTCATGTTACTTATAGGAAGGGAAGCTACTGAAAATCACTTGTCCTCTTTCCTCCTATCCCTTCTTGGTCTTGTTTACTTCCCGTTGTGGTTTTTGTAGGACTGGGAGACTAATAATAATACACCCATCAGATGTTCTGCCTCATAACCTCTGAAAACAAAGTTCCTTCCTGTTAATCAGAACGCTCGTGGTGGCCCTGCACCTCACAAGCTCCTACTTTAGCAACGTTCTCTAATTCTCAGCCAGTGATGCTGAGTAAGCTTTAATTCAGGGCAGTGTTTGGTCCCCTGAAGCATTTGCTGAAGTTAGGGACCTTCAAGTGTGGCCTTTTCCATTTTCTAATGCTACTGTCAGGAGCATTATGGGCTGTGAGAGTCATTAGGATGTGGAGCTCTTCGACATGTGGTGTTTCTGTCCATGCTGTTGGCTAAGTCAGGTTCATACTGTGCTTATGAGAAGTGAAGTTAGTATTTCAGCTGATGGGGTAGGCAGCAGCATGCTTGCATTTGCTATGTCTGGGCTGCTCTAAGGATCTGTTGTGCTCATGCTAAAGCCCAACCCTTCCATTTAGGGAGTGATTTGAAACTTTACCTGAATTTTCCACTGTGGGAATATGCGTAAACAACAATTGCAGGTCTTGGCTTTGGGAAACGTTTGGAATCAGGCTTTTAACCTTTGTTTCCCATATAATAATGTGAGTCGGTTGATTACTTCAGTATTATAACCGGATCTGAACTGAAAACCATGCTGAGGTGCTGACTTGTTTTAAACACAGAAAATCTGGTCCACTTCTTCAGGAAGGTCCACTTAGTACATTGCCTGTAACCATTTGGTTGTCTTTTAAAAACTCAAAAGCTCAAGTGCTTTTTGAGCCGTAAAGCTAATGAAGCGTGCGTTACTACATAGAGGCTTCAAATCCTGGTCTCTAGGGAGTTTAAGTCACTTTTTGCAAAAACCAGAGAAGGCTGCTGTGCACAAGTCCTTGGGAAGTACTAGCAGAAAAAGGTCTCGAAGAGATTTCTTGTTTTAAAAGCATTACTATCTATGTATCTGCATGCTAAGAATCTGTTTCCAATCAAAATGTTGTTTAAGAAACTCGGCTTGTCTGAATCAGCTGAACGAAGAATGTTTTAGTTATGTTTTTAAGGAATAAAGTATTTTGAGTTAGTTTTGTAGAGCCCAAAAGCTTCGAACAAAACGATCGTATCAATGCTTTTAGAAGCAATAAATTGTAGAATTGTATTAATGAACTTGCAGTGCTGTAAGCTTTGCCTCCAAGTGAGCATTTTAACCTAAAATGCTCATTTTACAAAGGAGCATTTCAGGTTACCCCTAGCTCTTTTTTTAACCAGCTGAAATTGGTGGTGTTTCCACACAGCGGGAAGAACGCGTCTAAAACCCATCCAAAACACGGCAACTTGTAAAATGGTCAGATCTGACTTTTCTGTCAAGGTGACCTTGCATTTTTCCGTCCCCCCTGCTCCAAGCGTGTCGTGGTTTACAACTTTAATATGAAGGAAAGCAGCCAGGTTGTTAACATTAATGCTCTTTTTAGTGGGGAAAAGGGAAAAGCTGGTTATTTCTTTACTTTTCTGTAACCCAAACCACCCCAATTTCTAACCGAAACTAAACCGCTCGGCCGTGTCTACAGTGCCAGCTGTACGGCTTTCTCAAAGGGGGGGGGGGGGGTAAAAGGGGAGAAAAGACAAAAAAGGAGCTAAACTTTGTTAAAGGGACTGACTGTGGCAACGGCGAGGCGAGGATGGCGCTGGAGCCGGGGCTCATGGTGCCGGGGCCGCGGCAGCAGTGTGTCCCGCCGGTGCGGAGCGGTGCGGAGCGGTGCCGCGCTGTGCTGTGCCGTGCCGTGCCGTGGTGCCGCGCCGCGCCGTGCCGCGCTGTGGTGTGCCGTGGTGCCGCGCCGCGCTCTCCTCCCGCTCTCTTTCTCTTCCCCCCTCCCTCCCTCGCTCTCCCGCTCTCCCTCTCTCTCTCTTACACTGCCAGCCCCTGATGTGATGGCGAAGAAACCCCGTTGACAAGGCACTGCTTTTTCATGACGGTGAGTTTCCCTTTGAGTGTATTATAATTTTGTGATAAAAATTTCAAGGAAAAAAAAACCCACACAACCTCCTTCCTCCCTTCCTTCGGGGAGGGAAAAGAGAAGGGGGGGTGGGGGGGAGAGGAAAATCTATCTCCAGACAGACAGAAAAGAAAGAGGAGCAAATTAACAACCAGGAGTTGCCAAAACCAGGATATTAGGTTTCAGCCCAGAGAGCTATTGGCTCTGGGGCTATGTATATAAATATATATCTAGAGAGAGAGAGAGCGAGAAGGGGAGACGAGGAGGAAGAAGAGGGATATTTTGTGGGTGGCTGTTGTTTGGGCAGATGTGGCTTCACATGGAAATGAACTCTCTCTATATATTTATTCTTCCGCGGGGTTGGTGGTGGTGGCTGCTGAGGGCACGTAAAAAAAAAGTTGTTTCTTAAAATAAAGGCGGAGGGGGGGTGTGTAGAAAGGAGAGATAAGGTTTCAGGTCCAGGCTGATAGCTGCAGAGAGGGGAGAGGTTTGGGGTGGGTTGTGTGGGTTTTTTTTTTCCCCCCTTCTTGCTGATGCCATGCAAATTCAGGAGAGGAGGGAAGAAAAATCTCTTTTAATGACTCATTGATTGAGCCGGTTTAAAATTAGTTGTTGTTGTTGTCTTTTTTTTTTTTCCCTCTCTATTTTCCGCCCCCTTGACGGCCATCAAGAGAGGGATGGAAAAGAGGAGAGGAGGGAGTGTGTGCGTGTGTCTGTGTGCGAGTGCGAGAGAGTGAGAGAGGGGGATAGAGAGAGTGTGCGAGGGAGAAAGAAAAATAATCTTTTCAAATCTCCTCCCTCTTTTTTTCCCCCCCTCGTTCCTTTGCTTTTCCTCTAAAGCTCTGTGGTCTGTGAAACACTCTTTCATCCTCCTCGTCGGGAAAATGGAGACGCGCCGTCCCTCTCCCGGCCGCGCAGCTGGGAAGGATTTTTCTCGCCTTTTTTCCCCTTTTTCCCTCCCGGCTCGATGTTCGCCCCTTTCCCCCGTCCGCTGGCCACCACCCTCGCCTTGCCGTTTCTTTCTCACATTCCTGCCTTCTGGGGATCTATTTTTCTTTTTTTTTTTTTTTTCGCTTTTCCTCGTTTTCGGCGCCGCCACTTAAGATTTTGATGCGATTCGTTTGGTTCTTTATTTGCCGTTTCCTCGGCATCGCTCCGTGCCTCCCGCTTCTAACCGAGCAATGGAAGCGGTGCTGCTTTTTGTGGGTGCGCGGTAGGTTTGGGGCTGATGCGCTTTTCCCCCCTCCTTTTCGGGAGCAAGTTTTCCGCCGTCTTTTTATTTTTTCTTCCTTTTTACATTTTCTTCCCTTTCTTTTGGAGATGTATTTTCATTGTAACGCCTTTTTAAAGCATACCAATAAACCGTCTCTTTCTGGAGTAACCCGCTTGGCTTTGCTGTGGAGTGGATGTGAATCCTTTGTGCTGCTGGGAGGATTTTCCGCACAAGAATCAGTGCTTTATAAATAGTTCTTTTTATTTGTGTTTTAAACCAGGAGGTGGTTGTGGAGGGGATTTTTCCTAATTCCTCGTAGCTACGTTTATTGGTTATGGTGGGGGGGTCAGTGTTTGACATTGTAATTTTTGCTGTTAATTGCAAAATTCATGGCGGAAAGCGGATGTAACGTTAAAAAACTCGGGCAGAATTAAACGACTTACAGAGGGCACGTTTGTGTTTACCCAGAACTTGTTATTAATCCCTGGGAGACGGAACGGGACGCGGAGGCCTTCGCTTTTCCGCGCTGCTCCGCTCCCCGGGGCTCGGCACAGCCCGGGTGAGGAGGAGCAGAGGAGCCGTGCTCCGGCGGCGGCCCGGCCGTGCCCGGCTCGGCGGCCGCTGGGTGCGAGCGGGGAGCGCGGGGAAGATGGCGCTGCTTGGCTCCCGGCCAGCGTTTGTTGCGCAGTTTCGTTCCGTCTCTCCTCCCCCACGGGCGCCATTTTAGGGTCCTTTCAGCTGTCACCGCGCGGGGCGTTGCCGTCGCGCCCCGTTCGGGCCGTTTGTGTGTCTCGGGAGCGTTTTGTCTCTCGGGCCTTGAAAGCCTCTCCCCGAAATAGCTCGCTTTCCTCTCCCCTGCTTGCTTCTGTGTTTGCCGGCAGGGGTTTAATGGGGGTGTGCTCCGGCGAGAGAGGCGAAGGGTTTCTGGCTGTGGGTTGGTCTGTTGGGAAAGGGGCCCGTCGCCCCGAATCGCTGCTTTCTCATGCTTCCTCCGTCTCCTCAGTACTGTGGGTCTCGGTCCTGTGAAGTGTGACACTGGCTTGGCTCAGAAGGGCCTGTGGTCCCGGCTTAAACCGTGTAAATGTCACCTCCGAGCTTGTGTTGTTTTCCTGCGGTGTGTTTCATGTATATTTCGTGACATGAGTGTAGGAAGAAAGAGGACTTGAAAGAGCATCATCATCTGTTCAGTGAAAAACACGACGTCATTCAAAAAGACAAAATGCTCTTTAGAAAACGCTGTAATGAAGCAAATAGGGCAAAGTAATGGTCATTGCAGAGCTTCCAATGCCCTTAGAAGTGCTTGCAAAAGTAAAGGTGTAAGAAGCTTTATGCTGTGGGGGTAAATAGCTGATTTTGTTGTTACTTTCACATCGTTTCAAGTTTTTCCCACTCCTTTATGTCTCACAGGAAGCAGTGCTTTTTCCAAGTAATTCCAGTTTGGCAACTCCGCTGATGTGCTTCGTAAGCTTTGTTTTGGTGCTTTTTATAGGGAGAGTGTTGAAAACGGTCTCTTATTTTCTGGTCAGAACTTCCCCTTTTTTGTGTTGTTTCTCCGTTTCTGTGTAATGTGATCCATGCTCATGAGGCCTGAGTTTCATACCAACAACATCTGCATGGAGGAACAGAGAGTGTGCTGCCAGACCAACTCACACTGCGCCCACTGAGCAGTGTGGGATGCTCGTGCGGTTCCTCATTCTGTGCTTGTGACAGATGAGCGCAGGGATTCCCTGTGCCTCGTGCTCATTCCTGATGGAAGCAGGGGACCTTCTCAGATTTGGGATTATCCTTTGCCTGTTGGTGCTGAAGGGTTTTAAATGACTTCTTGTGAAATAACACAGTTTTGTTGCTTGTTTGGGTACAGACTATCTTTTCAAGAGACTTTAATGGGGACAACTTTGTTAACATTGTAGGTTTTTAAACAATACATCTGCTAAAGCTTCTGTTGTTGAAGATCCATTGAGTGTGGAGCAGAGTGTTCACACACTTCAGAAATCTTACTGCAAGGGATTTGCTCTTCCTTGAAGTGATCATTTCGCATTTTTGTTAACAGTAGTCTTAGGATCAAGATAGTGGTCTTTTAGTGGTGCTGTAGCTTGATGCAGTAAAATTATTGTGCACTAATGTCTGGCAGAAGATGGATTTATTTTATTAATTCATGAAAATAATGAAGAAATGACAAAAATGGGATAAACCAGACAAGTTTATGTTCTCCCAGGGCTTAATACTTGCCAAATGATTGTGTATCCTCTCTGACCTGCTTGCATTAAAGCAAACCCCGTTCTCTTGCGTTGAGATACTTGATGGGTAGTAGTTAAATGCACTGGATCTTTTTAGACTTGGTTCTTTAGCCATTGTCTGAGCTTAAAGGTTTTTGTTGTTGTTGCAGGTGGTCCTTTGTATTTCGCATAGCTGGTTTGTGGTGTTGAAGTGCAGAAGCTGAAGGTGTTGATACACTAGTTCGGTTGTACTTCATTGGTGCACGTTGTTTTATTCACTAGTATGATACTCATGCAGTTTTAAGTGTGTTCTTTGTTAATACTCTGAACACTTGCATTGTATATTATACCTGTATTATTGAGTTGATAATACTCTCAGGAGAAGCATGGCCTCCATAAAGTTTGGCGACAGAGGTTTAAGTCCATAGTCTAGAGCTGAAGAGCTTTGCAGGCACAGATGCATTGATTTGCTCCTTGGGCATTCGTTGTACTCTTAGGTATATTTTCAGAGTTCCCAGTGAAGTTTATCTACATATGTGTCTGTAATGGACAATGATTGTGTCTTTTCATCCTGCATTAGGCTTGCAAGAAGTCTAATGGCTGGTGCTTTTTGGCATATGTATAAGCAGTGAGTACGTGAAAGTGTGTCAAGCCTAAGTAACAGATGCAGTCCAGGTGGAAGAGCCTCTTTGGTAAGTTCATCCTGCTCGGAAAGCTGGCATCATTTCTTCCAGTAGTTCTGCTGGAATAAGCTGCATCTGTGCTTGAAAGGTTTTGCTTTTTATGGTGATATTTCGGGTCCAGCTTGGACATGGGGATTGTCTACAAAACCGAGTGCGTTTTGCTTTCTTCTAGCGGAGGAAAAGCAGGAAGATCATAAGCTGTTCTAACATTGGTTGTGACCTGCAGCTGTTGTAGTTTAAAAGTTGCAGTAAGTAGTATTGGTGAAACCCTTGTTGCACTGACGTAATGCATAAACACCAACCTGAACTGATGGGTTTTTTTTCAACATCATCATGTAGATAAATGATGCTTTAAAATGTTCACTTGCCCCTGCTTTCATTGTTGGAAGAACAGCTACTGGGTCTGCATTGGTTTTGCTTTGAGAATCACTGAGGTTTTACACAAAATAAAAACTAACATGATTAACAGATAAGGGTTTTTCATTGCTTTCTTTTTCTTGCACTGTTAAATGTTCTAGAGCTGCTTCTGATGTTACTTTGAGTAAGGGAATGCTTAACAAAAGCAAGAGCAAGTAAGTGAGTTAATCACTGTCAGAACTTAATAGAACAGCCTTTCCTTCATCAAAGGTATTAAGAAATGGTGGTGAAGAGAGGGGAGTCCAGGGAGAAAGTTTTGACTTCATTGTAAGAAACAACAATTCTTCTAAGGGCTGATCTTGTCTCAGGTGGAGCTTGCAGTAGTTTTGCTGTGAACTTAATCCAGCTGTGGCTTTCCAAGGTTGGGTGCGGAAGGTGTCAGCTGCAGAAAAAATCCTGCCCCCCAGTGAAGTAGGTGGCAATATCTCCTTTGGCTTCAGCAAGGATGAGGTTGGCAGTGGGGAGGATTTTCAGCCTGGTTTTGGGGTTGTTGATCCAGCCTGCATTGCTGAATTAGTTACATGTGTGTCAATTCGTTGTATTAAAATTCCAGTTGATTTCCCAAACATAGTAACCGAAAGGAGTATAAATCTCTGTTCAGCTTTACTTACTGGCAGTTGTTAGCTGATACTAGCTTTGGGGAACCATAACTGTGGCAAGGTAATGTTTTTTATTACCATGTTGTTTTTAATTTAAGCTAGCATTGACTGGAGTGGCAATGAAAAGGTATTAATTGGGCATTGGTTCATAATTCATTGAGAAATGACTATAAGTTCATAAGGAAGTTATGTTCTGGGACTGCGGAAGTGAGTTTTCAGGATCTTTGGAACTGATCTGCGCAGGATGAGAAGCATGATAACACTGGTACTCTCCAGTAGGAATAGCCGAAGAACTCGGATGACTCAGCATTTCTTGAATTGACTCAACATTCATTGAAGATTCTGTTGCACAAATCACACCTACTAATATGTTACTGCATACAGCAGTTACGAGAAATACTTCAGAGCATCTAACTTCCTTCGGGCAGACAAATATTTCTTTCCTAAGGAACTGTTGAGATTATGCCTCCTCCTTTTCCTCTTTTGGGATGAAACCAGGACCTGGTTTGTGAGTACTGAAATTCCTGAAGAATTTTGGTGTATGCACTGGAGCAGCTTAGAAGACGGAGGCAAAATAGGCCGTAAGCATAATGATGAGGATGGTCCCTGCTGGGAAAATGGACCAAGCCGTGTGAATCCCATGTAGTAGATAAGCATCCTGACTTCCAGGCTGCCAGTTTCATCGTGTGTTTCAAAGAGTTCTGTTCCCAGGTGAAAGTCTGGTCAAAGTACCGAGTGTTTGGGTGTTACCAAGAGCAGCTCTGGGTGCAGTAAAGAGAAAAATGTATTAAATAACTTAGAAATCTGATGCTGAGTATATGTGTCTGAGACAAGCTTTACAGAGCTGCACTGTGGGTCCACACATGCACTTGGTGTGCTTGGCTGTAGCTGGATTAGCCTTTCCCATTGTAGATACTGTTAACAATTCGACTGCACATTCCCATTTTTTCCTTAATATATTAAAATCTCAGTGTAGTTTTTGGGAGTTACTGAAGTTTTCGCTAAGTTTCCACAGTTGCCAAACTCAGTGTTTTTTCTTTAGATGGTACACTAAGACTTAGATAAAAAACCTGTTGTAGGTTGTCTGTGCTTCGGTGTATGGTTTTTATTTGCCATTCTGTATGTGGAGCTGGTCCTCTTCGGTGTTCATCTTCTGCCAGATCTTGGAAACCATGAAGATGTGTAATGCTGCGCCTAGCAGTTCATGAGAGGTAGCACTTTGGTGTTTTTTTTCTTGCTGCTGTTTATTTGCCTCCTCAATAGTTGCCATTTTTTGGAGTAGTTTCTCTTAGGTTTTGCATCACTCTTCTGGATATTTGAAATTTCTGCTCTTCCTCTGTTACATACAGATGGCTTTGAAATAGTGAGGATTAAATTCAGTTCCATGGGCATTTTTGGACGATGTAAATTCGTCTTCAAAGTACTACTCATCCATAGAATCTTGGGATGAAAACACGTTTTCATACATACAGAAAGCTCACACTCGTGTATTGCGCTCTGTTATGTGTTACTGCGTTGGAATCCCAAATCTCTTACTTAGCTCTTTTTTAGAGTGCAATTCCTGCTAGGTTTTGCAACAATATAGTAGTTTCTTTTTGTGGATCAGTCTGGAAGAGAAAATATTCATATGGAATATTCATATTGTAGAATACGAGCACAGCGTGGTTTAACAGTGAGTAGTTAAATCCTTGCGTTTCACAAAGTACACTGTTAAAATGGATTTCGCTTCCTTACCCCTGTTACCCTGAAGTGACAGCTCCTTGATAATTACGCCTTTGGTATTTTTGCCTGGAGTGAAACGGAGGGTGAGATTTTAACTTGCAGTCAAGTTTTTCAGGACTTACCTCTCTTCCATTGAATACCATGTCATTATGCCACAGTACATAGTTTCTGATGATGGGAGAAGTGGAAATACCTTCTAATGTTAGGTTTTTACGTTCCATCTGTGTAAAAGTCAGTTTCTTGAAGATAAAGGGCTTGATGGGATGAGCAGCTCTAAAGTTGATCGTGAAACACATGCTTGGTTGGTTACAAGAATCTGAAATTTACCACTTTGCAAGATACTGGATTGTTCAAAGGTAATGTGGACTTGAGATGTAACAACACAGTATATGGTATTAAGGGTCTGAGGTTGTACTCCTTTCTCACGCTCCTGTATGGCAGAGAATGCAAATGGGGTCTCGTTGTTCTATGTAGGTGAGGTTCCTTCAATGTGTCCAAGGCTGCTGCTTTGTTAGGAACCTGAGACGTAACTGCTAGTGTAAGGCGGTAGTTAACAGCACCTTAGCATCTGGAAGTGTGTACTGTTTAAATTACATGTGTTATCTGATATGTGGTAAAAGAGCTCTTTTTTTTCAATTCCTTTAGTTCAGAAGCGCACTGAACAAAATGTTAGCGCTGCCAAAATGAATGGGCGTCGTGGTGGCAATATGTGTGAGGGTGTTGTGCCTCTGCAGTCTGTGGAATCACTTGACATTGCTGTGATCCTTTGGTGTAATCGGACAAGGGATAGATGCTTGTGTTGTGTTACTGTTGAGTTCTCTTACATCTGTATTGAAAAAGGATATAAGGGATGAAAATGTCATCAGTTTGATGTAGCACTCTGTTCACTGAAGTTCCATTCTCTACAGTGACTTTTAACAGTAACTTTCTTCTGTTTTAGTTGTTCTGATGATTATTGGTACAGTGACAATGTATTTCTTCAGATATTCCATAGTGAGGTTCCTGTTAACGTTGGGATCATAGATGAAGATTCTGGAGAATGGTGTAGAGCAGCAGAGGTACAGATGTGATGGCTCAGATCCATTACAAAGAGTTCCGACTGATTGGCTGTGTACAATGTCTCGCTGAACTCCTCAGGGTTAGTGTGCATCTCTTCACTCATAAACAGTAGTTGCTTCAGGTGCTATGTATGTTACTGTGTGCAGGTTTGATTATCTCCCACTGCAAAGCTGTAACTACAGCAGTCATTTCCTTGCTTTAAGGCATTGCTTTCCAAAGGTCATTGTTCACTCTGCGAAGTCATGCTGCCACTCAGGAATTGATCCCATGTGGTTGCATGGAAGTTACAAGTCTAGATTTTTCCAGCAGTTTTGCAGATAAATGTATTTACTTGTGGCTTCCCAAGCTTTCATGTTGATCATATCACACTTCTGGGAATGGTGGCTCTAAATGTTGCTTTTCTAAGCTAGCTTCTTTCTTAGGCTTTTTACAGAAGGCGGAAATGATATTGTACTGCATTGCATCTGAAGTTATGTATTAAGGTTGTATGAAATTACAAATGAGAAAGGGAAGTAATTCTTTTGTGACAAGCTTGAATAGAATTTAAATTTAAAATCCAGGATTTGCAATGGTTTTGAATACTCCCATTTTTTTTCTAAGTTATAAAAATCACATTCAGTGTGTGAATAGCTGGACTGTGTCTGGACAAATCCAGTTGTAATGGCTGTGCAGGTGACCCTGCATGTGTTGCATGGTACTGTGGATTGTATAGCATAGTGATTAAAAACACAGGTTGGTAAGGATTGCTGGAGGTCATCTGGCCCTGCTGTAAGCAGAACTAGCTTTGAAGTTAGGACAGGTTTGTCAGCACCATTTGGTACTGACACCATTTGGTGATTCCACCCTCTTGCTTGAGCATTCTTCTTTGGGAACTTCTTTTTTCCTTCCGTGCGGTTGGGATTTTCTGGGCTGCGTGTTCTGGCTGTTGCCTTGTGTTTCACTGCGTGTTGGTGGGAAGAGGCTCTGCTCATCTCAGTACTGACAGACTGCAGGTAGTATGTGGGTTAGCTGGTTTTTGTCCAGCCTGGAGAAATGAGGTTCCCTCAGACTCTAAGAACTCAGTGTCGCGTACTTGCAGGATTTTATTGGTACTCTTCCGGACTCTCAAGTTTTCCTGTATTTCTTTTGAGGGCGTGTTTGTGACAAAACCAGATGCAGTATTTCAGATGGGAGCTCACAAGTGCTGAGTGCATGGGAGTAATCGCTACTATCGACCTGCTCCCTTCACAGCAGCTAACCTGAGGTATACATATGCAGCTATAGTCTGACAGCTGCTTTAAGCTGCCTGAAGCACTGTTGCTTCCTTTCTACTTAACCACCTAGCTCCCTTGTTCCTACTCCCTCTATTGTGCTGGTACTAGCAGCACTCTTGTAGCCTCCTGGCACGCCAGAACCACATGAGGAAGCTAATGCAAGTTGAAACAGATAAATGTATTTTGTCAGATCAGTTTTCTGTGCCGGCTGACTGTTCAAAGCCTAGGGCTGACTCAGGAATCATGAATGAGGGGGACACGGCACTGCTCTCTTCTTCTTTTGTTGGTCACTGTATAGTAGTCAAGAGTGTTGTAAGGGAGGCAGAGGCTTTAAAGCCAGGTAATAACAGTCCCCCAGAGGGTTGAGTGTGGCCTACTTAGGAGAACATGGTTACACTGTAGGGTAGTATTGATGGTAACTAGATGCTTGCTTCCCCTCAGCTGTTTTCTAGCATGGGCTTATGACGGGCTCCTGGCTGCAGGGATGAGTCCTAATGGCTGGGACGGACCTCACCAACACCTCGTCCAATGGACTGAAGGCCCTGTTAGCTGATATGCATGCAGAAGTGAGTCAGTCTTCAAGAGTCTAGGCCAGCAGTCTCCAAATGGTTTTGATTGCACATCCCTCGTACTAAGAGTTTTCCTGGTGTACCCCCCTGCTATACATGTATTTATTTCCCAATTACATGTATGTACTGCTGAAGTTCTGGGTTTTTCTTCCCTCACCCCGATATCGGATTGTCTCGCACACTTTTAGACCGCTGGTCTAGGCTGTGTAACTCATCCTTTAATTCCACTCACTGTTCTGAGTTGTATTTTCAAACTGTCTTGGCTTTAGTACGGTTTATATCCATTTTATACATCAGTCATTGATTTGGCAGACTGTGTTAACAGTGAGGAGGACAGAATTTGTATAACTTCGGTATAGAAAACCTGAAGAGACAGCAAGAAAAGCAGCAACCTCCTCTGGCAGTTGTACTCTAGGAAATGTGTTAGGGATCATCTCTGTCAACGTCTCATGTTGCTGGAGTTTCTTTTCTAAACAGACCGAAGGAGTTGTTGCTTCCTGGGTATGTGTGGACTCTGTCTGATTGTGCACCTCTGTTGCTGTTCTGAAGTTGACAGGACAAAACCTCACTGAAAATCGGGATCAGTTAAAAAGACTGCCCTGGTTTCGGGTGGGACACGGTTAATTTTTGCTTAAGAGTATCTGGTGCATTGCTGTGTTTTGGCTTTAGTCTGAGGTTAATGCTGATAACACACCCATGTTTCAGTTGTTGCTGAGCAGAGCTTATACAGCTGCAAGGACAACCCATCTCTCACCCCAGCAGCGTGGAGGCTGAGGGTGCACTGGAAGCTGAGAGGGGACGCAGTTGGAATAGGGGACCCCAGGAGTGTTCCATGCCATGTGATGTCATGCTGAGCAGTGAAGCTGGGGCTGTTGCCAGGGGGATGGCCTGCTGCTTGGAGACTGGCTGGGCACTGCAGACAGTGGTGAGCAATGGCATTGTGCATCACTTGTGTTACTTATTCTTTCATGATTATTACTGTTTTCCCCTCCTTTTCTATCCTTTTAAAGTGTCTTTATCTCAACCCGCAAGTTTTACCTTTATTTCTTACTCTCTCCCCATTCCACTAGGGCGGTGGAAGCAAGCGAATGGCTGTGTGATGCTCAGCTGCCTGTTGGGTTAAACCAGCATGCAGTTGCGTGGTTATCACAGAATGGTTGGTGTTGGAAGGGCCCTCTGGAGATCATCCAGTCCAAGCCCTGCCAAGGCAGGGCCACCCAGAGCAGGGCACACAGGAACGTCTCCAGGCGGGTTTGGGATGGCTCCAGAGAGGGAGACTCCTCACCCCTCTGGGCGGCCTGTGCCAGTGCTCTGCCACCCTCACGTAAGGAAGTTCTTCCTCTGTTGAGGTGACGCTTGTGGTTCAGTTCATGGCCATTAGTGTTACGTAGATCTTGAGTATGTGTGGCAACATAGCAACAGAGTTTAGTTTAAATAGATATGTTGCTGGCTTGGCTGTGATCTTGAGTGCTGTTTCACAGACCACATAAGCATAAGCACTGCTTGCTGTTTAGATCAAGTGTTGGTCCTGTGGTGATTCACAGCAGCACTGCTGTGCAGCATCACCTTAAATGTAGTGTTGTCTAGCCATCATGTGTGGGGATATTGCTGTGGCAGGGATCTGTGCTTTGCTTTTAGAGAGATGAGCTCTTCAGTAAACCAGCATTAAAGAAAAAAGCTGGTATAATTGCTTTTTCCTGTGTGTTTAGAATCCTGCTAGCGATGGCAAGAATGTTGTTAAAGCTATGGGAAGATGCGCTTCTGGATGGGACTGGCTGTGATGCTTGGTGTGTGTTTTGTTTGGGTTTTATTGCCTGTTGTAATCTGGTAGGCACTTGCAGTGTGCTGAGTAGTTTTGTCTTCTATCATGTTTGTGAAATGGCAAGATCCAACAGATGATTTTGCTTCTAATGAAGCCAACTGCACATACAGCTGAAGGGCTGAAGAGTGAAGGTTATGTGTTACCATCAAGGCTGTCTCTTCTTGGTGTGTTCATGCAGTTTATTTTCCTTTGCACGCAGGTTTTAAACAATTCAGTGAATGTACCAAATGTGTCTAATTTGAGTTGGTAATTTTAATACTCACATGAGCAGTGATTGAACAAAATCCTGTTTGCTCACTTTGGATAACGTTGAACCCTTACTGTGGTATAATCACAGTGTATATTTGGTTTGGTAAAGCAAAGATGTGTTAAGTTAGAGTCATAATGTTAGTACTGCCATAGATAGACACATGGGATGAGATTTTCAACAGTAGGTTTGCAACATGAAAATGAAGATCATGTTCACTTTCTATAGAGCTGATTTTCACTTCTGGTTGGGTTGGAGTCTGTACCCTTGCTCTGGAGGTGGGTATGCTGCTTAGCTGTCAGAGGAGATGGCAGCTTTCTGTAAGCTGTGCTAACAGTGCAGTTAAAGCAGAGTGCTCATTGCTTAATGCTGAGCACTTACTCATTTGTTCTCGCTGTTGCACATTTAGGTTTTATGCCACAGAATGTTTTTACTTGCTTAGCGTGAGGTTGTAAGATCAGTGCTCATGCTGGTGCCTGTATCCAGCAGTGAGCAGATGTAATACTGAATCATGGGAGAATAATCTTCTTAGGATGTGTGATCGCCTCCTGAATGCTGATTTTGTTGAGATCTGAGGTAGTTCTCTGTAGCTGTGCTTTGTGTTCGTATTTTCCCAGAGAGGTCATACTGAGGGATCCTTCCAGGGATGTATGCTCCGGTTCTGCTTCACCCTTGCTGTAAACTACAGCACAGGAGAGGGAAGGGAAAAAAGCTGAATGAGGCTGTGCAGTGTTGGAGGACAGGGTACCCTCTGTTAGGCTGAAGTATAAACTACTTTCACAATCAGTGGAGTACAGAAGAGCTTCAGGAAAGAGGTTACAAAATCACAGGGCAGCTGAGGTGGGGAGGTCTGAAGATCACCTCGTCCAGCATGCTGTCCCCAGCAGGCCTAGCCGGAGCCGCTGCTCAGGGCTGTGGTCCAGCTGGCTTCTGGGTATCAGCAAGGAAGAAGACTTCATAACCTTGCTGGAAAACCTGTGCCAGGATTTGACTACTGTCAAGAGTAAAGGAAAAAACAAACCACAAACAAATTTTTTTTGTCTGTTTAAATGCATGTTTTGTTGTTGTTTCTGTTTGTTGCTCTTGTTCATTCACTGGATACCACTGAGAAGAGTTTGGCTCAGTGTTCCTTACACCCTCCTACCAGGTATTTATACACACAGACAGTATTCCCCCATAGCCTTCCGTTCCCCAGGCAGAGCAGCCCTGTGCTCTCAGCCTCTTGTATAACTGGTGCTCCAGTCCCTTCATTGCCTTAATCATAGTGGAGATGTATGTGAGGGAGAACCTGGAGAATAGCTCTTGTAGATCCGGTCAGGGAGAGTGAGTTTCTGTTTGGCAAGAGGTAAGAGAGGGTGCAGAATGAATTCAAGCTCAAACTATATTAGTAAGTTTAAGGGATAAATGTGGTAGCAGACTGTTAAATTGAAATTGAGGAAAAACCCAAGCATGGAATGCACAGTGGCCAATTTCATATGATTAGAAGTACTCTGAAGATGAAATTGGATAACTAAATAGAAGACAGGGTACCAAAAGGTTTAGGAAATGCTAGCAGCAGTTGTTAATTGAACTGGCGGGTTAGATGGGATCTTTACAGAGAGAATAAGGGAGGACAAAGTGGTCCCGAGAGTCACTGACAGAGAAATTGGCAGTTATTGACAGAGAAAAGGGAGAAGGTAGAGTCTCAGTTGACATCGTGAAAGTGAACGGGAGAACCAGGATGTGCAAATGGAAGCTTTGAAAGAACAGTGATGGAATGTGTTTGCACAGGCAGCACCTGATGGAGTGTGCAGTGTGTTAAAGTGTTGGTTTTCATGCTACTGTGAGGCTAAAAATGCTCTGTGCTCAGTGAATGGCCGCTTATGTTCAGCTTGGGTAATGCAAATAAAGCCCACCATTGGTAAAAGGGTTCAAAACTGTGTGCTATTAACCACAAGTTCACTTCTGAGTCTTGTTGAAAAGAAACTTTGTAGAATCATAGAATCAGCAAGGTTGGAAAACACCTTGGAAAAGATCATTAAGTCCAAGCATTCCCTGATACTGCCAAGGCCACCACTAACCCATGGCACTGAGAGCCTCGTCTGCACTGTGTGTGAGCACTTGCAGGGACGATGACTCCAGCACTGCCCTGGGCAGCCTGTGCCAATGCCTGAGCACCCTCTGGGGCAGGAATTGTTCCTCAGCTCCATCTAAACCTGCCCTGGTGCAGCTTGAGGCCGTTTTCTTTTGCCCTGTCCCTTGTTCCTGGTGGTGACGTTGTCACTAGCAATAGCTAGGAAAGGTCTGCTAGGAATAGTGCCCATTTGAATGCTTTGTAATGACTTGGCTGTAGTTCTGGTTCTAGCCCATACCATTTAGGTCATGATGCTGACCTAAGTTTGTTCACCTTTTTGGCTGATCAGTATTGTAGCCATTCATTCGCAACAGTCTTTGTAGGTTCTGTAGTGATTGATTATTCCTTCACTGGGATTAGCTGGGAGTACTTTCCTATACGAGTGCTTTGATTGGAGTCTTGAGATGACATTCAGTGTTGATTATTTTACCTCTTTCTTTAAGTCACAGCAGCTCTGTTTAACCAGTACGGTTTAAGCATTTGCGTTTCTCCAGTTTAAAATCTGAAAATACCCCTCAGTGGTAAAACGTTGCATGGGATTTTGTGTATCATCCCATGAATTTGATTTTGAGATTCATCAGTGCACCTCTGCAGAAGGTTTAAGAACTTTGCCAGTAGTAGACACCTGTCAACTTCAGAAACAGTTTAATAAATACTTGGTCTGAATTGGTTTTATTGCTGAAGGTGATCTTCTGTCTGACATGTATCAAATCTCCCTTCTTGTTCTAGTTGTCATGGATGATGACGACGATGAATCCTGTCTCCTTGATCTTATTGGGTAAGTTTTCCTCAGGCAGTTCTTCCAAAAAAGTTGGGAAAACCAGAAGGTGATTCTCAGTGTTGTTTCAAAAGTGGGTGTCTTGCAAATGAAATGAGCAGCTACGCTTTGTCTCCATGTGAAGATGTGTGTATCACAAAGCCTTCAATCCCAGCCTGTACTAACTAGCTGACAGTCCCCTTGCGGGCATTCTCCTCAGGAGGGGCTGGGCAAGGAGCATGGAGGTTGGATTTATCAGCAGTTTTCTCAAAGAGACTTGACTTTAATAAAGTTAGGGATTTTCAGCGGCCCTGGCTTGTTGGGGGTGTGTTTATTGTTTCATTATTTCCAGATTTATTTAGAGGTTTTTAATTCCATATGGGAACCTCAAAAATGATGAGGATAGCTAAAACATGAGCCAAATATTTGTGAATTACGTGTGACGAGTTCCCTTCCTTTGGCTAACATTGGTGGCAGTATTCAAGAACAGATAATATGCTATAATGCATTAAAAACATCAGAAGAAAATTGAACACTTCGTATGTGATACTTTATTCAAGCTCTGCCAGAAATGAGTTTGGCATCAGTGTTGGAGCAGCTACTAAAAAGATCATCTTGGTTTCATATAAGCATATTTTACAGTCTTAAATGTAGTAAAGAAATAGGCCTTTGCCTTCCTCATGCACTCAAAGCTTCCAACGAAACCAGTGAGAGCTTTCACTTCAGAAAGCCCCAAGTATCACAACAGTGGCTGCTGTCATATGGGGGTTACTCAGTGGATGCTGTTGGCAAACCTCACCAGTCGTGGCTCACAGTTCTGTTCTCTGAGGTGGACTGTGCAAGATCACTGATTGTAACTATGTGAAAACATGTCCTGCTTGGAACATGAAGGTGATAATTGACTGCATGGGACGATGAAGTGCTCTGTCATGAGCATGAATCATGAGGATCCTGGTACAAGTTCACAGGTGGTCCAGAAAATTGAGTGCTCTCTATACAGATGAGTGTTTGTGTGAGAAATTACAATGTTCTTCCTGCTACTGGCAGGAGTTACTGTCTTAAGTATCTAGAAGAATGGAAACCAGTTTTTTCTTATGGAAATCAGCTTTTTCTTGTACCTGATCTTTGATTTTGGTAAGTGCCTTCTAAAATTCCTTCCTTACCAAAGACAATATTTAAGGTGAAGAAATGTTCTTCAGTTTTAATGGCAGTTTTCATTATCTAAAGCCAGTGAGTGTGATTAGTATTAAACAGCCTGGTTATTTTATTGATAAATCTTGCCAGCATAGAATCATAGAATCCCAGACTGGTTTGTGTTTTAGGGGGCCTTAAAGCTCATCCAGTTCCCACCCCTGCCACGGGCAGGGACACCTTCCACTAGAGCAGGTTGCTCCAAGCCCCTGTGTCCAACCTGGCCTTGAACACTGCCAGGGATGGGGCAGCCACAGCTTCTCTGGGCACCCTGTGCCAGCGCCTCAGCACCCTCACAGGGAAGAGCTTCTGCCATACGTCTAACACGAGTCTCCCCTGATTAAGTTTAAACTCATGAAGTGTAAGTATGATAGCCTGTATATGAGATCAAGTTCTAGCTTCCTTTATTCTTGAAGTTCAGTGTTATCTACAATGGAAATGACATTTTCGTTTGAAAATACATGTAACCGCTTCTATGTTGTTAGTGTAATTGTACCATAAAGTCCCTGCCAAGTACTGTCTAACACAGCTTCTGTAAACACGTGAATGCAGCTTGTATATAAAATGAATAAAAGAGGAATAGAGGTGTATTTATGCTTTCAGAAGACTGGTTGTAAACCTGAAATATCTTGTGCCATCTTTATTTTCTAGGCTCTTGAAGAGATTAGAGAATGATTTAAATTCATACTTTACTTACATGAGAATCACAGAACCACAGAATAGTTTGGGTTTGAAAGGACCTTCAAAGCTCATCTAGTTCCAACCCCCTGCAGTGAGCAGGGACATCTTCACCTAGATCAGGTTGCCCAGTGCCTCATCCAGCCTGGCCTTGAATGTCTCCAGGGATGGAGCACCCAGCACCTCTCTGGGCAGCCTGTGCCAGTGTGTCACCACCCTCATTGTAAAGAAACTTTTCCTCACATCCAGCCTGAATCTCCCCTCTTTTAGTTTAAAACTGTCACCCCTTGTCATGTTGCAAGATGATGAGTATCTCCTGCTTCTCAAAAATGTTTTGGTGTTATTTGTTAATCAGTAAGGATGTTTTAAAATAAAGAAATCCATGTAATTTTACTCTTCATGCTAATGGACACGCTGGGTAATGCTATACGACTGTTGTATTACAATAATCCCACGTAACACAACCTCTCAGTGTTTTTTGGTTCGGTTTGTATATGCAGTTACATTAATGTCTTTTGGTTTGAATTTCCAAGACTCATTCTGTCCGACCACATCCTAAAGCTGAGTTCTGTTCACCAATAGTGCTAAGTTAATGAAATACCCTGAAATTGTATTTCCCAATATTTGATCGGTAATATTTATGGTTGATTTAAACTTGCTGAATTACATTGAGGGTGGCAGAAAACATGTTCTAGAGTCAGGTCTGTAAATACCCTATTGACTTAGTAGCCAGAAAGGCATAATGGTTCATATCTCCAGAAGAGAAGGTACATTGTTTAGTTCCCGTGTTAATTGGTGGTAGTATTTTCCTTAGGTTTTGTGCTCTATGCAGTCATACTGTGTGTTTGAAGAGAATATGAGTAATACCCACATAGGGGGAAGTAAAGTAGAATGCAACTAAAATTTTGTGATGGACATAGTTTACTGCTTGAAATACAAGCGGGGTCAGCATCTGAAGGCTGAGCTGATACAGAAACACAGATCCTCCCATGATACAAACTTTCAGCTTTGTGTTGGCAGTCAGCGCAGGGTGTTTTTACCCTAACCCTGACCTATCTGAATACAGCATCTTAGTTAAATTAGCCTCACTCCTAGAAAGAGCTTCCTACCAGTGGTAACTTTTACTTGTTTTCTTTCCTTCCCTTAAGGGACCCACAGGCACTGAATTACTTCCTCCATGGGCCTAGCAGTAAATCTGTAAGTAGCTTTCCTGTGTGTTAGACGTACATAAGCCTCAGTGAGTAAATGACTTTTAACCATGATTTCTGTCTTTTCTTTTCTGCCAGAGCAATGAAGACTTGACTAATGCAGAATATTCTGTAGCCAACTCAAATTCCATTTTTGCCAACTCCAATGTAAGTGCTTGGGAGTTAAACAATACTTGTATTAAGATTGCAGGTTTCTGGTATGGCTTTACTTGGCTTTTAGAAAACTGAATGAATTAGATGTGGATTTTGACCTTTTTTATATGTAAATTCTGAATTCTAGCGTAGAACCATCTCCTGCTGTTGATGTTGAAGTGTTTCATTGGGTTTTCAGTGGGGAATTAATTGACAGATGCTGCGTTGTTGGGCCGCGTCAGTCTGTAAAGCAGCTTGCTCAGCAGTGAAAATACTCGCAGGTATAACTCTATGCAGAAGGTGAAGTTGCTGCTGACTGAAGGACAAGAAAGCAGTGTCTGTCCACTCTTCCTCCCTTGCCCTGATCCCAACGGTCTCAAACTGAGTGATTGTGTACCTCCTCTAGTGATTCCAGGTTTGTTTCCTTGGGCAGTTGTCAGTCTCTGTTACAAACCTCATGAGAGGCTTCCGTAGCCATTGCCCTGTTACCCAGCTGTACTTAGTGACTGCTTCCACCTTCCTACTGTAGTAGTACAGGTTAAAAGAGCAGAGTATGGAGTCAGCACAAATAAGACTCTTCTTGGTAAGCAGGTCCATGAAGTTGCAGAGGCACTCATTTCTTCTTGAAACCAGTCTGGTGTTGTGGGTGGCTGTTGTGAATCTGGGTAGCAGTGATTCAGATGGAAACTTGGAAGGTCCTTGCTTCCAGTTGGTGCACATGAAATTGGTTTTGGATGTTAAACAGTCCTGGGAGCAGAGAGTGAAACGTGGGATTCTTCATTCCAGTGGGAGAGTTTCAAGCTATTAATCTTGATTGCACGTAATCCTGTTTATTACTACAATGGCTGTTAGTAGTAGTAGTTGTATTGTTAGTACTAGCTGGAATAGTGTTAAATGGAACCCACTAAATTACACAGTTGTGAAAGATTCCAGATCGGTCATTGTCACTGAAGACGAGTTACAGATGCAATAGGGAGTTCTGCGTAGGAACCTGAGAGTTGTGAGTCCTAATAGAGCCCTAGTGAGTGATTCCTTTTTGCTCTGCCTGATGGTAGCTAGGGACAGCTCATCTGTAATTTTGGGTGTTCATGTGCAAACATTGAGACATTTCAATTCCAGTTTTAATTCTTTCTGTGAACACAAATGTCAAAAGTTCTATCGTCATTTTTAATTGCCTTTTGAAAATATTTAGTTTTAAGAAGTGTATCTTTAAAACATGAGCAAAACTTCATTTAAGAATACATAGGAGGATTCCGAAGCAGACTGGGGTAAAATGCTGAATAAATACGCTTGGAGAACTGAAGCATGTGGGGGGATGTTATTGCACGTGATGATTACAGCTTGCAGCATCTTCACATGGTTTGTATGAGGTGAAAAAGGTAATGGTTTTAAACTGACAGAGGGTGGATACACATGAGCCCTTAGGCAGAAGCTCTTCCCTGTGAGGGTGCTGAGGCGCTGGCACAGGGTGGCCAGAGAAGCTGTGGCTGCTCCATCCCTGGCAGTGTTCAAGGCCAGGTTGGACACAGGGCCTTGGAGCAACCTGCTCTAGTGGAAGGTGTCCCTGCCCTTGGCAGGGGTTGGAACTGGATGATCTTAAGGTCCCTTCCAACACAAACCAGTCTGTGAGTCTATAAAATATCCATGACCTTCAAGCAGTTGGAGGGTTGGAGTATGAACGTGACAGATAATTTCACACTCACATTTTGCATTTATCCTGACCTGAAAAGAAACTGGATGTTCTTGACTAATCGCTGGATGATTTTGCAGTTTAGAAAGGTGTTCTTAGTCTAACTTAAAATATTGCCATTAGTATTACACATTTAGATTCATTATTTCACCTGTAGAAACCTGATACTTGTCTAGCATTTCTGGATGTAGATTTTTAGGAAAATCTCACTGAAAATAGGCCAGAGTAACATGGCCTAGTTCTGATTTTCCATAGTACAGTATTTGCAGAGGGAGATTCGGTGCCACTACAGTATTAGCTGTAGTTTCAGTGTTTACAGCTGTCTGCAGTTTTTTACTGGCATAAACTACCAAGTCTGTAGCACTGTTTTTCTTACTGTTGTTTTTTTTTCTAAGATTTTTCTTAACAAAGAATTACCATAATTCCTTAACTTTATGGAAAGATGACTCATTTGCACTGTGTGACTACAAATCATAGAATCACAGAATGGTTTGGGTCAGGAAGAACCTTAAGATATCCAGTTCCAAGCCCCTGCCATGGGCAGGGACATCTTCCACTAGAGCAGGTTGCTCCAAGCCCCTGTGTCTAACCTGGCCTTGGACACTGCCAGGGATGGAGCAGCCACAGCTTCTCTGGGCACCCTGTGCCAGCGCCTCAGCACCCTCACAGGGAAGAACTTCTGCCTTAGATCTAACCTGAACTTGCCCTGTTTCAGTTTGAACCTATCACCCCTTGTCCTATCCCTACAGTCCCTAATGAAGAGTCCCTCTCCAGCATCCATGTAGCCCCCTTCAGACACTGGAAGCTGCTCTGAGGTCTCCACGCAGCTTCTCTTCTCCAGGCTGAACAGCCCCAGTGTTCTCAGCCTATGTGTGGGAGGTGCTGCAGCCCCTCATCGTCCTCGTATCCTCCTCTGGACTTGCTCCGACAGCTCCATGTCTTTCTTATGCTGTGGACACCAGCACTGCACACAGTGCTGCAAGTGGGGTCTCATGAGAGCCAAGCAGAGGGGCAGGATCACCTCCTTTGACCTGCTGGTCACGCTCCTTTTGATGCAGCCCAGCACACGGGTGTATTCTGGGCTCAAGTGCACACTGAAGCAGCTCATGTTCACTTTGTCATCGACCAACACCCGTAAGTCTTCTGCAGGGCTGCTCTGAATGACTTTTCCACCCAACCTGTAGCTGTGCCTGGGATTGCCCTAAATATTGGTAGCATTTAGTAGATGGATCTCGTATGATGGGAAGACAGTGAAAGAGCAGCTTTCTCCTGCCTTTATCCTGCTACTACTGAAATCTTGCCCCAAATTGAGTTACAGTGGAGGTCTTCTCATTCCTCCTTTCTTTTACTGTTTTTTCCATACAATGCTCAGCTTGAGGAAGGGTAAATGGCACTTAAGGAGCATATCATACCCTCTTGAAACAGTGAAGCTGCAGAGCTGAGTGCTGTGGAGATAGGGGAAGTGGAAAGAGTGTAGTGTTTCCAGCAGTCTGTTACGAGGGCATGGGCGGGATGTGACACGCATGGTTATGCTGCCCAGTGTCTAGGATGAACATCATCTTGTGTACATGCTACTCAAAGAAAAAAGTTTGTCTATGTGAGAAGCAGCTTAATAAGGAAACAAGGTAGAGCCTGGGGTTTCTGCAATGATGTGTTTCTTGTTTTGCATTTCAGAACACTGATCCTAAGTCGTCTGTGAAAGGTGTAAGCGGTCAGCTTGGAGAGGGGCCTAGTGATGGACTGCAGCTATCCAGTAGCCTTCAGTTTCTTGAAGATGAACTTGTATCTTCTCCTTTACATGATCTTACTGAGGATCAGCCTTTTGATATTCTTCAGAAGTCCTTGCAGGAGGCCAATATTACTGAACAGACTTTGGCAGAAGAGGCATATTTGGATGCCAGTGTAGGTTCTAGCCAACAGTTTGCACAAGCTCAGCTTCATCCTTCTTCATCAGCATCCTTTACTCAGGCTTCTAATGTTTCTAATTACTCAGGTCAGACGTTGCAACCTATAGGAGTTACTCAAGTGGTACAGCAACCTGTTGGAGCATCTTTTGCAAGCAATACAGTTGGTGTGCAACATGGCTTTATGCAACATGTCGGAATTAGTGTTCCCAGCCAGCATTTGTCTAATAGCAGCCAGATCAGTGGTTCTGGGCAGATCCAGCTAATTGGTTCATTCAGTAATCAGCCTTCCATGATGACCATTAATAACCTTGATGGATCTCAGATCATACTGAAAGGCAGTGGTCAGCAAACACCTGCAAACATGAGTAGTGGCCTGTTGGTTCATAGACAAACCCCAAATGGTAATTCGCTGTTTGGTAACTCAAATTCAAGTCCAGTAGCACAACCTGTAACTGTTCCGTTTAACAGCACAAATTTTCAGACATCGTTGCCTGTCCATAATATCATCATTCAGAGGGGTTTGGCACCAAACTCTAACAAAGTACCCGTTAATATCCAACCAAAGCCTGTCCAAATGGGTCAGCAGACTGCTTACAATGTGAATAACTTGGGAATACAGCAGCATCACGTACAGCAAGGGATTCCGTTTGCTTCTGCAAACTCACCTCAGAGTTCGGTAGTTGGTCCTCATATGTCCGTTAATATTGTTAACCAACAGAACACAAGGAAAACAGTTACACCTCAGGCAGTCAGCAATGCTGGAGGTAGTATTGTTATCCATTCTCCTATGGGACAGCCTCATGCACCTCAGAACCAGTTTCTCATACCTACAAGTTTGTCTGTTAATTCCAATTCAGTTCATCACGTCCAGGCCATAAATGGACAACTTCTTCAGACTCAGCCTTCCCAGCTGGTTCCTAGCCAAGTGTCTGCTGAGCATGTAATGCTCAATAGGAACTCTACAAACATGCTGAGAGCCAACCAGTCGTATTCAGGGCAGATACTGAATAATCAGAACGCGGCTGTTCAGCTTGTTTCCGGCCAGACATTCACAGCTCCTGGAAACCAAGTCATAGTCAATCACGGAACCTCACAGATTGTGGGTGGACAGGTACCCCTGCAGCAGGCATCACCAACCGTGTTGCATTTGTCACCCAGTCAAGCCAATGTTTCTCAAGGTAGATCAAGTTTTACCACGATGTCCCCCGGGCAGTCTGCAGTCTCCAACATGTCAGCTTCGAACCGATTTGCTGTTGCAAGTTCTTCTGGGTCAGTACATCCTAGCTTGGGACCATCAGTTCAGTCTGTTGCATCAGGAGGAAACTTCACTGGAGATCAGCTCACACAGAACAGAACTCAAGTTCCCATCAGTGCATCACATCGTCTTCCAGCATCCTCGTCCAAATCTGTCAGCACCTTCAGTCACACATCAGTGGGAGTAACACAACAGCAGTTTGCTTTTGGTCAGGTATGAAAGCTGCTTGAGAATGTAGCCAAAGAAATGCTTCTAAGCTGTGCTAAAACTTGGTTAACAAAGGATTCAAGTTGGTGTTAACACAGAGAACATGAGTTTTGCTAGTTTGTGGTGTTACTGTGGAACTGCTGAACGTTGCTGTGAGCCAGAGACATGATTACACTCAGTAACCTAAAGTCACTGAGTGAAGAGTCTGTCGCTTCCATTAGTGCAGAAGATTTTGCTGGTGATTTATAGTCATGTTTTCAGAACTGCATAGCATTGATCTTTTCTGCTTCCATTTAAAGGAATGGATGCTCTAACATTACACTGTGAGCTCCCCTGAAAATCTTGACTGGATAGCTAGATGTGAAGGCTTGAGTGCATTCTGAGCACTTAGAAATCTTTTGGCCTCATTAAAGCACTGATTTTTAAGATTTGTTCCTTAGAATCCCTAAAAGGGAATACCTCTTAAAGCAGTTTGTAAAAGCATAACAGTTAAAAAATGCTTTCTGAAGAGGTTTACTTAGTAATAATGGACAAAGCTTTGTGAATTTAAAGGGGAGAACTGGGCTGTTTTCCTCCAGTGGATGCAGCTGTGTGTTCAGCCCAGGTTTGTCTGCTTTCGGAAGTGAACTTCCAAACTCTGCCAGTGTTCGACTCAGTGACTTATCACACAGTTACTCCCTTTCTGTCCTTTTTCTGCCTTTTTTCTGCCTCGTTGTCATTATAAAATACTGATAAGAGCTGTCTTGGAATGCATTTGCACTGATTATCTTGGGTTTTTTTGTTTTCCCAAAGATCTGATGGGGTTTTTTAGCCAAGACCAAAATGGGCAATGAATAACATGTCTTAGAAAACAAAGTGTATTTAGAACATGGTGTAGAACCACATTTTTACTCTTGGCCCAAACTGCTAGTGCAAGTTGTACTGTTTTGTTTGCACGTGAGTTATTTCAGGCCTATCTGACTTTCTCCTCATGTGTCTGCGTCTTCCTATCTGTAGGGTATGTGCTAGGTCAGTGAGTTCCAGCAGTTACAAAAGCAAGCTGTTTCTTACTGTTGTAAAAGATGAGCTGAAAATGGGAACCAGAGAGTACAGTTCCTACTGTTTACTGGAATCATTTTAGTCTGCTTGTACTTGCATTTTAAATGTTGTACTGTATTGTGCATCATTTAGTCCCTAAACACTGGATAGCTTGTGCCACTGTGTATTTTTAGTTGTGAGACAGCTTATCTAGTGATCTTGCAGTTCTGAGAGTCATAAAAGCTGAGCTTTTGCCAACTTGCAGTGGTAATTCATGGATCTTCTGGGATAGAACTGGTGTGGATTTGTACTTTTAGTGGCATTTATGTTCCTCCCTGATTTCCTTCATCAAATTCTTGAACATAAAAGGAAATGGGATGCCTGAAATGTCACCACTTAGGAGTTTGAGGTTGCAAAAGCATGCGTAGAGCTGAATTGTAGTTGCCTTTTTTGCCTTTTCCTCTCTTTGTTAAAGCTTTCAGTAAATATTTGACTTCTGTTTTTCCCCTAATGTATGTGGCACAGAAGAAGTCTCTGAACCAGACGTCACCGGTTTCTGCATCGAAGACACAAGATAATTTGAGGCAGCCTCAGCTAACGAGTCTCCTGAGCAACACACTATCAGGTCAACTAAGGTCTTTTTAAAATCATTTTCTTTAATCTTCCCCAGCAACAGAAATAGGTTGTTCCGTGTGTCAGGCTTGCATCGCTGGCTCGTGCTGGCAGGGTCCTAGAGGTTATCCCAACTTTCTTTTTAGACTACATTTCCTTTTTAAACTGCATTTTTCAGGATTGAATGCGTGCTTTTCTTTTTTCCAACCAGGGCCCTTCATTCTGTAGAGTGAAAGGTTGAATTTCTATTAGCAGTCATTCTCCCCTCTATCAAATCCCAAATTGTACCTTTGTTCATTTTCCTTACTTTTTCAGCTTAGGAAAACAGAAATCACTAGTTTGCAAAATCTGGACATCTGCTTGAAAATGCTACGAAACTCATAGAGCCTCTCTCGTGATGGCTGCTTCAGATACAGAGGAAAGCAAAGCAGGATTACAAGGTTCTGCGCAGGCTTGTCATCACTTGATCTGTTACTGACTGGATCACATTCAGTTAGGCTAGTTAGTGCTTTGCTCATGGCAAAACACTGGCCTTTTCAAGCAGCACCATGCTACTAAAAGAGCATAGAATCACAGGATCACAGAATGGTTTGGTTTGGAAGGGACCTTAAGGCTCATCCAGTTCCAACCACTGCCACAAGGACTCTTTTCCACTAGAGCAGATTGCACCAGGCTCCTGTGTCCAACCTGGCCTTGAACACTGTCGGGGATGGGGCAGCCACTGCTTCTCTGGGCACCCTGTGCCAGGGACTTCTTCCTTATATCTAACCTAAACAAAACCAGTATGTTAAAAGTAAGCAGAAGAATGCAGTAGTAACCTTCCATCTTCTGTTTGTATAAAAGTAACCCTTTTGAGTAAGGTCCCATAATCTTATCTTTCATTCTGTTGTGTAAGCTGTCCAGGCAGTTCTCTACAATCAGCACAGTATGGGGTTTTTGGGGAAAGAAATGTTTGTGTTGGTTGTGACATGGCATGGCTGGTAAGATGCTCTTTGAAGAAGAGCATCTTATCTGGGTAAGGCAATTGAGGAAGTCTGGCCATCTAGAAAATCTAGAGGAAAAAAAAAAACCCAACCTCCCAAAAAAGAGCTCTAGAAAAACTGGGTTTATGTGCTTGAGGGAGGGTTGGTATTGAAAAGCTTGATGAAATGCACTGTATGATTTTCAGTAAATCATTAGGATGCTCATGGTACTTGAATTGCTTCTTACATTGCAGTACTGTGGATGGAGATGATTTATATGTGAGGATTTTTGTAGTTTGCAGCAGAAAATACCAGTCCTGTTTCATTTTTATGAGCCAGTTTCTCTCTGGCGTAGTTGCACTAATGCTTTTAAGCACAAGGCATGTGTCCTTTTCCTGAAACTCAAGTAAAATGATCAGGATAGGTAAATGAAATTACTGTGTTCCTGCTTAGGATGACAGAGTCTTTTTAACGTATCTTTTATAGGACAGGACTCTGGAGGAAAAATCGTGCAGCAGCCTCTAGGAACAGCACAGCCGCAAGAAAAAGTAATAGGATCATCATCAGTTCAACAGAACATACAGGTAGAGAATACTTCTATTTAGATTCTTTCCTTTGCCTTAAAACTCTAGTGGTGTTAGGGATGTTTCAAGTTCGTCTAGGAGTCCTTGCAGTTGGTTTGAGTATGTGAAGTCACCCAAGCTTGTCACATTCTCCCTTGAGCTACTGACCATTGAGTATTCTGCAGATTGATACTCTGCATGCTGCTCTGAGGTGTAATTTAGTCAGTGGATTCTGACTGCCCCGCTTCCTGAAGAGATGTTTGTACGCTGGAGTAATTCTTCATTAAGTCGGACAGAAGTTAGACCTGCTCTTACGACTTCTTACAGCATGGTTGTTCTCTGGCAGTTGGGAAGGGGTGGGTTGTGAGAAGTAGCAGGAAAATTCCATCTGGTCTTTGTCTGGTTTACTTTTTACTGCATTGTCATCTCTTTTACCACCACAAGTTCTCCTGTATGTGGCACTTCTGTACAAAAATGAAACACTCCAGCCAGGGTTTCAGGGTGGAAGGGGAGGCAGCCCTTTTAGAGAGGAAATACAGGAACTTTGGGAGGGAAGAGAGTTGTTGCATTCATGGACTGAGTAGGGTTTGATGTAGGCTTGAAAATGTGGGATTTGTGGTAGGTGGAACTACAAAATCATGGAAGAAAATGAGGATCTGATTTAGAATTTTTGTTACTTGCTGTAAATACCTTGGTCAATATAGTTTGACATGAATGTTTTCCTTTTCTTACTAGCAAGCAAGTAGAGCAGAAGATAGAGTAGTACTCAGTTACGAGTTCAGCCTGGTTTGTAATTCTTGGTTAGGTGTTCATTCTCGTGTGGTAGTGAATATGTTTTACACTCTGAAGCTTGAGGCTTTTGGGCCAGCAAGTACCATTACAGTGTGTCTGCTTCATGCTCTCCTGCTTTGCTAAGAAGGATGCTCTATACCACAGTGCTTTTTTGTTGCTTCTAACCATGTTCAAAAGAGCTTCCATGCAGTCGTCTCTTAAATCCTAAAGTAGCTCTGTGACCAGTTTCATTGGTAAGACTAGTTTTGATTGAAACAACCCCCAACAACTTTTATTATCCAAAGACTCTTTGTTCCAGAATGGCAACTTTGGGAGAATACTTAGATAGCAGTAATGCCTCTCATACAGTAGGAACATGAGCCTTTGCCATATTAGAGAGCCTCACCTCTTAGGACAGTGTTCTTTGAAAAATCTTGGCTTCATAAATGTCTGAGGAAAGGAGAAAATGATACAGGGTCTACCTGATGGGTGTATCTGTAGCATTGACACTGGAACAGAACTCCTAGAACCGCTTTCACCCCTACCCAGGCACCACGGCTTATGAGAATTCAAGTTCACAACCTTAGCCTGCTTTCCTGACAGGTACTCTAATCCATGAAAACCAGGCAACAGAAATCGACTGAGAAACGCAGAGACAGTTCTTGAGAGCAGATTTCTTTGGAGAAGTTCTTAGTTGTACCTTTTCACCTGCTAAATTTGATAATCAGCCTCTTTCCTAATGAAGCATGTACATCCAGTGCTGTGGAATTTGCCTGCAAACATTACAGGCTTTTGGTTTGTGGAAGAGAAGCGACTTCCCTATTTCATTGATATGGTGTCCTAGCAAAAAGGAGAGAGTTGAACGTGTTTATATTTCTGTGGTGGTTACAGTTTGTTATTGGTGATCATCAGCAGAAATTAAATGCTGAAACTTAGGCTTTGCAAAGGAAGCGATACACTGTGATTTGTCTTTTATTTTGAATTCAGGTGGACGGTCATTTAGTTGGACAGAAGAGGCCTGCTGCTAAGCAGTTAACCAAAGGAGCTTTGTAAGTCATCCTTCTTTAGTAATTTCATTGCAGATGTTTCCTCTAACCTTCATTTCTTGTTGGTTTTTGTCAGTGTATAGACTTCTGTTAGAGTAGGTGTTAATTATGTATCATTAATTTTCCTTCTAGTATCCTCCAGCAGTTACAGAAGGATCAGATGCATGCTGTGACACCAGATAAAAGCCAGTTCAGATCATTAAATGATGCAGTTCAGAGACTCCTTTCGTACCATGTGTGCCAGGGATCGCTGCCAACAGAGGAAGACTTGAGAAAAGGTAATTTTTCTCTCTAAAAATAGGTGCTAAGTTTGTAAGCAGTCTGTGGACAGAATTATTTGTGTAAGTTGAAGGAATGAGGAAGGGCACATGTTGGATTTTGTGCAGGCTGCGGAAGAGCAGTGTTTGAAAGTATACTCTTGTCTTTCTAGTGGACAGTGAATTTGAAACTGTAGCTACACAGCTTCTGAAGAGGACACAGGCTATGCTGAACAAATACAGGTGTTTGCTTATAGAAGATGCGATGGTAAGTGGTGTAACCCAGGTACATTTTATGTTTATAGGGTGTGATGCAGTTTGTTAAAAAGAGCACATCTAAAGGAAGGTGAGAGCTAGCATTACAATTCATGGTGTTGATACTATTTATCCCCTTAGGAAGGTGATGAGTATGCAGAAAGGTTTTATATATATATATATGTATGTATGTATATATCCAGTGTACTTGTTATTGCACCAGCAGTCTCAGTGGCCAAGCTGCATTTTTAAGTGTGTGAACACATCTTAAAATCAGTGAAATGAGTTGAGTTTGTATTTCACATGCTGCCCTAGAAAGGGTGCTGTTATATGTGTAAGTTCCATAGTTGTTGAAGTCGCATAAACTTCTTGGTTGGCTTACCCTTTCCTATTGCCCTTAACAGCTTGTGGTAGTCAGGCAGGTGATTTCTCTGTATTTCTGTAGGTGACAGAGCCTGAAAGAATGTTGAAAATCTCCATTCAGATGCCTGCAGCCATATTCTCATTGGAGCTAAATCATATTACAATTTAGGCAGTCATTACTTCTTAGAAGCTAGGTGGAACCTACATTTTTCATGAGGAATGCATCTGGTTTAAAGTACTTTCATGGTCCCAGGCATGAGGTAAAAACAAAACTGACAGAAGTTACTTTAAGAATATATTTTCAAGGGTCAGGAAATGCCATTGTGGCTTTAGACGTGTTACTTTTCAAGCCTGGAACTTTTTTTAATTAGATTATAATGCACATTTAAATCACTCTGCTTTAGAGACAGGAATATGTAATACAAGTGTTGGCATTAATGTCGGTTTGGAATCTAGCAGTGCCATTAAAAGATACCAACCATTAAATACCTGCAAGTAGTTGCAGGTGTGAGGTAGGGATGGAGGTTAAAATCTGTTCTTTTAGAATCTGGCGTCTTGTATGGCAAATCCCATTCAGTCTTTTTGAAGAAGTTATTTCACAGTGTGTTCAGGTTTGGATCTAGTTGCCTGAGTTCATAGCCAGTGAACTTTCCTCTGTGATGGATGGATTCATCTGATTTGAAGGCAAAATGCAACTCAGTGCCAACTAGTAAAAAGCATGGAAGAAAAAGTGAAGAGAAGAAACAAGATGATGGGGTGGTCCCATTGCAAGGTTTTCGATGGTTTTCTCTCTAAAGAGGAAAGATACTGTATGGTGTAAGAAGCTGTGATGCTCAGTGGTGAACATGCTTGGTCCTGAAAAGGTACAGTTCTTAAAATTGGAACAATAATGCCCTGTTCTGCAATCTTTCAGCAAATACAGTGTACCATGAAATGGAAATAGTCATTTACAGTTGAGTTTCAGTAGTGGTTGGAGTCACAGTCAGGGTTGTTGAGGATGCTGTGGAATTGTGAACATTCTCCTCATCTCTTTAATGAAAGAACATTTCTTTTTCTCTGGAGAAGTAACTAAACTATAAATGTTTTGATTGGTACTGACATATGAGTGACTACAGATTTATTCCCTTCCCTGCAGCGGATAAATCCCTCTGCAGAAATGGTTATGATTGACAGGATGTTTAACCAGGAAGAAAGGGCATCTCTGACCCGGGATAAGCGTCTTGCACTTGTGGATCCTGGTAAGTAGTGGTTCACTTCTGAACCATACAAAAGCAGCTTGAGTATGGGTGCTTACAAATACTTGTGGCCACAGTGAGGAACTGACTGCTAGGGATTCCAGTAGCTGAAATACTGCATAAGCGTTTGCAAGTGAAATTTTAGCAGCTCCCTAATTCAACAGTTTGAGACAACTGTAAGGTTGAAGGAAGTTATTTTGGGAAAAAATATATTTGGCCTGTTCAGCAGAGAAATGTTCCTGAGTTTCTTTTGCCAATAGTCATGACTCCTGCATGGTCTCAGTTCTAGTAAGAAAGAAGCTGTGAGTTTGCTGGCAGGCAGAAAGAACACCCCTGTCTGAAGCATGAATACTCTTGCTCATCTTAACACAGTGTTGCTTTTGGAATGGCACGGCCACTTAAATGGCAGCATTTTTAACCACTGTTGTTGAACGTAGCAGCTAAAGCCGCATTATTTGTGTAAGATAACAGTT
Source organism: Amazona ochrocephala (assembly GCA_039720435.1). Lineage (NCBI taxonomy): Eukaryota > Metazoa > Chordata > Aves > Psittaciformes > Psittacidae > Amazona > Amazona ochrocephala. The sequence continues at coordinate 126,060,175 of CM077878.1, forward strand.
ACTAAAATGTTCTGCATATTCTGCATATTTTAAAAGTTATTCAGAAGATGGATTGAAGAAAGTATTAGTCTTCCAGGTGCCTTATTTGCATGTTAAGAATGCAGGGAAGCGCCCTTAGTCTGGCTTTATGTGCATAGTGTGCTGATTAATTTGCTGATAGTGTCCACTGGATGCAGCAGAACATTTAAGCATGTGTACGTCTCTTAAAGGCATGAATCTGTAGGTCCTGGGTGTTACTTGAATTTAATGCTCAGCAGCTACGTTGGAGTGCCTGTTGTTTTGATGTATAGGTAATTCAGTGTTGCTACTTGCTTTTCAGATGGGTACCAGGCTGATTTCTGTTGTTCTGCCAAACAATTTGATAAAGCAGTTGAAGAAGCACAGTCCAGTAAAAGTGACCATCAGCCTAGCAAAACGTTACCTTCTCGAAGTCAGACTACCAAAACCCAAGCCAGAGACCGACCAAAATCCAGCTCAGCAGAGTCCACAAATCACAGTAAACTTCCTCTAGTGCCTAACAACGTTGTGACGCCACAAGAAGGAATAGCTTCTACTAAGAAATCGGAGAGCCTCCCTAAAGCTTTAAAGTTTGAGAAAGCTAATTGTTCTTCTGAGAGCCAGTACGTGGCCCTCTCTGGAGAGAAGCTGGCTGCAAAAGATCTTGCCAAGTCCACTGAGAATTCTTCGAGTTCTGAAGACTTGTCCAAAACCGTGTCACGAGCAGGTCCTGGAACACACAACAAAATAACAAGGAACACAGTTCAGCCTTTCTCAAAGGTAACGTGTAATAATTCCCTCCAAGACAAAACTCTGAGGAGCTCTCCAAAGAATGAGGTTTTACATCCTGATAACAGGAAAGGCTCTGGTGAACCCCAGCAAGACTTACTGCTCAGTAAGAGTTTAGAAACTACATTTAAAAACATCTTGGAACTTAAAAGAGGTGGGAGACAGCCACAGAACGAGGCGACAAGTAGTGGCTCAGTTGAATTAGAATTCCCCAATTTTTCACCTATTGCTTCGCAGGAAAACTGCTTGGAAAAATTTATTCCAGACCACAGTGAAGGTGTTGTAGAAACTGACTCTATTTTAGAAGCCGCTGTAAATAGTATCTTAGAGTGTTAATAGTTCCAGTACCATGGACAAGTGATGTTTCTCTTAGCAGAAGCAAATGTGAATGACACCACAAGTACAGCCTGACATGCGTTTAAGGTTAACCTTTTTAAATTAGATTCTGTTTGGTGTTTGAGAGCAATACTCATTGTGGTTACAGTGAGAGATCCAAGTAAAGTTAATCCTTGGTAGAATGCAGTCTGTTAGGGCCTTACTATTTCAAGTATTATTATGCTAGTGCTTTTGGTAATCGTGCAGTACTGCAACATCAGAAGGTTGCAGGTCGTTCGGCCCTATGTAACATGGTAGTATACTGACAATCACAGTCATTTGAAAGGATATATTTATTAAGAAAGTGTTTTTAAAAAGTGATGGAAGCAACAATTCTCCCCTACCCTTCTCTTCCACACATCATCCAGTTTTTAGTTATTCTGGGAAACCCACTGTACCTCTATTCAGAAGATCTGCTTTGTTGATGAATCTGCGTTAAAGGATTCTTCAGCTGGAAGGGTATCATCAATGTGTTTACAAGGCTTCATAAGTTAAAGTGCTTTTCTATTGCTTTCTGAGCAGAAACTAGTACTTGATATATTTGTAGTAGGTAACTTTAGTCTGTGGGATGGTATTATATGATCTTAGTCACAGTGGCATGATATGAAGTAATAAATGCTTGACTAAGGAAGGTAGAATGGAAGCCAGGCAATGGCGAAGTGTACAGGATGAGGCCATGCTAGAGCCATGAATTTATATATATAATACATATATATGTTAACTCTTGGGGAAAAGATTTTGCATTTTATAATTGGATGTAGTCAGCCTCGAGTCTTTCTGAAGTGGTATAACTGTTGTTTTTTATTTGTCGTTTTTTTTATTTTAGACCGGGTGTCAAAAGCACTTTTATTTGAGAACTGTTCTGATATTTGTAGCTTCTGTTTGAAGAGGACATTAGCCTTACTCTGATTCAATTTGAAGGCCAGTGTTTTGTTTTTCTGCTTTCTTTGCTGTCAGAGAATGTTAAACCATCCACCGTAGCAGTCGTCATGATCAAGAGCTGTACAGACCAAAGTCCATCAGCAATCCCAGTGTTGAAACATATCGCCGAGAGTGTAATGATTCACTCAGATTTGTAGAGCCAAGGGAGACCATTGCATGGTTTGGATTTGGCTTGCTGTCATGTTGTTAGGATAGGATCTTACTATTTTATTTATTTATTTTAATCTATGACTTTTTCTTTTTGCTGCCCGTGCTGCTTTTTCCTCGTTTACTTTGGTCACGAGTGCTTTTGTGCACTGACACTTGTCACGTGCGTGTAATACGTGTGTCTGCTCAGGAGGATCTAGCTTTTGTGGTTTCTAAGGTATGCTCACGTTCTCCCCCCACACCACCTCCACAATTTCTTAGGAGAATTACCAGCCGTTTTCCAGACTTGCTGATTGCACCTTTTCCTGTTAGAGAGGCTCATTGACAAGCTGTGGTTGTCAGTCACATTGCCAGGAAAGAAAACAAGAAGGTTTCACTGTTGTGTGATTCAGTCCAGCTGAATAGCATGGGAGAAAGCAGGATTAGATCCTTGTGGCAGGAGAAGATTACAGTGCAACTCAGTACTGAGCTGCCCTCCACTGTCAGACCATTAAAGGAAACCAAATCTCAAAAGCAATGTGAGAAAGATGAACTTCCTTAACATTCATTTGCCCTTCAACGTGAATGGAAATACTGGGTTTGTGTGTTACTAATTGCCATTTAAAAAAGAAATGTGCCAATTTTAAGTACCTGTTTTTAAAACCCAACATTCCCAAGTGTTGTATGAACTATCCAAGGTAATGATAAGTATTGCCAGTTTTTAATTTTTAGTTAGGGGTCCATAGAATAGGCTCTCTGGCGTTGAGTTGTTTTCTTATTGGCAAAACTGACAATAGAAGTCTCACCTATTGCCTTTTTAGTTTTAACAATATGCTCGTGGCTGTGTATCCTGATGTGTGTTTTATCTGATCATTCTGGAAGCTGAACCATTCTAAACCAGCTAGGAAGGCAGCCAGGAGGTTACACAGCTCTATGTGAACTACTTCCAGTTTTCTTTTACAGGGAAAAGGCAAAAAAGAGTCAAGTTGCACATGGATTGATCCACTTGCTTTTTGTGCCACCTCCAAATGGGTACATGGGGTTTCCAGCCTCTCGGCAGCAAATACGTAATTGAAGTCTCAGGCTGTGTGTCTTCTGTTGGATCTCATTTGGGGATGGGGGACAATGTCAAATTCCAGGAAGTAATCATGGTTGATTCAGTCAGACGCATTTCTCTGAACTCCTTCTGAGAGGACCCCATTGAACAATCCAAGCAAGATTCATGTTAGATTTGTTAGTGTGCTGTTGTTCACTCCTTTGAATTCAATCCTTAAGGAATTCCGGTACGTGGTGAAGCAGTAAATGAAAGAAGTGTATTTTTGTGGTGCTTTAAAAAAGAAAAATACGAATTTATAAATCATATGGGCTCGTGTCCAGCGAAGTCTGGTGAATGTGCATGACTTTCCAACATGTTTCCATTATTTTGCTGGATCCGCATTGTGATTTCCATGTTATTTAATACTGCCTAATAGTAAAACAAATTTTCAACTGGCGATTAAGAAAACTATGTTCATTTTGAAGATTTTAGGATAATTTATCTGTTAGATTAGGGAGGCCTTACAGACTGACTTCACTTAAAGAGGATGTGTCACTTATTGTCAGTGTGGTATGGACTTTATTTGCTTAAATACCTTCATTTGTAAAGTATGTCTCACTTGAAATTGCTTTGTATACATTTTGTAAAAATATTTATAAAATGTTTTGTAAAAAAAGAAGTATAACAAATTGCAGTTTATTTTGTTATGTTGGATAAATACTGTTAAAAGACACAAGTCAGTAAATATATTGTTAATCCATGGATAGGAAATGTTTAGTTGGAGATTACAAATTGAAACAACCATTGCAATACAGCCAAAGATTTGGGAAAAACATGTCTATCTGTGGTTGTCTTGATTTAACCAAGTTGAGTATTTACATGTCCAAACGAGGATTGTTCCCAGTTGAAGTCATACGGTTGCAGAATGTTCTTCCTCATGTGCTTTTTCTGATGCAGCCCTGTTATAAAATACTGAATAGGCCAACTTCTTATACTCCTCATGAATCTCTCTGAACAGACCCTCTTAGGGTTTGGTTCACGTGGCATTGTAACTGCATCTGGTAACGTTGATCTCGAGATCACAAGATTGCCAGTGGTCCTGCTCAGTTGCCTTTAGTAATCTTGCCACGGTGAGGTTGCTGTGACACACTCTCCTCCTCTAGCATGTTTCCACAAGGTACAGGCATCATTTCCCTGATACCTTGGAGAGATGGAAGAAACGAGGGGGGTTGTGATAGCCACCGGGCCACCTTCTCCGTGCTGCAGGTTTCAGAGCCGTGCCACTTGTATTCGGTTATAGATCCCTGCGTTTGCAAGATTGCCCATTCCTCCCTTGTTTGGCTGTGAGAAGAGATGACAGTTGCTGGGGATGTAGTACTGCTTCCTGCTTCTGAGGGGTGATGAACCTTGTCTTGCTGTGATTGCATTTTTCAGAAAGCATGCAGAGGTTCTGCTGCAGTAAAGCTCTTATGCCCGGAGCATCAACACTTTGTTTTTGGAGGCTATGAGAACGACGGATTGAAGTGCACTGCCTCTCAACGGGGATTAGGGCCTGCAGTGTTGAAAGGTAGCAAACTTCATGGTTAGTATGCGTTGTTTGTCAATGGTACGAAATAAACATGCCTTTTGAGTACTTCCCACATGGATTCAGACAGTAACACAATAAAAGCAGTCCTGTATTATTTTGATCTGTGTTTGGATTAGGATAGCTAAACAGCTTGGATTGGTTTTTCCTCTTTTAACATATCCCTGTAGAACTACCGGGCAGACTTTCTGGGTTGGGAAACATTGGATGTACAGTTTACCATGCAGCTGTCTTCACTTCAGAATATCATTCCATTACAAGAAAATGGTGTTGCTTTTAATTGCCTTTCAATAGCATTTTGATGCTCGGGATTGTTAGGTTTATTCCAACGTTCAGGGCAGGATTTCTGAAGATCTGGGCATGCCTGTTAGTGCACAGGTTATTTCAGAAAGTCAGAACCCCTTTCATTTTGAGGATTGGTACAAAAGAAGTGCCAGAATAATTGTGGCACAGGGAAAGGTATGCAAGGGATTTGAAACCTTAGAGAAGTTTCTCTCTTCTTCAGGAATTGTGTTCTTTATAAGCCTTTGACTTTTCCTGTAGAATTGTACACGCTTTTCCTTGGAGTCCTCACAAGGGTCTGCTGTCGCTTTGGTCAAGGGAAGTCACTGCAGAACATGAGCACGGTGTGGTGAAGGTCTGGAAAGCAGCACACTCTGGGGCACATACAGTCCTCTGCACACAGATTTCAGTGCAGGAGCAGTGGGTATTCTGAATGACTTGTTCAGAATGGATTGGAGTTTGTGCTCCTGGTCTTGCAACCAGTCATCGTACTGGAAGTTGAAATGAAATCATCCATAATAATGTGTTGCAGCAAGCAGGGAGCTGCTTGTTACCTATCACAACACATGATTATGGATAATAATAAGCAAGCAGAAGCTTGCCGTACTAGGGAAGAAAAAGGTAAAAGGAACAGCGTGGCCAGCTGAATCAGTATTTTTGGTGTACAAGTAAAAGCCTCTGAAGTTGCCCTATTGTGTGCTGAGCATAAAACCCTGCTTTCTTTTTTGCCTGCTTTCTGGAATGTAGTGCTTGGTCTTAATCACTGCTTTTGCTCCGCAGGGATTTGTTGAGGAATTTCTTCTAATTCTGTTTGTTTTCTTGGGAATCATAGAATCATTATGGTTGGAAAAGACCCTTGAGATCATTAGTCCAACTGTTAAGCTGCTGAGTCAAATGAGGTATTCTTAACTTGAGGTAAATTATCTTAGGATCATAGAATGGTTTGAGTTGGAAAAGACCCTAAGCGCTTCCAATTCCAACCCCCTGCCATGGGCAGGGACACCTTCCACTGGAGCAGGGTGCTCTAAGCCCCTGTGTCCAGCCTGGCCTTGAACACTGCCAGGGATGGGGCAGCCACAGCTTCTCTGGGCACCCTGTGCCAGTGCCTCAGCACCCTCACAGGGAAGAGCTTCTGCCTTAGATCTAACCTGAACTTGCCCTGTTTCAGTTTGAACCCATCACTCCTTGTCCTATTGCTGCAGTCCCTGATGAAGAGTCCCTCTCCAGCATCCTTGTAGCCCCCTTCAGACCCTGGAGCTGCTCTGAGGTCTCCACGCAGCTTCTCTTCTCCAGGCCGAACAGCCCCAGTGTTCTCAGCCTGTCTCCATGAGGGAGGTGCTGCAGCCCCTGGGCATCCTCATGGCCTCCTCTGGACTTGCTCCAGCAGTTCCATGTCCCAGCTATATTAAACACCCTATGTTTTAGAACTCAGTGCTTTGAACGGGCAGCAAGTTTAGTTACTCCATGCTGATAGATCTAGACAGCTCTTAATGCTTCAATTACCTTTTGTGTCAACACAGCTTTTCATTACATAGCACAGTCCATACCAGAAGCCACATTTTCAACATGATCCTGAACCTTTGGCTATGGGAGTTCCTCACTGTCACGTGCTTATTACATGTTTCATTCTGGTTAATTTACCCAAACAGGCTTGCCCTGATGGAGCTTCACTGTCTCTTCTCACTACTGATGTGGAAGCAGCATAGACCTAACTCTAGTTCCTTTCTACACATGTGGCACGTAGCTCCTGTTCCCCAGTCTGTTGAATGAGTGGGAAGATAATTCAGGATGATGGTGGTAATACTTCTCTTTAAAAAACAGAGATTAAAAAAGCATGCCATTGAATTGATACAATACCCTTGGGTGGAAGGCGATGCAAGGACTCAGATTGGCCGTCTCAATGCTCAGGTGAGGTAGCATGATTGCGCTAATGGTGTTACCTGGGGTGGTGATGGAATAAAATGGTTTACATACAAGCAGGCTGCTGGTTTGTTTTCCCTCTAAACATTACAAATGCCTGACAATTCCTGCTCAGTTCTGAGAATTCAAAGCTTTGCTTTGAGCACTTTGACACCAAATGTTCATTCTGAGGTGCGGAGCCATGCACAAGTCATGGCGAGAAATACAATGCCAGGAAGTGGTCCAGTGGCTGGAATTGTGAGGTGAAATAGTTGACATGAGGTTAAAGTCCTGTCTGAACTATTGTGATCAATATGAAATGTAGAAATTACCACTTGTGAAGCTGGATCGGAGAAGTACAAGGTTGAAATCATTCAAGTAATGCGTGTCATTCCTGAGCTGAGATTCTCCTTGACTTCAAGCGTTGGGAATTACTCGGAGGTGGTTAAGCCTGACAGCTTTTTGCAGCTACCAGGTGGCACATAAAGGACACTGGGAAAAGGTGCTTGGTTTTTAAACCTGTGACTTCTACAGATGGAATCACAACTTACGCTGTGATTTTTGTGAGTGAATTCCATCTGCTGATGAGTCAGGCAGCTCATAGGCTTCGAGAGGGCTGCGTGCACCATGTGCTTGTCTGCATAGAGAAGACCTCAAAATCTGGCTTCAGTGGTTGTTATTGGAAGTCAAGGCACTAAGAGGTATTGAGATGCCTTTCTTACATAGTAGCATTCAGCCACTGGGCCAGCAGTGACAAAATACATCTATAAATGTCTGCTTTGTTCTCTCTAGAGTGCTTTAACTGCTGTAAACAAGAATATTTCTGCACTGTTACTGGATTTGGTGATTATTTAAACAAGTTCAGTTCCATTCGAAGGTGATTTCAGATTAGAACTTCCAAAGTCTCATTCCAAAATACAATCCACACAAACCATGTATTGGTTTTCAAATCCCTGGCTCCATCTTTCAGGCTCCTTTGTTTCAGCTGTGCTGTAGATGGTGTGTGTGTGTGATGTGTATCCTGTGAGCAGCAGCACTGGAAACTTGCTGTGGTTTGTTTCCCAGCTTGATTCTGCTGGGTGTGCCTGAGGCTGACAAATGGCAGACAGAAGAAACACACAGGGGGTTGATATTACTGAGGTCGAACAACTCAGTTTCACCTGGCTTTCAAGGTAAAGTCAATCAGGTGTTTGGAAGGTGCCTATTAACAGAGGCAAATACAGACTAGCCTGTTGTGTCTGAGGAAGGTTGGATGTGGAATGCTCAGTAACAGACTTGGAAACCATTGTGTATGGAGCAGGAAATGCAGGTGATGCTGAAGGAGGCAAGGCTCCAGGCTTTGGAAGGCATGAGCAGGAAGGTAGGTAGGCATGTGTGGGATGGGTTTTGTGGGGACCTTTGGGATTTGAATGACTAAACTTGATTCTAGAAGCGTGGGATATATTTGAACAGGAAATTGCATGTATCCATTTCTGTATTAGATCCTGAAACATACTGTGTCTTTTCCCCATTGCGCCTCTATGAAAATACCTGGATGATACTGGGTGAAGAATGAATTTAGCGCAGTGAATATTAGGCTTGCATGTATATTTGTGTGTCTTCCTGTTGCAAGGATGGGCTCAACACAGTGTGAAAGCTGGATGTGAAAGCAGATACCTAACATGCAAGGTCTGGTTTTAAACCAAGCAAGAACATTACTAAAAGTTGTGGGTGAAATCCAAAATACTGTGGAATTGATGAAGTGTTTTCACGATGCTGAATGGGCATCGTTGCCCCCATGCTCTTCACCAAGAGGTAAGGAAAGTGTGGAAGCTGTTTGCTACTATGCTAGTGTTCCCTGAGGTTATATTTTCCCCATTACTGGAGTAGGTTTGGAATATTCAGTGAAAACATATACAACCTCCTGACACCTGTGGTAGTAAAGAAGGGCACTCTGAATCCTGTTGCAGCCAGGCTGAGAGTTACAACTGGAGTTCCCGAGGAGCTGAATGCCTGCTTTTTCTGAAGTCATATTACACCACGTTTGATTTGTCAAAGCTAAGAGGGGAGATTTGGGTTAGATCTAAGGCAGAAGCTCCTCCCTGTGAGGGTGCTGAGGCGCTGGCACAGGGTGCCCGGAGAAGCTGTGGCTGCCCCATCCCTGGCAGTGTTGAAGGGGCTTGGAGCAACCTGCTCTAGTGGCCTCCTAGAGAGCAGTGATCTCAAGATCCCCTGGGTACCCTCAGCACCAGTGTGTGAAGCCAGAATAGCAACTGGCAGGGAAGTGTCACCTTTAGCAGAGCTGTCTCTTGAGTGTTCACTGGACACCTCTGGTCCTCTGTTGGGGAGCCTGCTGTATGCTGCAGCTCGTACGTAACTCCAGGCAGGCATTCCCAAAGAGTTTGTGGATGGAGTGAGTGTTCTTCATCTTAATAGGCCTTGCCTGTTTTCAATGTTGAAAGTGTTTGATGTCCAACCTCATCCGCAGCCTCTGTTATCTAGTCTGTTATCCACTACTGCAGTAGCTGTCAGCTTCCCCTTGAGAACAGTCTGGATCTCTTCCTTCAGCTTGTGCTGAAAGCAATGCTGGCAACTGCTCTCTGAGCACAGATGGCAAACTTGGAACTGTCCGGACATTTGAGCCTCTGCTTTTTGTGCATTCAGCCTCTGCAATCAAAATGTATTATTTATTTAGTGCCTTTGAGCAGTAATGGATCCAGCCAGGGAGCAATCTGCCCTCCAGCTGGTGAGGCACTTACCAGCCACAGCAGGCATCGGGGTAAATGCAATCAGTGAGCTGCTGCCTGTAGAGGTGGTAGTGAAGTCCTCACGTAGCCCTGGTAATGGGAACAGTTCTGTGCAGCTGCACGTACAGACTGTGGCAAAGCACTGTGTTCAAGAATGCACACTCCCGTTCCCCCTTCTGCATGCAGGAAAATACCGACCTTCCAGGGTCAGGGTCCTTGCAACCCTTGTTGGAGCCTGCCTTGCTTTGGGATGCAGATTGCACTGAGCCTGGTTAGAGCAGAGAAGCGCAGACTGAGAGGGGATCTCATCAGTGCAGATCTCAAAGGTGGTGCCTGGAGGATGGGGCCAGACTCTTCTCAGTGGTGCCCAGTGACAGGATGAGGAGCAATGGCCATAAACTGAACCACAACAAGAGTCAGCTCAACGCAAGGAAGAACTTCCTTACGTGAGGGTGGCAGAGCACTGGCACAGGCTGCCCAGGGGGGTGTGGAGTCTCCCTCTCTGGAGCCTTCCCAAACCCGTCTGGACACGTTCCTGTGTGCCCTGCTCTGGGTGTTCCTGCCTTGGCAGGGGTTGGACTGGATGATCTCCAGAGGGCCCTTCCAGCACTGATGGGTCTGGGATGCAGGGTCTGCCCTCCTGCACCCTCAGGCAGGGGAGTGGGGTTAGGGACACCTTCCACTAGAGCAGGTTGCTCCAAGCCCCTGTGTCCAACCTGGCCTTGAGCCCTGCCAGGGATGGGGCAGCCACAGCTTCTCTGGGCACTTCTTTTTCCTTCATTTTGACTTCCCTTCGGAAAGAACTCGCTTGTGTGGATGCTGTGAGCACACAGCCACAATAGCTGCAAAGTGTGAATTTCTCCCAGCTGCTTTAATGGAGTGTTGAGTTTAAAACCTAATTTCACTGCTGCTTGCTGTGCAATTAACACCCAGTTAATGCGGTTGGTTAGTTCAGCTGTGTGGCACTGTGCTTAGTGTCAGGCTGGGTGTCAATATGGACACTTCAATCAAAACATCCCTTTAAGGTAACGGGGTAGTCAAAGAACAAAGTCTGGGGCTATGGAAGCAGGAGTAGGCCAAGAAAGGCTGGTAATCTTGCACTTGTGGATAAATTAATTGTAGTGAAGTGTTAATTTCTGTTCTGCTGAAAAACACCCATAGCAAAGAGGGTTGAGAGAGGGGTAACTGGAAAAAGGTTCTGTGCATTTAGGTACCAAGTGAAAGGGAAACCGACAAAACAGGCTGACACGGATGGTGCATCAGAGAGCTCCATGTAAGCCTGAACTACAGGAGAACAGGACAGCTGAAGAAGCAATGGTAGTGAGGTCAAAACCCTTTTATTAAGCATATAACTGAATAGGAACACATAGCGCTTACTGCCATGTGTGACAGCAACGGCCTTTGCTGGTGCCTGGAGTGCAGTGAGATAGAAACCCAAACCCAAGGCCCTGCCTGAGGGCACTTGTTAATGAGAAAATAACCTGTAGAAGCTACTTTAAGGTATGACAGATCCTTCTTAAGCGGCTTCCTGCATCTCCAGTAGATTGGGCGATGTTCTGCGCTAATGAAACAAATCCAGGGCTTTTGGCCGCTTCGATCAGGAGGCGGTTTCCAGCCCTTCCGGACCTCTCTGCGCTGGGCATGGGGCATCTCCCTGCGTTCAGAAGGCCCGGGGTCGATCGGCTCTCGGTGGCTGCGCTCTGCGCATCAGTTCCGTGGCGCTCCACGAGGTGGAGGAAGCGGTTTAGGTTCGCTTTGTGCCTGCGGCGGTGCCGTGCTCCTGCTCCCGCCTCTCCCCGCCGAGGTCTGCCCGCATGGGAGGAGGCTGCGGAACAGGTACTGAAGCTTTCTTGCTGCTGGGGAAGTGATAACGGGGGTTTCAGCATTAGGGCTCCTCAGGGCTTCACACGGGGCTCCTCCGTGATCCCAGCGGCTTTGCCATAGGAGCTTCATCCCGTAGCGAAGCATGCGGTGGGTGGCTGGGCTGGCGGAAACCCCCGGCTCTCCGACACTGCGTGCTGCGGGTGTTCACCCCTAGGGACCACGTTCACTGTAAAATGGGTGTTCTTTAGGGATGAAGTACAAGTAGCACAAATAAAGGCTGGTGCTTGGAGTTAGGAGTGTAGCTTACACTGAGCTGCAGGCTCTCAGTTCACCGTGGTGGGGTTTGGAAGGACCTAACCTTGCACAATCAGCCCCAAGCTTGTGTGTCTGCATCTTGCGTTTCCAGTCCTTGCAGCTAAAATCAAACCCCATGTAACGTGCGATTTCCTTCTTCCCTTGTCTTAAACCCCTTCGTCCGATTGATTCTGGGTTTTGCCTGCATGAAACGTGTCACAGCGCAAAGTATTGGGTAGTTTTAATGTTCACTTCAGTTGATTTCTGCTGGAAAGGGAAGAGGTGGCTGTTACTGCTCATCTGCACATGGCAGAGCCCTGCTTCTGTTGTTAAGGTCGTCTTGTGGCAGCACACGCGAGTTGCTTTTCAAGGCATTAGTGTGTTTGCAGCGGTGCTAAGGTGGTTTCTGAGTTGCACAGGGCTAACTTGATTGTGTCAAGATAAAGTGCCATTGGAATAGGATAAGGTCATTTACAATGAGTGGACAATGATAGCATAAGGTCACTTACAGTGAGTGGATGCAGGAGTAGAACTGAAGGCTGACAGTGAAGTGCTTGGAAAGAAGGCTGGAAAGGAGTCTTGAGGAGCCGTTGCGTCCCGTTCAAGTGATGCACTTGGCAGGATTTGGCCTGTGAGTTTACACAGAAGGGCAGTTCCATGAGCTGCTCATTGCTGTGCCCCACAAGCACCGTGAGCTGCAGCATGAGGTGTGGAGGAAGAAGGGGGTGAGGAAGATGCAGGTTTAGCAACCAAGGGAAATCAGGGAAAATATCCATGAACCTCTTTTTAAATGGACAAAGGAGGGTGTTCCATAGTGCCCCGAAGCCTTTATTTTTGGGGCAGGGGCAGATGGGGGGGTCTGCCCCAGGTTTAGGTGATGCTTTCTCTCTTTTGATTTTCCCCTTTACTTGCATTACTTCTGCCAGTTCCTTAACACACAAGTTATTCTTGCCACAGTACATGGGGGCTTCTAGCACAGCCTTGCCAGTTAGGGCTGTAATTCCCTCTTGACTCCGATTGCTGTTAGCTATGACAGTAACTCCTCCAGCTCATGGCCAGGACTGCAGCTTCCAGCAGCTTGGATACGTGAGCTCTGCTTCACGTGAGGTTTGGTCTCTGTTCCCTTACATGTGTTGCTTGTGACAAACTAAATAACGTTAACGTAAACCACATTGAAAGAGGTTTCCGGGAGTCAAGCTTTGCTCGCTTCTGTGACAGCTGAAAGAATAGGGTTCGTTACTGCAGACTGGGTTGATTAATGCCAGTGTTGTTAGTGTGGTAAATCAGTCCGATGACCAAGCCCCGATTCCTCTCTAGAGGCTTAAACTTCAGGTGACTGTAGTTATGACTAATAGAATCTTGGCTTTGACAGAACTCATTCTGCTTCAGTAATAGGGAAACTCAGTAGCAATGCCTTTTCTCTGGGTGGAGGGGTAAATATACGGGAACACACTCTGAACTGCTTGAAGAAAAATGCATCTATCCTGAAGATCCCCAGCTGAGGCCAGGGATGCCTGATCTCTGGAGCTGTGCCCAATCATGTGAGTTATCTGTCCCAGCTGAGGCAAAACCTACTGCCAGAGGCCTGAACAACGTTGTCGGCTTTGCTGTTTTATTGTTGGCACGGGGCTCAAGTTGGGCAGTGCTCCCAGGTACCCTACATGGGAGGTAGGTCACATTGAGCAGCATGGGACAGCAGTTGCCTTAAAGCTTCACCCTGTTTCCTCTCCGGGTGAGAAGGGGAAGGACCGCCTCAGATTCTCCAACAACAGCAGGTTCAGGGCAAAAACCAGAGGAGAGCTGCAGAGAAAGCTCTGATGGCTTCTCTGCAGGGTCGGGACTCTTCATCAGGGGCTGCAGCGATAGGACAAGGGGTGATGGGTTCAAACTGAAACAGGGCAAGTTCAGGTTAGATCTAAGGCAGAAGTTCTTCCCTGTGAGGGTGCTGAGGCGCTGGCACAGGGTGCCCAGAGAAGCTGTGGCTGCCCCATTCCTGGCAGTGTTCAAGGCCAGGTTGGACACAGGGGCTTGGAGCAACCTGCTCCGGTGTGAGGTGTCCCTGCCCATGGCAGGGGGTTGGAACTGCATGAGCTTAAGGTCCTTTCCAGTCCCAACCAGCCTGTGACTCTGTGAACACTGTCTCCTCCTTTTGGAGTGATGGCTTCTGTAGCTCAGACTGGGACCATTCTCCTGCTCCAGGAAGATCTGTGTCTCAAAGCTTTCAACAGCATTGTTTGCCCTGTATAATTCATTATCCCGATTGCTGGTTGCCTTCATCACAAAGATGCTATCATCTCCAATAGTTTTTCAATCTCTATCAGGCCTTCTTCTGCTTGCTGATGGCTGAGGGTGCCTGAAACAAACCCCCAGATGAATGTATGAAGCATGTGGTGAAGCGAAAAATACACCAAAGCTTCCCTTCAGTGCTCTGGCCAAATCCATCTCCTGGGAGCTGCCGCTCTCCCTGCTCGGTGCTGCAGAGCCGTTTGCCTCATCTTCACTTGTGCTGCAGAGCTGTGCTTCCCCCTCTGCTGCAGCCAAACGCATCCGAGGAAGAGCTGCTGGCTTTGCCAAGCCTGCAGCTGAAGACACGTGTATTTATGCTCCCTGGCAAACCAAGTTAAACAGGCAGGGGTGAGGCTGGGCAGACGTTGGAGGAGGTAATGCCTCATTAGAGCTCCACTGAGAGCGGCTGTTCCCCTTCCCCGTTATGGCATCCCTGTGCATCGCTTTCCCAAGAGAGAAGGGTTTGGGGGGACAGAATTCCTGCTTATAAAGCCTGGGAAGGCCGTGGCTGTACAGTAGGGCACAGTAGCCGGAATGATGGCTCTGAGCACATGTACATCTGTCTCATTCTGTTAAAAGCGTGGTTGTTTCTACCTCAGCTATTAAACTGTTAAATGAGTTCCTGAAACCTCAGCGACCGGGTTCACAGTGGGCTTGAATTCAAGCTGCGTTTCAGTAACATCAGGCTCTGTGCAAATAAACAGTGGGGTTCAACTGTCTGCTGCTAATTATCACCCAAATCTGATTTAACGCTCTTCAAAGGGCCTCATATCTTTCCATTTAGTTATTTGTTTCAGTGCGATGAATCTTTAATTCAAACCAAACGTGGGTCAATTTCCAAGTGGAACAAGAAAATGCGAGGAATGTGTTTATCCGCGGTCGTATCGGTGCCTCCTTTGGGGTTTCTGTACGCGGTGATTCATGGCCTCGGTGGGGAGGTGGATTTGTGTCACTCTGTGAATTGGCATTGCCGGTTTGGTTGGTTTGGAAAGGGCTTGGCCAGTTGTAGAAGGGCTGAAATAATTCCTAATAGTTCCTAATGGGGGGGTTCTGGTGGGCTTTACAGTGAGGAGTGCGAGTCCTGAAGTTGCGCAGGCAGGGGGAAAACCTTGTAGACTTCAGTTCCCATCCTAGCTGTAAGAAGATGGCTTTAGGATGAGATGGAGAGATGGGATAACGCACCCTGGGCTCTGCTGCATTGAATCTCTTCCATGTGTGTGCCCTGTTTTCCTGCAGGCTCTGTGGTTGTCGCCGTGACTCTGTGCCATGTGCACAGCCAGGCCATTTCCTTCACAGAGCTGCAGGAATCCTTTTTCTTTGTGAAACAAACAGAAAGCACCAAATGCAAGCGAGAGGCTGGAGCAAGAGGAGGATTTCACCCTAATAAATACCACATGCGGCCGCAGTTAACGAAGCACACAGTAAAGAGCAAGTTAAAAAGAGAAATCCTTCTATTCCCTTTCATGTGGCCAAAGGCAGCGTCGTTTCTGGCTGTCTTTACTGGAGATTTACGCAAAGATTTAACACCCCCTTCTGTTTTCCCTTCTCCTGGAAGCTGGGAGGAGGATGCTTTATTAACTTGCTGTTCTTTAGATTCGTATCTGACCTCTGTTTTCTTTTCATGTGGAGGTAGTTTGGGATTCTTTCTTTGGCGAGCACTTTGAGGAGCTTTCCATGCTATGATGTAGCATTTCCTGCGCTTAGTTATTTTTTCCAGTGACTGGAGTAAATAGACCCTTTTTTTATGGAAGTCCTCGATTACTGAAACCCCCTCCTCAAACTCTGTGTGTTGTCTTTGGATGCTTTGAAGAGCAGTTATTTAGTGTCTCCATAGAAGAAGAACCCCTTTTGGTTTGGTGCCCAAACAGTCTAAACCGGTGACCTAATGTAAAAGTGTTTACTGCTGTCAGTGGAGGCAAGATGCCAACTTCATGGTAAGTATCGCTTACACCTCACTGCTTTGGGCTTCTTTCAATCACAGTTCAAAGCAGGGTCCTTGTGCAGTGGCGTTGTAATTACAACATGAATCTCATGTGCATTTTTATTGCGGCTGTATCCGTCGAGTGCATCTCAACAGGGTTTGATGCAGGGAATTCTTCTTTGCTGAATGGAAGCTTTCTGTTTGTGTGCATCAGTGCTTCTGGATTCCAGTGTTGTGAGGCTGCTTAATCTCCAGAGTGCTTTTACAGCCTAATTTCAGCCCTACCAAATCCAATCCGAACAGTTGTATGTTTTCCTCCTGCACGGAAGGCAGAGTATGTGCTGGCAGAGCTGGTACAGCTTACACGTTAGGACATACAGGTTTTATGTTTGGATTGTCTCAGCATTTGTCGATGAAGGCGGAGGATTTTACTCATTTAAATAAACCTAAAGTAAAAGTTGACTTAGGAACAAGCATTTGCCTGTCAGGATAGGAACGGGATGAATCTTATGGTAAGGACTTTCAGATTCATGGATGTATTTAGTGTGAATTCCATGGGTGTTTTGTAGGGTTTGATTGTGGTGCATGGAGGCACCTCTTCTTTCCTAATATCCGTAGCTATTCTGCTTAGGTGATGAGCAGCAACAGGAGAAAGACTTTGCCTTTCTATGTGCTCAGGGCCTTCAGATAATACCCAAATTGGTTTCTCTCTTACTGGGGTGATGGCCTAAAGGAACAGCCACTTCTGTGCAGTCGAGAGTGGGTGATTGTGAGCTCTGTCAGGTTCTTCAGTGATTTAGCCATAATCTTCATTGTAGTTGGAGCTCACTTTAATAAAACCTTCACCTTTAGTAAAAGCATTCCCCTCTTTAAGGATCTTCTGCCTGCCGGTTGGCTGCCTGGAGTGATGTTTATAGCATAGGAACAGTGTTTACACCGCTGCTAAAATACCTTGGAATCATGCTGTTTTGTGGGAGGGTCTCTGTTCCATCAGAGACTTCAGTCGGGACTCTGGGAACTTGTGGGTGTGATGGATACAGTTTGAAACCACCAGTTCTGCATGAACACATGGGCTTTCTCTGGAGTCATTGGGCAGCAATAACCGGCATCCTTCAGGGTTGCGTTGCATGCGCTGGTTTCACAGTTCTCTGTGGTCTGGAGTTGCACTTGGAACTGAAAATCTGGAGAAAATGAGGGCTTGAAGGTGGGCTCCAATGGGAAAAGACACGGGAGAGCCCCTGATCTATTTTCTGACTTCAGGTCATCTCCTGGTTGTGTATTCAGCTCTAAGCGCAACCATCTCTGTAGGAATGGTTCCAGACTCTGGCCCTTCATTTTGCTTCCTTTCAGGAGGAGCAGAGTGACCTGAACTTCTCTTCTAGCCAAGTGCAGAGAGTAAATGGACTTGAAAGCAAAGATGCATTTTTGCAGGTATGTTTGGTTTAAAATCCTTTTGTTTCGGCAACAATCCTTGAGTTCTGTACCAGACTGCTCCAATTGTCCTTCATGCCTCTGGTTGTGATGTTGTGGAGGAGGAAACTTTCCCACTCAGGATCTTTTCTCCCTCCTTCCGTCAGTCTGTTTCCTCTGCCCCCTTTCTCTCAGAAAGCTTTTTATCTGAAGTGCTCTTTTGATGCCTGTTTTTGTGGCCACCTTTGTGACTTTGGCCTTACGTGTTGGCTCATCACTTACAAAGATACTGAACTGCATTCTTGGTAACTCAACACGTAGCCTCCTAATGACATGGATCAGTTCAGTCATAGAGGATATTTTATGGTTTTCCAGACTGGAGGATAAGCTAAAATCATCCTTTGCTGTCTAACAACTTCAGTTCATTGACTAGTTTGCTCTTGACTAGATTGCATCCCTGCTGCTCATCAATCAGTAAGACAGTCTGCGTGTGCCAGAGCTTGTGTCACCAGCTTTGTGTTGGACATTTGGGCAACCTGAGACTCAAATTGCTTATACATATGGAGGAATCTCCGGTATTTATTTCTGCTTTTGGTCTAGCAAATCTGTTGGAGCAGGATGAGGCCTTACGTTGGATTCTGCTCTGGTCCCAAAGGAATTTGAATTGTTTGTGTAATTGCAGTCAGAAATGAAGCATCAAAAGAAGAAATGTGGAGAAATTCAGCTCAGCTGTATGTGATTTTAAATAGGGTTTCCAAACTCTGTGCAGCTCAGTCCTGAACTGAGAACAGAGGAAAGTGGACCGACCTCCATAAGCCCTCAATGGGGCACAGCCCAAGCAAGCTCAGGACATTTTATCCACTGAAATTCCTGCATAGATCCTAGCTATTCTTCCCACCTGAGGAGTGTTGGGGTTGGTGGGAACCCCCACGCTGCTTTTACACCCAGGTGACTTCCTTTCATCAGGGTGAGGTCAGGAAGCTCTCAAAGCTCAGTGCGGATCCATAACTGAGCCTTTATAAGGGCCCCACCATTAGTGGTGTCCAGGGCATAAAAACGTGCTGAGGAAAGCCTTAGACAACAATTCCATGACTTTCCTCCCTTGTGTTGCCATTTCTGCCCAACGGAGGAGCCTTGTGGCCGTTATCCATGCCTTTGACACCTTGGTGCTGTGTTACGTTCTGGCCATGCGCTCCATATGGGACTGTGTGCTGAGACCCTTGGAAACTGGAGCTGGTGCACAATGCGGAGCTTCGTGCCAAGAACACTTTAGATCAGCTCTGCTGGTTGTTAATAAGTTCCTGGGCAGAATTCAAGGTGTTAGTTTGAACCTATAAAGCCCCAAATGGTTACCCAGGGGGCTGCTTCCCTTCCTGCAGCACTTGGAACTGGGATCAGCCAGAGACACTTGACCTCGGCTTTGGAATGCACGTCCCAAATCCATCCACCTGGAATTCCTCTATGGAAAGCCAGTGCGTGCTGGAAGCTCAGCCCTCTGCCTGGTGAGCTGGTAGGGGACGGTGTGAGGTTTGCTTTCTGCTCGTGGTGGGTGTGATTTTTACCTGCTGGTGTGTGGGGTGGCTTTTCCTTCCTCTTTATGCTAGAGGGAACACTACTGCTTTTGAAATGGTACCGCAGCTGCAGCGTGTGGCTGGAACCAAGGCATTGCCTACTGCGTGTTAATTGCGTTTCTGATGCCATTGAAAACAGTGGGGATACACAACTCATTCCTCGGTGCTAGGTTTTATTCCCCTAAGCAAAGCTTTTGCCATCAGATAAGAATCTATAAGGAAGTTCTGTGTAAAGATGGATGAGATCAGGAAGCTCTGATAGCAGGACTTGGCATGCCAATATAGGGTGGAAATGTTAGCTGTGGAGAACAAAGACAAGCAATAGTCTGAAGGGAGGCAAAACCCATGCTGAAGTCTGTAATGAAATCTCTTTTATTCTCAGCTCCTTCAATGAGGTGCGGAAGAGGGGAAGCTGCAAAAGGGTGGGATGTGCTTGACCTTGATTTCAGCTGGAGAGAGGTAGGATGGGATGCTCAGTTACAGCTCTGCCCTCAGAACACACAGGCTGGGCTGTCTGTTGTGCAGGGCAGACTGAGGTGCCATGGTGTGCTCTCACAGGGGGCATCAAGGAAGCCGAACCTGGAAGACCAAACCTGGGATATTTGGGCATCTCAGTGATTTTGATTGGCTGTGCTGTGCCCTTTAAGAAAGTGCCTGTAAAACTATTTGGGGTTTGGAACAGTGCATTCCATGCACAGGAGGAAATGGTGGCAAATGAATTTCTCGTGTTTAACAATAGAAATAAGTAATAAGATCTGGCTGTTTTAAATGGGAAGCCTTGGAGAAGTCTAGTGACTTGATGAGAGAAAGATCTATTGCTTCGCTGTTTCACCTGGAACTATCAGGAGAGGGAGGATACGGTCTCAGAAAGCTAGGAGTACATATTAATCCCAAGGCTGGAGTATTTTATTCACTAGTGGCTCATCCCTAACATTGTTTGGCCGTAGCCCAAAGTTCCTGTCTGATAAGACAGGATGTAGAACTGGGAGTAATCCATGCACCAAAGAGCACGAGCCGGTTTTCCTTGGTTTTGCGTGTATAAACAGCTTGTCCTTGCATTTTTATTCCCATTTACTTAGATCCTACTTCAGGTGTTGCACTGCGTGCACTACGTCCACAGCAGAGGGGCACTGAACCCCCAGTGAACTGCAGGGGCCTCCCACCCACAGACCCCAGTGCAGCACATTTCTTCATAGAGAAAACATGGCAGATGCTCCGTCAGCCCAAACTGAATGTTCTGCTGCGTTTTCAGCTATGGGGCTATAACTGGTTTAGGCAACCTGGAAAACTGCCTCTCCTTAAAGCCCTTCTGCATTCACACAGTGAACAAACCCCACAGGTCCGTCAGGACGGAAGGAAGAGCCACCCTTACGTACTGATGGGTTTTCTAAACTGTGTGTCCATGCTACTTAAAGAGCTCCGTTTTACCCTAGGAAAAGGCACGTCCTGGCTCTGATCAGCTTATTTGTAAGTCTGATTGACATATGATGGGCCGAAGTCAGACTGACAGTGACGTGAAAGTTTACACCCTATCTGGACACAGTATATACTCGGTTTATGATCCAGCTGGGCATGCTTGCTAGTTATTGTTGAGGTCAATCAAAGTGTAATTGTAACACAGGGAAAGACGGTCCCAGGGCTACGGGGGTTTGTTTCCAACAGCTGTTCTTCATTATTCATTGAACTCTCCCTTCTGTTGGTGAAATTAGTAACCCTTGGCCTCCTAACATGGCATCAGGCTTGAGGAGTATAGCGTTTGAAATCCAGGATGCGCCGGTTTCATCCCCAAACAAGTGAGAGCACAAAGCGCTGTAGCCAGTAAGGGCAGTTGGCTGCAGAACTTGGTATTTCTGCTTGTGCAAAACCAGATGTGAGTTAATTAACCTGAACTTTACGGGCACTCTCTGCTGGATGCGAGAGAACTGGCTGGTGCACAATAAACCCCAAGCCTATGGAAGTCAGGGGGAGCGCTCGAAACTTCGGTTGAATAAGACTTCATCAGAATTGAAGGCAAAGTACAGTATCACAAGTTGACAATGGGGGAATATCAGATTAACCACAGTATATTCAAATTGGCACTTGCACCTCCCTTAACTCCGAGTTTTTCCAGCTCCAACATCCATTTGCTATTGTTTGTTGGAAGTATAGCACAGGCTTTGGCTCAGGGTGATGGTGGAAGGAGGCACATGATGTTTCTATCCCATGAATCCCAATCCCGTGTCCTTGTGAATGGCACTGCACTGAGATGTGACACGGGAAAGCTCTCAGGGCAGCTTTGGAGTGTGGTTGGGGACAGGGACTGGTTCACTGCAGAGCTCCTGTGCAGCTCTGGTGCTGCTGAAGAGCAGCCACAGAGGGACCCAGGCGCTGGATGCAGCTTCACTGAGCCCATTGGACACAGTGCTGCTCTGGGAGTGTTTTCTGTAGCCGGGTGAGGGATGTGGTTTTGATTCCATGAACCAGACAAAGGGAACTGCGGTGGCTGTGATTTGTTGGGACGAGAGCTCTGATTGCTGAGTTGCAATGGCAGTTGTCTTGTCCACTCCAGGTTTCTAACCTCTGCAGCAGTGAGTGCCTGCTGCTTCAACTGGCCTCGGAACAATACGGTCAGAGCAGCTTTCAGTGTCTGAAGGGGGCTACAAGGATGCTGGAGAGGGACTCTTCATCAGGGACTGCAGCGATAGGACAAGGGGTGATGGGTTCAAACTGAAACAGGGCAAGTTCAGGTTAGATCTAAGGCAGAAGCTCTTCCCTGTGAGGGTGCTGAGGCACTGGCACAGGGTGCCCAGAGAAGCTGTGGCTGCCCCATCCCTGGCAGTGTTGAAGGCCAGGTTGGACACAGGGGCTTGGAGCAACCTGCTCTAGTGGAAGGTGTCCCTGCCATGGCAGGGGGTTGGAGCTGGGTGATCTCAAGGTCCTTTCCAACCCAAACCATTCTGTGATTCAATGAAATGCATAGCTGTCAGTGATATTATGGGGTTAATGAAAGTTACGTGGTTAGACACAAGCAAGCTTTGTGACAGGCCTATACCCACGTATCCATACACCTGCAAAGAAGAATTATTTCTTTCAAATTACCTGTTTCCAGTGGAAATCTTTCAGCCTCCCTCTGGTGTGAGTCTGAGCATGGGATGCAGCACTCTAGAAGCAGTCTGATGAGGAGAAGATACTCACTTTGAATTCCACCCAGCCAAACCTCCACCAGAACAGCCAAGTATTTCCCAGAAGTCACAACTGGAGAACATCACCTGTGGTGACATTCCCACTGTTCTGAGATACCCATTGAAGAGCAGTGCCCTGAACATCCTACCTGAATGTAGGGTACACTACCTAGGTGGTGAGTGACTGTGGTGGGACTCCGTGCTCTCTCTGAGACCTCCTGCCTTCCACATGTCTTGGGCACAGTCGCTGAATAGTGGAGTTTCAAGTCCTGTGCATAGGAATGGGCCCTATGTCTCTTTCTTCAATGCATCAAACTGTTCTGTATTGGCAGGAAAAGCTTGCAACGTTTGCAATTCCCCTCCAACTCTTAATACGAGTTATAACAGAATTTAATAGCAAGCACCTAAAACTGTGCTCATGTTTCTTCTGGAGTTCTATGTCAAAGTCAGTGGAAAACTTCCTTCGGTTGATTTGAGAGGGCACTGGGTCCAGCCCAGGAGAATTTTCCCTGTTTCCTCACTGGGTCATCAATACAGTGGCTAAAATATGTACAGGATGTTGTGCTGAGTCTGGGTGTCTCGGTCTCTATGGGAAAAATGATTGCATTAACAGTGATATGTGATCATAAGACCAGTAACTATGGCAGTATATCCTACAGTTAATTAAAATCGGTCTGACAGCGTTAACACAGCAATCTCTCTACTCTCTGAACCAGTCTCTCATATCCTTTCCTGTGTAAATTCCACTGCCTGTTCACATGGGGTGCTTTAAACCATCACTAAATGTTACACGTATGACACGTTTCTAAGCAAACACTGGGATATCCCTTGCACATGAGCGTGTTTCCTCAGCTCTGCCAGCCTTGTTGGGCAGCTTATCTCTTGTTCTCCCTACGTCTGACCTGTCATGTTTAGGTACTTTTAGACGCTAGAAAACCAGCTATCTTCTCAATTTCCTTGTAGCTTGGGGGTAAGGTTAGAATATCATGTAGCTGCCGTGTGTTCGACATTATACAGCCACTAAACTGATAAGCAAATGTTTTCTTTTTCAATACCCAGTACAGTGTGCAAGAGGACATATAACAAGCGTTCTCATTCTTTGTCCTGCAGAAGGCCTGATGTCGTTAAATACAGAGAGTTGCCGCTGGTGTTTATCTTACTAAATCTGTTCGCATCAATTGGTTCTGCCTACCCCATATTTCAAAGCAAAATGATGGGGAAAGGTCATATAGATTGCCCTCCTCTTCAGTTCTTGACTTAAGGGTGTCCTGTTTGTAATTAAGGAACAATTTCTTTGGTGGCTGTAGTCAAGGAATCTGTCTTTCCCTCTTTCTCTTCATGTAATATTTGGAAAGGGATGTGGAAGGCAGAGCTCAGTTAATGCAGGTGGGAAATGTGTTGCTACAGAGGTAATTTGTTTCATGTTTTTGAGAAAGGCTGAAGCTGCTTCTGTGTTGCGTATTCCAGTTCCAATCCATCCGCTATTGGCACTGGATTTGGAGGTGGAGGGCTGGATGTGGAGGCTTTGATTGCATTGCCATCTGGCATGACTGCGAGAAACGTTCCTCGGTGCTTTAGAGAAACCTAAACCACATTGCTCGGTAGGTGCTGACTCCAACGAAATTGATCCATCTTGGTGCAGGTTTGTTGTCTGAGTGCTGGAGAGGCTGTGGGAAAAGCAGCTATTTCTGTACTGATGAAGTGGCTGTGGCGGAGAATCACGGTTTTAAGGGAAGAATGCAAAGTGGAACCAGGCTGTTTTACCATTGTCACTCTTATTTAACTTCTAGGAGGATTCATGCCGAATGGTCCTTTTTAGAAGACCAGAATGAGATAATGAATGTATCGTTGCTTCAGTCTGGTTGCAGAGAAATAGACACTAAAGAAAGATGGGATCTGTTTTCCATCACGGAACAGCCTGAGAGCGTTTGGACAATACAGAGACATGTGCTCCTAGAGGCTGGTATTGGGTCCATCTCCAGAAGCCTGAGCTTTCAGGTTTCTGGGGAACAGCATTTGTTTCCCTGCTTCTCTTCAAGTCCCTGTGCTGTGTTTGCTCGCAGGCTGCGCTGCTTGGATGGATCCGAAGGGATTAGCAATGGGATGTCAGGGCTTTTCTATCTAGGTCAGGTTGGATTTAGCACTGACTGAGAATGACCCCGGTTGTTTAGGACTCTGGATCAAATGTTCATAGCAGTCTGGGGCATCTGGGGTCATAGTGCAGCTCAAGTTGAGAAGCAGCTAAAGCTGGAGCAGCATTGTCAGACTGCTAAGCAGGGAAGGACAGCGCTGACTGTTCCCAATACAAGGTTTCGTTCGGATGTGTTTCCTCTTCCCTTTTGAGGCGGAACGCTTTAATCCTAGATGCTGCATGTAATGCATTTATGAGCTGGGAAAGTATGCATCAGGCCAGGTATAAACCTGATGAACTGGGTTTACTTTGAATTCTGGAGTCTGAATTGCTCTGTCACTACTTTGAATCGAGAGGCTGTTTCTGAGGCTGTCAGCACTTTCAGAGGGTTTTCCGTTAGGATTTGAGGGGAGGAAAATCTTCTTCACCTTTGCACTTTGTGCGAGATTTATTTCAAAACTTAAATAATTAGAAAGGAGAAGTCTAAAAATCCTATTAAAAATGTGCATATATAGAGAGCCTTTACATTATAACACTTTTAACTCGGTGAGCTGCAGGCTGAGAGCATTGGGGCTGTTCAGCCTGGAGAAGAGAAGCTGCGTGGATACCTCAGAGCAGCTTCCAGTGTCTGAAGGGGGCTACAAGGATGCTGGAGAGGGACTCTTCATCAGGGACTGCAGCGATAGGACAAGGGGTGATGGGTTCAAACTGAAACAGGGCAAGTTCAGGTTAGATCTAAGGCAGAAGTTCTTCCCTGTGAGGGTGCTGAGGCGCTGGCACAGGGTGCCCAAGGATGCTGTGAATGCTCCCTCCCTGGATCTCAAGGTCCTTTCCAACTCTAACTATTCTATGATTCTATGGGACATCCAGTTTCAGGGACTTTGCAGTTGCAGACACCCTGAGCTGTGCTGGTAGAGCGTTCCCCGGTTTGGGCTGACAAGATGCCTTAAGTCTTCATTCTCTCTGTGATAAATTGTGTGCTGATGAAGACAGAACTTGCTTTGATGTGAAACCAGGTTAAAAGAAGAATTCTTCTGATGAGACAAACCCAGACAGAGTGAGAATAGCAAATCAAGATACAGGGAAAATAATGGATCCTGATGAGGAATATTTGTGTGGACGCTGACAAGTTCTGTACAGCTACACCTGGATATTTGTAGCATCTGAGTTAAGATCCAAAGGGTGCATTTAAAGCTGTTGGCACTGAGAAATCTGGTGCTGCGTTTTGGGCATAAGACGGGTTTCAGTGTAAGCACACCTCCTCCATATTCCCACAAAGCACAGCCTGTGTCTGTATGTACAGCCTGTCTTGCCTTACCCCACAGAAAGGGGCTGCGAGTGAGTAACTGAAAGCTAGAAGGGATGATTCACCCCATATCCTTGTCTGTGGGGATCACTTTGATGCTCTCATCAGGCTCATGTGCAGTGTGTGAGGAAGGGAGCCCTCATGTCAATTGGTTTCTATGCCCTCAGTTTGGCTCAGTGCTGCATCACTCCAGTTTTATATCCATGTAGCACCATGGGGTTACTGCCAAGCTTTTTGCTTCTATGTCTCAATGAGGCATTTATTGAGCATCTTCTTAACTGAGTGCCTTTTAGTCCTGTGCATAAGGCTGGCAACTCTGCCAAGGGTAGAGCATGTGTTGCTGTTGCCTGTCCACTGCAGCTTCAGGACCAGATCATTCAGAGCCTGGTGGTTTATCTCTTGATACCTGCAGATTGGTCACATATGTCCTAGCATAAAGCCCACTGAAATAGCCAGGGACTTTGCTGCAGATTGAAGGGTCACCTTTAATAACAATTATTGCCTTTTTACAGTTCGCCTTCAGTCGTGATCAGGCTGCACAGTTTTATGTGTTGCTTTCATTTCTCCCACTGATATTGGATGTTTTAAGGAGGTAAACCCTGGCCTCATTTATCATTCTGTCAAATGCTGAACATCAGACCTGTACTTGAATTATCAGTTGCATGTGGATTATGTTACCTGTCTCTGTTCTGGTCTGTTTCTGTTTTCCATATGATACAGCTGGTGTAGGGGTTTTTCATCATATAAAAGCTATAACCTGGAAGAACCAACATTCATTTCCTCTGGAGCCTTATGAAAAGTATCAAGGGTGCGCCTGACTTGTGGTGACAGAGCTTTTCAGCATGCTCTGAGAAAGAACTGCTTCTGGGCACACATGGCAGCCAGATAGAGCTTACACGGCAGCATACGTATAGTACTAGTTCATTAACTTTGCCTTCACGAATCTGCTAAGCAGATACTTTACTAGCACTTTTAATGTACCATCACATGTCTGGGGTCAGATACCAGTAATACCCAGCTGCAGATCAGGCTGGGTTTCCATAAGACCTCAAACAATAGTGATTAGTTGAAAGCTTAATACCTTTAGAGTCTTATAAACTCTGTCTTCTATATTACATCAGGCATTCATGAAAGGGAAGACAGAATAAATTAGTCCATGTAAAATGTATCTGGAAGCCGAAGATAATCCTGTAATTCCCAGTATTATCCCTAATAACGTGACCCAAAACCAGTGATGAGATGAAGCAACAGGGTCACTGCATGCCAGGCTTCAGATAAGATCTTCTGTGCATTCTTTCCCTCAAGATATAAGCAAAGAAGTTGGAAGTGATTTGAATAAACCTTTTGAAAGTAATCTTTAGTCTGAAGGGATTAGGAGCCCACAGATGAATATGATGCTCCTCAGTCTTCCTGGTGAGAAAGCTTTGCTGAGTCAGCCTCAAATCACTGCGAAGAAATCACTGTAATTCAGGAGCCTGGGCTCTGTTTTATCAATTCCCACACACAATGCAGCAGATATTGGGTATGAGATATCATAGAATCATAGAATTGGGGTTGGAAAGGGCCTTAACCTCATCCAGTTCCAGCCCTCTGCCATTGGCAGGGACACCTACTAGACCGTGTCACCCAAGGCCCTGTCCAGCCTGATGCAAGGGTACTTTAAAGGGACCCTGCATGGGCAGCTGGTGGAAGAAGGAAACGGGATAAGTCGTTGATGTGGAGCCTCAGCTGATGTTCACCAGGTCCCATACCCATGGCTGGGTGTGGAGGAGGTGGGTGCCTGTGTCCTTCTGGATCTTGGGACGTTGGGATGACTGTAAAGGAGGGGTCAGCAGCTGGGACAACAGTGGTTTGATGGGCAAGACACCAGAAGGGCAGAGGCACCTGCCCTGAGAGAGGAGCCTCAGACCAAGAAAGACTTGGGGTTCATTTTCTCTCTGAAGCCCAAAGACAGGAACCAGCAGAATGCAACTGATGTCAAGGTGTCTGCTTATCAATTAGTGATGCTCCTGATGTCTGGGCCTTAATACCATGTAGTCCTCCTTGAAACCACTCCCTGTTTGGTCCTCCCGTTGGATCCTAGGAGAAAGGGTAAGCCAGAATTTCTAGCTCCCACTGGGGCAGACTGGGAACGCAGGAGGTTT
Source organism: Amazona ochrocephala (assembly GCA_039720435.1). NCBI lineage: Eukaryota > Metazoa > Chordata > Aves > Psittaciformes > Psittacidae > Amazona > Amazona ochrocephala. The sequence goes on from CM077878.1 coordinate 126,087,980, forward strand.
TGCTGTGATTTTCTCTGGAAAGGAGCTGTGGTTGGGACATATGGTCTTTTAATTTGGGGAAATCTTACATTTTCCAGGGTGCTTGCTATAGGCCAGGGAGAGTTTGGGTTCAGGGCAAAGGAGGGGGTTGGAAAAGCTGATTTATGGGTGGGGGGGTTTATGTGTTATTTATTGTATTTCTCCAGCTGCGGCTCTGCCGCACAATGTTTTTCACTCTGTTGTTGGAGATTTTGCCACTAAAACCTTGGGAAGAAAGGAGCCTTCTTCCCCATTGGAAGGCTGGTATTGTTTGGGATGCCCTGCTGGGCTTCTGAAGACAAGTGATGACAGACACCCTGTGACAGGCATAAAAACCAGCTCTGGAAGCTGAACAGCAAATCAAGCATGTGAGCAAAAGCTATGCTGACTTGTGTGTGTCTTCATCACTGCCTGCCAGTTTCAACCCAGGCTATGTCAGTCACGGCACTTCGCATGCATCTTGGAAGGGCTGACTGCTTTGAGTAACTGAAGAGAAATGTGAAAGGTAACTTAAAGCTATGAAATGTATAATAGTGCGGTTTCTGGAGAAGCAGTGCAATGCAGGGATGTGGAGATCTGAGCTGCATGAACCTGTGAGTCATATAAAGCCCCATGAATTCACTTGTACCATAGTGAGAAGCTTCCCAGTCCTCAGTACAGGGGTGAGACCTCGATGCCCAGTGAGAAGGAGCTGAGCCACTTAGGCAGTCATTATTATATCATTGAAGTTGAATATCTGGCTGTATCATTAACTTCATATTGAAGTATAGGAGTCAGATGCTATTCCCACCCTGTGATTCCTATGGATTATGGATGCCATTGCAGTGAACAGCACAGTTCCTATGTGAATTGGTGCGGATTCAGAAATCACTGCTATGGAGCAAACACACGAGTCTCAGGCGAGTGAGCTCCAGTCCAGTTTGGTTTGACAGCAGCTTCCTACGTGGAAGCATTTCCAGTGCCGTTGTGGCCCAAGGGGACGTTGTGCTCTGACCTGGCCTCACCTGAGAGCAAAAGGGTGAAGATGGATGAGCAATGGAAGAGCAGGAACAGAGAAACAGCATAGGTCTAGCATGGTTAACCCAGACTGGTTAATCAAGGGCTGTCTGGGGTATAGAGAGACAGCCTTAAGGCAGGGAGGAATGGCAGGAGCAGCTTTTGCTCCCCATAAGAAAAGGTTGTGTCCTCTAGATCTACTCATACTGAAGGAAGAGGAACTTTAGGCTAGTATACCTCATCAGATCCGACAGTGACATTCCTCACTGAGCGCACCTCAAAATGCTTCTCAGGATCTTATTTTGCTGCTTTCCTGTTTCTAGCTTCCTAACCAAATACACTTGCGTACTTCCAAGTTCTAGAGGGGTTAATTCACTGGGGCTACCTTGGGGATAGAAATATTTGGAAGCACTGGAATTCCTGTTTCTCCAAGTGTGAGCGGATGCTATCTGTTCATGTCCGGCTGTGTCTTTGATATCCTCAGATGGAAGGTGATGGTGACGCCCCAAGCCGTTTCATGCCAGCCATATATCACTGTTCTGGCACCAGCCCTTTGACATCTGACCCGAGTACTATCAGTTGCAGTGCATTCAGTTCCCTACAGAAGCCCGCTTTTTGCTGTAGGGAATAGTATTTCCTGTAGCTCCTGGTAGACCCAAGGGGCCAGAGAACTCAGAGGGCTGGGCTCTCCCCTTGAGACTGTGTGAAATGCCTGTTTCCACCGCAGAAGAGGCCCTCTTTGCTCATGTGTAGCTTGCACCTTTGAGGGCGGCTCAGCCTTGCACAGGATGGATAGCACTCCCTGAATGAATGAACAGCTATTTGGCATCTCACTTTAATATTCCATGTTTTCTTGCCAGCTTTTGGGTCATATACGTTTCCAAAGTGTCCTTTATATGTACAGGTCTCTTTTTGTAGTCTCTTCTGTGGTGATGATCATGAAGTTATCTGAGACTTCTAAATCAATGTGCTCATTTTTACTTTGCCCCTGTGCGGTGAGGAAATGGCCCAAGTCAGTGGGAGAGGGGATTAAAACTGCAATGGGGATATTGAGAGTCTTCAATAATTTTAGCTGGTTTTATTATTAACTGATTATTAGCTTATTTCAGCTGGTGGTAGTATTATTAATAATAATATTATGACTATTTAGATAGCATTATTAGTAGTACTATTTAGATAGCATTATTAGTAGTACTATTTAGATAGCATTATTAGTAGTACTATTTAGATAGCATTATTAGTAGTACTATTTAGATAGCATTATTAGTAGTACTATTTAGATAGCATTATTAGTAGTACTATTTAGATAGCATTATTAGTAGTACTATTTAGATAGCATTATTAGTAGTACTATTTAGATAGCATTATTAGTAGTACTATTTAGATAGCAGTGTAGCCAAATCTGGTTCAGACTCACCCTAAGAGCCATAACTCCCATAACTGGTGAGCATCTGTAGGGAGCTGGCAGTACCTGAGCTTTCTAGAGCCACCTGAAAGCATTGCCCCCCAGCAAAGGTAAACTTGAATGTCTGAGAGCAGCTTTCATGTCCTTGGAGCCATGACAATGGCTCTCCCTGCACTCACTTTGCACCTTGAAGTCTTCCCAGCAAAAGGGCAGAATGAGGAAGAAAACAACAGTGATGTAAAACCTGTGGATGGTAAATACGTGGTTCAGCTCTGTGGGTTGTTTGAAAATCCCCCCCAGGGGCATCAGCGTGCAAATAAAAGGATTTTATTCTGCCCCACTGTTGATAATATAAGGTGTTTTTCTTTTCCTCACTGTTTTCAGCTGGAGCTTTATCCTAATTACTGTCCAAATCCAGGTCATTTTGTGCACCAGAACACTGACAGCCTTAATTCTCTGGCTGTGTAATTTTCCTTTTAATAGAATCTTTTCAGTGTGATTCCTGGGGAGCTTTGCACAAAACCCTTCTCCCTAAGCATTCTTGAGATAGGCTTCCATGCAATCAGTCAACAGGTCTACCTTGGTAATGCCAAGCACAAGCTTGACCCATGAGGTGATGTGCTCTCAGACTGAAGATGCCACAGTCTTCCTGAAAACCTTCCCCAAAAAAGGGACGCCCTCCGAACACCAAATTGCAAGGAAAATCAGCACAGGAGATCCCATCCTCACTGCGGCAGCGGTGGCTGGAAAGTTCATTTTGCCAATGGGCTGCCCAGTGAAGTACAAACAGAGTGGTTTGGATTGGAAAGGATCATCCACTTCCAACCCCTTGCCATAGGCAGGGACACCTTCCACTAGAGCAGGTTGCTCCAAGCCTGTCCAGCCTGGCCTTGGACACTGCCAGGGATGATTCCTGCCTCATGATTCCTCACTGAGCTTTAATGGCTTATGAAGGTGGGATATTTCTTTTGATAGGATCCTGACAACATCTACAAAGCCCAGTTTGGCAAGGCTTGTAAAAGAACTTCTGCCAGTTGTTATCACCTGGACTACTGGAGTTTTTGCCTTCCATTTTTTAAATTAACTAGAATTAATTTAAATTTAATTAAAATCAGTTAAAATTTAAAATAAATTTTAAAAAATTAAATTAAATTTGATTAAAATTAAATTTAATTAAGTTTAAATTAATTGCAGAATTATCCTTTTTTGTCATTGTTTGGACTGAGGAATAGAAAAACAAGGAAAAAGCTTTGCTTTTCCTTCAGCCCCCATTATTTAACTCCAGCAGTTCTGTCCCTCTGAGAACAGCGCTTCCACTGGGGCGCAGTAACTAAGTTCTGACTTTGCTTTAAAGCCAGATTTCATCTAATGTTGGGAGGGATTGTACTTCTCTGCTCCTTTATACCTTGAGTTCTTAAAGGAGAAAGGCGAAGCTTCTCTTGCTGACAGAGTCCATTGGAAATTAAGGTTTTGAGGTTTATATTGTTGCTATTAGAATCCCATAGAAATACGCAGATAACCAGGACTTTTTACATAGGAAGGAATGGCAAAAGCAGGATGAGAGCGAGGTCCAGCTCTCCGCCTGACGACAGCACTCTCTCGCAAGCAGCACCGCGGTGGGCAGCCCCGGTGCGGTGATTTGTTCGATCTGTTCTAAAGCCCTCTCTGCCAGCGCGTCGCTACCACCCACTTGTATTTATTGTGCGCTTTTAGTTTTGCTTGGTAATATTTTCCTGGTGTTTATTTTAAAAGGTCTGCATTTTGTGGTGACAGTCTCCCATTTTCGGAATTAACTGCTAGCAGATGTTGCTGTGTGGTGCGAAGCGCACGCAGCAGCTTAAACCGCCAGCGTCTGGATACTGGCTGAGGGAAAAGAATCTGTGTTATTCCAGCAAGTTTCAGGAGCGTCCGTAAAGTACTTATGTGGAATCTGATTCAGAAAATAAATTACTGTTGGTTTTATAGCTTTTAGGTCATTTTAGTGTTGGGAATTACTGCTGAAACCTTACAAGTCTGTACTGTGGCTTGAGAACTGGAATATCATTTGAGCGGTGTTAGTTGGGAAAGGATTAGCTGCTGATACGTTATATACAGGCAAATGTAGGTAAGCTGTACTGAGAAGCCACAACTTCCCAGTATTGTCCCTTATAAAATCCCTGCTACTGGTGCACATGTCTGCTAAACCTTAGCTTTTGGAGCTAAAAGCTTCTGTGTGAGCAGAGCGCTTTGATTAGGCTGTTGTGAAACTATGGCTGAAAATGCGATTGAGAAATGGGGGGCTGTGCTTTTCCTGTTGGAACAAGGCATTGCCGTTTGGCTGGGGCGCTGTCCTGCGGCCAGGGATGTGCTTTTTCTGCCGCATCTGTGAAATCAAACCCAGTTTTGGACTGACCATGCTGAGGTTGCATGTGTTGCACAGTGACTTGCTAGGCAGGTAACTAACCCGTCCAGATCATTTATGTGCCGTGCTACACTTGCTTATCCAGGTAACTAGGTAAGTTTTAAGCACTCGCTGTTCTCCATGCCTGTCATCAGCAGGACAAGAAGGGGGAAGAAAGGGTGCAACAATGCCACAAGTAATTCACTAACCTGTTGCTGGATTGCTCAGGAGGAAGCTACGGCCGCATCGCAGAAGGTTGTTAAGATCCATTTTTGCTGGTGTTTGTTGGGAAAGACACGGGTATAGTTGGTTCTGCGTTAGAGCAGGGACATGGACTTGGAAAACCTTTAAAGTTTCCTTTTAAATTTACCAGTCCCTGAGCCCCCCTCAAAGAAACAGGAAAGTTACCCGGGTTTGCCCCATGGGATGCGCCACTGGAGAAGCGCTGTCCACTAGATGTCAGTGGCACTTCACTGAAACAAGGTCTGAAAAGCCTTTTCTGGGAGCTCCTTGTATGTATGGTCCAGGTATATGTGCATATATACCTGTGTATCATCCCTACCAGAGATGATACACAGGTGAGCATCATCACTTGTGCCTGCATCCCTCAGCGCCGCTCCTGTTGTATGGCTTGTCCTGTCTCTCCTCAGACACCCCATGTTGGCCTGTCCCTTGGTTAAGACCAGAAAATGAGCCTGTGTTCCATGTTGAGGTGTTGAAGAGTCTGTGGATTGGTGCAGTAGCGTTTTTGGGGTTAGCACCATGCAAGCACATCAGGACAAATGCCTCTCTTGTGAAAGGATTTCAACAGGATCGCTGAGGATTTTATTTCCTTCACTTCCAAACGCAACAGCTAATGCTGTGTTTTATCCTAGGACAGAACTCCATGAGCATAGGGAACATGCAGCTGTTTGTATGCTTTTTCCCTTTTAAAGATCCGTAAAAAGGACCTGAATGCTCAATAACCTTGTTAAAGATGGGTCATAATGAAGATGGCAGATAAACAGAAGCTGGTTTTCACCAGTGGTTTTTAATGCTGAAGTTGGACAAATGATACCTGCTTTATTTCACTAGACCTACTAGAGGTCCCTCCAGTTGCATCACCTGTAGTAGGCTCATAGTTGCCCTTTTGTTCACTTATTTAATCATCTGCCTGGCTTTCCGAGCAGGCTAGGAGCATTCAGACTCAAATCAGTCCTTGGAAAGGTCCTGTCATTAGGCAGTAAGGCTCAGAGTTAATAATCTGCCCGTCACATAATGTGAGCGCAGATGACAATCATTTACCTCTTTTATGTCATGATATAAGGCTGAGATTGCCTCAAATGAGGAAGAAAGCCATTATTTAATCAACGGAATTGCATCAATTGAGTAAAAGTTGTCTCTAGTGTAAACAAACGGAATGTCTTTGCGCTCTGTGAAAACAAGAAGAAATCACTTGCAGATCTTGCAGATAGAAACCCATAGGAAGTGGACTTGCAGGCTGACACATTCAGGGGTTCAGGGTATGCATTTAAAATGATTATCCAGCTTACACGGGATTACTTAATGTATTTTTTGCATCATGTGGACGCACTTCTGTTTTTGATCCAATACAAGTGGCATTAGTTGCCTCTTCAGTCATGTTCCATTAGTTGAGAAATGCCTTAGAACAATGTGGGATTATTCCTCATAAATGCACTAGATATGTAAGAAAATGTCAAAAACCAGTTTTACCTTTTGAAGGTGAAGTTTTGAAGCGTGTCCCAGAGCAGTGGAGGTTTTGGTACATGTACATATAAGACTTGATGTGAGGGAACCATAGAATCAACAGGGTTGGAAAAGACCTTTAAGATCATCAAGTCCAACTAAAGATAATCAAACCCCAAAGTTTCCCCCTTGTAGCCCCATACATATAGAAATAACAGGACACAATAAAGAATTCAGCATTTCTAGATTCATGTATTTACCCAATTACCCGGTTTTTAGTGCTATGAGCATTCAATATCTAGCGGCTACCTCCCGAAGAACAACCTGTGTGTGTAAAAAGCAGAAGCTGCATGGCCTATTTGGGATACCAGCCTGCAGATATTTTACATATCCTGACCTTTTCCATAGCCCCAATGGAAGGAGATTTGACTGTGTTAAAGATGTACATTTCTAATCTATAAGCACTAGAATTTTGTACTTATTCAAGTGAATTTTGTTTGCGTTTTTGTGACTGGTCTTAAGTGACCAGCTGCGTTAAGATCAATCAGGGGTTGGAACTATATGCTTCTGAGCATCCTGATCTAGTTGAAGATGTCCTTGGTGTTGCAGGGGGATCGAACTAGATGAGCTTTGAAGGTCCCTTCCAACCCAAAGTATTCTATGATGCTATGTACTAGGCCTGATGCCTGCAAAATGCAAGATATGCCAATGTAAGTTCCCTTAGCAAATTGGAAATTGGGATTGCTCCACAGATAAATCTGTAGGAAGCAGCTAGTCTGGGAATCAGGTATTTAATCTTTTATTATGACTTTTCTTACTTTTAAAGCTTTTTTGTAGCCTTTTTGAGATAATATTGGATGATTGAAAGCAACACTGCAGAAAGGGCAATAAACCATGGGTTTAATGTGTAGATCTTGCTTCAAGAGGTTTCCAGGGCAGCCCCTTTGCTCTATGAATGCCTGAAGAACCAAGTTGAAAGGCATTTGATAATCTCAGCGCTTTATAGGACTGGTCCTTCACTGTGACACCTGATAGGAAAAGGTAGAGGGGGGCAAAATTTCACCACCAAAGATCACAGAAAAGGCATAGTCAATATGCAACGCATTTGTCCTTTCCTTGCTCCTTGTCTGCAGTTGTGGTTAGGCAGTGATTTTGAAGGAGTGGGGTCCACAGCAGGGAAGCAGTTACCAACAGGGAAAATCCACACCTCTCTGCTGTGGTGTCCTGTTCTGCCATGATCTGTGCCAGGCTCTGGCCTGAGGAAGCTTTTATGCTGGCTTTTACCCTTGTGTTTACACTGGCTGTGTGCAGAACAAGGTGGGTCTGATTGCCTAGGGTCTTTGTCATTTGTCAAGCTAATACTGCATGGAAAAGAGCATTTGAGAGATGCTGGGCTGCATATTTTGCCTAATTGTGGGTAGGTGTTTTCTTCCCAGATTTGTTTTCAGGAAGATAAAATGAGAAAGAAAAGGTAATTTGGTGGAGCTGGAGGTGGAAGTTGGAGCTCTTGGTTCTGTCCTTGGCCCTGCCAATGAAGGAGCTGCAGATGGTGAACCAAAGTTACAAATGAAATGGAGGCTCTTTGCTGCCCCAGAGTGTTTGGTCTGGATTCCTGACAGTGCATGAGAGCGTCCTGTGTAGCCGTTTATCCACAGGAGCCAGAGATGTGTATTTCCATAGTGGCAACTGCCACTGGATCAGTCTCGGTCTCTGCAGGTGGCCTCTTGCAGTGGGGTGCGTTTCCCATTTTATAGTGGTGGCATAAACTAGGAGGTCCTGTCTGCAGGCAGTGTTCATGGGGAGCAGAAATGGTTTGTCCAGCTGAAAACAGAGTGGAAGGGCACGAGTGAAGAGGCTGTGGGTCGCAGGGTCTGTAAATCCTGTGGGACAGCTCCTATTAGTCTGGATTTTGGGAAGTCAGCAGGAAGGTGACTGCCAGCTCTGGTTTCATGAGGGTGATGCTCCCTGAAGCACCCTTGGCGCTGGCTTTGTTTACAGGTCAGTGTAATAATAAAGTTCACTTCCTTCCATTGGAGGGGTCGCTTTGGCTGTCTGAATATGTTCATTCAGGAATGCCCGATGCGGTAGCTGATAAAGGGAATACTCTGCTCGATTTTCATAAAATAAAGATATCTAATAGCCAATAATCAGAGCGACATCGCTGTGTTTGTCTGAGAATCTGATTCCTACCACTTCTAATTTCATGCTCTAGAGACTTGTTTCTGTTCTTTTGTTATTTAGGAGAATTTGTTACCTTTTAACTAAATTAAACGAAATGCCCTTTATTGTTATACTCTGCATAGTAAAGCATACTTAAGCAGCAAGGTAAAGGAATCTGCACCTTGAGAGAGTATCGTGTTGTACTGAGACTTCTGAGAGATTAGCTTTTGAAGACCCTCTTTGTTTTTGTTCTGAATATGAGCCAGTCCTGGGAATTTAATTTTCTTCTCCAGATCATTATGTTTGCATGTTTTCTTATCAAAGCAGGAATAAGTTTAGGGTATGAGCCTGTAAATGTCTTTTCACATGATTTATTGCGAGTCACATGGTGCTGGTGCCATTGAAGGGAAAGATGCTGTTTATCTTTTAATCTCACAGTGACATTTAGTCCTTTCAACACGGTTTTCATCTTTAGAGCTCTGTGTGTTGTTCTGGTTTCCCACACTACGGTTGTCCAGGGATTGGCAGGTCTATGAATAAAACTCAGGGCAATTTTGCCACTCGCCCTTCCACATCTCCTTATCATGCCTGTCATCCAACAAAGTCGAGCTGCCTTCAGTAACGCAGGGTCGGCTCTTCGCTGGATAGCCTTGGCTGGGCAGAGAAGCAGAAGTTTAGCATGAGCTTCGAAGTTGTGTGGGTTTTCTCTCAAGTCAGCCAACTTTCTCTATCTGTCAGATAATTATCCTGTTGTTCAAAAGGCCATTCTTGTCCATTTTCCACAGAGAAATCCACCCATTTCCACGAAGGGTTTCTTGTTTCTTTATTGTGATCCCTTACCAGTTGCTGAGGTTTGTGAATGACCGTTTCTGTTGCTTATGGGAATGCTGTGGAACACTTTGTGGGGTTTGGAGAAAAAAGTTTCTGCTTTCCTCCTGCTTTCTTCCATTAACACTCTGAATACCGCAGCCTGTAAGAAATGATGGTGTGCTGGTGTGTCTGCAGCCAGGCACAATGGGACCTCTTTTGGCTCTGAGGAGGGGAGGAACAGGACCTAAGTCAGTTTTACAGGTAGATTTGTAAGCTGTGTTTGGTTCATTTAGATACCCTTCATATTAAGAGTTCAAGCATTAAGGTATGAAAAGTGGAGCGATCCCTTAAGGTCTTCAGCTTCCATGTCTGTCTCCTGTTGATGTGAATGGGGAATGGGCTCCCAAGACAAAAATGGTAAACATGGCCTCCAAGGATGAGTATAGTTGTGATTTCCCAAACCTTTGGATCCTACTGGGAAACCTTCAGGCAAAAAGACAAAAAGCTTCCTGTTACCAAGTGTTCAAATACTGTCTTTAAAAGGGGCTTCCTCCGGGTTTCTGAAGGGAGCTGATCAAAGTGGGGCTCTGTGCAGAGAACACAATATGCTTCACATGCACCCAAATTAAGTTGCTTTCCCGAAGCAGCAGCGTGGCTGAGTGCTAGCCTGTGCTTCTCTTTGGATGAGCAGCTCTCAGCAGGCAGCTGCTCTCTAGTCTCTACTTGGTTTTAGGTTAGCTTAGTATAGACAGTGGGATTTCATGATAACTGTGGGGAAGAAAGCGCCAAGGATTTTTGAGTGCTCGTAGCACTAAGTTGTACATTTAGTTGTATCAGGTGCCAAAGACTGAGAAACAGTGGTCTGTTAGTGCAGGAGCTGGAGCTCTTGTTTGATACTGTCTTCTCAACTCTGATGTAAGCATGCCAGTATCTTGCTTGGAGCAGAGGAGGTGCGAGCCAGACAGCTTTGGGCTGGGTCTGAAACCCTGATTTCATAGATTGGAAGGAGTCACAGTTCCTGCTAGAATTGCCAGGAGATGTAGGTGGCAATATTGCTGAATAGCAAGACTTGATTTGAGTTGGGTACTCTTGGTTTCAAGTGGGTGGTTGAAAATGCTGCTTCTAGCGACTATGCGTGTCTCTTGAAGACATGGGATACTGTCAAGCTTGGCTGACTGATATTTGCCAATGTTTTTAAGATCCCCCAGATGTTTAAACAACTGTACATTACTGTTGTTGTTAACAGTCATAAGGAATGTATTTTATTATAACTTGGGCCATATTTTACCCATCTTCTAGTGTCTATGAGTTATGGTTTGGTTCCTTGCTGGTCAGTTCTCCAAAACCTTGGTGCTCGGGATTTTGCTTCGCTCAATGGGAGAGCCTGAGCTCTTCTGGCCTCGGGAACAGTGGATGGGAACATGCGACACTGCATTCCACAAATGGCATCACGCTTACAGTGCAGGGGTCTGGTTCGCCTTGGTGTTTCAGTTCATGCTGCCGTAGTCCCATTTATTTCGAGACAGCTGATCCGGAATAATAGAGGCGATAGAAACACAAGCTGAGGCTTCTTAAAAACTACTGCCAAAAGAACAAAATGTTGCTTTGTTTCAGTTGTTTTCCCCTCGTACTCTCAGTTTGTGATGAGTCCTCTTGTTTTTGTATGAATAAACCTGGCTTCATGTCATAGAATGATAGAACAGTTAGGGTTGGAAAGGACCTTAAGATCACCTAATTCCAACCCCCTGCCAGATGCTGCTTAATTTCTCCTGATCTCTTTTCCTGATGAGCCTCTTTAAAGACACAAGTCAAGATTCTTTATTTCATTTCCTGGTTTCTTTTCAGAACAGAATAGGGATGAGGATTCATTACTTGCATTATGTTAGGCCTCAAAGCCTGGGCTCTTCCTCGGTTGCTCCAGGAGCTATATAAAAACAGAACAAAGGCAATGCGTGTGCATATTACATACTTTTTGACTGGTTATTCTAGAAAGGCAGGAATTTTCCTTGAGAGGGAGACAAATTCTCTTCTGCTCAACTGCATTAGCTGTGTATTGGGATTGAAATGTCTGACCATTATCATTTAACAGTAGATGCTCTCCATGCTAGCCTCGATAACCTCATTGATGAGAACAAATGAAACGAGAGCTTGCCTGTTGCAACAGGTTGCATTTCAGAGGGTAACTTGAGAATCAATTTTTCCTGAAAAGGACCTTATGTCTTAGTAGCTATTTTGCTTGTGGGAAATTCTGGTCCACCCAAGTCTGCTCTGCTGCGTCGGTACATCCAGGTTTCACGTGAGAATGAAAGACCGGACACTGGGATGCCACAAGAGGATTTTGCAGGGGCTTAATGTAGCGTGAGCCAATTTAGCAAATACGGCCTGGATTTATTCTTCACATCTAGCTTTCTAAGGCATAACTGATTGTTATTCTAACCTGGTTCTGGCCACTCTTGCTTGTAGAGACCTTTCCATGCATTTGGAAGCTTTTTCTACTGGTAATCTTTATGCTGATAAATAAACCCAAATACTAGAAGGCAGCAGAGCTCCTGGAGAGCCATCTTGCTTATATAGCTGTTCCTTCCCTGCGTATCTGCCACCGCCTCCGGGGAGCAGGATGCAATGAAACTGTAGACGCTCCTTTGAGGGATTCTCACTGAGCTGTTGACAAGTTCTTCATGGGCTGTGGACGATCTACCACTATGCACTTGTGTCACGCCACAGGGCCTCCCATTGACGCTTATCCTTTTCGTTTGGCCTATGACCTCTGCTGCTTGCCACTTAGCGAAGCGGCGGTTCAGAAAAGAAAGCAAAAGTCGGGCCAAAGTGGCTTTCATCTGCCTTGCATAGCCTGGCTCGTGCTTCTGGCTAGTTGTCAGATTACTAATAATTAATGCAGATCCGAAATGTTTTCTCCCTATTTTGGAATAAAGCCCGTTCCTGAGTACAAAGGGACGGACCAGCATTGTCTCCCTCCTACCCAGATGTGTGCGTTTCCACCCTGACATCATGGTTTTCCTTCTGTTTTTTCATTCGGAGGTAATGCAGAGCTAACCCCGGAGGGTTAAAAAAAGCACAAACGCAAATTGACAGGTTTGGTCCCTCTGTAATTTCTGGCTTTCACACGTGTTTGTAATCTGTGCTTGGGCTTACGGAACTGCAAGCGGAATGTGTGTTTAAGAACAGTTTAGACAATGCATGCAGTAATGATTTTGACTGCAAACATCTCATTCATTTGGGTAATTGGAACAGTCGTTACAGTTGTTCAGTGTGTAAATGCCAGTCTTTGAAATCTGCAATGGAAGTAATTGTGCTGCTCTGGATGTGTGACTGTAGAGCTACAGCACCCCATCTCTTCACATAGTGATGCCCAAGAATAACTCCAGCGGCCTCTGAGTCTGTTAATTGAATTCCTGCATTACAGGAGTGCTGAAAACCTTCTGTCTCGAAGCAGGAGTTTGTGCTGTCAAGGTGCTGTACAAAATGAGAATGAAGAATCACCTCTTGTGACACGTGGGCTGGAAAATAACCCAGGGAACCTTCTTCATTCCTCTGCTTGACCCCCTGTAGTGGTTGAACACTAGCCCTCCTCCCGCTGGTGTGGAAGTGGTCATCAAATGACAGGGTAGAGCTAGAGGGGGGAAGATGCTGATTTAATTAGAGATCTAAGGGGTCATTTTTTTTCCTCAGCATGTAGTGCTGTTGTAAGTCAGCTCCTCTTGATGTGTGATGGCTACAGACAGGCAAGAAACTGGCCTGTAGGTCCGCTCCCCTAGACTTATGATGGCAGACAGGACCCTTTGGTTTTAAGAATGAGCACTTTGCCCGGCTCATTTACAGTCAAGCTGATGCAGAGAAGAGAGGCAGTGAAAATGAGACTAGATGAAATATATAGGAAGGAGAGCTGCAAAAGCAAAGCGAATGTTAAAGTTTGACAGTGTCATTTACAAAACAGGCAAAGCTCTGAAAATACGCTCAAGAGATCTAGAAGCATCAGTTTTCTGGCAAGTCAGCAGGGTTTGTGCTCCAAACCCAAAATAAAGCTTTGAGTCTTTTTTCTGGTATTTGTTCTTCAGTTTGGCAGGAAGAAAATTTGTTTAAAATGTGTAGTTTTGAAGTTTAAGGTGCAGAACTTTGGGAAATGGCTAATTTAGCTTTCGAGATGTTCATGGTTTGCATCTTCAGTTGTGATCAGAGGTTTCCCGGTTTACCTGGTGCTGCTGAGATCAGAGTATGACTTGAGAAACTATGCTTTCACCCAAGAAAGAAAATAAGGTTCTGACTCTGCACTGGCTGGAAGAGCTCGTGATTTACCAAGCTGACTTGTATACGGGGGCTGGAGGGATGTCTGAGCTGTGATTTTAGTATTAATGCTTGCTTTTGGCAGGAGTGTGATAAAAAGCACCAGTTGGAGCGAAAGTTCCTTAGTGATGATTAAACATCAAGGCACTAGTGGTGAAAGGAAGCTGCTGGATATCCTAACAACTTAAGCTTCTGCTGTAATCAAGTTACCTTCATTGCTTCTTTCTTTCATTAGGGTAAATGAAATGGTGGACCACAAGGAGCACTTAATCCTTTTGCATGCCTCTCCATGGACTAAGAAGGTGGTCCTTGCTTGAAACAGATAGACAATCATCAGACCACTAAGGCAGCCAGCTGTGGCCTCATTCACACTGGTGCTCAGTGTTTGCAGGATCAGGGCCAGTATTTGTAACTGCAATCTACTGCATAGCACTTTCGTGGTTCTTGATTCTTAACAGGTGCTCTGCAGACTGTGAAAGCCATTGAAGGTATTATGGTTAGACACATCGTGGAGATTAACTTGATAAATGGTCAATTCTGGCCTCATGCTGGAGATCTAAGTCAATTGTCTGGCTGAAATGTGTAAATCCCTGTATAGGAGAGATTTATCTCTTTCCAGACTTTTCAGTGCTCTGCACAAGATGAAAGCAAGCAAGTGCATAATCTTTTCTGGAGGTGATGCTGTATTTTTGCTTCCACTAGGAATAATTTCCTAGGATGTGGTATCCAGCTGTGTGATGCAGAGGATGTCCACAAGAAGTCAATGCAGGTACTTTGGTGGGTGTTTCCACTGGTGAAGCTCTGAATAGCCTAGGATCTGATAAACATCCTGGGTAGGAAATGGGATCTGCCAGGCATTCCCACCACTATCCTACAGGTCACATCCCTGTGCTTGGGGCTTGCCCCTGACAAAAGTGATGGAAGTATTTATTCTCCCTAATAGCCTGCAGGAATTCTGCTGCATCTGCTTTTGTGGGAATATTCCCTTTTCCTCTTTCCTCTTTCCCTTCGTCTCTCTCCTGACCCCAGCTTCTCCCTGTCTCTTACCTTTACTGGATCGATTGTATGTTTTCCATGGTTAAGGCTTGCTTATTTTCCCATTGTCCCTAAGTGGCACAGCTGAAGTATTACAGACCAGCCATCAAAGCACCTTTAAAACAGGGAACTGTCAGGAACTCACATGTGTATGAAAGACCTGTCTTTACGCAGCAATTTTCATGGGTTATCGGGGCAAAATATGACTTGCTTTGACAGTGGTCCCATCATAAGCTCTTACCTTCAGGAATTCAACCTCCTACTTTTACAACCTATTCATAGTCCCTTTGGAGGTTTTAAACGCAGCCTGTTAGGATGTTGGTTAACAGCAAATAAACCTGGGCTCTGACCTGCCCATGTGCTAATAATAAGTCATGAGTCTGCTTTTTAAGAAACTCTGTCACAAACGGTGGTTACAAAAATAAATGAACGCCTGAATTCCTGCAGATCAGACCATCCAGATGGGGCTGCTGGGGGGTAGGTTAATGAGTTGGCCCTGTGGCCTTGACAGTCTCCCTTCAAAAACAGGGGCACATGTTGCTCAGACGAGCCCATGGCCTCTCTAAGGTGAAATTTAGCATGGAGTGAAGGGCCAGGGAGAGGTCTCTGCCTCAGGCTCGCATGGGGCTTGACTGATAGATCAGGTTTGTGCTAGCAAAGCCCGTTTTTAGGGATCGAACTGGCCCTTTTGGTGAGCTCCTGAAGAGCAATAAAGTCTGACCATGAACAGTTTGGACAGGCTTTTGCTGTACTCCTGGTCCTTAAGGATCTGCCAAGAGGCATTTCTGGGTTAGATAGCGGATGTATGATAATCTCGCTTGTACCTTTTACTGAGTGTGCATAAACTGTGTATGTGGGATATACACCGTTGCGTGTTTTTGCAAGAATTGGATGGCTTTCATTTTAGAGTTGTTTTTTTGTTATATCACTCCAGTAATTAGTTCCACTTTTCCATAATAGTAATCAGTGCAGCGTTTTCCTTTTTGTGCTGCAGAAATGACTTCCATTTGAGTGCAATGTTGGATTTGCTTAAAATAAGAAATGAGGTTTTGGCCAGTAGACACACTAGATATTAAGTACCTTTTCTGGGGGTGGAAGCTGGCTAAAGAAGAACACCAATAGAAACAACAGCAATATGCAGCTATTACCACTATTACAACAGCATTTTGGTTTCTATGTGTACATAGTGGCTCTGTTGCTTTATTCCCTGGACAAAAGCATAGTGTGGATAAGGACAACTAAACTCCTTGGTCTTGGGAGTTGCTTCCTCTTTTGGCTGACACACAATTTACAGAGTTAGTTCCATGATTTCTGGTGTCTCACGAGTGCATTAGAGTTTCACAGCGGGAGATTTGTAGAAGGGAAAGGAACGGTGTACAGGGAATTAAAAGGTCTGTAAAACTAGAGGCTCGCTCTCCTGTGAGGAGTGATCTTGTCTAAATCAATAAACGTCCATGGGCCGTGTTTTTCAGCTGTGATTATTAGGACTGTGTTCAGTCAGTGTGTTCTGAGCAGAGCCGATATCGGCTAAGTAATACCCCAAAACGTATTTACAGCTATTTGTCCAAATTCTGAATAACCGTCCCTTTTGTTCTCTGTCTTTTGCTATTCCCAAACCATAATGCAAACAGGTTTTGGCTCTGAATCCAGTGAAGTATTTCTAAGCATGCTTAACTCCGGGCACATGACTACTCCACTTAACATTTGTAAGGCTTTCTACAGGCTTAAAGGTAAGCACATGCTTGAATGGTTTGTTAACTCCGAGTCTCATTTTTCCTGAGTATTTAGGAGAACGTTATTCTTAATGACTGCACCAAGCACAATAGGAGATGTTTTGAATAAAGATCGTTATTGTTCATTTCCTATTATTCTGTACTCGGTGTTACCCCTGCTCTGTTAAACTGTTTATCCTGAGTCAAAACCTGTAGTAAAGGGGCATCAATGAGTGTTGCATTTTGATGTAACAAACAGTCAAAGGCAATGACTGAGCAAAAATCTTCAAAGTCCAAATTTGGCTTTGAGAAATGCTGTGTGAGCACTTGGAGAAATGAAATCTAGCTAAAGAATAAGGAGACAGTGAAAAAAGACTGATTGCTGCCAAGTCTTGCCCTGCAAGGTCCTACAGGCATTACGGGTTGCTACCACTCGGTAGCTAAGTAGGCTTAATTCTCTTGCACTCAGCAGCTTCTGACTTTGCCTACTCTGATCTCTTAGAACAACTCTAGTGCTTAGCTTCTGCTAAGTGGGGTGACTAACATTTAATACTGTAAAGTTAGGTATCTACCATAGCAAAACCAGAGTAATATTGGCAGTGAAGGGAAACCCTGTTTTCATTTACAGTCATTACTAAATTGGTTCTATTTCCAGGGTAGCAGTTCAAGAAATGAAAGTCACAGGTATTGGGCAAAGATACAGTCACAGCTGAACTCTTAAAAGTAAGGCCATGAAACAGAAAACCAACTAGCTGGTTATGAGGAGGACATGTTGTTTATGAGCTGTTGGGTTACGTGTTCTGCTGATCCGTCTGCCTTTGGAAATCCCTTGCCATCCCTTGAAGGCTAAAATGTCATGCTGAAGATAGGGGCAGGATTCAAGCAGTACCATTCTCCCCAGATATCTTCTGATGAGGTGTCAGCTTCCTTTTGGCAGAGTCTGGAGGATAGATAAGGGGCTGTGGTTACAGGCACAAAGGGCTTTTATGACAAGGTGAGAAAGAGAAAGTTTCAGATTAGCAGGAATTTGTATCTTTATTGTGCTTTTAACTTCAGTTCCCAATCTTTAAACAGATTTTTGCGGGTCCATGAACTCAATGAACTGATGTCCTATTGCATTTTGATTTAATCACTCTGGCTCTCTGACTTCAAAGCCTGCTCTAAGCCTGGAGAAGAGTTCACAATCCGCTTGATTTGGCTACAGAAAAGTGGGTTTGTTGTTTATGGTCCCCCAACAGGGAGAGCTCTTGAAATAGATCAGCCAAGAATGAAAGAGATCCATTGTGTTTGTACCTGGATAAAGAATAATTCCAACTAGCTCTTCACTGTTAAAGCAAGGACTGCTGGTTTTTAAGGGAACAAGCAGCAGAAGCCTCTGAGGTAGGTGTTTAAACTAGATGGTAACTAGGTAAATCAGTAGAAGTAATGCAACCCCCTGCCCGATGTATTTCTTTCCTCTCCCTAACTCTGCCATAGTTATTTTATTCTCCTGTTTTGTTCATCCAAAACAGTTTTTAGATTTGAAAATCTACAAGTTCCAGTTTTAAGCAAGCTTTAAACAAGTTCACTCTAAGCCTGAGGGATATATCACATTCCATGACGGTGTTAACACTGCCTATCAGATCAGATGGAAATGTAGTGAATTGCAGTAGTGTCTCACCCCACTCAGCATTTTGGGTGGGCAGCCTTTGAGAGGAAAGCCGCTGGTGTGTGAAATCAATTATTTCACGTACATCAAACCTTCCAAATCGCTCCTGCGTGGCCATGTTTTAGGTGTACCTATCCCTGTTACCTTACTTCAGGGAGTGCCAGCTCTGCTTTGACCTTTTGGGAAACGAGATCCAAAGAAACCAGGTTTGGTTCAGTGGAAAAGGACAGTTGAAGAGAGTGGGGCTGGTGAAAGTTCAGGGGTAGATTTTGAATTCCCTTTCTCTAAGATGTAGATGAATGTAGACTGAGGAAATGGTGTTACTGCAAGCACTGCTCTGTATGGAAGCTGCAGAGCACAGATCAGCAGAGTGGTAAAGAGGAGACCCCAGGTTTTGTCCTGAACATTTCTCTGAAGAGATAAGAAACTCAGGTCTCTGTCTTCTTCACTGGAAACTGGATGGGTAAAAACACAGCACCTGGACAGGTAATAAGCCTGGTGCAAATACTGTTCTTGTGGTGGTCCATCCTATCTGTCAGTCCATCCTCATTTACAGTGGGGCTCTCTGTACAGGAGCCTTTGGTGCTTTGGGACAACTTCTATAATGAGATAAATAGTGTCCAGTACTGAACAATACCTGAAGTCTGGTCCTGGATGTGCGTATTAGTCCACAGCCCCATCTCTGTCAATCTGCAAAGCTGGATCAGCGGTTCAGTGATGAAAAATGACACTTCTCTTTGTGGTCCAGGGATACTGCTGGTACTCAGATGGTTTCCATGCACGACATGAAAAAGCATAAAAAGATGCAGTGCCTGAACTTCAGGAGTTTACTCCAAAAGTCTTGGTAGGCCTTTTCTGGGCAAAGCAGTTATCAGCTTCCTCAGAGTTTTCATAGAATCATGGAGTTAACCAGGTTGGAAAAGCCCTTTAAGCTCATCCAGTCCAACCGCTCCCCAGCACTGCCAAGGCCACCACTGACCCATGGCACTGAGGCCTCATCTCCACGGTGTGTGAACACTTGCAGGGACGGTGACTCCAGCACTGCCCTGGGCAGCCTGTGCCAATGCCTGAGCACCTCTGGGGAAGGAATTGTTCCTCAGCTCCATCTAAACCTGCCCTGGTGCAGCTTGAGGCCGTTTCCTCTTGTCGCGTCCCTTGTTCCTTGGGAGCAGAGATTAGCCTCCTCTCACTTCATCATGATGTGAGAGCTGCTGAATAGGCATCTGGCTGGTTTTTTTTGTTTACTCAAAAGCAATTTGTTTATTTCTGCTGTATTTTAGTGTATAATATTAGCATTCAATGGCAGATGAATATAAACATCCGAGGTTGGTGTAAGCCAGCAGTATCCATAAAGAGTTTGGCCCTATGTGCTCACTTGCATTATCTGGATGTCTCTAGCTTTTTCTATTCTGTGTACTACGTGAAGTCTCTGCTCCTCTCGTATCTGTGCAAGGAGATTTATTTGGTAGTAAAAATGTCCACTGAAATTGAAAGTTCAGTTATTTACTTTATAGACATGAATAGCCTTCAATAAATCAGTCTTTCTCTCTCTTTGCTATTATTATTTATTGTTTACATTACTGTAATAGACGTGGCTCCTATAAAGCCTTTCAGCTTTAATCCACCAAAGGGGGGAAACATGGGATGTTGAAGTACAGTCGAAGCAAAGGGGCAGCCAAACTTCTGCAGTTTATCCCCCACTGATGGTGAGGGGCTGCTCTCTCCGTTGTCATTCAGCATCAGGAGTAAGACATTTTCACTTGCTGTTTGCGGCAACAGTTATTGCCTCTTTAAAAGGGCTTCTGGGGGCCTGGAAGAGAAAGACAGGGGTCTCCCAGAGGGATGCGTGGCTGCTGCCACAGAGGGAATGGCAGAAGGTAGGCAGTATGCTGCAGTAAAAGCACTGTATGGACCTCCTACGCAGTTAGGGATACCTTGTGTAAAAACCCAGATGCCTATCTGTAACCCTGGACACCTCTGTTCTAAAAACATGCCCCTGGAAGTGTCTTCTGGGGCGGGGGGGATTTAGGTCCTTGATGACAGCTGAATCCCCTTTCCCTCAGAGTGCTCTGGCATGGTGCGGGGATGGTGGATCCCATTCACCCAATAACGAGTTGTTGCCCTTAGGTAGAACATCAATTCCATTAATTTTGTGTGTTATCTGAGAGGAGAACTGCACCAACATGGACATTTATTATATGATTTAGGTGTATTAACCCTATTGATGTCCTGGGTACCTTCATCCTTTTTGTAGATGTTTCACCTCTTCGTCTACACTTATTTACTTCTTGTACTGCTGAAAATCATTTGAGCGCATCACGATTGAAAGAACCTGACTAAATGTGTTCTAAGGAGAAGCAGGACAAGTGTGTAAAACTGGTTGCAGAATGTGCTCATCAGCATATGTTGTGGTATGGGATGTACTCCGTGGCAAGAATCCCTGCTCGGTCCCTGCAGCTCTTCCTTACGTTGGAATTGCTTTCAACCTTAGTGTTATTTCTGTCCGTGTTTTTGGCAGCGGGGTGAGCAAGTTTAGATTTTGAAAGGTGGGGAATGAGAGAGATACGGAACTGCTTGGTGAAGGGGTCAGAAAGGACAGGCTGGCTGAAAGCAGTCGGGACTGCTAATGCATTCCTCTTCTGTCTCTTCATGGGGCGGAGGAAGGTGAAATCCTACATGGAGCTCAGAGGTCCCTTCCCCCCTCTTTCATCTCACCCACGCTATAAGCTTCGTGTCAAAGCCAGCCTCTTCCTGCTGGAGGATGACTGGATGTGATTCCTTTCAGAGGCTGTCAGCGCTTCTCCTGTAACTGCCCTGTGAAGATGCTGTTGAGTGACATGAAACACTTTTTCTCCTCACTGGATTAGCGAGCCATCTCTCCTTTGCCCAGCTTCTCCCTCTGCCTCCACTAGCTCTCTCTATGTGGCCCAAGAGGCACGCTTGGGTCTTGGAGAGCAAAATAGCATTGGGTCATTTCTTCCATGTTTGTTGCTGACAGAGGAACTGCTTTATTAGAGGAAACTTTCCCTCTTCACACAGCAAATTAACCCATTTTTGGAGCAGTAACAGGAATTGTGCATCTATGGCCATTTCTTTTGTGCCTCTCCATTTATATCTTGTGAAGCGTAGGGATTATCTGGCGTTATTCCCACTTGGCAGTCTTTCCACGTGAGTTCCTGCTCTGACCACAAGCTCATCAGGTGTTCTGTAGGAAGGAGATGACAGTGGTGGTTAGCCTGTCCCAGCAGAAATGCCGTCATCTCTGATAATGGAAAACTTCCCTCTTTCTGGGAAGATGTATGGTAAAATCTTGCCAATGGGACTCCCAGAATCAGGGGTTTTATCCGGGATATTCATTTTTGCTCCCTGAATAACAGTGTAAGATGAACAGAGAGATGGTTTTGAGGCTCTCTAGTGGGCGGTCAGGCTAGCAACTTGCTGGAGGAAGTCAAGCAATGGATACTAATCTATTTCTCCCCTGTGCCAGTGTTGATAACTGGTTATCCCGTCCTCTCTCCATTGCCCCCTTGACCAGTTTGTACTCTCCATTATTATTTAGCTGTATTGGGTGACTCAAGCAGGTCTTGCCTTTCATTTGACTCCTTTCCCTTCACCCCAAAGTCACTGTGGCCTTTTTCAATGAATTCCTTGCCTGTGCTTCTGTTAACTTAAAGCATGCCTGCTAAGTCTTCAAAGACCAATTATCCTGCCTTGCATTTAAATGTATACTTTTCTCATTGCCAAAATATAGATGAAAATATGCATGAAAAAATACAGTTATTGCATGACTATATAAAATGACAAGAAAAAAGGAGCATAAATTGTTTTCATTGCATATATAGTGGGGTGAGGTTTTATTCAGCCAAGCACGTATTCAGGCTATTCATTCAGTTTGAAGTATGTACATTGAAATCAGTGTTGGGCCTGCTTAGGGGTTGAATCTGGTTCAGCAAACGTACAATATTAGGTTACTGCATTACAATATGCTGTCATGTTCAAAACTTTGAATTTATTAAGCAGGATGTAATATGCCAAATCTTTACAAATTACTCATTGTTTTGGTACTGGATGTTGGCGGTATTGTCATTAACATAGCAAGCCAAATGACCCTTGCACTAGATATTCTAAGCAGATGTCAGTGCAAGAAACTAATCTCAGTTTATCTCAAATTATTGTACTTTCAGATGGTTATTCAATCTGTGAAGTATGGGATGGTCCGTATTCACATTATCCCAAGGGGAGCCCTTTGAAAGAACTGCGACCTCTCTGCCTTTGAAGGTTAGAGGAAAGCATTTCCTTTCAACTCTTTACAACTCTGCTTCCATATGCTGCCAACTGTACCAATCTTTTTGCCAGGGAGAAACAGTCCTTTCCTTTCTGTCCTATTCCACCTTTAATTTGTCATGTTCAGGCTTATTTCTGGAGAAGAGGACCTGTTTCTTCTCTAAAGCAGTCTTTTCTTGCAGCAACCACTCAAGCGTTGTGGTCCCACCATGTCTTGACCCTTTTGGAAGCACTGAAATGGGAAAAGGGCACTTAGATCCCATGGTGATGAGCAGGCTTAAAAGCACTTAGGTAGATCAAAAAGGCTGAGCTGCTGAGTTTTGTGGCTTCTGTTTGGATTTTTTGTTTCATTTAACCTGCGGTGTCAACAGAGCCAAACCTCTGAAACCAGACAGGAAAAGCCAGTTGGGAAATGACCTGAAACTGCTGTTGGCACCGCGCATTAAAGGGGGGCCTTTTTACTGTCTGCAAAGAGGGGCTGCAGCTCGCTTTCCTTGTGTTGTTATTAGCTGGTGCAGTGCTTGATGATACCTCTGAACAGTGGCATTCAGTGTCTGACAGGAAAACCCCAAGAAAACTCTCATTTCAGAGCTGAAGTTGTGATTTTCCCTACGGCACCAGTTCTTCTTCATCTGATTTTGAAGCCAAAGGAAAGTTGTGTCGCAGGGCCTGGCTTTTCATCAGACACTTGACCTCAATTATGAGGCATGCTGAAAGGACTTCAAGAGTGCTTCAGAGAGTCCTGACTGTTTTCCTGATGCTAACTTCCTATATTGTCTAACTGGCATCACTGAGAAAGACAAAATGGTTGTCTATGCAACAGTTATGCCATAAAAAGAAAGTAAAGTGAGAAAGGCATTATAAACCTACAAAGGAAACCAAGCATAGAGTGGCCTCTCTTGCTCTTCACTATCAAGGCAATAAGTATGTTGTTTCTAAATGTCCAATTCTAGCTAAATTTAATCTCTACGTTGCCTACCATGTTCCCTCAAGGGAATGCAATGCCAAATGAGCACACAGTGTTCTCACTTTAGAATCTTCCATCAGCATTGCTGTGGGGGATATTAAGTCAGCCCATCCCCTTGCTGCCCTAGCCTGAAGAAGAGGCCAAAGTTCAGCAGTTTCATTAATTCATTCAGGAAGAAAGTAAAACCAAACCAAGTATTTGTTTTCCTTGATTGTCCACACAACCAACTCACTTGGTTGTCTTTTTCTTTCTCTCCTTTCCCCTTTTTCCCCCTTGTAGAAATCAAGGGGTTATGGAATTTTGATGTCAGCAATAAGGATAGTGAAGGCGCTTAAACAAATCTTTGCATCGTAGTCAGGTTTTCACTGAAAATGTTAAGTTTTGCTTTAAACTTCCTTCACTTCATTAGTTAATTTTGTCAGGCTCATTGATAGTAATTTCTAAGCATAAGCTCTTTATTAGGCTCTTTATCCAATGAGATGTTTCTCATCTTCTTTCCCTACTACTCACAGAACAAAGAGTTTCAGGAATGCTGCCTGGTTCGCAGAGCTCTGGCTGTACGAGATAGCTCCTTCTCTGCCTGAAAATGCAACCTCACGTAGCGTAGAGCAGTTAAACTGTTGGGAAATTTGAGAAACCCTGTGGTCACAGGAGATGCAATCCTACATTGGCTGCAAAACTCCCTGCCAGATGAAATAAAAAGAGCTATTAATTTCACCATGTTAGGAGCTAAGAGCGCATACGGGAGCCAAGATCAAAAGCTATCCCTTTGTACAGGCTTTCCCCCAAATGTAAATGCAATCATGCTGTCAAATAAAACCAGAGGCAACAATCTTAATATAAGGCACTGCTGTTGCACTTGTGTCATGTGAAGAAATGCTCCCTCTGAGTCTGATGGGTACCGGTTTGAGAGCCACACTGAAACTCAGACATCACATCCACTGTGCTAATGCGGAGTTCACCCTTACAAATGTACCGAAGTCGCAGCAGTGAGGACGAAGAAATGAAAGAGAGGCTGGACCAGAAACATGGAGGATAGCAATAGATTACCTTGGGTAACTTGGTAGTTCAGGAGTTCATGAGAAGTTTGTCACTGCTGTCCTTTGTTTTTCTTCTACAGAGCAATTCCCCCTGTCCTCTTCTGCCTCTTTCATGTTATTTATTTCCCAGTAACACTGACCTTCTGCATTGAAAAACAAGGAGAGTTTCCTCCTCAAAGAAAGACTCTTCCACGGGAAAACATGTTTCGTGGATGTGAGTTCACATTTTGTAAGTGCATTTTCTTGCAGGTGTTTCTGGCTCGTGCGTAAAACTGTGCTTTAGATTTTAGGTAAACGCTTCAAAAGTGCATGACTTGGAAGCTGACATTCGCTGGTTTTCATTAAGACCCGAATTAGTCTTTTAAGACAGATCTGAAAATAGAGCTGAGGCTCATAAGTCACTTTGGTGCTCTTCAAATTTACTTCTAGGAGTAAATCCTGAGTGCAGTTTCCACCCCTTGTATTGTTTATGATGATAATCTAATGTTTAGCCGGTGTTTGGCTGGGGAAGAGCAGAGAGTTGTGAGATGACCCAGCTCATTTCCTGAGTTGCATCTTTTTGTTTTCATAGCAAGCCTTTCTTTAACGTTTCATTTCACAAGCCTTGTGGACTATCTCCTGATTAGATTCTGCCTGTTTCCTGCCGCTTGCAGGAACTGAGAAATGTAACCTTAAAGCAAGAGCCAATATAAATATTTTTCCACGGAGTGATGTAACAAGCAGCTTTTTGTTTCACAAAAATCAGACTTCCATGGAAACTCCGAAACTTGCCTCCATTTTCAGGCTGTCCTGGAAAATTCTGTCAGGATCTAAGTGAGGAAGCTGGGGATTTAGCATTGGAGGAAATTGCTGCCGAATCCTTATAAGGAAAAGAATGGTTAAACTTACAGAAGAAAGATTGGGATGTCAGTATGTGGCCTAGGATAACCTTTGTGCGTTGCACTTCTGTGTGTGTGTGTAAAGTAGGAGCCCCCTCGAGTTATTCGTTCACTGTTTGTGTATTCATTGCTATGCAAACACGTTATGAAAATCTGCATCTAATTTGCCTTGCATTCAAACCCAAGTGAAACTCTTTCCTCCCTGCCTAATTCCTGGATTTAATTGCTAATTTGTGGGACTAACTTTGTAGGCTCTTAGGTTTCATAGCTGGAAACCTGGAGTAACTTCAGCTGAGCCAAGTTACTCTGCAAACGTGTTTGTGTGAAGACCGGCAGCGAGTCCAGGAGAGAGTCTGAACACGCGGTAATATCAAGACCAAGAGAAGATGGAGCTGAAGGGAGAAGTGTGCATTGTAGGCATAGTTTTGGGGAAGAGGCCAGCTGAGATAGTCAAGACTGAATGTTGTCACCATAGGAAATGCCCCTGAGAGGTTCAGCCAAAGGACTTGTGTGTTGGAAGAGTTTCAGTTGTGTTTTCTTTTTACCCTCAACCAGTGTAAGATTAATTTATAGCATTTGGGCAGGGGGGAAGTTGGGGAACGGGGTCAAATGGGTGGCAAACTGCCAGAATCTGCCTAACTTCTTTATCAGAAGAAAAATAAGCCTTCATCTGCTTTTCTGCAGTCTGCGAGTGTGAAATGGGTGTGTTGCAAACCAAATGCATGTGAATTCCGAATGCTTCGCGTTTATGGCCATTGTTAAACCTGTGGTTGTGGTGGGATGTTAACAATTGCTGAGTTTTACTGCCTTTCCTTGAGTTCACTTCAAGAAAGCTGAAAAATCTCAGGGCATTGCTGCTGCTCTTCGTTTCCAATGGTCAATGTTCAATTGCTGCTTGGATTTCTCTGCTGGCTGTTGTGATTTGCTGCTCAAAGGCCAACACGTAATTCACTCAGTCTGGTTCCTGAGCTTGATTATGATTTTTATAGTGCCATCTCCCAGCCTCAGTCTTTATAGGGTTTTGTGATTGGTGTAGGGCCATTGCAGCTTGGTTTCCTATTGCGAACTTTCAGTGAGATGTGCCAGCTCTGTAAGATGACCTTGTTTTTCCCCCTTCTATCTGATTGTTGTGAAACTGCGCTTCTCCAAGGACACCAAAGCTCCTAAAATATTCTAATTTACTCTTTGGTATCCAAATGAATCCTGGTCCTAGTAAGGTCCTCTGTTATTGGATTTTCCTCCTTTTCTATCCATTTCCATAAAGTTATTCTTGTAAGACCCTATGAAATAAGACCCTATTTCAGTCACTTCAGCTTTGCCAGACTCCGTTAGGTTTAAATTTGTAAGGTGCCTGCATCAAGCAAAATGTGTTTCCTCAGACAAAAAATGCACCAGCATTCTATTCTAGCATCCTTCAGAGTAATGCAAAGGAAAGGAATAGGCAGTTTCTTTTCTCTGTTAACCGCTAAGTATTAAAAGGATTAAAAAAGAGTCTTTGTAGCCACATGCTTTGAATCAGAGACCCGACAAAGCCAGAGGTGTCAGCATCTGGGCCAGAAACCTATCTTTTGACATCTGCCATAAAACCATCTGACCTTATTTGATGCAATTATCACTTCTTTTTAGAAATCAGACTTCAAATCTATTTTACATGAATGTTTGAGCTTGTAAAGTGTGAATTATATGAAGCATTTCCATTGCCTGGGTGTTGCAAATTTCTGGTTTGCTCAGCTATTACCAAAGCAATTTCTTTTTTGCTGCCATGTGGTAAATGCTTTTGGATATTGTATTTTGAAGCTATTACACTGAAAATGTTAACAAGTCAATTCCCAATTCTGATTTCTAGAAGATTCTGAGTAAGAATGGTAAAAAAGAAGGAAAAGTTCCTCAATATGTGAGGACATTTTCTCATCACTGATGATTGAATCACTTGTGGTGGATGTGGCAGTGATTGGTGGTGAAGGTGGCCTACAGCCAGGCAGCTGAAGAGCCTGTCATCACAAATACACAGGAAAACATTGGAAAGGGGCAGATATGGATTCTCCTAAATGTGAAGTTTGTCATGGCCAAAAGCATCTTGATTCAGCGAGTTTTATTTACTGCCATTTAACATAACCTTTTGATTACTGGTATATTGAGGGGAAAAAAGACAATTCAATGACTACTTGGGGAAACACCTTTCATCCCCTTTCCCTAGGCTTGGCGTTAGTCACACTCCTCTCCTCTCCCTTCCTGGTCTCAGCACAGCTTCCCAGTCCCCCCTGTGAGGTGACACAGCAGGTTGGCATCACCAGCCCGACAGCTTGCTGTCACTCCTTACTTCTTGTATTATTTGTTATAAAGGAAAACCTGAAGATGTTTTGTTGGAGGGATTCAAGTTGCTGTTTCCTGGTTGAAAGCTGTCTTGATATCTTCAATAACCTGTTGAATTCGTTGGGTTGGGAGCAGTGTAGGTGAGCAGCCCCTGAAATCTCAGTCTTGGAGATGACCTTCAGATGTGGTACAGTTGGAGAGAGCTGACTCTTTGATGCCTCTTGTGCTTTGCTGCTGCGTGGAATTTTGCTTTACCGGATTTTGATGCTTTTCTGCGAAACTTTAAGCTTTGAGAAGGAAAAGAGACATCAAATATCTTTTCCAGTATTTCTGGCTCAGGGATGGAAAAGCCGCGACAGCTGATTTGTCCCTCCAAACATCAGGCGCTATTTGAAAACACAAGAAGCCCGATGGCAACAAAAGCATGGGTTTAGTGGAAGATGTGCGAATAGCTGCCTGGCAGAAGCAGGGGTGGTTATTATCATGTTTTCATCCTGCCAGTGTGTTATGCTGATTTTGGAATACAGTTGTAATGAAAATAGTCTCTCTACTTATAGCTGAACTGCAGTCACCTCCCTTTGTGCAAAACACCGAGTGATATGAATTACGCCAGCCAGAACTAAAGATAGAATATGTTATTTGAAAGCCACGCTTGTCAGATAAAAGGAGGAATAAATTATTATGTACCTTTGAAAAGAAAAAAAGACATTGAAAATACAAACAGTGAAGAGAAAAGCATTGGGTGAAGAAATACAGTTAAAAGAGCCCATCTGTTTCAAATTCTTATTTGGGGCAAAACGTCCGCACATATGTTTTTGTTTTAGATTTGCATGTGCGTTGTTATCCTTGCATTAACTAGTAGGTAAATAAAAGTAGTGAGAATCCATTCTTCAGTGAAGTTTGGTTAGGAATATTTGTACACATTGTGAGGGAGATAATTTGAAAGCTAATGGAAGCTTTGTGAGGAACCAGTTCCCTGCAGGTCCCTGAATAGAAAATACTTACCTTTTGTGTACTGGTATTGACTCAAGGCACTTCTTTATTTTGGGAATGAAATGATTTTACCCTTCAGTTTGCATTCTTGCCATGCCTTGCTAGAGTACAGCATAGCACAGAACCATGTCACAGCTACAGCTGCAGCAAGAACTGAGCTGTAGAGGAAAACACATTTGGTTTTGGTTAATGAGGTACATGTACTCATCTGTGATTGGTTCAGATAGTGATTTTAGATACACTCTTGTGAAGTTAATAAGTTTTCTACTGACTAGATTGGGGTATCTCCTGCTAATAAAGCTAGTCATTCGAGTATTAAGTGGGAGGGAAATTCCAGTCATTGCAATCTGTGGTAAAATCAGTTCCCTTCAGTGGAACTTGTATTTTACCTCACAGCCATTGAATGGGTCTTCCAGTCTCAGTCTGCACTTCCATAAAGATTTGTGGTGGAGACCTCAGAGCAGCTTCCAGTGTCTGAAGGGGGCTACAAGGATGCTGGAGAGGGACTCTTCATCAGGGACTGCAGCGATAGGACAAGGGTTGATGGGTTCAAACTGAAACAGGGGAAGTTCAGGTTGGATCTAAGGCAGAAGCTCTTCCCTGTGAGGGTGCTGAGGCGCTGGCACAGGGTGCCCAGAGAAGCTGTGGCTGCCCCATCCCTGAAGTGTGGAGCAAGCTGTTCTAGTGGAAGGTGTCCCTGCCCATGGCAGGGGTTGGAACTGGATGATCTCAAGGTCCTTTCCAACCCAAACCAGTCTGGGATTCTATGATATTATGTTGCAAGATCCTTGACGTTAGAAAAAGCACTTGTGTGAGGGTCTAGGACCGCCCTGTTCTGCTTCTGTCATCAAGTTAAACTGCCTAAATTAGGAGCCTTGACCTTTTTGAGGTCAGCTGGGAGAGATGGTGCAATTTATCCCTGGAGGTGACTACAGAGGGGTCTGCCTGTACTGTGCCCGGGTGGGAGCAGTCCGGCTGTGGAGCTCCTCATTACAGCTGCACTTCCCTGGAGAGCACCAGCTCCCCAGGGATGCATTGATCCGCTCTATTCCAGGCACTCTGAGGAACTGTCACTGGAATGAAGAGAAGGGCAGGACTTTTGAAGTTACCCCCCAGGTAGCTGCACAGTGTGAGCTCACCCCCTGATGTTAACTGGGAGAGCACACAGGTGAGAAGGGTTCTTGGCTGTGTTTTGCAGGGGCTTGGATTGTGTTTGGCACTGGGCTTTGAATGCAAATAACTTTATGGACTCATTACACTGTCTTCTTCAGTGCAGAAAAGTCAGTGATTCAGTACTGCTGCCTCTGCTGCTTTATTACTCCAAGAAACAGCCATAAAAAGCAGCAATCGGGTCATTAGAGAGCTCTATTAAAACTATCCCTGTGCCTCCAACTGCTGCAGGGGAAGAAAAAGGACCAAAATTTTCTATGCAAGATTTTTGCCCTCTGTAGAGATGAAGGAGGCTAAAAACGAAATCCCTGTCTGTAGGTCTTGCCAAATAGGCATGGCTGAAGTGTTTGGAGAGTCCCTCTTGGGAGATCAGGAATGGCTTGATGTAGAAAGATTTATGGGCACTTAAAGCTTCTAATGAAACTGTTATCTTTGCTCTCTCTCCTCTTTCCAAATCATATAAAGTCAGGTGGGACGTACTCACAGTAGTATTAATACCTGTCAAGCCAGATAGAAAGCAAAAAATATTCCTAACTTGGGTAAAAATTAGAGCTGAGGATGGAAACTGTCAGTGGAGAAGTGATTTTTGTGTTGTCTCCGATAGTAAATAAGGTGCTGCTCCTGCAAATCATTCTCTATAGGTAGATCTTGTGCCAGATCTTATTAACTTCAGCAGGAGCTTCATGAGAGCCTGGGGATCCTGCCTTTCAGAGCAACTTATGTGGCTGAGGCTGAGGTGGAGACAGAGCATTGTGTGTTGGGGGGCAAGGTGGGGAGTTGCTGGCAAAGGCAGCTGAGCAATGAAAGGGAGAAGGGGAAATAGAAAGGTAGTTGTGCCATTGCACTCAGAAGAGTTTTCTTGGGTTAAAATCCAACTGAAATACACTGTGTTCTATTTCATTTAATCCTGGATTGCCAGGGATCCAGCCTGCCTCCACTGAGGACACTGAAGTCGTCTTGGTTGGTTTGACAAGCCCCTTTCAGATCATTCACGTATGAGTATTTCTGACTTGCACCAGGTCGTCAGAGCATTGCGGGGTTGGTTTAAACCCTCCCTTATTTTTATGCTAAGATGGAAACATTTTGAAACCCAACATAGAAAAAGTGAAATCCTGAAAGAAAACACAGGAATTCCTGTTACATCCTCTGGAGCTCATGTAGGAGTATAGAAATTCCCCAGAGCTGGCTTGATAAAAGCAGGAGATAGAGGATACATCGTCTTAGGTGTTTTCACTTTCCCCACCTTTAGCCATCCAAAAGGGGTGCTGTAGTAATCATTGCCACTTATGCTCTGGGGAGTGAAAATTCAGTTGGTCAGGCTGAGGTATCCAGAGGGAGGAGGTGGGAATACATCTCGGAACCCACAGTTTCCATTTTCTCCACTTGTTATCTTGGCAACAAGGAAAAGTTTTTGTTGTTTTCTTTATTTTCTCCTACCCTCTTTAAGACCCTCAATTCAAAAGCTGGTTCTCTCACTGTCAGGGCTGCTCTGCTCACCTCACCCCCAGCCCAGGCCTATGTTCTGTCTCATAGAGGCCAGCACCATCCGTGCCAGGGAAGGTTTCACAAGTCACTGAGATAAGTGTGGCTGAAAAACCTGTCTTTAGGGCAAGTTTCTTCTTTCCTCTCCCCCCCTTTAATAAGGGTTTTGCTGATGTGGTGAAGTCTGAGAGCTTGTCATTAATAATAATTAAATGATAGTGCCTGTGGGTTTGAAAAGACTGATTGAAAACAGGGCTGTACGTGGATTTTGTGCGTTCAGAGTTAAAATGTTATCTACTTGTGCTGTACTACATTACAATAGACATCATTTTACGTAACTTTTTGTTACTTTCAGAGCCTTGATACTTAAGTTCTAAAGCGGCTAAAAAATGTTAACCTCCCGTTCCTAAATCTTGTTCTTTGTTCCATATATATGGGATCTCATTTTGAAGCCTTACTGTTAATTTTTATGATTGGTGTGCAAGAGAAGCATGGAATCCAGGTCAGTTGGATTGAATCCATGGGAAAACGCCCCTAAAAATTAACTTATGATGGATGAGATTGATGCTGAAAAGGCTGACTTCATTTGCTTCATTATGTTTTACAGCATGAAGCTGAAGGTTTGACAGCACCAAACTGAGGTGGGCACGGCAAAGCCCACCTGGTAATCTTCATTCACAGCTTTGCCCATGCAGCTCTTTAATGCTGGGTAACGTGCTGCTCTTTGTAGCTCCTGAACAAATCCTGAATTCATTCTGCACACAGGGGAGATACAAATCACCAGCGTGATGCTGCTGATGGTGTTTATTCTTCAGAAGTGCAAAGCAATGGCTCTGAAACATAGGTTGGAGAAGGGGGAACGGAGAAATGGGGTAGCCAGAGTAGGAAAAGAGGGTATTTCTTACCAGTGAATGGAGGCTGAGGGTACTGAGGGCTGGGTACCGCTTAACCTGTGGAAAGCTTGTGTCCTTAGCAGGGATTGTCCTTGCCTGTGCACCGTAACTGTATAGTGCTTTGTGTGCGATGGTCTGCTGGTAACAAAAGGGTGTCAGCAAATTAATTTGTTTGGGATCAGAATAATCTTTAAGCTTCTAAGATGACATCCTCTTTGTATGCCTTCATTGAACCAAGTCAAGTACAAAGTACAGATTCTTTATCTTCAGCCTCAGAATAGCTCTCAAATGTTATTGAGAGACCTTCTTTCATGAGCGGAGGTGCTGCCCCTTCTCATTTGACTAACGAAGGGAACGACTAATGAAGCGAGAGTGCGAGAGTTCACACTTGATTCCATTCTATTTGAATTTGCAGATGCTGAGCTACCAAAGTGCTAAGAGTTTCCATTTGTGGAAGGAAGAGGAAGATGACTGTTGGAGCAGAGCCCTCCTTCAAACTTCTTGCAGCGCTTTTCTGTAGTATTGGTTCTTTTGTTGTAGGAAAAGGCAGAGCTTCTGGGAATAGTTTCTCCATTTGAAACAAAGAGAGCTGTGTTTCTGGGTTAGCGACCGCTGGTGCTGTCTGTGTCTTCCTATGTGACCTTGACACCCTGGATCCATCACAAGAAAAACAGAAGGATTGGCAACTTATTACTCCTGATGGGAAATGTACCTTCTTTGTCCCCAAAACTCAGGTTTAGGAAAAAGGGATTTTCTTTAAAAACATGCTGAAGCCTATGTATAGATTCAGCCAAATTTCAGACACATGTAACCGCTCGCGCCTTGTGGTACATCAGGCAGCGACGCTGTAAATCATTCCCCATGCAAATGGAGTTTCCACATGCAAACACGGGGAAGCCTGTGGCCACGTAGGTGTTTACAAGGAAACACTGTGTGCTTGTTTATGACTGTGCACCAGTGCATGGACTTTGGCTGTGGAGATGTTGTCAATAGAGTGCAGAACCATAGATGGATACATAAGCTTATTCCCTGCTTGTTAGCAACCTGCTATAAACCCCTGTTGACACAGCTATCGGTTGTGTGTAATCAGCGTGCGCGTTTGTAACTATCGCGTTCAGATTCCCAGGTTCTGGTAAAATCAGTGACTGCAGTATTTTCTGTTTTTATTAATACCTGTGTGGATGAGGTGTCTGACAGAGTTATTATCCACTCTGGTGATGAAAAACTGCTGCTGAGGTCTGGGAGAACAGGATTGCAAAGATCAGCACGGTGTCTGCCTTATAAAGCGCTCATTCTTCTGGCTGACCATCTGTGTGTGAAAGAGGACTGCTCTTACGCAGCAGTAGTTCTGTTGAGTTTGGCCTTGAGTTCTTTTTCCTGATTCTGCCTAGCAAAGAGGGAGGGAGAGAGGGGGAAAAGGGAATTTCATTGGGGAATGGAGGAGGTGGGGGTGAAGGGAAGGAGGGCTGAAAGCTGAACGAGTGAGTGGCTGGTGGAAGAGTACAGTGAATAATTTTACTGTCCTAGTGTAGCAGCTTGGGAATGTGCCATGTTAAACAATAACATCTTCCAAGGGAGAAAGGCAGAGAGGGAGGGGAAAGGTAGGGAGAAGCATGGGGAGGGGCCTGGAGGCAAGAGAGGGGTTGGATCCTTGGGAAGAGTCGTTGCCAGTGCTTGGATCAGCTGCTTTTTCTTTTTCTCACTTTTTTCCATTAAATAGTTGACACTGAGTCAATGCCCAGGATATAAAAATCTGTGCTAGTCTGTTAGCATTG
The DNA here is from genome assembly GCA_039720435.1 of Amazona ochrocephala. Taxonomy (NCBI): domain Eukaryota; kingdom Metazoa; phylum Chordata; class Aves; order Psittaciformes; family Psittacidae; genus Amazona; species Amazona ochrocephala. Next base: position 126,121,927 of record CM077878.1, read on the forward strand.
CTTGGCAAATAACACTACAGGTAGGCTGCTGGCTTCAGGTTTTACCCACATAAGTTAAATCCTTATTGCTTCTTTGGAGCCCAATGGACCTCCCTTCTCTAAACTCATGGCTACGGCACTGAAGGAGATCTAGAGGCAGGGCTCCAGGAAAGATGTAGGGGCTGCCATGCAACTTGGCCTGGGTCTTTCTTAATTTTCTTTCCATCTGCCTACTGAAAATGCTATCCAGGGGCTCTTGAAGGCTTCAATGGATTTATCCATGCTTTCCAAATGTCTAGGAGGCTTATTGATTGAGATACCTCCTGCCAGTTTGCTCTTAGCCAGGACCACGGTGCACATCTGGGATGTTGGCACAGGAGGGGGTATCTTGGTCAGCGTGCTGAGCTGCTAAGGAAAATAAAGGTAACTATGCATGCACATTTGGTGCCTTGGCAAGAAGTATGCTGGTTTGGGAAGCTTTGGGTAAGACCTACAGAGCATTTCCTGCTCTGTCCAGGCTGTTTTCTGTGCCTGGTTAGCCACAACGATGTGGTGCAGGAGTGCTGGTTTCATGTGTGCCATGCAGGATGAAGGAGGCTTTCAGGACATGGTGGCCCAGCAAAAAGGGGCTGTCAGTTTGCTGGTGGAGAAGACTACTTGTCCTGACAAGTTGGTGTATGTTGTTGGTGAATGTCTGACATGTCGGTGCCTTGTCCTGACGAGTCAGTGTATGAGGCTTGGGCAGTGGCCACCCTCAGCCTGGGTTAGGGCGCCGTGAATACAGTTTTTGTGGTACCTTGCAGACGTCTGGCTTGGAGGAAACTGATGCTGTGACTGAATGCGGCCCATTAGGGCTGTTCAGCCTGGAGAAGGGAAGCTGCGTGGAGACCTCAGAGCAGCTTCCAGTGTCTGAAGGGGGCTACAAGGATGCTGGAGAGGGACTCTTCATCAGGGACTGCAGCAATAGGACAAGGGGTGATGGGTTCAAACTGAAACAGGGCAAGTTCAGGTTAGATCTAAGGCAGAAGTTCTTCCCTGTGAGGATGCTGAGGCGGTGGCACAGGGTGCCCAGAGAAGCTGTGGCTGCCCCATCGCTGGCAGTGTTCAAGGCCAGGTTGGACACAGGGGCTTGGAGCAACCTGCTCCAGTGGAAGGTGTCCCTGCCCATGGCAGGGGTTGGAACTGAATGAGCTTCAGGTCCTTTCCATCCCAAACCGTTCTGGGATTCTATGATTCTGTGATTGCTGGGATAATGAGTAACTTCAGGTGTTTGAGCTAGTGGTGATAGGAAGCAAGCCCTGGATCTACACTGAATTGGTCTGAAAAAACCCCTTGAACTAAATGCCAACCAAGAAAAATAAAAAAGGTAGAGGAAACTGAGCTTCCTATAATAGGTTTTTGGGTTTTGTTTTTAAGAGCTATCATGTATTGTTGCATTGACGGAGACCCAGCAAGGAGGTAAGAAAAAGAAATGTGTTGCTTTACTAACTCATACCCATGTCAGCTAGAAGGTATTTCATGCTTTTATGAGGATGGATGTGGCAAGTCTCCAAGAAATGGGTGAAAATTATGTAGAAAACACTTCCCCAATTAGCTGGTACATCCCAATAATGTAATAGAAGGAATGGCAATCACAGAAGAGGAAGTTACTGACAAAAATCTGTTCCATGTTATTCACATTTTTCCTGATCTAAAAATGAGGATGAGCAGTAAAAGGACAAAATTTGGTGATTAGAAATATTGAGGAAAACCTGAACTCAGCTCAAGCCTGAGGAAATGCAGATGCTGTTGTGATGCTGAGCTGCTGAACCACTTTTCTCAGGTTATTTTCTAATCTTAATAAATGAAGAGTGAAGAAACTAGTGTAAATTATATACATGCCATGACTAGCAGGAAATAGCTATTCCCACGGTGGGGGAAGCATCTCGCGTGTCGTCATGACTAGCTCTCTGACAGTGTCACCTCAAAATGATGGCAGAGTCAGCTAGGACACTAGGAGTTGGTAGGAAGGGAATAGAAACCCAAGCATCCTGCCACAGAGCATTCATGCCCTGCCTCTCGTGTGAAACTCTGGGAACATTGTGATTTAAAAATCCTAAGGATTTTAAGAGAAAAAGAGAGAGGTAGATCATAAGGATGCTATGGAATGACTTCTACATGATGAAGAGCTTGAGAGGCTTCCTAGGCTGGGAGAGAGTGGTTGTTGGGGAAAGATGATCATTAACTTTAAGAGCAGTGAGGGTGAATGAAGAAGGATGGAGAAAGTGAAGAAGGAGCTATCTATGAATTGTTTCTCACTAGACAAGAGCTCTGATCGCTCACTTAAATTATCAGATAGCTGATGGTAAACCAGCAAAAGGAAGTGCAATGAAGTCACAGACCTCATTGCCACAGGATGTTGTCCTGCACAAATGCCTAAGCAGGTTCAGAAAAGGATTAGGCAAATCAGGGGAAGATGGGTTCATGAGTGCCTATTAAACATGGTGGTGCAGGTGCAAACTCTCAGTTCAGGTAGTCTCTTCCCTTGCTGGTAGCTGGATATAAGGGAAAGAATGACTCTATATGCATATTTCCTTGTAGCTATTATTATTATAGATACTTATATGCATTAATGAGATTATGAAATATATTTTTCCTCATTTGGTAACGTAAGAAGTGACTTGTCAGCCTGGTGCAAATGGCACAGCACATCACGAGTGAATGAGGAGGGTGCTGGGTGATGAGGTGGGCTCTGCACAGTGTGCCAGGAGAACCTGTGCTCATGACAAGGGTGCCCACATTCCTCTCTGGCCTTACAAGGGGAGGGGATGATGGAAAGTACTACAAGGCAACGTACTCTTTATTTGCTACAGATCATCTGTCTTAGTCCCAGAGGTGATTGAAAACACATTTCGACAACAGGAAATGAATGGCCACAGTTAATTGGGTAGATGGGGATCTGCAAGTGTACAACAGTTGATCAGAGGTCGTGTTCCTGCTGATAGTGTGGCTGCTTTCCATATCGGTGTCAAAAAGAGAAACCAGCAGCTCCTGTGCCAATGAGAGGGCTATCTGTTATGAATGTCAGCACTTTGTAAACTACTTTGCTATACTCCCTGTCTCTTCTCTTTACCTCTTCACCTCTGCTTTAACAAATATTTTAGATGGAGAGATATTCTCTGCAAGACCTAAATGTGTGGTGTGGATGTACTGTAAATGTGTAGAAGAACAGAGCCTCCTTTACCACCTGCTCTGGTTTCCACTCACAAAAAATCTGATGGTAAAAATAAGTAGGATAGACTGAGCAAAATCAGGTTAAAAAGTAAATATGCTCCAATTCAGACATAAAAGCTGGTATTAAAAACAAACCACCGAAACACTTGAGAAGAAATGTATGCGAGTAGACTCTGACTTTTGGAGTTTAATGTTCGTGAATTGTACTCAGGGTCTGCAGCGTTTAAATGTTTTCATCCTTTTATTTTTGTGACTTCTGATTTTTGTCCAAAAGTAGAAGCTTAGGAAATCCCTCAAGAAAGGAAGTTCTGAAGATTTCCAGCTCAGTTTGGGACTCTAGAGATTCAGATGGTTTGGGTAAACCTGTGAACTCTTGGATGTTTATCTGAACTGAACCTGAACTCTTAATCTTCTAGGGTTCACCCAGCGAAGTCAAAGGGAGGAAGACCTATAATGATAATTTTAATGTTCTTTTCTCATTCAGCCATGGCTATGACCCTTCCCAGCCTCCAGAGAGTTTCTATGTGCTGCTAAATAGCGTGTATCACATATGCACAATTAACCATTGTACGCACCATTACAGTTTCAGCTGCTATACATCCCAGTTGCTAGTTGCTGTCTTTGTAGGAGGATTTAGCTAGGAAACAGATGACTTTTTCCAACCTAATCTTGTCTCTAATGACATCTTTCATGTCAGATGAAGATAACTCACAAAAAGCCACTAGAGACAAAGTTACTGAGCTATGGTAAGCAAAGCAATAAAAAGAAAAGTAAGTTCATTAGATAAACACATACATGAATATTTAGTGGGTTTTGGACAAGTTTTGAGAAGTGAATATCGTAACTTCTTCTTTGTCTGACCTTATAATCGCAGCATCTGGGTTCTTGGTGTTTATCAATGGAGACCTGTGGGAAGCAGGGGAGCAGTTTATAATCCCTATTCTATAGAAGAGCATTTTCTGTAGTACCAAAGACAACATCATAGCCTTCTTGATGTCAAAGACAAAGCACTAGATGATTTTTCTTTCTGCAAGGTTTTACTAGTAGAAGTTAATATAAGACGTCCACAGCAGAGTGAGGATCTACTTTGTCAAACTATCCACACATACCTCGTCATCCACCGCAGTTATCACTGCGCCAGACTGTGACTTGTGTTAAATGTGAGGAAGCCATTGTATGTTCCCTGAGAGTTCTCAGCTTGGAAACATCCAGAAGTGCTACCCTTGCCTGGCTCTCACATCTTCTGCCCTTTTGAGACTATCAGGGATGACAGTGCTTTTACAAACATTAGCAAATAGGTGTGGTGAAAAAATAGGGTCTATTCCAGCATCATAGAATGATAGAGCTCCAGCCTGGTTTGGGTTGGAAAGGACCTGAAGGTCGTCCAGTTCCAACCCCCAACAGGAAAGAGGCTCGCTTTCTGGTGGTACCTGGAGCCACAAGGGGTAAATCTAAAGCTTACTTCCAATGTGCCTTTCCCAAGTCATCCTTCTAAAGCTTATGAAATCACTATGACTGTGTTACCACAGCAGCAATCATTTATGGCTTTAGAGCTGCCTGCCACTGCAGGGGAAACTGGGAAGAGCTCATTTGATTCCCAAAGGAATTTAGGAACCATCAGCTCTCAGTTTGAGCTCCTGGGTTTTCTGCCGAGCTTGGCATTCAGCAGGAGTGTGCTGCTCTCATCGGCTTGTCTCCATGGGAGCAGTTGTGTGTTGAGACCTCTGCAAAAGCTAAAGGGCTACTGTTAGGGCCTCCAGTCACATGGAATGTCTGCTGCAAAGCTTAAACTGGGCTTGTTCGCAGAGTTTTGACGGGACTTGCAAGCGAATTGCAGTTAATTTATCCTTTTGAACAGGAACTAAGTGGGATTCAGCACTTCTGTGGGATTTCCAGGTTTCTGGAATTTGGCTAGCTTTGTGTTTTCTTCTGTGTGTGGATCCATGCAGGCATGAAATTCATAGGCATGAAGCTAGGAAAGCTGTAGCTTAAAGAATGGTTTTCATCAGTCCATGTGAATGGACTCTTCCAGTCTGATTTATTGCACACCTCGCTTCACATTGCACTCAGTCTCTAAAATACCACCTTCTATAGAGGATGCTTGAGTAACAACACTTTCTAAACCCATTCAGCTTGTATGCATCCTATTGGAAAAGGCTTATTTCCTCCTACTGAATGCAGTGGAACACTAAGTGGGAGAAAGTTATTAATGAACAAATCCTCTGGAGGTAATGGCTTAGGAGAAATGTCCCTGCGAGTAGGATGCAGGAATACCTCCGTGATGTACTTAACCTTGTATGTGCAACTGTGTTTACAGAGGAAATCAAAGATTAGCTGCTGTACACAAGGCCCGAGGAGATCTGAACGAGGGGAATTATACTCACTTGAAGGATAGAGCACAGTGAACTTTTTATGATCAAAGATTGCGTTGGGAGCTTTCTCACAGATCAAACTCTCAGCCTTAGCTAGAGATGCAGGTATAAAATTGATTCAAATGTTCACTGTCTGAAACCTTTTTAGTTCAAATATGCATCGTTCCCTCTGCTCTTTTCCTAGTATCGATAAGATGTATTTTGCCAGCCAAAGAATGGTTATTACTTACTTCAGAATCCACAGCGCTGGCTGCAACTTTACGAAATGGAATACTTCGGATGCGAGTCTTGGAATAGCTTTTATTCTGGAAGTGTTTTACGGAGAAGTCCCACTGAAAGCAGGTCACCATCTGCATTAAGATTCTAGCACTGATGTAGCTTTATCGCGGAGAGAGAGAGAAAAGCCAGGCAATAAAATGGGATTATCAGTGGAAATGAAAACATTCAAAGGAGTCAAGCATAAGAATAAACAGTCTCTCTCACACGCCCCCAGAAGAGGATCTTTCAGCTGGGGCTTCAGATAAGGAAACGTTTCCACTAGAGGGGCAATTAGGAGAAATAATTGGGTCAGTTGAACTCTGGGTCAGTTGACCCTGGACCTTATTGTGGCTTAGGTCTGATTCTGCCCTGAGCAAGAACAGAGCAGGGAAAGTGACTGTACACAACCTTTGTGGGGCCCAGAATCATCCCTTTGTGAGTCCAAATGCTACGGGTTGAAATGCTGACTCTTAGTATTGCCAAACAGCGGGGCAGTTAAGATGCAGATCCGGATGGGATCTACACAGTGTGGTTTGGATCCCCTTTATCCCTAGGGCACTGTAGCATGCTATCACACTTTTGCTTTCCCTTGTAGCGCTTATTCATTTGTGAGTCATGGAATTGTCAGCTCACAGCCTGGTTTCTTCTCTCCTGATGAAGTCTGAGAATGGTGATTAATGTCTTATGTTGTGCCATGAGTTGCCATGGGAATGAACTTGAAGTTGCAAACCTAATGAAGTATCCTATCTTGTGGAACAAAGGAGCAGGAATTGGTGATGCTGTGGGCAAGAAGCCTTATGTGAAAGTCGGTTGTCCGAGATCGGTTTAGGTCAGCCTGGCTGTCCTGGTACTCCTTATCTAGCGTTTTGGCACATCAGGAAGTCTTATTAGAACTTGTTCTAATTATGAATTATTCATTACTTAAGTATGGAGCCTAGAGCCTAATTTCCTATGTGCTTTTTAAAATAATGGCCCTGAAATTCTTGGTGTTTCCTGACTCAAAGTTTCCTACTTGTAGAAAAGGCTGGAAAATAAGTATATTATATAAAAGCATATATGTATTATTTTTGCTTTTATATTGTATATAAAATAGATGGGGCAAAAAATTCAGGAACTTCTTTCTAGCCTGTGATTTCTAGTCTGTGCACTGAGAGGAGTGTAAAACCAGAGCAATAGTAGTGATACAGCTGGTAATTGCAGTGTGTAGGGACTTACCAGGGCAGGGGTTATATCTTGACCTTTCTGTTCTATAGCCAGTGGCTCTCACTTCCTTCACCTCTAATATGCTTCAAAATGATACAGGGTTTTTCAGGCTGGAAGGAACATCCTGCTCTGCACAAACTTCTTAGAGAGGGTGTGCAATCTCTTCACAGCGAGTGTTACGCTTTCCCAGTCAGTGATGCAGCCAAGTGTGTAGGAAGCTGGATTCTTCTTGTGCAAGTAGTCCCCATAATTTGCACCTTAATTTGCACTATGCTAAAGGAAAATCACTTCCTCCCCCGGGGTGGGCTTTTTTTTTTGTCTTTGGGTATGTGAAAAAGCTGGAAAACTACATGGATAATGCGGTTGCTCGGTGCTGTGCTTTTCCACAACTCTGGTCCATGCGGTGTGCAGGATTGTGCTGGGAATTTTCCCCCCTCGCGTTTGAGTCCTGCCTACGATTTATAGGAGAAGGATGGAAATCCTGACATTTGGAACACAGCAGTGCCTATTGCTTATTTCCCAGTGGAACTTTTGACTTAAAAGATTTAGATGCTTTTCTTTATTAAATGGAGTGAATACCTCAGTGTTTTCAACTTAAAGCCCATCAACATATCTCCATATTTTGTCAAGGGGCCCAGCTGCCAATTCCCAGTGGAAGTGCTGTTAGCAGTGGTGGTAATCCAGCATGGTGGTCTGAGGAAAGGAGAGGAGCCAGGCATTTGCATTCAGGCTCCAGATTTCTCACTTATATTTGGCTACAGGCATTAAACCCAAAACTTAACAGATAGCCTCTGGTTTGTGATAATCAAGATGGTCCCTTCAGAATCAGGACTCTTCCTCCTCCCTGCTGTTGCAAATGCTGTCTGTTACCTTTGTACTTCCCTTTCTTGATAAGTCATCTCTCAATGATGCTGTCATTCTGAAGCCAGGCTTGGCTGTTTGGTAAATGTTTGCGGTACAACGGTTAAACCTAAGACAATAAATGTGTGGATGGTTGTTAATTTTGGTCTGTAATTGCAGACTGTGACCAGGGTAGGAAAAGTCTTACAAAACTGGAGTATTTATTTGAGGCTTTAGTTTCTGCCACTAAATCTCCACTATCTCTCTGTCTCTTTCTCTTCCCCTCTTATGCACACATGTCCCCAGGCCTCATAATCTCTGCTCTGGCTCCCAGCTCATCCCCGCTGTCACCACAGTGGCATTTGGCAGTCTCTGAGATGAGAGAGGGAGCTGAAAGTGTGCTCTGTGGTGTCCTGCAGCTCTGTCCTGATCCAAAACACATTTCCCACCTCCAGGATGCTTTTCCATGTCTCCCCTTTCTGAGCATTCCCTCTTCCCCTGCGCCCACAGGGCTGCACTCCCTTTCCTCGAAGAGAAGTTTTATATCCAGATTACTAATTTTAACCCGATTATTGTTTGTGAAAGCAGTAATTGGAAGGAGTCAGTTACTGGTTAACAGCTTTAGTGGGAAATCAGTTCCAGCAGCTCGCTGTGCTGCTGCTAGCAGGAATCCACGTGCTTCTCAGCTAGAAGCTCTCGTCTTGCTCCTCCCTGCCTCCCCCTCTCCCTGAGATCCTTTGCTGGGTCCATATGGAGCTGGGGATGTGAGCGCTTCAGAGGAGTGGTGCAATATACAGTTATGATCCTGATTTTTGGCGTCAGCTTTTTATGACGAGTTGTTGCTTGGCTGGAGGCGTGAGAGAGTGGGAGCAGGGAGGGTTCTGGGCCATGTGTGAAACAAGGAGGCAGCAGGAGCAGAAATAACACGAGAACTTTTCTTTAGAGCATGAAAATGGGCTCGGGAGCAATCCTCTTGGCTCCTCATCTCTTGCTAATCGGTATCTGTTGCCTGCTGTGTGGTTTAAAGCATGGACCATCACAGTTTTGCTGGGAGGAAGGGTTAGGATTTCAACCACAATAAAAGTCATAGCTCTGGCTAGCAATGTGAAGCGTTTTGGTCCGGCAGTGAAAAGGGTGCATAAAGTACGAAGTTCAAATCTCTGTTTCAAAGTAAGACCTATTCTAGGTGCTTGTGCTCATTATCTATATTGTCTTGAGTTTGACTTCCATGTAGGTCTAAAAATGCAATGAAAATGTAAGCAGATAGGTTTCTGTGCTAATACAGAATAAGCTCCTGATACACAGCACTTTGGTTTGTATTTTATATTAGGCAGAAGCTGATACTTACAGATAAGGTCAGTAAATGCAACTGTATTTCCAAACAAAACCAGTAATGATTGTACGAGATTGTGTGAAATCATTAGTAAAAGGCCAAGATGCAGAGTTATATGGTTAGTAATTATGAAACCTGGACACGCAAAGTTAAACCTAAGCTCACAAAGGAATGAAGAGATGTCAGGGACAGATATGCTTAGGTTTAGGCTCTGTCCTGAAGTGATCTTGTGTAGTAGCCTCATAATACCAGACATTATTGCCATGTACACATACTACACACAGCTCTCCCCAGCAAAGCCCGGATGTACCATGGTTGATGGAAAAAACAGAATGACAGAGATTTCCTGGGGCGCAAAGGGAGAAAACCATCAGACTGACTTAGCACAGAGCCAGGTCTGATCCACCTGAAATTATTACCTCTAGTCCAACACCGGCCTTGCTAAATGTAATCTGGTCATTACGTGGGTCTCTGTGTACCATGTTCTCTTGTGCTGTGGGTCATGCTGGGCTTATAAAGGAGATGAGAAGAGCTAGAGCAGCCTTGTGAGCACCTGAGGTAAGAGCATAGGTATGCCCTGAGAAGGTGGCTGGGGGCTGGATTTTCTGGGCTGCAGCAGTTGGATATAGGCTCCTGATGGGCAGTAATGGAGATCAGAAGTTCTCAGCGAGGTGCTAGGTGTTGCGGGGGGGTTGTGTCTTATCCTCAGGTGCTTTTACCTCCTCACAGACTGTGCAGGGAGCTGAGGTGCCTAAAAATGAGGACTAGAGGTCCCACCTAGAAGTCAGGATGGACTCTCTGCATGGTCTCTCTGCATGATACTGTGCTTGCCTGTAAGAGAAACCTATCTGATCTGTTAAACTTCACATGAGCCTTCGGCCTTTGTGGAAGTAGCTAGGGAACAAATGAGTGTACAGAGTCCTTCTAAAAGAGGAAAGGATGAGAGTATTCCATGGAGACATACTAAAGTCAATCCGAAGTGAACTGATGACTTTACAACCCTCAAGCAAAGTACCCCAGATCGTTTGTTTTGCGCGATAGGATCACATATGAAATATGAAGATGTGTACATAACCTTCTTTCAAACTGCTGTGATTTATTGCTGCTAGAACCATGAGGGAATCACGAGGAGCTTGTGAAGACATGAGTGTTATGTGGGATTACAAAATGATGCTAGGTCTGACCAATTCTTTCTGAAACCCTCTAACCACAAGAAATCTGCTGCTTTACTCAGAAGCGGAGTGGATGTTTCATCCACTCTGCATCCAAAAAGCTTTAGCTCTCTAATTGAGGTTCAGGAAGGTGATGTTTGCCTTTTTTTAGCGTTAGCTCCATGCAGTCATACATGTTCCATGCCATTTCATATACATTCCATGGAATCATCTGCATGCACGTAGGTTTTGTTGTGATAATAGCTTTCAACTGCTAAGAATTTGAATGATGCTGGTGGTTTTGTTTTGGGTGTTTTTTTTCCCCACCTTTTGCAGATTATTCAGCAGCCTTTATTCGCCTTTCTCTGCCAAACATGTTGTAGTTTAAAAGCCAAACTTGTGTTCTATGGCTGGGCTGAAAATGGGACAGCACAGCCTTCAAATCACAATACAGTTACTTGTGTTCGGGAAGGTACCATAGCATGACTTCTGATTTTCGTTGCCTATGGGTACTTCCTGCAGTATAGCAGTAAGTTTGATGTTTCTTTTTCTCCTTTCCTCTGTGGGCATTTGTGTATAACTGGTGCATCAAGTAGCATGCTTGAAACCTTGAGATCTGTCAGTATGGATCATGTTAATTGTATATGCATCTCAGCTTGAGGGAAGTCTGACTCACCATTGCTTTGTGGTTGTGTATGACAGACAGGGATGTCTTTTTCTAAGGAAAAAAATATTACTGAGAAAAACGTTGTACTCAGGCGAGATTAATAATTTTAGTCAACATTTCCAATGTTATGGTGAAAAACTAGGTCCTGTAATGTTTTTGTTATTATTGCTGTCATTTTCATCCAAACCTGTGCGTTTGTTTCAGTTTTGTTTTCAGATGAAAGTTTTTGCCTTGGAGCCTTATCTCAAAAGTGATTTTTTTTCCTTTAGGTCTGTCCTTCAATAGGGATGCAATCGGCCCAGGGGGCACTTGGTTCAAGAGTCAGGATTTTGGGACTGTTAAATTCAGGATTATCTTCATCTGTCAACCACCGGTGTAAGCAGGGCTACAGATCCAAAGAATGTAGTGCTGTATTAGCCATGTTTTATTATGTCTGTAAGTTTATAAGAAAACTATGATCTAATGGGCTTGGATGTTTCTAGTGTGTTAAAATACACACAACAAACACCCATTAACGAGTTTTACAACTGTGATGCTTATTCAGTCCACTCCGTGCTCTTGAACACGAGCCAACACTAATTCAAGCCCAGTTGACCCTAATAAGTAACTAAGACCCCATTTCATAAACATGCAATTCTAGCTTGTTATTTCTGGCGCTGCCATTAAGCAAAAGTCTCTCCCCTCAGTACGACAGAATTAAGAGATTAGGGATGAATTGAAGATTGTGAATAATTCACAATTTCTTCCCTCCTTTTCTCCCCACCGAAGACAACTCTGGAGAGGCTCAGTAACTGCAATAGCTGCTCAGTAACTGCTATAACTCAATCAAGTTATAGACCTTTTCTTCTGTGGGTTATGCACAGCAGTGTGACCTGCCAGTGCAGTGGGATTTGCTCGTATTAGTGGAGTCTGAAGGATTGGATGTAATGTCTTATACATTCTATTATCATCACAGGTTGGCTAGGATAAAACACCAGTGACCGCACTAAAAGCTGCTACTTACACTTAGCCATCCTGAACAGGGAGGGATCTTTAGTGTCTAGCTCATGTGTGTTGTGCCAGTATGTACTTCTTGTTAACATAATCAAGATCTTGTGGCAAAGGAGAAACCTTGCAGCAAATTATCAGGAGGTGAGTTTGTGATGTCAAATCCAGTGAGGTTGGAGTTCAGATTAAAGCTGCAAGAAAGATAGAAAACTGATGTATTTCTCCAAACAGACATTTCTTACTCAACCTTTATCTGTACCAGGCCACTGGATTTCTCACACAGCTGTTGAAGTCTTAGGGCTGTAGATTATAGGTGTAGGACTGTCCTTTGATGTGTTTGTACAATGCACAGTCACTGATGTCTTCAGCTGTCTGAGCTGCGCATTACAGTGATACAGAACAGTGTAAGAGGTGAGAATGCTTGCTTATGTTCATAAAGTCTGTGTTGCTAACATACTAGGACACGAGGAAACGGCCTCAAGCTGCAGCAGGGCAGGTTTAGATGGAGCTGAGGAACAATTCCTTCCCCAGAGGTGCTCAGGCATTGGCACAGGCTGCCCAGGGCAGTGCTGGAGTCACCGTCCCTGCAAGTGTTCATACAGCATGGAGATGAGGTCCTCAGTGCCATGGGTTAGTGGTGGCCTTGGCAGTGCTGGGGAATGGTTGGACTGGATGAGCTTAAAGGGCTTTTCCAACCTGTTGATGCTATGGTTCTGTGATCCTCTTTTAGTCAGTCTCTGAGCTTTCTTGCTGATGCTGCAGTGTTCATCTAACGCTGTTGGACTGTTGCAGCACTGTGCCAGAATTAGAAAAAGAAGCCTAGTTACATCAAAACCGGGGATCCTAATGGCCTTACAGACCTGCTGCCTTGTGTGCTCAGTGTCAGCGAGTGGCTGTGCTGTTCCCAAGTGGTTGCTGATGTCGTTACTGTTCTGGGCTTGCTTTATTCTTCTCGTGCAGTGGTTTTATGGAAGCATGCAGGCAGAATGCTGTGCACACAGCTGTGTGGGGGACCAAACCAGAAGAGGCCAAGCCAGTTTGTGAGAGCCATCAGGTGTATTGCCATCAAGTTTTGGGTCAGTAGCAGGGCACCGAGTGGTTTGGCTTTCATAAGAAGCAGACTAATGCTTTTAGTTTCTGCGTCGAATAGGGGAATGCATGCAACCCACAGAGGCTGGAGTCTCTCCAGGCCTATCTAGCAGAATGAGAGAATTCTTTGTGAAATGCATGAAACGATGACATTTTAGTGGTGACTCAAATATTTGATTCCTTTTTTCCATAACCTAAAGTACTCCGAATGTTCTTTTGCAATCCCGTTCCTGGTGAGGACTTAGGGATGTATAACCTCACCGTACATCTACCTCAGAGACATCTCCAGGGCAGTGTATGGTGATAGGGAAAAATGAGTTGAAAAGACTTTTTATTAAGCCCCAAGGAAAAATTACTGGCATATTCATCTGGGAAAACACCCGGAAGATGAACTTAGAATCGCGACTACAAGTCTGAGGAGAGGAAAGATGGTCTGGGTGAGGTTTGGTGAGTGGTTGCAATAGAAACAGGAATAGGTGGGCATTGGATGATATCCATTTCAACAGCTTGAGATTGCCTTAAAGGTAGAACCAATCTTTCTATTCCAAATAGCATCATATACCTGCTAGCAGAGGACACTGATGTCAGAGTATGTATTACTCAGCATGGCTGTTTCATCAGACTGAGGATGAACATAAGGCATAGTTCTTTCCTATTTTATATTGTGTAAACGCAGAAAGGCTTTATCTTTATCAAAGAGTAGGTTGCAACTGGACTGTGCTGACACAGCATTTTGTGGGGGCACAGAATACCCTGAATGGCTTTTTCTTATGTAAAAGCATGAAAGCATTTAAAGCTGGACCAATTTCATTGATGAGTTAGGCCATGAATAGTCTGGTTCAAAGGAGCTAGTATCTCTAAGAGGTAGAAAGAGTGGGAGGGAGTTATATATTGTCAGAAGATGAGCCAGGCTGTCATGCCTGCTTGCCCAATTAATTATTTGTTTCAATATTTATGAAGGCGAATAGAAACCAGATGGTAGGAATGGAGATGCCTGTTAGGTTTCTGTAATGGAGACAGCAGAAAGAGCAAGAGGAAATCGGAATCCCACTGTAAGAGAGGAACAGGAAATTAAAATGTCAGACAACTGACAAAACTGCAGGACCACACACAAATATAAAGAGGTTTCCCATCGGATCTCTAAAGTGTTTTAAATCGAAGTCTTCTCTCTTTTTGCCACCCAGAAATCAGAATAAAGATGGCTTTTTGTTTGGTTTTGCTTTTCAAAAGGAGGGGAAAGTCAAAACACAAACCCTCCACCCCGTGGTTAGCATGCAGTGTACTGAAAATGTCTTTGGAAACATGTCTGAGTAGTTTGGAAACCTCCTACTGTAATATCAAGTAAGCAGACAGAAAGGAGAGGAGATGGGGAATTCCTGAGTCATGTATCATGTCTGATGGAATCTACTTGTCCTTGGCAGTAAGAATTCATGGTCCGTACTCTGCAAGGACTGGTGATATGGCAGGCAGAGGTCTTGCAGACTATGTTTAACAGCGCGCTCCAGGTTCTGCTTGTCCTCTGTAGATCCATGTGGGATTCTGGTAGTCCCCCTGCAGCCAGCATGCAGCAGCCAACTCTCCATGCCTGTCGCTAGAAGATAGATCTGGAAAAGCCAAGTTGCTCTTCACAGGAATCTGCTTGTGCTGCATCATTATCTGAACCAGCTGAATTTGGAAGGAGATTGTGAATCCATACAGGGTTACTGGTCTCTTCCCCTCCCTGAGCGTGCTTCTGGCTTTTAGTATCTATGGGAGCACAGGGAGATATGTGCTGGTTCAGTGTCCTCCTTCCCAGCTAGGGAGGGTTTGCTGTTGCTTCAGTAATCTCTGTTTCTTTAGCTGCCCCTTGCTTATGTCTCTTCATATTCCGCAATCATCACTGCATAAGGGCTGTCTGCTGACCTTTCCTTCAGCAGTAGATTCTGAGCCAACTGCTGCTCTGCTGAGATACGGATGTTTTTCTTTCTGTCTGTCTGGTGGTAAGGTTTTGTGTGTCTCACTTTGACTCTGGCCGAGTGCCTCACAAGCTATGGACTCTGAATGGCTGCCTTATTTGGAGGAAAACATAGGCTTTTCAGTTGCCTTGACCTCCAAGTAGGTTTTCTACTTTCCTTTGACCTGTTTCTGCCTTGCCAGCCTTTGTAGGAAGTGTTTTTCTTTCTTGCACATCTGAAAGTTCACCGATCCCTCTTCCTTCCCCAAGAAAAAGAAGGGCAAAATGTTAGTAGCTGCGGCTAATTGTGCCCTGGTCCTTCCGCCGGCCTTTGATGTTCATCCCAGGGAGAAGACATTTGCAAGTCCACATTCACATCAGGTCAGCAGATGCTGCTTCAGAGGGTTCTACTGCATCTCGTACAATAGTCTACTTTAATCATGAGTACGGACAGGTCTGCTCCATAGAACTATTGCCCACTGCAATTTAGCGTAGACTGGCAAAATCAGCCCTTTGCAAGCAGGCTCCATACAAAGTCCCTGAGAAATAGTCTATTGTATCTTCATGTCCCAAGAACAGGCTTTTCAGGTTGAAAATCGTGTGAATATATTGGTGAATATAGCTATAATTTTGGAGGCAAATGCTGGTCCCTCAGTTGCATCAATGAGGTCAAGATTAAGCCCTTTGGATCAAACACAGACCAGAGTCCACTAGAAAAATGGCTTTAGAGTCAGCTCTTCCTCAAGCTAACAACTGGTGAACCACAAAAAGTGAGGAGCAAAACTTGGCACGGGGGAGTCCTTGCTCAGTGGCAAGAAGATGCCTGCGAAGAGGGATTTTCTGATTTCAAAATGGAAGGAGAGGAGAAATAAAAAGGCAAACCAATGGTGCAGCAGTTCAGGGACAAGCAGCGTTGTACGGATCCGTTCTTTATTTGCCTCGTGGTCTAAAATGGGAGCTTTCTGTAAATGCATGACTTTATGTGGCGTTTGTTGTAAGCAGGTAGTTTTGGGAGTGACAAATGGATTTGGTTCTGGTATGTCAAAAGGAGAAGGAGTTGCTGCTTTTCCCTTTTCTCACTCCCTCCAAGCACTGGGAGCTTTAGCATCTGCCTCTTTTGGATGATAGGTATCTCAGGAACCTGGTGTTTCCAAAAGATCTGCATAGCACTTGTTTGAAGTTACCATTTACTGGCCATGTGAAGACATAAGGGATGTTCATGTGTAGGGCACTAGGAGCCAGAGTGAGATGTGACACCCATGAAGCAGGGCATGAAGGAGATTTTTGTATAGTTTTCATCTACTTTTCATCTGACACCATTTCAATAAGGCTAGAGTCAAGTTCATCCCAGGGGCTGCTCCAAAGCTCTGTTGTATTTGGGCTGCTGTATTTGTGACTTAAAGGCTAAAAGGAAGACATGCATGTTACAGAAATGGTGCCTGTGACTGCCTGGGGAGGATATAGAGTCCAGTCCCTTGTCTCAGCTTGTTCAGCTCTGTGGGGTTTCTCCCTTACAATTTATTGTTTCGAGGGTCTGCCTAAAGCTGATGACTAGCCTAAAATGAATCTTAAAGGTATTTTCTTCCTTTCCTCTCCACTGATCTGAAGCCTGGAATGTCCTGAAAATTGCCCTGCCATTCTGTCTTACTGTCCCTCCACCACTGCACTCTCACAGGGCTGCAGTTAATCACAAAGAGTTGTCACTGTGACTTGAGTAAGGCCCAAGTAGAGGAGAAATGCACCGGTAGGCAGGGAAAGAGAAGGTTGAGCATCAACACAATACCCAAGGAACCAATGTCTTTTTCAGAGCTATGCTTATCCATACTCTAAAGCGTGCTTTTCCTAATGCTCCCTTCACCTGCCAGCCTTGCAAACGCCAGCCTCTGGTGGGCTGCCTCTTTGCATCCATCCCCATCTCCCCACACAGCCGCTGCTGTCTGTGTGGTCTTTGAAATTCACAGGGCTTGGTGGCAACCAGTAGGGGGGGAAAATAGTGTGTTTTATTTATCTAGAGTCAAGCACAGTTTAAACCCCATTCTAAATAAATAAAAACTCCCAGCCAGATTTATATATAAATAAAAAAGCAGATTTTCCCCTCTCTTTTGGCTGCTGTCGAACAGCATCAGTTTCAAGACCACACAAGGAGCTGTGCTGACAGCTCTGAAATGTGCGGTGGAGGCAAAGGTAGGAGGGGTAGGAAGGGCCTTGATAACTTGCTCTGGGTTTCTAGTGCGTGGAGGTACCCTGTGTAGAGAAAGGAGTAGCCCTGACACTGTGGTGGGTTAAAATGTTGGAAGAAAACTGGAGCATCTTAGGTCTTTAATGGTAGTATATTTCCATAGGAGACCAGTTTTAATTCAGGTTGTTCATCCACTCTATCAAGTCATCTGTGTGAATGGATTCGTTGGCACAGCTGAGCATTATCATCTCAGTCTTTTCGTATAGCCTAGAGGTGATAGAACACCCATAAAAAGCAGTGGTTTGGGGAAGAAATGTTTTATTCTTAGAAGATTGATCACATTTGGCCTTTGGGGATACGGTCTGCATTGCACAGCGATTCCCAGTTTCCAGCAAATGGTGCTCCCACACAGGCGCTGACAGTGCCATGTCTGCTGTTACAGCCATCACTTGGGGAACCTCCAAGCATGGTTTCATTTTCTTGGGAATGCAATGCGTTATGTCTGCGCAAGGTTTCAGATCTCTCTTCACTTGTAGACCTGCCAAGCTATCAGGAAGGGTGACAAGCAGTGGCTCTGTGGAGCACCTGGGTTTTGTTAGTCCAAATGAGCGATTATAACAGGTCTTAAATAGATGCCTGCAGCATTTACTCCTCTGCTCATGGATGAGGATGGGCTGGAGGACATGGTTCTGTTGGCTGCAAGCTTAGGCTGAGAACAAAAGGGGCCCAATTAATGATTGATATTTTGCGGCTGGTCAGAGGCCAGTTCTGACCGCCCCAAAAAATCAAAGAAACACTTGCAAAGCAAAGCCTTGCTCACAGTTCATTACCTCTTTCATATTCTGAACCTCTTTGGGCTGGCAGACAGAATGACCAACAGATGTTAGTCGCATTGAGGAAAAATTGAAAAGAGTAATTTTTTAAACATGCCTTCTTACGTCTCTTACTTGAAGCATTTTATGTATTAATTTCTGTATCCCACAATACTTCTGCATTGTCTTGTTCTCTAAGTAAAGCATCAGTTCACTTTCCTAACTTAGTGATGCACCTAGGGTCACTGCTTGTCACAGGCAATGGCATCACAACAGCACCATCTCCTAAACATCTTCACAAAAGGCTTGTCTTTAAGGTAGTTAGTTACTTGTATCTCAAGACTGTATTGCTCTATGGTCCAATGAGCAGTAAAATGGCATTTATCTGTGCACAGATAAGTCATTACCCTCCTCCTTCTGCTGTGCCAAATTGCAGATGGTTGCCAAATACCTCTGACATAGCAAACAGTCTGTGCCTGCCTGCTTAACCCAGAGATGTGAAGAGTTTCTGTCCTGGCTCCAGCTGCTGGTGGCTCAGTGAGTTATGTTTCCTTGAGAACACGGTTTGCCTTGCTAGAAACAGTATTCATTTGGGAAACACTACTTGGTGCATGAATGTGATGGTGTGGCACAGGCTCACCCTGCCTGCCTGCCTGCCTGCAGGGATTTCAAGGCCCCCCAAGTTGTTCCATGCATAAGGAACTAAATTCAGTTTTTATGTGTGCATGTTTTAGGGCAGTGATTGTGCCTCTATGCTGGGCACTGGTGAGGCTGCACCTTGAATCCTGTGTTCAGCTCTGGGCCCCTCACTACAGGAGAGACATTGAGGTGCTGGAGCGGGACCAGAGAAGGGCACCGGAGCTGGTGCAGGGCCTGGAGCACAGTGTGATGGGGAACGGCTGAGGGACCTGGGGGGTTCAGATGGAGAAGAGAAGGCTCAGGGGGGACCTGATCGCTGCCTACAACTGCCTGAGAGGAGGATGGAGCCAGGAGGGGGCTGCGCTCTGCTCCCAAGGAACAAGGGATGGGACAAGAGGAAACGGCCTCAAGCTGCACCAGGGCAGGTTTAGATGGAGCTGAGGAACAATTCCTTCCCCAGAGGGTGCTCAGGCATTGGCACAGGCTGCCCAGGGCAGTGCTGGAGTCACCGTCCCTGCAAGTGTTCACACACCGTGGAGACGAGGTGTGTTGTTTAGGGCCTTGAAGATAATTTAATGTGCGAGTTTTAGTTCTTTTCTAAAAGCGATAGGAGAGCTGTTAGAACTGAACTAGAATGCAGGTGGTTCTACATCTCTTGTATTGGTGACTATGAAATATCATCATAGTGGGCAAAAATAGACTCCTGGAGAAATTCTGTGCATATTTACAGAAAACAACCAACAAATCTACTTCTCAGCATTCTGAGAATGCCAAGGAATAACAGGATAACAAAATAAAAGCCTAAGGGTGGGTAGGTTTAAGGAAAGTAAACAGGATAATCTGTGTGGCTGTAGGCAGGCTGATCTGGCACTGTGTCTGGACAATAGCCATTAAAATCTTCTTAGGGCTTGCAATTAGCTGAAGATTGCAAAGTAGCTGTTGCCAAAGAAGAGAGTTCTACTTGGATCTGCTCTTGCCAAATAACTAGATTAAATTTCAGGTCTTGTTGATGGATTTAAATATGATGATAAATTGTTCACTTCTGAGTTTAGATTAAGAGAAATAGTAGGAGATAAACCCACTCACTCCGTATTACAAGGATTTAAACTATTTAGTAAGAGAAAAAGAAACCCTATAAAAAGGGTATCATCATTAGCACAAGGGTAGGAAAGGGGGTTTTATTGAAGAAGGCAGCCAGGCTAATTGCTAGCCCAGTGCTATTCATTTGACTCATTTCTTCCTGTTGTTTGGAAATCAGTGTGCGGTTACTGTAAAGAAAATATCCTGACGTAATCCCACTTTGTTCTGGTAAGACCTTTTTGCTAACCAGGGGGACTGTTTGATAGGGTATGTGTGGAAGAACAGGCGTTCTATCACAGGCAAATGTGAGCACAAAGTTCCGTATATAAGAGGAAAGGGCCCTGCACGGAAGAGTTCTGCGTGCTAGAAATCAGTGACCCTGAAAGTTCATGGTAGTCATCTAACTGAATATGAGGTATTGAGAGCATGACTGCAGTATTGTATGGGCAGGTGGGAAAATATTGTGGCAATGTGCCTTCTTCTCCATTGCAGTAGTGTCTGTGTAAAAATCTTAGCCTTTTAAAAGAGCAAATTCATTCTTTTATTAAGCTATTGTAATTCATCTTGCTTTACCTTTGTGCTTAAAATGCATCAGTAGCTGGTATGAGTAGTGTTGTGTATACAACTATAGTTCCAGACTAGCTTCACTGATCTCAGTAGCATGACAGGCAGTAGAACTTGGCCCTCTAAAATTCAATATGTCAGGCCTAAAATAATTTGAAAAGGTATTTATATATCTCCTCCTCCTCCTTCACACTGCTTGTAACCTGAGAGCATCCATGTGGCTAAGAATACAGACTTGTCTTTTCTGAATTGAAGACGTTCTGCTCATACCACTGGCGAAACAAACTACAAAATAAGGCAACCAGATGTTTAAAAACGTTGAAAGTTCCTTTTTTTGGAAAGGTAGCTATGTTAAATAAACATGAAAATGCTATTTTTTCTATATAACGATTCATTTTAATGGCGCCCCAAGAGTTCGTCCAAGGGTCTCTAGGTCACCTGGGAGAAAGTACAGTATATTTTGGCTCTGCGGTCTTCGCCTTTCTACAAAGAGCTAATTCTCCCAATCAATGAAATAAACGTTACTAATGTAGATGGATTGACAAATTATTTTAAAGGCTAGTTTATTCAAGCAGATGGTGAGCCTGATACAGCTAGAATGCTTTAAGAGGCTGTCCCTGGCAGGAAAAGAAGCAGTTGGAAGAACAAGATGTAGTAACTGTTCACCCTCATTCACCTGATGACATTTGCTGCTTTGGGCATCTTCTGTCCACAGTGGCACTGCAATGAAGCTGGGGAGTATGAAGGCTTTTTGTCCTGTAGGGCTTTCAGTAAGTTTTCCTGTTTAGGGTGAAAGGAATCTCTTTGGACAAGGTACCAGTGATGAACACCAACAGCTGAAGTAGTTGTAGGTCGGGGAGTCCCTGCTGGGAATACTGCAGTTTGATAAGCCATTTCATAGAAAATCAGGTTAATTTCTGGTGTCCGTTAGGGGGGGCGATGATAAGCCAAGAAAATATAGGAAAGGAATTCCAGAGATGCTCTGAAGTTTATCAATACTTGCTTTATGATCAGATGCTGAAAAGCACAGAAGCTAAAAGGAGAATTTCAAGGCTACAAGTCTGTTTGTGTGAGTAAAAGGCTTTTAGAAACAGTATGGTTTCCTTTCAAATATGTAGGTACAGCATCCCAAAATAGCCACATTTTGATTCAGCTTGCAGGTTTATGAAAGCAGTTGTATTGTAGTGTTGATATCCAACATGGATCATCTCCATGGATTAATGCATTTATGAGTGTCAGTAATGGTGAAGGTGGGTTACTGCATACCTGAGACCCTCTGCAGGGCATACCGATGTCTGGCTGCAATTGCTGGGCTTTGCAACTTTAGCTAACTAATGTGATAGCCTCTGTGTTTCCAGAAAGGAAATAATACTGTCAGCTGTACTCTACATGGTGACAGAAGAGTGTTCCTGCCTTGATACCTAAAGATACAAAAGGACTTACAGAGAAAAGCTCCTGATCTCTCAGGGAGCACATCTACCTCTTGTTATGGCTTGAAAAATACAGACAATACGAATGGAGAAGTCAAATGCAGGATTCCTTTTGCCTTCTTTGGAAGCAAGACTTGAGGTTCTCAGCTGGTGCCCATCAGTGTACTGCCAAAGGGCTGTAAGGTGATATAGGATGTTGCTAAACTTCCAAATCCTGACTCAGCATCACTCTATTGGGAAATGCTGGACCTCAGTCTATGTAAATAGGTGGGGGTTTTCTTTCTTCCTGTTTATGGCAGGGGAGCATTTGGAGGCTGTTTTATTTTCAGTCACTTGGAGCTCAAATACGAGCTGTCAACCCTCAGAGCAGTGTAATATTGCAGATAGTTGGATGTTGTTCACTGAGCCCCAAAGGCTAAATCACCTCTGGTTTAAGTATCAGTTTTCATTGTCAGTGAAATCTGATTTTTTCTAAGGGGAAATGTCAGGAATACATGCAAGAAACTGACTTATCAGTCATGTTCTGCTAGTAGCTTAGTCGTAAAAACAGGTTGTATTTGCAGTGCATATGAATAACCTCTTATAACGTATTGTTTACAGAGCCCAGGAGAGAAATCTCAGCATCGGCCAGTGCAAGAATTTCGTTCTCCCTTCTCGTGGGAGAAAGGTGTGCAGAGAAAATCATGCATTTGCTGGTTTAAGAGGAATATATTGACCTTCCAAGAGTTACGTTTTGCACATTGCTTTGATTACTGCCATTAGCCTATCATCTGCTGCAGGCTGTTTGCTTTGTTTCTTAAAGAGAGAACAAAATGTGGTGGTACAGCTCAAACACAGGGGATATAACGAATATGGATTTGCATTCAATCAGGCTGCTTTTCTGGCTGCCTCTATAGATTGATGTTAAGAAAGCAGCCAATGAAGCAGTTTCAGCTGAGAAATATGGGTGTGCTTGAAAGTCTTTTTTCTGTTTTGGTGAAGTTTGTAGACGGAATAAAAGACACTCCCCAGTTTCTGCAGCTGCATCTGGCTACAGATTGCTCCAGAATTCTTGTGCCTTCAGCCTCTTCTTTCTTTTCTGTTTTTCTTTTCCCTCCAAAGACTTCGAAGAGCCAAGAGGATACTTGCTGGTATGCGATGGAAGGCTCTGAAAGGAGAAGAATAAATTAACATCAAATGGGCTTCTCCTCCTCCCACTCTGCATACAGAATGTCTTAAGGAGACCGTAGCACAGTATCGGTACTGCCTCCCAACATGTTCTGTGCCCCCAGGGCCTCTCCTAGTCCTTTGCAATCTCCAGTAACTTCACTTAAAACCCCTACTTTGGTCTTTCTTCTGTGAAATGATTGTTGGTGTCTCCTGGAAAGTGCAAATTGATGAATTCCCTCAGGTCCTCTTAACGTCTGAAAGAACTGGGGTTGTAAGGTGCTTTTCAGGGGCTATTTAAGGATAGCGTCCTTAATTAATACCCAATAGGATTCTATTGGCATCTGCTGTTTCACACTGTTAAAGAAACTGGTATGTGCTTGATGTCACCTGTCTTTCCAAAGGTACCCTACTTATGTTGTTTCTATCTAGCCTGTGTAGGTTTGTAGCTTTCCTTTGTCCTGTATGAGATAAAATAATGATATTTAAACCTCATTGAAAGCAGCCAGAAAACCCTCATCCCTACATTGTATCGGCTTTCATAATTTGGAGTTGATTATGTGTTTTTTGTTACAAGCTTCCAATTTTTCTTCTATACTTGGAGTATCGGATCACTTTTCTCTATATCAGTGAATCTGCTTCTTGACATCCTGTTAGAAGCCTGTGCAAATTATCTTCAAAAATGAATAAATGGCAGATACTAGTGAAAGCGAGGTTTGACCAGAGGGCAAAGTTCTGTCAAAAACACTTTATCTTTCTTTGTTACTGCGATGCGGCCAGATGTTTGTTTAGAACAAAATACCTGCGTTGGGATTTTTGAATGCCCAGATGAGGAAAACTATATCTAATTGCTGCTAGGAGCACAGCCACTTCCTATCTGCAACCTGGGGTAGTGTGTCCTAAAATACTGTATCTGGAGATTCTGGGAGTGCAATAGAGAAGTGTGTTTGTTCTCGCTGAAAGGAGATGGGGCTGTCAGTTCAGACACAAACGGAACATCTGCTCTGCCTGTGGTTTAACTAGATTAAAGCTCAACATTAAAATGATAATCAGTCAATCAGGACGCTTCCTTGCGCTGAGAAGCTTCCCATCACGCTCAGTGCTGTGGTTTCCAGAGAAGCCAACGTGTCGTGGTAAGGAAAAAAACCAACCCCAAAATCACAGCAGTGAAATATGTCGCAATTGTGGCTTGTTTGGCTTGTGTGACATCGCAGAGGACTGTTTGACCTGGGATCAAACAACTTGGAATGTGTTGCCCTAGTTGATTTTAAATCGAGCTAATTATTTTGAGCACATCTTGGCTGTAAACTCAAGTTAGCAGAATGAAACGTAGTTCATGTTCTAGCTTTGGGAGAGTTTCCAATCAATAGAGCTGTAGCACGGACCACAAATTTGTGTTGTTTCAGTGGCACAGAGATGATTTTCCTTTATTTAACTCCCTAGGTAGCCATTTAATACTATTTGACTATAGGTCTTATAAATTATGAGAGTATGAATTGTTAGCAAAGCTCTGTTTCAGTAATAAAAAGAAAGCCACCATTACAAAAAGTAAACCCAACCGTGCCAGATAAATCTTTGGCTGGCATTTGACTGTGAGTTACTTTGACTGTATACAAGTAATCCTTTGCCATAGAAAAAGTACTAACAATTGTCTAGATATTGGTCTGAAGTATCTTACATGATGATTTGCAAGGCCTTTTGCTGCAGAATGACTTAGAATTAAATGCCTCGTTGCATTTGTTACTGTATTTAAATAGTTTGGGTTTGGTTTTGTTGGAGTGAAACAGAGCAGACAGAAATGTGTATTTTCTTCTGCGCAGTGCATGTAACAGCATAATTCTTGAAGTCTATTTAATTTAGACCAGCCATGTATTCAGTATTGTGGAAACACAGTGTTAATGAAAAAGGTTCTATAAATCAATGTACAACAAATTGATGTTCCCTTTTAGAAACGCCCACTGCATGTTGAGGGAGCATCTGGTGCAACGTGGATGTTTTTTGTCACTGATTTTAATAGCCACATGTGCAAAAGAGCTTACTGCAAATATGTCAAGATTTTTGCTGATGGAAGTTACAGATAGAAATGGAGAGACTGGAATCAGGGGACAGATTATGGCTATTTGGAGCCTGAAGAACATTACAGCATGCAGACCCTGTGTGCTTCTGCCCCCCTTCTCATTCCTTCCCTCACACACTCTTGGAGCTGCAGTGGGAGGAGGGTTTCCCTCTCAGGAAACATCCGTGATCCTTTTCCTTTGCAGACAGGGAATTTCTTGGAAGACAGAATGCTGTGTTCTCCCATGCTTTGAATGCTTGGCCTGGCCTGCTGCACTTTCTTCCTGGTAACATTTGACTAGTCCTGTAGTCCCTTTTAGATGGGGTGATGCTGAAAGAGACCTTGAAGCAATAGATCTCACTGAGAGGATGGAACTAGATGATCTTAAGGTCCTTTCCAACTCTGACTCTTCTATGATTCTATATTGCAGACCTTAAAATGACCATGCTACCTCAGATAAGCACCATGTTGTCAATCTGTTTCTTTTTAATGGTTGGCTATAAGAACTTGAAGAAGAAAAAGGAACTGAGGACCCAATATTGGCAGAGAAACTCATGATCTGGGGTGGTAAGGAGCAGCGTTTAGGTGCCTGTACGTTAACCTCTCCTACCCAAAACTGCAAAAAGCCACATTTTCAGACAACAGTGTGGTTCAATGTAAACTTTTGAGGGAAAGAAGCTCTGCTCCTTAAGGGGCAATGATGGTGCCAGAACAAAGCAGTGAAACATCAAGATGAGGTAGTTGTTATTTTCCCATCTTGGATATCTTGTTTCTGTTGATTACTTGACCCTGTCAGATTACTGGTGTCATGTCCCAAAATCCCAGCTCCTTTCTCTTTGTAGCTGTCACTCTCTTCCAAAGATAAGAAGCATTGTAGGGACCATGGATGACTTGTTGACAAAACAAGTGAGGTTCTCATTATGGAAGGGAGCATTCTCTATCATTTAGAATGCAATTTTAGTCTTCTAACTGCCCTCAAAAGTCACCATGTGTTCCTGGTGACTGCTGTATTGGAAGGCATGGCATTTGAACAATGAAGGTTGTGTGGTTAGCATTACATCACGGATGTTCCAGTTACTGATAATTCTGGTAGGATGCATTAGAGATTTGCTCTAGTTGGTCTAAACTTCCACTAAATGTTAGGTGCCGTAAAGTGGCTTCATCCTGGGAGAAGAGCAATGGGTAAGCTGCTGAAATGAAGCACCGATTCAATTGCAAGGAAAAAGAAAATGGTGCTGGAGCTTCTGTTGAGATGGTAGACATTTATTGGATAAAAGGAGACATGCTATATGGAGAGAGGGACAAAGAAATCGACACCAGTGGCTGTGAAAAGCATTGCACTGGCACCAAAGAAAGTTACAAAACTGGTGAACTAGCAGTTTTAATCCATGGACCAGAAGCTACAGTCTTCAGTCCAGCCTAGTTGATTCTATGTTCTGTGGTATGCAGTTGAGCTAGGAGTTCTTCGGGAAGTGTCAGGTGTAAATGAAAAGCTTTAAAGATAAGAAAGTCAGAGGGACAACAGGGTATGAAATTAGAGTGTTTTATGGTTACAGTGGTGGGAATCTGAGAGAGGGTAAATCTATTATGAAAAGACAGATAGAAGATTATGAGAGCAAGCAACCAATTTTGGTCCAATTTGAAGAATGGACATTGTCCATGGGGATATGATTGGGCTGAGCAGAGTGGAATAACAATACCAGGCTCTGAAAGAGCAATGACTCCGCTTTGGGATCCTCAAGTCTGCTTCGGGCCTAAAGAAAACCAGGCTGCTGGCACATGGGCTAGCAAGAGAGTATTTCATACCTTGATTTTCCAATTAGAACTCATATGCAATTACATTTCTCATTTCTGTGGTATTTTCAGACACTGCATCAGATTCCACACTGGACTCCGTCAGCGCTGGAGCCTAAAAGCAGAAACCTCCAAACAGTTCAGCTAGGAGCAAGGTAATATGTGACTAGCTGGGACGGGGATGCGCTGAGTTAGTTTCCCAGGTTACCACCATGTGGGCTGGGCAGAGGTGGCTCAGGCCAGCACTTCCCACAAGGATCTGCCCTGTGACTTGGGCTGGCTGCTCTGGATTGATGGCAGAATATAGCTGTGGTCACCATGTGTCACAGGGTGAGTGCTCACAGCCTGTCAGCTCTCCTCTTCTACCTGCCCCATCACATGCTCGCATCCCACATCTCAGCTCAAGGGCAAATCTGACACAGTTTTACACAGTACCAAATGCACAGGCAGTTGTTACGCCAGCAGTCACTGCACCAAAAAGTTACTCCTGAGCTTGCCTTGTTCAGTGTTTAACTGACACCTGAGGATTTCAGGAAAGCATGCAGTAATTGCAGTGTATTATCATCAGCTGCATTTCTGATATGTAGCTTATCATAGAACGCCTCTTAAACAATTTCTTGTGTTTTTTTTCCTGAAGTGTTGCTGCAAATGACATCATTTGTGTGTGAATTCAGTTGGATGTGGTAACACCTTGTAAAGTACTTTAACAAGACAGAAATGCTTAAGCAAAGTTCGGGTTTGGTTTCAAAGATCTTCCCTTTAGGAGGCTGCAGTAAATTCAACGCCCGGATTGACACCCTTTTCTCTGTGTAAATTTAGTTTTCCAGAGTTAACGTTTCTTCATGGTGTCATTTAATTTCTTTACAAGGAAAAACTACAACAGTGCTATATATCTATTCCCTAGCTTTTGGAAAGTGTATGGTTTTCCAGTTAAGCAACAGGGATGCTCTGGTCTGTCACCTATTTGGGTTTGTTAAATCCATTAGCGAGCAATAAGATCTCTGGTATTCAATCTTGCTCACTATTTATATCTTGGTTTCTCCCACTCACCCTTCGCTTTGATTTTTTTTCACTTTTGCCACTTTATTTACAACCATTAAATAGAAAAGAAGCACCTCCTTCTTCACAGCTCAGCAGATAGGTAATGAATTATCACACTGAGCCAGGCCAATTCAGCCTCTGCTGCCTGGGTAGTTCTTTTATTACTGAGTCTTCTCCATCACACCTCTGCAGCCCCTCTGAATGAAGTCTATCTGGTCAGACCAGGCTCTTCAAATGGATGTGACTGCTACAGGTTTCTTGTAATTCTCTGGTTTTAGCCAGTTAAGCACAACAGGTTTTCACAATATTCTTCTTTAACCTAATATACTCCTGCCCTCTCTAGCCCCATGGAATCCTTTAAGTGCTGGGCAGGGCATAGAGATTCTGCGAATCCCAAGTGATTCAGTGTCAGTGTGTTATCAAGCTCCAAACTGAGGTTTAGTTTTAAAAGATTAAATAATAATAATAAGAGAAGGCTAGAACTGAATAGATTCTGTGTGCACAGTTCAGAAGTACGTGTATGGAATGCAACAGTGACCTCCAAAGGTTCTGACTAATCCTTGACTGGGTTGCACAACACGAGGATGTCTCACTTGTAAGGGTTAGCCTCATGGGATCAGGGCATGTTTATCCTCACTAGGCAAGAAAGGGAAAGGACCTCACCCTGTTAGTCACCATGGTGGTTAGAGCATTTGCTGGTTGTGGCTGGGAAGAAGTGATGCACAAAGCCTGCTCCCTGTGAATGTGTCAACCACTGGACTGGTCATGTGGAATGGTGCCCTTTGCCGCGGTCTGTTGTTTAATGGGTAAACTCCTCTGTGGAACAGAGCAGAGCTCTAACAAAGCCTTCCTTGAGCAGTTGCAGATGACATCCACATTGATACTTAGAGAAAAAACTGAGAGAGAAATAGAAGTCTGAAAGAGGTCCCAGGGAATCATTTGGAATTTGCTGGGCAGGCTTTGGAATTTCTGGCGAGAAAAAAGAAGATGCTTGTGTGGATGTTTTGGTGACTTTAAAATCTTACAAAGAAGAGGCAGAAAAATCACAAGACAGGTGAAGCCCAAAGCCTGTCATTTGTTTCACGGCAATCTTGAGTCCTGGTGATGCCTGGCATTTGGATGGAGGTGTAGGAACTGGAGGAGTTTGGAAGTGTTCACAGAGAGTACACAGCATGCAGAGGGGGTGTGTGTGTGTGTGTGATAAAATTGCCACTAAACAAGAGGAGTTCCTCTGGGGAGCACTGAACACCAGCACTGCAGGTAAATTAATCTGGAAGCAATTTGCTAGCTGTTGGCTGGGGGTGTAGCTGAGGCAAGGACTGAATACAGAGGCAAGGGCTTCTATTCAGCCAAACAGTGTAGCTGCATAAGATGAGATGTAAGAGCCTCCTCTGAGCCTGAAGCAGATACAAAGCTTCTACACGAAGCAGAATGCAGCTTGAGAAATACCGCTCTGTGTTTAACTCAGTTATGTTTATCTGCAGGGCAGTTCTATACAACTGGAACACTTTTAGTTTAGATGTAGCCAATGCAATGATGGGATCAGCATCCTGGGATTGGCAAGGCTGTAGGCAACAAGTGAAATGAAAACAGAAGCTTTACAACTAAGGGTTTATAGAATCATAGAATGGTTTAGTTAGAAGGAACTTAAGCTCATCCAGTCCCAACCCGCTGCCATGGGCAGGGACACCTTCCACTAGAGCAGGTTGCTCCAAGCCCCTGTGTCCAACCTGGCCTTGAACACTGCCAGGGATGGGGCAGCCACAGCTTCTCTGGGCACCCTGTGCCAGCGCCTCAGCACCCTCACAGGGAAGAGCTTCTGCCTAAGAGCTCATCTCAGTCTCCCCTCTGGCAGGTTAAAGCCATTCCCCTTGTCCTGTCCCTACAGGCCCTTGTCCAAAGCCCCTCTCCAGGTTTCCTGGAGCCCCTTTAGGCACTGGAGCTGCTCTAAGGTCTCCCCTTGAGGAGCCTTCTCTTCTCCAGGCTGCCCCAGCCCAGCTCTCTCAGCCTGGCTCCAGAGCAGAGCTGCTCCAGCCCTCGCAGCATCTCTGTGGCCTCCTCTGGACTCACTCCAACAGCTCCATGTCCTTCTTGTGCTGTTGCCCCAGAGCTGGGTCAGGACTGCAGGGGGGTCTCCCCAGAGCACAGCAGAGGGCAGGATCCCCTCCCTTGACCTGCTGGCCATGCTCTTGTTGATGCAGCCCCAGATACAGTGGGTATATGGATTGAAAAGTTGATGAAGATAAAATTTGCAGTTGTATTTGAGGAAAAAAGTGTCTTTTACTTGGTCCAAACAATGTCAACCACATCAAGAGGTCATGCTCTTTGGAATGACAGGGGACTTAACCTACTACATCCTTTGAACTCATCCTTCAAGTCACTGGGATGCTCCCAGCAGGGTATGAAGTGATTTGAGGGATGGGTGTCATGGTTTATGCCATAAGCTGAACCCATGACAATGGGTTTGTCTCTAGAAGATTTCCTTTGCTATGGAGGTGGGGTTCATAAAAACAATGGTGTGTTGCTCAGAGCTTGTCAAACAAGCAGCAGAACTGTGGTGTCACGGTGACAAAATTGGGCTTCCACTGGCCATGGAAATGGAGTAATTTGGCAAGGGCGATCCAAGATGTCAACCTGGAGCAGAGCAGCTCCCCTTCCTCTCTCCCTCCCACAGTGCAGGGTGTGCAGCATGTGCTGGGCTCAGCTTCCATGTGGAACAACCGCAGTCTTCCAGACGGTTCCTTTCCAGGTTACAGTAAGTTCAGTTAGAGCTAAGGTGACTGTTTCACCCCGAGCTGCTGATGAACTGGTAACTGCTATCTTGGTGATCTGTTTGTGATTATCCTACTGAGATTTTAGTTTTGGTTTGGTTTTGCCTGTTGATGTTTGCTCTCTCGTGGGCAGGGCATTATGCTGCATGCTCTGTGTACAACATTATGGTTACTCTTCAAATGTGTAAGTAAAGACAAGTTCTTTCTCTCAAGTCTCTAGCTATTAGGACTCATTTTTAATGCTACAAGCATTTACTACACATCCCTTGGTTTTTGAAGTCCCCATTTCTGTTCTCAAACCTCAACCTCTATTTAAAAGTAATATTAGAGTTGATTAACTGTAAAAAACCCCAACGTGTTTTTGCTGACTAAAGCAATGTCCCTGAACATCGCAGATAGACTATTTCCAGTGATGGATTCAAGCACCTTCAGGGGCTTGCTTGGTTCTTCTACTTACTATTATCAATGTTGTAGTTTTGTTATCAAGATTGGCAGTTTCTTCTCCCAGAAAAACTTCATTACAAGGCTGACCTGCCTAACACCTCCCTCTTAGTAACAGAAACAAATAAGAGTTGATTGTTCAGCTGCTGTCATTTAAAAAGACTAAATCAACCTGCCACAACAGAATAATTCCCTCTGGTAACTTTATCCATTTGCCCTTGGTGGTGACACTGTGGATACCACCCTGGTTGAACCTTATATTAGTTCCTAGCGGAGCACTTTGAAACCTATAGCTCTGCACAATGTTGTAATTGAAAAACATTGACTAGCCATACCTGGCTCAGGAAGCTGAAAAGAATGCAAAGCTTCAGTTTGAATTACTTTGCACAATTCAATTCTATTTTGCTGTGCTTTCCAAACAGGTTTAACCTGCTGTTCTACATATATCTATGGCACAATTTGGCAGCACTGGCTATGTCCAGCAGCACTGGTTTTTAAAAGGCTGTGTCAGTATTTTTCCTTTATGTTCTGACCACATTTTTCCCCAACCAAATGCCCCATTCCAGGTGTTTGCTATTCCAGCAGGAATGGTGGCCGCTCCTCCAGAGCCCTGAGAAGTGTTCAGTAACCTGTGAGAGGAGTTAAGGGCCTGACATCAAGCTTATCCATTAAAGCAGTCTCTATTGTGTCTTGGCGTCTCTAAATTCTCTTTGGATTGGGGGAGCTTTAAAAGCTGCTGTGAAATCTGTGTTTTTACACCTTTACTTTATAATACCCACTCAGGTTGGCTTCTGGCTATTTGACATACAGTTCTTCTAGGTGTTTCTGCATATGAAGCCCTGTATACTGCCTATCTGTGAAAAGCACCTCTTCTGAAATCCGAGAAAGAATGACTCTGAACAGGCAGTATCAGTATAGCACTTCAGCTTTAACTTAAAATAGGCTTTTGTTTTTGAAGACTTGACATTGTTTAAATGGCACAATGTCCCATTTTGCTCTCAGTACATTCCTCACCTCAATCCTACATATAATATGACCGTGCTCGAGACAACTTTTCTTTAAGTTTGTCTGAACTAATTGTTAATAGTATTCCTATCTATAAATACCACAGGCACTAAATCACTGTCCTTCTTTTTGAAGCAAATTATCTTAGTGCTGATAGAGATGGTAATGGAAGTTAGTTAAGATGAAATTCAGAACACATATATGTTTCAAAGCTTTTCTTCCAACTAACTAGAGCATTCTTTCAGTCGGTGGGGTTTTGCATCTGGTTGTTTTAAGGTTTCTGGGGTTTGTTTTATAATGATATGGATGAAGAAAGAGTCATACTGGGATTTAAAGCAGGCAACACCAATAGGATCAAATTGTTAAAAAGCTTAGGAAAACACACTTGCAATGTTTTCAAGGTCTATATAGATGTATATGGGCAAAAGGCATGAATATAAATGCAATCACACATTTCGTGTATGCCAAAATGTACGCTAGTAAATATTACAGTGCCTTTGGGAGGCTTGTTGGAAACAGAATCCCAGATGAGGGAAGTGTATGGGAATAAGTATATTGTCAGACTATCAAGATGTGAACTGCACAATGGAACAGAATGAGAGAAGCAACTTTCTTTTAGAAAGTAAATATAAAATAAAGCATAGCTTCTCTGTGGTGGGAAAAACAAAGACAAATGGAGACCAAGGAAAAAGAAGATACAGAGAAATTAATAAATGGAGGTGCACTGAAGTAAAAACAATTGATGATTAAGAAGAAGCTGAGATTGAAACTGCTTTTAGATGTCACTTTGTGGCATATGCATGACATTCTTTGTTCTAGGGCAAGAAGGCTTCAGAAAGCCTGCAGGAGATCCAAGGTTTGTTCAGAGTTTCTGGATGCTGGAGTCTATTTTGCATGTGTGTTCATGTACAGGTAGTTATAGATTCCTAAGGCATCCTAAATTGCAGCTTATTTGAATGCCAATGATACTGTCTTTTGGCAGTATAATTTTGTCAAGAATAAAAGAGTCTTTTATCCAGACTAATTTCTGATTCCCTATCAAGATATTGGTTATAGGAAATCATACTGGTTTTAGGAGAGGAATTTCTTAAAATTAAGGTAGCCAATAATAATTTGCCCTCTCTAGACTATTTTGATTAGTCCTGCAAACAGTTTGGAACTGGGTACTCAAATCTGGGCTAAACAGTGGTTGGGTCCGGACTGCTTTTGGTGGAGGTAGGTATACAGTCTGCTGAAGGTTACTTTACTATAGCTGAAAAAAGAAGCATTGAATTTGGAATCGATAATAAGATATAGAATGAAAGAGTTAACCTCCACAGTTTCACTGCCACTCTTCTGCTGCAGGGACGTTATTAACAAAGGCTTGATTGTTGTTTGGACTACAAGTAATAAGTACAAAAGAACTTTATGAAGGTCCCAGACACAGACTGGCATTTAGACTGACTGTCCTTTTCCAAAGCAGCTTTTCTATTAAATGAGTCCATTATTAAAACATGGTAGCTTTCATTAAATCTCTGTAATCTCCCATCAGCAAAATGGCATTAGCCTGCTAGGCAGGAAAATATGGTAAGTCCAAACAGTATCCCTGTTATTAGTGCTTGGTTGTCTGTTGGGGTGTTTGATCAAAGGCATGGAGATTTTGATGCTTTGCAGTAAGGCTGCACCAACGTACTAAGGAGCTTGTGTGCGCTGGGGGTTTATAACAATTGCAACTCTTTCTAAATATTTGACCTAAAATCCTAAAGTCTGCACAAAATACTGCTCTTGTATTGGTCTATCTCCTCCTCATGCAGTGCAGTTGCATCTCTATAGAAGTCCTTGAACTGACATAACTTGTTGCCAAATGAGCAGACAGGTAAGTGTTTACCAAGTATAGATGTGTCTCCCCCTAGATGTTGTAGTGCTGGAACTGTGGGCAAATACACAAATAAAATTTGTTATTTTTCATTTACCTTTTGGTTAGATTCTGCTAAAAAACTTGATTTAAAATCGCATCTTTAGATGCTGGTTCAGATGTGAGATCAGAAGCATCTCTAAAGGATTTCACCCATCTCTCTGAATCATAGGATCATAGAATAGTCAGGGTTGGAAAGGACCTTAAGATCATCCAGTTCCAACCCCCCGTGCCATGGGCATAAAAGCACTACCGATACAGAACTGGTAAATAACAGTCACTGATGTGGTTGTTTATTGGGTGGATTTGTTTGCATGTTTCTGTCCAGCATGGCTCTAAAATTTGCATTCAATTCTTGTCTACTCACCACTTCTGATCAATTGACATAGTTACAGCAGATTGAGATGGGGAGTGCTGCAGAGGTCTGCTTGCATTGTGTCTGAGTACACGCTGCCATGGAGAAGCACTCAGGTTGTCTGTGTTATCAGATGGGCTAATTCTTTCTTCTGGAGAAAGGCAATAAAAGAAAAGATCATGGAGCTGTTTGTGCTGGAAGTCCACTTGTCACTTGTCCATCATCACTGCCCTTCCTGCTTCCACTGTGTCATTGACAGCTGCTTCAGGGGAATGAGCATGAAGTCCCATATGACAAGTATGAAAACGATGGTAGTCCTGGACTTCTGGTTGTATAGGAATGCAATTATCTTAAATATGGGCTGTTACTACCGCCACAGAAAAGAGGGGGTGTGTGGAGGGATGCAATTACCCAGCGAGCATGTGGCATGCTTTTCATTGATTAGACTGTCCTGTTTGATTAAATTCCTCAGTGTTTTTAATTTTCTAGCCCTAATTGCTGCCTTACTCCTTTCTTGGGTCTCTTTGTTCAAGCTCATCTGCTTTCAGGTCCGGATTTGTTTTTTCAATGCGTTCAGATTCTCCCCAAATGTATCCTGTCATTATGTGTTTTGTCTGTCTCTGCAGATAGTTATTTGACAGAAAGTTTCCATCGACTCCAGAGAATGGGTCCCATAAATATCCTCTGTGGTTCTCAGACGGAGTATTTGCAAAATGGAATCGATTAAGAGGTCAAAACCCATTACTGCTGCAATGTCTGAACTGCTCCATCAAAGTGGTAATGTGACAAGTGAGTGCAAATCTTTTCAAGGGACTAGTCTGGGTTTTTAAAAGCATTTGCATCTTTCAGAGCAGCCTTCTGATGTTCACCAAGGAGAGGCACATCTTCAAATTATAGATACTAACCAGTGTCTCCTCTTACGCTAGTGTCAATCAGTGGGAACTCTGAAGGTAATGAGGTTCCCCTAGTCTGAGTTACAGTAGGATTGCCATTCATAGTGTTTAATCTCTTTTCCAGATTATGGCTCTAAGTTCTTCAAAATAGCTCTTTTGAAACCAATAGGTTTATTAATATAAATAGCTAAGGCAAAATGTCTTACAGAAAGTGAGTAACCAGAGCATACCTGGGTCTTTCAACATCAGAATGACTGATGGAGAGCCAGTGAGTAGAAGTAATTCCAGACATTTTTCACATGTGGTGCATGGCACAGGGGAAGAAGTATCTATGTGTCCTCTCCTGATCAGAAAGTCATAGAAGGCCAACAAAGTCTCAAAGGTGATGATACTAATTTATAAGGATGCCATGGCCAAGGCTTGGCCAGTGGTTCATTCTCAGCTTATCTTCACAGCATGTTGTTACATGCAGAGTGAGGGGAAAGACAGTAACAGAGAGCAGCTCCCAAGCACTCAGGTAGCGTGACTAGTAAGGGGTGATGTGCTAGATGAGCTGTTGTGGTGGGCAGATGGAAACCCAGAGCCTGGGTTGTATGATGATGAGGAATGTCTTATGGAACCACACAAGTGACGTTGTTTCTTGAAGAGTGAGAAGTATTCAGTGTGTAACATCATTCTCCAGAAACTTTTAGGGATTGTTATTGCAGTTTATCTAAATTATTTGGATGACAAAAAGCATTTCTACATAAAAATGACTTTGCGTATTCTTAAAGCAATGTATAGAGATGGTAGAAATACTGCAGTTCAGTAGAACAGGAAAAGAAAATGGTGAATGACAGAACAGTCCCAGTTCTGTATTTTGCAGTGTCTGATGAAAGGACAGATGCAGTACAATCTATTATAGATGGCAAATGTCAAAGATAGAACTTGCTACTACATAATCCTCTCCAGCACTTCTAGTTTCTCATTAGAATGAATTTATTATTCTTTCGCAGACTATTATTTCATACCAACATTTGTGATTTCTCATAGAACAATATTGCTGTATAAAAAAGCTCCTTTGGATGAGTGTGGGCTGTAAAAGTAGCACATTGCCAAGTGAAGAAATGTATCTTTTCAAAATGAAGTCCTCTAACAGGAGCAAACAAACACACAGTGCTAAGGAGCAGCTGCTGGGGAAGGTCACCACTGAATTGGGAGACAAGCATTTTTCTTGTGTGGCAGTGTTTTCCTGGCTAGCAAGAGGAGCTGTGCACAAAAGCTTCCATTGGTCTCTTTGGTCTGCTCTTACACTGCTGTGAGCTGTACCAGGTCTGCTGTTTAGATGGTGGCCTCTCCACTTGTGCTAACTCCTAGCTTTCTGCTTGGCTGCTCTTGCAAAACGCTCAGGGTCTGCCCAGTACGGGCAGTGTGCCTGCATGTATCTTAAGGTGCAGGTCCTTACCTTTAACTCTATATACTTCCAAGGGGGCATACATGTATCCTGTCCTTGCTGACAGCCTGGAAGCTGCAGTAAGTGCTGAATCCTTTGCACAGTGAATACCACATTCTCAAAGCATTAAGACTCAGAAATGGGGCTTTGTGCCTTTCCAGGATGTGGACGACAGCTGAGGCTATTTGGAACTTGTAGATATGGTACTTAGGGGCATGGTTAGTGGTGGACATGGACTTAGATATGGTTTAGGGGTGAACTTGGTAGTGTTGGGTTTACAGTCAGACTTGATGATCTTAATGGTCTTTTTCAACCCAAATGATTCTAGGATTCTGTGATTCTAAGGCAATGTGATTGATAACAAGGAAATTCAGAGATGACAGTACATGCTGGGCAGTTATCAGTCTGCCTTTTTAGGGCTGATGATTGCTGCTGCAAAAACGTTTGTTGGAGTTAAAAAAGTACCAAGTAAGTGGTGGCTTCTTCATTTGTTGTCCTTCTCAAGTTGACATTGGAGTCATATGTAATACCTGTTTGTAAATCAGAATGTGTTGGTTTCAATACTGGAGCAATTGGGTTAATTCTATGCCCTGTGGTATACTTGTGTTAAAGAGAGTGGAAGTCAAACTGAATGACTTCTTGATGTTTTCTGGCTATTCATGGGTAGGTATGAGATTGTGCTTGCGTCTGGCTCCAAAGAGTTAACTTCAGTAGGCATTTCAGCTGGATTCGCTCTGTTAGCTCTATCTAGACTGGGTGACAGAGAAATTCCTTGGAGCTAAGCAGTGAGTGTAATGTGAAGAAAAGTCAACACAATGCTATGAGAAATCAGGGATGTCTTTTTCCAGTGTTTAATTTGGTATGTTGTAGAGTTTTCTTCCTGAGATAGTGCAAGTGGTATGGTAGCATATGTGACAGTGGGCTTTGGGATTTGGAAAGGAGTAAGTGAAGAAGGCTGAGAAATCCTCTGGGAAGTGAAGAAGAAGAGGCTAATACTTAGCATGTATTGAAAGCTTCTATCCGATTTGTAGGCCACAGGCTAGAAGCTCATTTGGGCTATGTTTTACTGAATCGCATGAACTGAAAGGTCCTTATTTCTTATAAGACTTGAAGCTTTCCTTTTTCCAAAGTCTTCTAAATGAGTGTTTGGTAGCTAACCGGCAACTTCTGTAAGTGGTACAAGTATTATTGCATTCACAAGATTTCCTTTTCCCATGGCATTGTTTCATTTTCCCTGGGTCTGGTTAAGCCGGTGAATTACTTCGTGTATAAGTATACATTTTGCTTTAAAAGAAGGCCTTTGGTTGTGCCCAGTTCTGCCAAATTTGGTAACCGTGTATGCTACCTGATGTCGAAACAATCTACCTGGCTTTTTATAGCTACAGCTAAGGCTGGTTTTTATGGGCAGTTTAGTCCAAAGAAATACTCCCGACTAAGTGGATCAAGGTAAAACCACAATCTGTAGTTGCTTCTTTCAACAAATACCAGACTGGAACAGTCATTTGCCCACTCATGGGTTTTCTGTCTCCTTTATCCAGCACTGAATGAAAAAGTCTAGAAGAAGCTTACACGTGCTTTTGGACCTTGGTCAAATCTGACCATGTTCTGATAAGAAAGATTTGAAGCAGCGGGTGTGTACATAAAGTATACGTTTTCAAGTAAAGCTGTGGGGACAGCGCAGAGATTTCTGCTTTCCGATGTAGGCATGGTAAAGGTGAAAATCCCAGTCTCTTCTTTTGAGCTAAGGAATTTAAATGGTATCACATGTGAAATCTTTGTAAAACCAGGAATTGTTCCCACTCCTCCAGTCTCCAGCTACCCTGAAAATGCTTCTTTTGTCTTTACTCATTGCGTAAGTGATTCCAGGGGGGTTGCCCACTGTAAGGAAGAAGTGAACTGTAAGCATCAGTGAACACTGATCCTGAATGTAGTTGTCTCAGTACCTTAATTTTCATTGTAGGACTAGAAAGCTCTACCTCTTTGTGTTCTGGAAGGGGAAACCCCCCACTTTTCAGTGTGCCTCCTGACTTTTAATAATACCACAGACTTCTTTGCCTTGCAGTGAACCAGTTCCACAAGGAGATTGCCACATCAGATTACGTGAGTTTGCTTCATTTCCAGGCAGTGCTATTTAGTACATCTGCTATGTAATGGATGCAAAAAGCCAAAATGATTTTCAGTTGCCTTAGTCTTTATTGGATCTGACCTCTGGTCTAGGAGGTGAAGGGAGAGTGGAAAATGAAAGCTGATTTGGTATTAGCCCACTATTCATATTAGAAAAAGTAAATGCTTTTGCGGTTTTCCTAACAGAGGTGTCTTTATTCATTTGACATGCCTTTAATAACTAATTCTAGTTGTCTGGTTGCCAAGATAGATTTCCTACAGGCAGACTTAAAAGTGATTTTGTCCTCTTTGAATGCATGGCTTCAAATGATCCCAGAACAGCAAACATTCAACTTCCCCCTAGACCTTGAGATTTTCTGAAGTGCTGTAATAACATAAAAGGATAAGGCTATTAGAAAAGAAACAAATAAATGAATTAAACATGTTCCATGATATGAGCAGGTCAATAAAACTCCTTGGTTTTCTGTACTAGCTCATATCTGTAATGTTATAGTGTTAGACATATGCTGTGGATGCCCATTTTATGGTTTCTTGGTATCGCGGTTCGTAGATGCCTGAGGATGAGAATGTTTTGTAGGTTTCATCTGAAAGCGAGGAGCCATCAGACCCCGAAACCTTTCCTTTCACAAATGGCTTTGTAAGTGTTTCTTTCTCACATTGTCACAGAGCTTTAAATATGTATGTAGCATGTCTGTGAGCATACGTGAAGCTGGCATATGAGCTGTGAAGTAGGATGCTTTCCTTGTTGTTTACCTATGCTGTGCATGTAAAGCCGACAGGAGTAATTGTGAAGCTTGGTTTAATATAAAACCGAATTGAACTTGGGTCTGCTCCTTGCTTAGAGAAAGAGTATTTTCATGTCCAGGCATGGACTAACACTGTCATGTGGTATATTTTCTGTGAGGCTGTCCCTGTGCATTTTGGGTTAAGTTTGGTTAAAATATGGAAACTGGCTCTGTGGTATAGTGATAACCAAAATCCACCTGCTGTTTGGCTTACTGAACTCTAATAAGATATTTATTATGGGTAATTGTTACAAAGCTTTTTGCCTCAGCTGAGTTTGAAATGAGCTTGCTTTGATAATAGAAGCTACCTTCCAGCTGAGAAGGACTCAGATTTGGTTTTTCAGCTGGGGATTTTGGTGTTGCCACAGACAGGTTATGTTTAGTGATCAGGTCGCCTTATTCACTGCAAGAAGTCTCATCTCTATCCCGCATTGCACTGAGCAGACAGATCAGTCCTGATCTGTCCCTGAAGCTGAGTCATTTGTCACCTTCTGAGGGGTGATTTTGTAGGATGCCACGTTGTCTTCCTCCCAGGACATGCCCACCAAACCTTTCTCCATGATTCCTTTGGCAAACTCATTAAGCACTGTTGATGAGAACAGTATGTTTTGACATAAGAATATGTTTTGAGATCCCAGCAGTAGTTTGTCCTATGCCCATGCATTTCCATTGCACTGTAGAAAAGACCTCATGGATAAGCCTTGGGCCCATCCCTTTTAGCTTTTTTAAAGAGTTACATAAAATCACAGAGTCCCAGACAGGTTTGGGTTGGAAGGGACCTTAAAGCTCATCCAGTTCCAATCCCCTGCCATGGGCAGGGACACCTTCCACTAGGCCATGTTGCCCCAGGCTCTGTCCAACCTGGTAGAGTGGTTTAATTTCTAAATGAAGCTACAAGGTTTGTCTGCGTGATCTGTCTTTGGTAAAACCATGTTGCTTATGACCACATTTTCTGTACAACTCCACATCATTGTTTTGTAATATGATAAATGGTTGCACTTGAAACAGCCTGCAGCTTATAGCGTTACCCTGCCAACAGTCAAAAATAGGAAAGCTTGCTTGTACAGTCCAAACCTTCCCTAGGAATTGCAACTTGAAAAGCAGAGGAGTTGTTTTGAAATGCAATTAACTATTTTGGAAGGTTTCTAATAAATATGAGCTTATTTTTACAGGACACTGATTCTCACGCCATGCAAGTTATAGCCATTTAATTATATTTTATATGGCATCAAGCTGTCTGCCAAAATGTGCTGTTGGAATGTTTTCCGTTGTTATGGTTCTATCAACATTACATCATTTGCTCAGTGCATCATGTGTGACACACATGTCTGTGCTTAACCTTTAGAGTTAGGATATCTGAGCCTTATTTAATCAAATGTTATACCACTAAATGGGTGTTATCTTTAAAGCTTCTTTGCTGAGGAAACAGGTCTGAGTTTCCATATGTCCACCCACTAGAGGTTGCTATCAAATTTAATAGAACCATAATTACTGACAAATTGGCACATACTAGAGGCCAAAATTTAAACTTGGTTGTCTTTGTTCTGTTGCCTTAACTCTTGCTTCTCATGCAAGCATCCAGAAACTGTGGACTGGAAGATGCATGACCAGTGGCTTCTTTGCAGGAGATAGAATGGGAACATGCTGAAGTTGTTCAAATGCAAAGGTTACCTGTGGATGCCCCCAGCATACTCTGCCTCTTCACTGCTATTGATTTAGAGACAGACACCCCCTACAAACAGCCCTTTCAGTGCTGTTGTGTGCAATGTCTTTGAGTTGGATTTAATATCTCTCAGAAAACAAGATTTGCTCAGTTATTGGACAACCACAGTGTAGCTAACAGTAACCTGTCCCACAAAGGCAGGGGTCCCCCTGGGATCCCTTGATTAAGCTGATGAGTGTTTCTCCATTCTGAGCCTTAGGTGACAAGTTCATCCTTAGGTGATAGGCCTCCTTCAGATACTAGAAGGCTGCACTGAGGGATAAATACAGATTTTAAACAACATCATAAAGAGTACCTTTTGCTCAGTGGTGTATTTTGATTCCTCAATTAATTAAATGTTAATTGGGAAAGACTGTTACCTATGAGCCTGTGTGAAGCTGGAGGAATTATTGGAAGGTGGGTTGGGGGTGGTTGGCTGGTTTATTGCCTGATTAATCAAAACATTTCAGTGCCATTAATTATGCTCCATGGCTAAGCCTGTTTGGGTTAAGACTTAAAAATTATCTGATTTGCAGCTCTTTTCTATTTCATTTTGCAGGTAGTGTAAGTGATTCTGTGTCATGAGAAAATGTATACAACACTGATAAATCCATAAAGTATTTGACCTTTAATCAATCCTAATATTTTCAATCCACAGAGCCTTCTTAAATGCCTGCAACCTTGGCCCTTCCACTCCCATTC
Source organism: Amazona ochrocephala (assembly GCA_039720435.1). Taxonomy (NCBI): domain Eukaryota; kingdom Metazoa; phylum Chordata; class Aves; order Psittaciformes; family Psittacidae; genus Amazona; species Amazona ochrocephala. The sequence goes on from CM077878.1 coordinate 126,163,797, forward strand.
ATCACAATTACTGTTGAAGCTGTCTGATGCAATGCCCAAAGTATTGCATGTTGACATCCAATATTTTATCGTTAATAAAATAAAATTAAAAAAAAGAAAAAAAAAAAGTAAGAAACATTCCAGGTATTTTTTGCTGTTCTGATATTTTCCAGTGCAGTGCCCAGGAGAGGAAAAAGGACAGGTTTGATTTATGTTAGTGCTAGCAGATACTGCTAATTGATGTTTACCGTTACATAATGTAGATGGAGTTGATTCTCTAAACAGCTTGATTCTTGATGCTGTGCTAATTTTCAGTGCTTGTTTACCTTTTTGTCCTGAGGATAGTGTTTGTAAAATAGTCAGGTAGGAGGTAGGAATTGTGTCTCAAGAGGAGTTTAAGGACAGCAGTACAGTAGTACATTAGCTAACGCTACTCCAACAGTAGTGTACATGAATTAAGGGGGCTTTGGAGCAAACCATGCTGACTGTATTTGTGCTAGTAGGATTGTTGCAAAGGAAAAATCTAATGTTTTCTCCCTTCCCCCAAGGCTTTAATTATTATCTTGATCAAAGAACACTGTAGTGATGGATGGAAATACCAACAAAGTTTAGCCATGGAGGAGCTGGTTTCCGTAGACAGCTGAATGATTCAGTGCAGAGAACACTAGACTCCCAGTGAAGGAACTTGCTGTTCTGCTGTGCACCCATGCAGTTGCTTTACCTTTGTGGGGCCTTTTACTCTTTGTGTGCCTTGTTAGTGAAAATGTCAAGGGTTTTTTTCTCTTGGTCAGTCTCCTTCCCCGCACATTCCTGTGCCAAGTACAAAGAATAACACATTTGGATTGAGATAAGCATGATAAAAATAAATGTTACTGATTTTTTCTCTTGTGCAGCATTGGCTTTCACATCACCGATGATTCATAATCCCCATGAGGCAATAGGTGCTGCCTGGGATTTTTGCTGAAAGAGAACTTCCATTTTCTTTGCATTCTGAATGAAATATGAGTCCTTGGACCTCTCTTATGTAACAGCACCATTTGAACATGTTGTCACACTGCTGTTTGTGCGTTTACTATGCTCCCCAGACCTCTTGTACCCAATACCAAATACTCTTTTGTTAGAATCATAGAATCATTTAGGCTGGAAAAGACTTTTAAGATCATTGAGTCCAGCCGTTACCCCAGCACTGCCAAGTCCACCACTAAACCACGTCCCTGAGTGCCAAGTCTACACATCTTATAAGCACCTCCAGGGATGGTGACTCAGACACTTCCCCTGGGCAGCCTGTTCCAATGCTTGACAGCCCTTTAGGTGAAGAAATTTTTCCTGATATCCAGTCCAAGAGTATTCTTTACGTATATCTCTTTTGTACACATTTATATATGTGCTTTATTATACATATTTCTTTCAGAATAAGGAGGTGTCCTTCAGCAGCAGAAGGTCAGAAAAGCAAAGAGCATCATTAGCATTTTTATACGTTTACGTTCTGTCTTAGCTGGAAGGGGTTTATGTTCTCTTTCTCTGTCTCATAGATTTTTCTTAGCATGATTTTCATAGGTCTTAACGATTTAGTGGCAGGAATTAAACTTTTAATGGAACTCATGAAAAGATGACATGGGAACGTGATCTAAGACCCCACTCTCCCCCAGTGGTATATCTGTGTTGCTTTTCCAGCTATTTTGCCAAGCCAAACAAAATGGTTATAACTGAGCACTGAAGTGTAAGAATTAGCATGATCTGTCTCTGCAATGCTGGATGGAAGAATGACCATGATTTCATTTTTACTGCAGTTTCCCTATAAGCTCTTTCTGCCTCCGCAGTCTTGTGCGGGTGGAAGTTTCACAGGAATGCCATGGAAAGATTTACGGGCCTTCTGGCCAAGTTGATCACGAGCCTCTCTGACATCCTGCCTCCGCTGACAAGGCTGATATTAATGATAAGATAAAAATCTCAGCCTGCTCTGGAGAGTTCAGGGATCACACCATTTGAGTGTGGGAAATAGGGACTGTGGCATTACTGTACACAGGGTACTCATGGGCTGAAGGGCCAGGCCCTCAGTTCTACTTAACAGAGGTTCTGAGGGAGTGCTGTAGGTGTAGGAGCAGAAAAAATTGGTTTATTCTGCTGTTTTAGTGGAACTGGAGAATGATAGAGGAGCTGAGAGCCTATTCCTGAACAATAAAATCTGTGGCAGCAGTTCCATTCTTCTGAGTACTGAATATCCTTAATTCCCAGAATCAAATGGCTGATCATCAGAACTCGTGTTTTCTGCCATTCATTCAGAGGACCCAAAGAGCACCCATTCCTTTTACTTCGTCTATGTACAAATGAATGTACATTTATTTGTACATAAATATTGTCCAGATTCTGCACATTTTTATAAGGCTCAATCAGATAATGAATCAGATAATACTAATCAGATAGTACTCGCAGCTTTGTTTCAGCCTGGCATAAAATGGAATGGCAAAGGTTTTTGCCTGTGTCTATGCTGATAAGGTTTTCCGTGATGGAAGCTCTGCAATAAGACCATCTTAATAGCAGTTCCAGGTACAAGATTAAAGACAGCTGAATTTAGGTTGGAAATCTTTTTACAGTGTAACAGTTAGGTCTTCCCCATGCAGTGATGTAGGATACTAGAAGTCGTCTCAGATATTTACCAGTATGCATCTAAATTGTTTTCCATACAGGGACTAATTGCATGGCTGGTCTATGACTCCACTTGTGTTTCCATATACTCTTCCTCATTGGCCTCTGGAGGAAACACCTAAAAGAAGCTCTTGTGATACCACCATACTGCTGAAGAGGCTTTGACTTTTGGATCAGAATGGATGTATATTTGAGTACTGTGACCTCTTCCTTCCCTCTCTTTGACTCTGCAGATATAGGTTTCCTCTAAGAAATCTGTTGTTCTTGGCTGCTGTAGCTCATGTTATTAGTCCCATATTTTAGGGAAAAAGCATTGCTCATTTGTGAATGAGGAATACTATTCCATAGCTCTTGGTTGTCCAGAAGTCAGTCTGCTGTTGAAATTGCTTTTTGCTGCTTTGTGTCAGAGATGCAATGCTGGTGAGACTGGTGTCTTGTCATACATAGCCCTGTATTCATTAGTTTCATTGCACATGGAACATGTACCTGCCACTGAAGTGCTCATTTATTACTGCATGATACTGTGCCAGTTGTCTAGGAATGGGTCTGTGAAAACTGTTTATGTGGGAAGTAAATGGACTGGACTTCATGGGCAGGGAATAAGCAGGGTGAGAACAGAAAGGCTCCCACTGTCTGATGCAGCCCTCTATATAGGTGGCTATTATGGGAGCATCTGCATGTGGCAGCCCCTTCTCCTGAAGCTTGGCTTCTTTTAAATCCTCACCCCATTGCACAGACAAACTGTTCATGCTGAGGTGGGACGCCCTTTTTGAGGGCATGCTAGTGGACATAAGTTTGCTCATCAGGCAAGAGTTTGGGATGTTAATAGTAGTGTTGCCTGAGTAAATGGAGTAAGAGTCATTGCTCATACTCAGCTCTCTTCTCCCCTGCATGTGTTTCCTTAGTGCTTGGAGCCAGAGTCCTTTCTCTTCCCACTCTCTGCCTCCTGTTTTCTTTCATAGCCAACACTCATTTGAAAAAGCTAGCTATATACAGACACTGAAACTGTTTATCTTGGTAGAGTGAGCATTATCTATGCTGTTCAGCCTTTTGCCTTAAGGCTTTCGTGTCTCCTTTTTCTGAACTTAACTCATTTCGTTGAGTCTTGTTGCTGAACAGCCTGACTTTTTATCCAGATGCTGAATTCATAGCAGGCGACCTTCCCCTGCAACCTCTCTCTCTGAGATTTTTATGAGTTCTTGTTCTTTTTGCTTTTTCTTTCCTTTTTTAAAGTTCTCCTTTTGGGGAAGTCCTGAACCTGCTTTTGGAAGTCTGTGGCCTAGGACAGGTTACACCTAACTGCTCAGCAAAGATATTCTTATGCCAAAGCAGTTCCAGAGCCGAGAAGAAAGACCTGGTAGTTCTAACTGCACTCCGTCCTTTCAGCTGCTGAGCTGAATGACCTCCCAAGGGTAGGACCAAAGGCCACGCATGTCGCTTTTGCAGTGCCTAAAGTTTGCCACTAGAATTGGAACATTTTAGTATTCAAGAGGGTTTACGTGGATCTAGTTAAATCCAATTCTTTCTGTGTGCTCTGATTTGGGAGTTTAGGGTGGGCCCTTTCCGCTGTTTCATGCAAAGGGAAAGGAGAGGTAAGAAGGTATAATTCACCCGGCAAGGCAGAAAATGTTCTCTTTGAAGATATTTAGGAGTTGTGGTATATGAAGGTCTCCTCCCGAAAATTCCTATAAATCTGCTTAGCAATGTTCCTTGAAAAATCTGGGAATGCTGAAGTAAAAATCCAGGCAAGTTTTTAGTCTGGAGAGCTGCAGGATTTGTCCTGTGAGCTTGGCACGGTCCTGTGGACCTACATCCCCTCAGCAGGAAAAGAGTTGTGCGGGTAGTGCTGCATCACATAGGAAAGTCAGTGAAACTCAAATAAGAAGACACAGCTCTTTGCCAGGAATTGGTAATAAAATGAAACTTGCCTCCAAGTTTCTATGAGTGAAATGATACAGTTCCTTTCCAATAGATGAGTCCACAGAGGCATTGCGGTTGTTCATGTCTACACATATTTATATATGGCAGCTTTATCATCGAAATATCAACGGCTCAGAAACAAAAATCAAAGCAAATGCATCTCCCTTCATTTGAATTCTGTAAACTGCTCACAGCTGTTACTTCAACCGTGATGTGGGAATAGTCTGTAAAAGGAGAGGAAACTTCGTGGGCTAAAGTTCAGTTCCTACATCCTCCTCCAGCAGTGGCTTATGGCAGTGGCTTGTGCATATATAGGGGGCCTGAGTTTCCCTCTGCTGACCACACAGAGCTGCAGGAAGTCCGGGCTTGTACAGGTACATACCTTACGTGTGTTTTACACTGCTGCTGTGAGCATGAAGCTCTGTTGTGCTTGCAGACCTTTGCACAAACATGCTGTGATAGTCGATGAACTTTACTTCTGGGGCTCATACTGTCTGGGTTATGTGGTGCTGGGGGAGAATGCTGTTTCCCAGGGGGAACAGAGGGAAATCTGGAGGTACTTGTTCATCTCCTTTTTGAAGCCCTTCGCATGTTGATCGCAGTGGAATCCATCAAGCAAGGGTTTCTCCACATACAGGGCCATCTCTCAATGCCAGCATGTGCATTTACCCACTTTTCTCATCCTCCATGGTGATGTCTCTGTTATCTTTGGAGTCTTGATATTCCAGAAATATTGTTAAAATCATAAGCTACACACAGAGTTATGAGATTGGAAATCACATACTTCCAAGGGCAACAGGGCTTAGCAACTCTGTAGTGCTCTGTGATACAAGTGCATGAAGCTGTGGTTGAACCTTCCTCTATCTATTTCAACTACAGGTGAAATTGGTCTGAGAGCTATAAAGGGGGGACCTTCCATCCCTGCAAGTGTTCACACACCGTGTAGCCGAGGCCCTCAGTGCCATGGGTCATTGGTGGCCTTGGCAGTGCTGGGGAATGGTTGGACTGGATGAGCTTAAAGGGCTTTTCCAACCTGGCTGATGCTGTGACTCTATGATAAAGCTGGTAAGAAGGGACTCAGTAAGGCTACCTGAGAATGCATCTATTTAGCACACTTTTCTTGGGAAGCTAGATATTGTAAAATTAATCCCTTTTATTTGTTTTGCTTCTGATGTCTTTGGGTCATATATTCAAGTTTGTCTCATTACCGTATGGGATAAAATTTACATTCCTGCTATGCAAGAAAGACAAACCCCAAAACCTGTTCTTGCTTCCAGAAGCTGAAGATGTAAAATAAAATGCCAAACACTTAAGCCTTGTAGTAAAACACTGAGCTGGCAACGCTGCTGCTGTCCTCTTATACCAGGATATATAACGCATGCTCCTGCAGAAAGCAACTGTGTTCAGCTTCCAGAAAGCAAACCCAGACTCCTTGAAGAAACCCAGCAACCACAGGAGAGAGGCAGATTGAAAGGATCCCCTAATGAGTGAATATATCCAGGGCTTTGAGTTCCCCATCTGCTGTTTTGCCAAATACATATGAGCTGTTTTGCCAGCAGATATCACTGTGTGTGTCCAAATTACAAGTGAGAATGAGAGAGAGAAAAAGCATTTCTCCGCTCCTAAACGACAGGCAGATTTAGGAATGCCTGCTCGAATATATGTGCATTATTAGGCACATTTTTAATTCCTGTGTCAACCTCTACTATGAGGTCGTTTCACTTCAATGCAAATTCAAACATAATTCTTCATCATAGTATGATCTTCTTTCTCCTTATATGTTTTGTTTTTTAATGGGTTGCTTGATTATGGCCCCTAGGACGATATAAAAGCTTTTCACTGTCTGAACTGAACTACGGTGGCCTTCTTGTCAAAAAGCGCTCCTGGATTTATTTCTGTGTACATTGACACTATAAAACGTTACTTTCTTTTTTCTCCTCTGCAGGCAAAGAGCTGTAATAATCAAGTTTCATTGTCATTTCCACCTTTGTCCTAAAACATTATGATGTGTAGAAAACTGATCAACTGGAATTTAGTGTATAAAACAAAAGGAAACTTTGTTGAAATGCAGAGGGCCGTTTCTGCTCATTTGATAAATGTATTAGTTTCTTTGGTTTCCTGAATTACCAGGTAAAGGGCAACATTTTCCAGATCTAACTAATTTCACTAAACATATGAAAGACAAATACCAGAAGTCAAATCTAACATATTCTTCCCAGGGGCTTTAAAAAAACCCACCCCAAACTCTTTATTTTGAAAAGCTAAAGTAAGAGGTCCAAATTAAATGGATGATTCATGTGAGATACGTGCGCTGAACAACACATCAAGCTGTTGTACCAGCTGAAATGGCCTGGGTTTTCTCAGCCCCATTAAAGAAAAGAAACAAGAGGTGAAAAGAACAGATTGCTGTTTTATTCCATCTACACAAGCGTCGCCGTATCTCAGGCTGGCAACAAACCAGACCCTCTATGGTGAGCTCTGTGTGAGAGGAGAGGGCAATCAACTTCATGGCTACAGAGACAAATCTTGCTTCCTTTGTCTCTCCCTGGCATGGAGGAGCTGTGGGTTGGACAGGGTCTGTAGCAGGAGGATGCTGCTCAGCACCGGTGGCCCTGTAAAGCCTTTACTCACAGTGCTGCATCCCTACTGCTCCCACAGCTGCAGCTCTGCAGTCATGTGTTATTCCTCTGCAAACCTGTTCCCTCCTGCTACTGCTTTCCTGGATGTGGACCACAGCAATGAGCTACCATCCCATCCTAAGGGAATTCATGGATGTGTAGGCAGCTGCTTTACATACTTCTGATCTCACAGTCTCTCACAAAGGGACCTACAAGGGCTTGCCATGAATCTTGCAAGTGAGGGACGCAGCAGTCAAGTGGAGGGTGGAAGAAGGCAATTATAACTAATTGAAGTATTTGTTATCAATTCCCTGACATGATTATAGTTTGTGTCGTACTGAAGGTAATTAAAGAGGAAATCACGTTCTCCAGTCTGATGTGGCAGAATGGAAACACAGTGAAAACTAGAGCACGTGCAGCTGCTGGTTTTGAGTCAGTAATTTTAAGCAAATGTAAATGCTCCCAACTGGGCAAATGAAAATCTTTCATTTAATTTTCTGCATGAGATGCATTATAGTCCCTTTAAAATATTAACCGCCACCTCTTGATGCACAAAAGCTTCCTCTTGCCAGTAACAGTCACATCTATTTCAGTCTAGACAAAACAGCTCCTGGGTGTCACAGGAAGAAACAATGGCATCTGAGTGCCTCCTGGAGAACATTCAGCTCTTGAGCGTATTTTGTTTTGTGCTGGAGTTGAATTTGATGTGATAGGTCTGGAAAAATACAGAGCTGACAGTCTATATACACAACGGGGTTTTAGTCCACATGGGTAATGAGACCCAAGCACCCAGCCCCTTTTTTTCATGCCTCTGCCAATTTAAAGTGCATTTTTAAATGAACAGTGGGGTTATTTGGGTCTATTAATTACAGTAATTGTTTCCTGCGTGGAAACCACATGTATGAGATGTGAAAGGCGCGTGTGTGTGAGAGGGGACTCTGGCGTGCGTGAGACTGGTGCAATTCCCCTTTGAAGATTTCTTTTTTATCCCTAGAGAGGGAGCTTGTAATGAGCAACAACATTTACACTGAAGACTTCAATGCTCCTTGTTGCCCCATGGTTGCTTTGCCTTTCACATGGAGATTAAAGCCAGTGGTTGAAGCTGCTCCTCCTTTTCCCATGTGGCTGGTATAAATTCTACATCAAATAGAAAGGAGGAAGGGCAGGTTTGGCTGTCAGCAAGAAGCAAAGGAGAGGTCTGACAGCAGCAGGAGCAGGGGCTCAGTCTCATTAATCCGGAGGGCACCAGAAGAGTGAAAATAAAACCTCGGGAAGATGCCTACTGTGCCCTTTAAACAAAGAGCCTGTGATTGGCATGATAAGAACGGCATCGATAAGTACATGGGAAAACGCTGTTCATAAAGCTCGCCTACTGACGGATGTGATGGGAAAGTCATGCACGTTTTGATAGTTTGTATGCAACTTGAATGCTGTGGTTTGTGCATTATGGAAGTACAATAATGATTCTGTACTTCGGTTTCTAACCTGTTTTCTATTACAAGTCTCTCCCTTTTAACTTTCACAAGAAAGCCTTCTTTCTGCCTGATTACGGTATTTTTCCTAGCGCAGAATGATGCCGGAGGAAAATTGTTTTGGGGAAAGTTTGGGATTAATCTCGAACTTTGTAGATGTTATTTACCCTTTTATGTCTCCTTTTGCTGCAGTGACACATCTCAAATGTGGCTCAGCCCATGCGCTTCGCTGCGTGCAACAGCTTAGTTTGGAGAGAACAGGAGGGAGAGGGAAAAGTACTCAGCAGCGCATTGAGGTAGAGGGCAGCCAGACAGCGTGGCTTTCTTGAATTAGGGAAGAGCTGTGCAAGGAAGAGAGACAGTAGATCTCCTGAGATATCTAAGAGTATCTAAGAGCCAGCCCTGAAGCTGTGTAGACATAAATCCCTCCTCAAAGGCACTGGGGTCCATAGTTACTTTTGTCATTGTCTCAACTTGGTTTTAGAAAGACCTGAATATTCTTAATTCTGCTTTTTTTCTTCTGGGCTGAGGTCCTGTTCTCTGCCCCTCTGTGTGGCTGATGAGTAGCAGAGACTCTGTTCTGATACACCCAGAAGCAAAGCAAGGGATGTGGAGTCAGCACAGGGGTTTTTATTCACCTCTTAGTTTGGGATGGTTCCTGTGCATGAACATGACAAAGCTTACCCTTGACACAACTGGAACAATAAACAGTTAGAAACCAGTGTTTTAGCTACTCTGTTCATGCTGTTTTCCCTTCTTTCTTTCCCAGGGGAATATTTATAGTTGGTAACACTCCTTCTTTTACTCCTTCTTCCCCCAACTGAAGATATATGCAAAGACTTCAAGGTTCAGACACAAGGCAGTGAAATAAACTCTCTTTACTAGTTGAGAGAGAAGTCTGAATCACCACAGATGATTATTAGAAAGGTTTTAGGCCAAGAGAAACTTTGGTACTATTTAAACAGAGAGGAACCCAAGCTGCACATCGGAGAAGCATTGTGTCAGCAGTGAGATCCAAGTAAGAGAAAATCACATTTTCCCCCCCAAGCCCCCTGTTACTACCTTATATTGTGTATTATCTAATTAGTTAAGCTATTTCAGGCTTTTGCTGGATTTATCTGTAGGACTGATCATATTTGAGTCTCTGCTGCTTTTGATGAATAATAGGTGGTTCCTTTCAAGCCACTCCTTTAGTACGAGGTGGCATCACATCACATGAGCACTAATTATGCAGCTGGGCCAAATGAAGAAATAGCTGGCTCTAATGCCAGGGTTAGTGGTTCTCTCATTCTGTTAGGAGGTGGATTTTGTAGTTATGCCTAAAGCTTACTCTCTGAACTCAATGGCAGTCTAATCTTCTTGGCTCTGTTGTTTGTATGCTATTCAATGGGACAGGTTTCTCATAGCAGTTTTCTTATGGCAAAGCCATAACAGAAACCTGGGCTTGGTCACCACAATAAGGAGACTAAGCTGGGTTTTGTGATGTGAGTATTCCAGGGAGAGATAACTCTGCCAGATACTCTTATGTTCATGCACTGACACATGAAAGGATACAGTTCTTGTGAGCTCATTAAGTGCAGGGTACCAGAAAAGGGAAGTCAGAGGCATTATTAATCTGACAGGGAATCTGTGGTTGATTATTCCAGGAGCTTTGGGGGAAAGAGAGAATTTGCATATGCCCTTTCTGAAACTTCAACTTATTTTGAAATACTGCATATTTGGAAGTATTTTTGTGATGACCACAGAATCTTGTGCAAGTCTTGCTATGGTAAGGTTTAGTTAAAATGAAATAGTTGAATTAAATCTTTTACATGCATGATTTACAATACTGTCTTCAATCAAATGCATAAACACAATAGTCTCTGTTAGTGAACTGCATCAGCCTAATGGCTTGCTATGTTTTCTATTTGCTTTATTAACTAAGGAAAAACAAACATCTGTATGAGTTATTTTATGTTTAGACATGATTAAAAGTTCTCACAGTATCAGGGGATATTAATGGGCAATTATATTTGGAGTTTAAAATGGATTGATTATTCCTTTCCAAGAGAACACCAGTGCACAGACAAACTGCACAGAAATAACATGTCAGTAATGTCACACTACTGTACAGATTTGAAAGATAAATTTCCATCTGGCAAGCAGACATTCAGGAAGGAACTGTTGTTAATGCGGCTTTCACACAGACGAAGTTCATCAGGGGTAAAGCCTGGCTTGAAGCTGCATTTCTACTTCTCACAGTTGGCAAATGTAAATATCCTCCATGTATTTCTTAAAGAAATTGAGCACAAATAACTGATAAGGGCGAAGCTGAGTTTCCTCTCTTGTTCTATTGGAAGTTTTGGTCCAATAAGGTGGTCCTTCCAGAGAGCAAGAGCCAAAGAGGAAAACAAGAGGAATTCCAAAAATGATAACTACAAGCCAAGAAGAAAACATGCTCTGTAAATACGACTATTACACTGAAAGCTTCAATGCACTCAACAGACATCAGTTCATTTAACCCCTGTGTGGGGAGCTAAATAATGAAAACCTCATTGACAAATGAGGAGGCGGGAAGGGGGCCTGAGCTATCAAAGTGATATCCCTGCTGACTTCAGTGCTCTTTGGAGAAGGTTCCCTCTGATCTGTGTGAGGTCAGGGCTGATGACTGCCACAGGATGCAGAAGAGAGCCAGGCTGTCTTCTGTTCATCACCACAATACTAACTCAGCATTATGCAACTCAAGATGGTGAAATAACACATAGGTATTCACTATAAAACACATAGTGTTTGACTGTTTCCGGAATGTATATACCATTGATAAACATGAATAGTAATACTCTTTGTTACTGTAGTACTGACTGACCTGAGGTATTCAAGGATTGGTTACAAAAGCATGTTTTTACACCATGTTTTGGGAGGGAAGACAAATTGATCAGACAAAAACCATATGGTTCTTTAAGTAAACATACTGTAATCAGAAGTTGTCTTTGCTTATGAAATTAAAACTAACAGTAACTGCTACTGGTAAGCAAAGTAATTATTAAATCCAGCAGAAGGAATGGATAGAGCTGGTTGGAAGATATAATTCCAAACTGGAATGGTAGCTGAAATTCAACAACTTCACCTTGAGTTGAAAGGCACTGTCGATCCCAGAATGTTATTTGGGGGAAAATAAGTTATTAACAATGGATTGAAGTATGTTTAACTGTATTGAAATTTTCCATTGTAAATAGCTGTGAGATCAAGATGGTAATGTCAAATATTCTGTGACATTATTCACCCCCGTTTTGGAAAGGAAGAAAAGTTCCCTCCAAGTGTTCGATTATGTCATTTTATCACACTTCAGCTTCATAGTTTAAGGAATAGATTCGACTGACATGTGCATGCTTAGTCACAAGGAAACATGCAATTACTGATTCATAAGCACCAGTGGACCTTGTCTTTGAAGGCCACCTGTGCAAGTGCTCATTAAGCATGTTCCAGGCTGCTTCTGAGATCTCTTGGGATCGAATGGTGTAAGAAAATCGGGTTTGTAGCCTTTCCCACTAATAGGAGTTACACAAACGTAGCTGGGGAAGAGTGTGCCTTATGGGTATTTTCTTATTTACATTCAGCATTGCCTTTGCAATGGCCACTGTAGATTTGTTCTTCATTTTGTAGCAAGCTGATTTATATGCCAATTGGTTCGCTGTGGTTAACTGAAATGAAGGCTTGTTTTAAAAGGGAACAATATTGTAACTCAACCTGGAAAGTGTGGGAGACAGCTGTCTGCAGTTCATAGTTTGAAATACTGCTTTAACAATTGTTTCTTTCCTTTCCTTAAGTCAGTGGTAGAATATTGCCATTATGGGACTTTAGATAGAAACACCTATTTCTCATAAGGAAACAGACTTGCAGAGAGTGGAGCTCAGGGATGGGGCCACCTATTAGTTATTTTCTCCATCAGTTACAAACTGGGATCTAGATTGTAACACATTCTCCTTTCCAGTTGCAGAAATTCTTCTGGAATTGGGGCTACACTGAATTTGGAAATGCTGACAGTTTAAAACAAGCTGAAAGAGGTTATGTTAGCCTGTAGCAGTGGTGTGGCTCCATGCTTGGCTCTGGGGAAGCGGGATGTGATGCTTTCAAGTCACATACAAATCTGCCCTAAATTTTGACCTGAAAATAGCTGCTCTCTGAAAGTATTTTGCCTGTTGATGTGGAATGAAATCCATGTCCTGAATAGCAGTCCTTGATCATAAAACTTACCTATGCTGTGGGAATTAACTGACACACTTGCAAGTCAAATCTAAAGTGGGGCTCAGCATCTGTTATCAGAGTACCTGTGGCATTGGGAATGGCTTTAATGTTGTATTTAGATTCCTTACAGTGAGACTTGGGGCATCACTTCATCTGTCACATGCAAGCTCTCAGCCTCATGTAGGAAGGGTCAGCCTCCAGATGTGCTGGGGAGCATATGGCAAGGGCAAACAGTGGCTCATGTGCAGATGGCCTTTGGTAGGAGGCAGTTATACTGAGGAGCTGTTAGTAGGGAAGCAAGGCAGGCATGGAGGGACACAACTGCAGAATAGCTTGGATGCAGTTCAGACATTTACACAGATGGAAGAAAGGAGTTAGCTAGGGACAGCCAAGCTAAAAAAAATTGTCTCTGGTTGAAAAATGGGCCTCAAAATGCTAGAGAAGGGGAACAAACAGGGCTTATTCCCTTTGCATTGAACAAGGTAGGGGTGACTGAGTTGGAAAGGCCAAACTGGGGCCAATAAGTCAGAAAACACAGCTACATGTCAATGCAGAGGGTGAACTGGTTGGGTACTGAAGTCAAAAAGGGGTTGGTCTCTACTGGGTGCTGGGAGTACTCACTGAATCTAAAAAATTGCCAACCTGCTTGGAAATGCAAGTGTATGAAAACCTGCCTAGTTTTAGCGAGCCAGATTTGACCGTTTTGCCCTAAAGCCCCCTTGTTTTTGTAATCACCTACAGAATTACTGCAGGGCATAAAGCTCCGAGTTTAACAAATTCTGGATAAATAAGGGCTTGATTCATCAGTATTTGCCAGATTAAATAATTTCTTAGTACACATCTTTTAGACCTCAAGGTTTCTTATGGTCCTGCATAATAAACTGCTTGTGCAATTAGCAATAAATTTGTCACTGTAAGTCACTCTTTAAAGCTGGGAACAAGTATAACATTTATTAGTGTGTTAGAGTTTGCAGTTAAAAATAGCTATCCTGTTTTCGTGTAGCGAGTGCACTTTCAGTCTTGTTTTCTCCAGCTCTGTAGATACAGGGAAGGTGACAGAATCAGCATGAATGTGTGATAGAAAATGGTATTCTTTGTGTAGACATGAAGTTTATTTGCAACACGTGTTGATAAAGGAAAAAATCTGCACATTTTGGCTTCATTACCACCTCTTTCAACACTGTATTTTGGGCTCTAATGAGTGTTTAACGCTACCTGTTCTAATTGCAATAGAAGTGTGCAGTCTGGTGGTATTAATACATTATGCAGAACCAAATACCAACTGATGCTCAGAATGCAGCTTTAGCACTCAGCGATTAAACACCACACAGTGAAGGACTTCACTTTCTTCGCTTCGAATACTGTGGTCTGGCACGGGCCCCTGAGGTACCAGTCTTGCAGATGTCTTTGCACCAGACTCCACAGTGAAATTGCTGAGATTGCAGCTTGCAGTACTAGGAATAGTAGTCAGGCTGTGTAACATAGACATTTACTTTCCATAGCATTTACCAGGACCGGTGGTTATTTGGAAATCTCAGACATGAGGTGTTCCTTGATGTAGGGAGCAGTCTGTGTAATTTGGATATCCCTTGGCTCCTTAATAAATATCTTGCTACCATTTTCTTGATTAGCTGATTCCTAATTAAATTTAGCATACTACTTATGTTCATTTCATTTGCTGTATTTATTTGATTTAATTTTGTAATGAATCTTTCAGCCTACCTATGTCTGTTAGCTTTGAGAAAACAAAGCTGCTGCTATACAGAAGAAAGGGTTAAGTTCACTGTGGACTTCAACCTGTAAGAGGCTGAGGCATCTCTTTCATATCAGTAGGGGAAGAACAAGCGCACAAAATTATACCATGTGTGGAGGGTGGTGGTGGGCACAACTGAAGACTGAGGAGGAAGAGGGGGAGACGTGGGGTGAGAAGGATTCCAAAGAAAGGATTTAATTATATTGGAATTAACTCTAGATCATTCAACTGGACTGAAGCAAAATTAATTGTAAGGCATTTGTTTTGAAGAAGCTGAGCCAGAAAAAGCACAATGCTGCCAAATAATATTTAATAATTGTGTTCAAAAATTAGAAAAAGAACCCTCTGGGACTCTCAGTAGATCATTGAAACCAACTGCTCTTTTGATGAAGTACGTGTCTCTCTCAGATTAAATTACAGGGGCTGTCTCATGTTCCCCTGAGATTCCGCAAACCTTTATTACATTATTTTAGCAAAAGCAAAATAAAAAGAATTAATTGGTGATCACGAACTCTCTAAGAAAAGGTAGAGCAGAGTTTTAACGAGCAGTAACTCAACCGCCTGTTCCACTGCTTTTCCTCAACCTAAGCCTCACGTTTTCTGTGGCGCCGGGAGAAACTGCTTTTCTTGAGCAATTTTGTGTTTCCTGGCCCTGCTCATGCCTTGTAAGTGATGAAGTGTCTTAGAAAATAGAGCAACAGAAAGAGAATGGTGGTTCTTGAGTGAGTGGGGAAAAACACAAGGAAACCTTTTCAAAGAGAGCAAGGGATGTGTTTACCTTTTGCTTTGGCTTTGGCAGTGTCTAGACACAGCTTCATGTGCTTAATGGTAACCACAGAGCCTAGGGGAGAGTCATCTCGCTCATTAACACCCAACATTAATGCCTCCTTGAGGCGTTGCTTCAAGGAAGTGCTAGGCAGTGCCACCCAAATGTACAGAATCAGGTTTGGCAGGACCTGGTAGTGGGACTTTGGCTTCTTGGAAACAGAACCTTGAATGCTGCTGATGTGTACTGCCAAATGCCTCTAGCCCTGGGACAGGATGTTCACACACAACGCAACTCTCCCTTGAAACTCCATGGGTTTCACTGCTAACTAAATTTAGGCAATCCTTCACTGTTCGTGTGGATTTGGAGGATAAAGCTTTCTGCGATGTTTTGCACAGAGAATTCAAATGTAGTCACAAATGAGAACAACGTAAACCGACTCGGACAGCTCTGTGTCGGGTTTCAGGTGCCCCGCAGCTGGGAGCTTTTCTTGCATTTCAGCAGTGAGAAATGGAGTTAATGCTGGGTTTATCTTAACATTTCTGATTTTTCTGGCTTAACATGGCTCCTTTCTTGCTCAGTTTGAGGCTCCCACCGGGAGATAATTGAAGTCCTCTCTAGCAGAGTTTCTGCACCAAAACTGTTCCCTTTTCAAGCTCCTTTTCTGTTTTGCCTCGCTTAGAATTTAGAGATGTTGCTGTGTGTGTTGATCGATTTTAGGGCTATGGACAGCAAAGGTGGGCAGAATGGCTGATGTGCAGTGAGACTTGGTGCAGTGGTTCCTGGTAAAAAGCAGATAAGGCTCTCCAGATTTATAGATGTTAAATTTATCATTTTTCTACAGTATAAAGTAGATTTCCTTGTCTTAAATTTCATGAAAACATTTCTTGACAACATATGCAGTAAGGGGAGGCTGTGTGTGAAACAACTTGGAGGATGGAAAAATTAACTTGGCACCTGAGGATGTGGGCCTCTTAATGCTGTCCTAATGGCTGTCACAGGAATTATCCTCACAAGGACTCTTATAGAATCATAGAACCAACCAGGTTGCAAAAGACCTTTAAGTTCATTAAGCCCAACAATTCCCAGCACTGCCAAGGCCACCACTAACCCATGGTACTGAAGGCCTCATCTCCACGGTGTGTGAACACTTCCAGGGATGGTGACTCCACCATTTCCCCCAAGGTATTTCCTCCATAGGGAAATCTGTTCTGCCGCTTCCAGATTGTTGTGAAAGAGAAGACAGTGCTGACTCTCCTGACTTTGTCTCTACTTACAGGTGTCAAGTCTTTGCCTGAAGTTCAAATCAGGAACTCTCCCCAAATTAAGAGGGATTTGTCAGTCTCTCATGGGTTTTTGCAGGTGTCTATTGTGACAGTGCATGATAAACGCACCATACTTGAAGACATTCAAGGCCAGGCTGGATGTGGTTATGAGCAACCTGATCTGAGTGAAGGTGTCCCTGTTCATTGCAGGGGGGTTGGACTAGATGAGCTTTGAAGGTCCTTTCAAACCCAAACTATTCTGTGATTTGTTGTCTTAGAAACCTCAGGAGAATAATGACATAACAAGGTGAAAAAGACTGGAAATGAAACTTCACAGCCAGCCTGGTAATTGCCAAGAGGCACGCTGTTGTAAGAGCTCAGTTGGTACCCATGGCCCAGCTCTTGCCAGACAATTTAATCCCACCTGGGAAAGGCTGTAGGTTCACTGGAGGTTTACAACAAGCTCTCTCCTTTAAGCCATATATTTATATATATACATAAGTGTGTGTGTATATTTTTTGCCACAGATTTCATTTTTCAAATCAGAAAGTAATAACAGCACAATAAAGCTGGGAACTGAAGAATAACATGGAGGAGCATAAGAAAACACGTGGGCAGCAACAGTTGTCCCCTACAGATAGTGGACCTAGGTCTTCTGCCTGGCTTTCTGCCATACAATAGGCAGAGCAGAGAGAACATTTCAAGGATACTTTAAGAATCTATAACTACTTAAAGAGCCTGATCATTCCGGAACATCTCAACCTATCCCAGCCCCTCGGAACAGGCTCGGACACAGAGCAGATGCCAGATGGCTTCCTCCAAGAAGCACAGGGCTTTGCTGCCTCCTGCTCCTGCCTGCATGTCCCAACTGTGCTCCTCAGGTTCTGCCATACAATCGCTACATATCAATCAGTACAAGTAAATCTACTTCTGTGGCCATTAGAATGGCCGTAAAGTGGCTATAGAGAGAAAGTAACACCACATCACTGGGGTCTTGCCTTTGAACGCGTTCTCAAAGATATAATTAAAACCACCAAGTGCTTATTTCAAAGCCAAAGTTCGTAAGTGATGGGTCTGGCATCATGCCTATTGCAGGAAGGCTAATTACACCATAAATTAAACTTTTTTCTTTTCTAACCAAACATTATGACCTTTAATAAAATTGTTTTTACAACCAGCTGTCAATAAATCATCCAGGAAAGCTAGTGAGAAATGTTCTGTGAGCCACTCCACTCCTGTGAATTTCATTAGCCGCAGTTTATTTGGGTTTGTGAGCTATGATGGTTTTTAAATCTCAAATTAAAAGCCCCGACCCATAAAAACTAATTTAAGAACATTAGCATCTCAGGCTCTGTAAATGAGCCTCTCTAATTGCAGAAATTAGTCAAGACTGTATAACGATCAAGAGGTCATTAAGAGAAAAGAATCGTGCATAGGCTCTGCTTGATTCAGCTACAGCACTTCCAGCCAAGCTTGTTTTGAATATACCCACAACGAGAGAGAAATGTCTCCAGGTAGATTGATTTGAAAGCACTGTGAAAGCCTTTTAACCCAGTGGTTTGATTTCTCAGACATCAGTTTTCTGACCTTGTTTATTCTCTTATGAGCATCAGGCTTCTGAGTTTGGACATGTGTAAGGAGTTATGCTGTGTGTTGTACCGTTGTGTATGTAGCGGTGAAGTATGAGGTAGCGTCAGTAGGCTTTACTTCAGGAGCTCTTTTGGTTTGCATTCTTAAGGCTCCTGTACTACTTCATGATAATTACAAATATTTGTAGGAAATATGCTATACTGCTTGATTTGTGACTTTAAGATGGACGTATTTTAAACCTAGGCATTTTTACTGGCACCAGAAAATGAAGCTATTAACATTCTACTCCTCTGCCTCATAAAGCTCTTCTGAGGAGAAGAGTGGCTTTGTTTTGTGTTTTAGAAACATCTAGAAAGCCTTTGACAGGATAGCAATCTTTATTCTCAGCTCCTTTTTGGAATTGCAGCTTTCCTCGCGTTTCTGTTTTCTTTCCACATGTTTTGGCATGATCATTTCAAGCCTTTCTTAATACTCACTGTTCATCTGACTTCCCGTAGCTTGTTTCTGAGGAATACGTGTCCTAAAAGTCAGATGCACCTTGCTCAGCTGTGTATAGCTTCCATACCAGAGTCCTTGTTTCTGCAGCTACTGACATCTCACACAGACTTCTCTATTCTGCCCTGTGGTTGATATGCAGAAGGTTCTCCAGGAGTCTACCTGTGAAGTGTGTCCACTCCTTTTATTTTGTTTTAGGGACTCTAAAATGAATATTTAATTGAAATAAGAAGATGAGATTTTCTAGGACCTACTTTCTACTAGCAAACATTAAGAATTACCTCTTTTCCTCTATTCTCCCTATTCCAGTCTCTTCTCTGTCTTGTCACAAGTATTTGTACATTGTCTGAACCACTTGTTATTTCTGAAATAAAAACTCTCTTTATGCTTATTTCTGAGATTTGATCTTTAGTGGACTGTTATTACAGCCATTCTGGTGATCTTTAGTGTTTTCAGACTGCATTTCAATTAATACAGTGATTTTTTCCCAAGACATTTGCCTGTGTGACATGTCACTGTCACTTAAATGCCTTAGCAAAACAGCTTGAACTACCCCTTGCCCCGCCAGTCAAAGACTGAAACCTGAACTCTGAAGCTTACCGTGAGCAAAATAAATCAAACATAAATTAATCCTAAAAGCAAGATGTAGGCTACTGATGAGGGCAAGAGCAATCAGAATGTATAAATATCAGTTACTTGAACTCCATGAAATACCCACACACACACGCCTGTGTGTGCACACGCGCATAATGTTGAACTTGATCTGGACTTTTTCTTTCTGGCTTCATTAATCACCTAGCCAGTTAATGTGAACTATTTCACTTCAGCTTCACAGATCTGTTTTATGTATATACAGTTTTCAGGTTTTATTTTGTTTGATTCTTTTCAGTATTACTTGGCTTGCGCTTCCATTATCCGTGGATGTTTAAGGCTGGAACAAAAGTAAATGACAGACGCCCTTGGACTAATGTAACACAAGAAGGCAGATGTTTTTCCCTTTCTTCCAGTCACACATTGTTTTTAAACTAAGTGCACTAAGTCCAATAAAATGCTTTAAACAAAATACCAGTTTTGTATAACAGGAGGCATCTCTTTCTGCAACGGCGTTTATCATATGTGCAAATGAATAGCTCCTATTTAGTTCCTACGAAGTACGAATGTGAATTGGTATAACTTTATCCATATGGAATATACATCATAAGTGTCAGAATTGCCTTGGTGAGCAGTATATAATTTTCACAAGTTCTCTACCTAACGGTCTGTTAATCTATCTTGGGATTTGTTTTAGTCATTTATTCATTTGTTTGTTCTGTTCATTTATTTATTCATTTATTTAAATAGCATGCAACTGATGCTTCCAAAGGCACCAACTGAAAAATACTTCTCAGGAAAGGTTATTTTCTGGTTTGATTCAGGTAATCCGAAAGTGAATAATCCCTGCAACGTTTCCCCCATGCATGAAAATGGAACCTCTGGCGAATGAGAGCAGTGTCAGCTCTGATGTGACCTGCGTGTTAGGATTTTGTATCAAATTCCTGCTTCCCTCCACCTCTCCCTTTTTTGTTTTCTTAACCACTTTAGCATTAGCAGCACTATTCCTTCCAGCATAATTGGGCTTTACTTGCTGTTCGGCTTTATCTTGCAGCAAGACTCGGAAAGCTCCTGAAGAGACACTGTAAATACCAATTATATCAATGGAAGGCAATATCTGAGGGGGACAAAATGCAAGGATGTGCTGACTGCATCATTTCTGTCCAAATTGCCGTCAGGGTTTTCAGGTTTGGATTTAAAGTTTTAACTCAGGCCTGGTAGCAGGCATGGAGAAACTTGGCACTTGCCCTGAGTACATGAGATTCCCAATAGCTCCAGGCAATCTTCCAGCTTTAAAGGAGTTTCCATGAGGCTTTTTCTGAGTTAGGGGTGTCCTTTTATTGCCTTTTTACCTGCGCAGGACATAAAAGACAAGTTTTACTTTTGCGGATAACGTTTTTAAGTGCTGAGTGTATACCTGTTACTTTCTATGTGCTTTGTTATTTTCCTTCCATTCTGAAGTGAACGTCAAGAGGTTTTTAGGCAGCTAAAGTGTCCCTTCGTTGTGGGAGCACTCAGGGAAAGCCAAGATACCAAACACCTGTTTCTCACTAAACCCGAGGATGTTGGGTAGGTCAAGAGGGGAGCGGTGGGTTAGCTCATTCCACTGTAAAGCAATGAAAGCCATAAAATATTATGAGCAGAAAGCCACCTGTTCTTGAATTAGTGCTCGCCGTCTACCTTTGTGGTTTCAATTGGAAGTTCAGTATCTAGGCTGAACTGGTTTCCTCTTGCTCTGGCTCAACCACAGCGTGTCAATTTGTACAGGGCCTTCCCAATCAGCTCCATCTCCAAGCGCGCTGCAGAACACAAAAGCACGTGTGCACTTGCATCCCTTCCCCTCCTGGCCACATGCACTAACAGCAAAGCTACTTTGCTTAAATAAAGCATAAAAATCAGGCGAGTGTCAGAAACTGAATTCGATACCAAGGTTCTAGAGATTTTCAGAGAGATACATCCATCACGAAGCATGGCTGAGACAGGGCTCCTTGATTTGTTTCAGGTGCTGTGTCCTACAAATGCAAACGCTTTCCAAGTAGGTGCTCTCTTTTGGCAGCCTCACAGTCCTCCCTTCTTGGACAGAGAAGCTGATGTTCTTGGGCTGTACCGCTGGGTGCAGCATGGAAAAGCATGAGGTTTTATGTAATTTGGTTTAATTGGGGGGATATTTTGGAGTTTATTTGGGTTTTTTTATTTGCCTGGTAACATATTGGTTGGTTCAGATTCAGAATCTGGGAAGAAAGGAGCTGGTCTTACAGAAGAGCCACATGCCTGATAAGGAGTGCTCTGTAATTTGAAGGGCCTCATCATCCCGTTACTACATAGACCAAAAGGCAACTGGCTGAAGGGAAAGAGAGCAGCTAGAGATAGTTTTATCATGAGATGCCTGAGGATGTGGTAGCCTAAGTAGATTGCTCTGTCCTGCTCCAAAGGTAATGTCGGTGTGGCTGATTCTGGGACTAAATGCTATATATATTGTCCAAAGCACAATATTCCTTCAGATAATGGAATATGGGTATAGAATATAAATTTTAGTCTAGATCTGATTTTTCTTCTTTAAACTCCAGGGTGAAGTAAGACAATTATCGGTTTAGTTTCATAAGCAAAGGAGCTGTCTCAGTGTGTGAGAACTGCACAGAGATTGATGGATTTTAATGCCAGTATTTCAAAGTTAGCTTGTATGACTTTTATTAGAAAAACTTTTGAAAACCTTTAAAATAAAAACAGTAAAGGGGAAAAAAAATCACAGAGAGATGAATGAAGTGGTCACTTGATTCAGTATTTATAGAGGCAGCTCTATACCGAAAGCGAGACCTTGTATTCTGCTCTCCATTCTCCAAATCCTCACTTGCTGAGCTTGTGCTCTCAACCATTTCCAAAGCTCTGTGGTAGCACCATTAATAATCCTTTTGATATTATTTTCTCTGATAAAGGTAAATCATCATGAACTCATTTGGTATTAGCGTGGATGGCGGAAGTATTTCTGTGATACCGCATCACTTTATAAGAACACTCAGTTGTGGATCTGACGGAAACTACAGCACCACTGCTGTGGATGAAAGCTTGAAGGAATCCCATCTCATGTTATGCATTTGAGTGCTGCTGTGCACTCTGATGTGGAATTTGGCTGGGTTGTGGCAAGTGGGACCATGAGGAGGATGAGAGACAGATTCCTGCCTTCTTGGAGCTTGGAGAGGGCTCCCCTTAGCATCCCAGTGATGTGGTGGGGCTCGGGGTGTTATGCCCAGGGTGCAAACCCCCTTCCATACAAATCCGAGGTCCACGTAGCTGGTCCTGTGCTTTTTGCATGTCTGGGGACAAAGTTCTGGGCACTGACACTGGCTTTTGGTCACTGGGGTCAGCAGTGACAAATGTGACTCCCACCCCAGATGGGGCTGCTGGCCACAGAGCTGAGCTGCTGCTGTTGGGTCTTCTGCTCCTCTATAACTTCATCTCTCAGAGCTGAGGCAGTGTTTAAGAACTGTGTCTCTGGTGCCACTCAGTCTGGGGGTTTTGCTGCGAGCAAGCTTGAAAGTAGCAAGATGAGCAAGAAAGAAGGTCCTCCTCAGGTGGCTTTTCAATGAGGGTAAATGCTTGTCGCTCTGTGGAAGTCCAAGGGTAACTTCCAGGAAGTAAGATTTTACCTGCTTTGGGTTTTAAGTGGACCTCCTCATTCATCCAAACTGGGCAGTGCCAGCATGCAGCACCTGGGCAAAGAAGGAGGATGAGTCGGTGGTGCCCTGCCCTTCCAGTCTCATGCGCTGAATTTACCTGCACACAGCAGCGTTTCTCCAGCTGTGGGAATGGGCGAGGTGATGGGCAAAGTGGGGCAGTGGAATATGAAGTATCACAGCGTATTCCTTGCCTTGGAAAATGTAATGAAGTCAATGAAGGAGCAGGATTTTCCCATCTTAACTTTGAATTTGGTTTAGTAGCTGGGTTTGCTAGCCGTGGTTATTGGTCCTTGTGGCGAAAATAAAGCACTGCTGTAGATGAGAAAAGGGAGATGGAGCTATGGTGTGACTACAGTCCAGCATCAGCCATAAAGATGAATGTAAAAAGTAGAGTGACTCATTTAATGTGGCAGAATAGAAAGCCCACTCTTTAACATTACTGAATGGACCCATCTCTTGTCATGTCACAAATAAGGCATGTATTGAAATTGCTGAGGGGCAATTTAAACTTTGCTATTGATTCGTACAGTGCCTTTGTACTGAAATTTTAAGTCTGTTTTTTATTAGGCATTTTGGTTTTGCTTTTTGGAGAATTAGTTCTTTACATTTAGACTGGGAAAGCAGAAGGCAAGCTCATTTTACCTTTCCAGTGTCTGAAGGGGGCTACAAGGATGCCAGAGAGGGACTCTTCATCAGGGACTGCAGCGATAGGACAAGGGGTGATGGGTTCAAACTGGAACAGAGCAAGTTCAGGTCAGATCTAAGGCAGAAGTTCTTCCCTGTGAGGGTGCTGAGGCGCTGGCACAGGGTGCCCAGAGAAGCTGTGGCTGCCCCATCCCTGGCAGTGTTCAAGGGGCTTGGAGCAAGCTGTTCTAGTGTGAGGTGTCCCTGCCCATGGCAGGCCTTGGAACTGGATGAGCTTTAAAGTCCCTTCCAACCCAAACCATTCTGGGATTCTATGATTCTACGATTTATAAACTTCACATTACAGAGCATTTTTTTTGCATACAGAGGGCTATTATTTTGGCAGTAATTGAAAATGATCTTTATACTGCAAAGGTATAAAATGTCAAATTCTTAACATCTAATCAAAAGTAAAGGACTGTGTCAGCTTCTTAATGAGTCCCAATATTCGTCTGCATGATTATTTTATTTATATGGTCAAGGTCAATTACATCCTTTTAGAACACAAACAATAGTCCTAATTTTGTTTTTTTTCTGTTAGCCTTTTAACTGTGGTTGTATGTTTTTGCCCAAACAGCTTCTTCTAATATCTTTAATTTGCAGTATTTTTACTGGTGCCAATTGTTCTGCTCAAGTTTTGCAATGGATATAAACCGCAGTGGTTTGTTCATTACCCTGGCTGCCTACAGATTTCTTTTTCTCTGTAACTGTGCTGTATGATTTTTATGTGAAATTGATTCTCTACAACTGTAACTAATAGGATTTTCCTGGAAACAATCAGAACATCTTGTACCAATGTTTACAATAAATATATGAGAAGAAATCGATAGCTATCTAACAGTTTCCAGGAAGATGTGAATTAATGTGAAGCCAGCCTCTGAATGTGTTTCAGAAGGAGAGATTGGGGTTTATTTGATTTCTCTTGAGACTTGTCATGGGATGTGAATTCTTTAGGCATTTTCTTCATACTTGGGAGCCTTCTTTTACGTTGTCCATCCATTGAACATGCTGCTCTTACATGGTGCCTGGGAAATGTTAATTGAACAATCCTGAGTTTTGTAAAAAACCAGCTGTTAATAACGTTTATTTGGCTTCAATTTAGATATGAGAAATATCCATTTTGGGAGGTTCCTTAAAAAAAAAAAGGTTTAGGGTTAATATGGGTTCCCCACATATTAAGAGCAATGGCATGTGCTGTAAAGAATAAAAACCACAACACACAGACATCAGTCCTCATGGGCTAATGGAAATCTAGACCTGATTAAAAACCCATTTCAGGACTTTTTTATTGCAGGGGTGGGTTTGATAGCTGTCAGTGTACAGGAAAATAGCACATCTGGAATCTTACTGTGTACTTGTGCTGGCTGGTATAACTCAACCTGCGTGTCAGAGGTTTTTTTCCTTTAATAGCCAAGATTTATTTGGTTTCTATTAATTTTTTCAAAGTCTTTGGTAAGTATGCTTATTAAGTACTAAATTTTTGCCCTCCACAAATTAAAAGCTATATTTTAGCAGCAGAGCAGTTTCCTTTGGAGAAAAGTATGAAAGGCAGAAAGATGCATTAGTAACACAGGGAGTTATTTGATTACACGTGTACCCCAGTGGGTTCTCAGGGATGACTATTTTGCAGTTTGTTTAATGAAAGTTCCATTTTTCTCATGACTTTCCTATCTACTTATGGGAAGTTTAACATGAGATATTAAACAAGTAGCAGACTCTGACTCACTGTAATATCAAGAGTTTATTTTCCCATTAGGACAGTGTGTACGCCTAGGAAATCGTAAATATTGTTTAAAAACCACTCGGATTTGCTTGTAAAATATGAAACTTCAACAAAGAGGGGGCTTTTTTCCTAAGCAGTGTCTTGGAGAAAAATGAGCAGTCAGCTACAGATCAACAACTGCAGTGTTGTTTTGGTTTAGATCTAACCACAATTTTAATGAAATATGTATATTTATAATCATCCTTAAGTTAAAAGCAAGAACAGAGCAATAAAAGTCCTTTGACAGTCCCCCACATCCTTAGATTTATTGTCTAGTTAAGTTTTTAATGGTGCACTTTCAGAACTTTTCCATTTTAATCACTCTACAGATTTGTACAGCTGAAATATTTACTGTATTTTCATATATTCAAATCATGGTCTAAAATCAACAGTGACCTGGATATTGCTTGTCTTGGATGGTCCTAGAGATCTCCAAAGATTGAGCTATGCATAGGAGTTATTAATGTTTTGGCTCATCTAATCAACAGTGTCATTTTAGTCCTGTCCTACTCAGCAAGCCTGCAATGATTTAAAGTTCTTGCAGGTTGGAGGTACCAGGTAAAACTCTAAATCTTCAACGGGAAAAGAGCCAGAAGGGGATAGATTCCAATCACATTTTATCATCTCCAAGATGGAAATGTTTTTGAAGCAAATAATATGCTGTTTATTTGGTTTATATACAGGATAGGTGATCACACGTTTAAATGTCATTCCAGTGTTAAAATGACTAGTTAAAAAAGTCATAGCAAAGGACGTCCAGAATATCACTGCAACGCGCTCTGAAAGGTTCAGCCAATTCATTTGGCTGAGGTAAAGAAAGGAAAGTACCCTTTACTGGGGTAGAGTCACCCACTGGAACAAGTAGTCATAACCTTGATGGCAGTGTGCCCATCAATTTTATTTGGACCAAAGTCAAGTGGAACACTTGCCCATGAGGGGAATTTTGTGTGATACTATACTGTTTGCCCCAAATATGCCAGTATTTCTTAAAGCCTTTAGAGCAGAGTGCAATAGTGACTTCTCAGATAATCATTTATATTTTACAACATAAAATTGGATCCTTTCCAACCCAAACCATTCTGGGGTTCTATGATTTGGTAGAAACCTCGTGCCAGGTTTGACCTATATCGCTGGTGAAGGTGACTCAATGGGCTGCTGGTCGCTAACAGATCAGAGCTGTGTTACCGTTACTCATGTTAAGAGTTCTGTGGTGAATGAGGTGAAGTCGTTCGCCATTGCTTTTGGATGTTTGCAGGGATCCATCACGTTTGGGTTTTTCTATCTCCAGGTTTAATTTGGCAGTGCTTGCATGCACAGACAAGTATTGCCAAAGGTGTGAAAACAGCCCTGCAGGACTGCAGCTCTCCTGTAAATGCCTGGATTTAAGAGAGAAGACAGACCGTAACGGTGGTCTCTTGGCCATTTCTGTCAGCTTCACATGAAGCTTACAGACCTGGATTTAACCAAAGCTTATGTTTTTGGAAAGACATTCGGTTTTGCTGATAAGTCTTCAAGTGACAGGGAATATATTATGTCAAGTAGACTCTTTCAGTGCTGATTTACCTCCCTAGTTAAAACGTGCATGATTTTTAGTCTGATTTTGTCTGCTGTAGCCATTGGACTTTTTCATACCCTGTCTACAAGCTTAAAGTAAACCCGATGATTTATGAAATGGGAAATATAGTTGGCATGGATGTGCTTATAAACTATGATCAAGTCAAGCATTCAAATTACCTTGGAGAAGTTTGAATCTCTGCAGTCTTTCAGGAGAAGGCAACCACAGTAAAAGTCAGCTGGAGAGCTCAAGCTCAGAGATGCAGCAAACCTTGTCTCGTGCTGTTTTAGTACCCAGTGTAATTTACCCTGTGATCCTAAGATGTCCCAGAGTACAAAATGAGATTCCTTTAAAAAATGGCAAGTTTTATAAACCTTAGAAAGCCCTCTTTCAGGACAGTAATTCTTATCATTACAGCTGTCACACCATATTTACTGCTGTTGCTGCTTTCTGTTAAAATGATGAAGCAAACTAATGTCTGCAACTCTTAACATCATCCTGGGCATGAAATGCCTCGTTTCCTAGCAGACCCTAAGCCAGAAAGATGTAAACTGAGGAGGAAAGCTTTGGTAACCTTGAAAACCAGGAGCAAAAAGTTGCTGCTTTGTGACAATAAAATGGGAGAGGACATAAGGATGGCAAAAGGAGTCTGTATGGGCGACAACTCGGGGCACAGTTATGGAAAACTCTTGGATGGGGTGGGATTTTCCTGTGTCCCAACACACAGCCTTGGGGGTTTTAACCTAACCTGAACTGCACGTCTCTGTGGGTAAAGGATGATGCTTCATGAATGGGGCACATCTGGTGAAGAGGTCTAGTAACATCGCTGAACAACAGAGAAAAAGCAATGTCTTCTGCTTCTCTCAGGTTCCAGAAGACTGAACTTTAGCTCTAGTTAAAGATACTTTAATATTTTGGCCTGTGGTTGTTAGTCCTGCTCACTTCTTTGGCTTATTTTCCATTTGCTGGCTTCATTACTTCCTTAAATCCCACCCATCTCCAACTTTCAGGTCTCCACACTCAGCTATACCAGCTGGAAGTATGGGTGTTGATGCAGTAGAAGAAAGTAAAGTCAAAATGGCTCTTTGAAGATTTGATTACTACTGAGGTGAATCACACAGAATCACAGAATATTCTATAATATACACAAACAAAGGGATGCCCCATCCAAATTAACCTAGTATAACTATTGTGGTGGTGGGAATGTTCTGTGCTTGTAAGCAAATGCACAGGATTCCTGCCTGAAGGGGGTAATTATGCAAATGCCTCTAATAAGCCGTAGAGTTTGTTCCTTTGAGTAGAGATTTGAAAGCTGAAGCAAATGATATACTTTCTTCCAGAAAATAACCAGTTTGTGGCATTCAAAGCTGGAAAATACTATCCCTAGTTTATAAATGGGGATACAAAGTGCGAAGATGATGCTGTGATTTGCCAAAGATATCAGAAACTGTGTGGAAGAGAACTTACGTGTGACAACAATTCCCAGGGGAAATGATATTTGTACTGCATGTAGGATTAACTCAGCTTCTCATTGCCTAGCAGAGTCCTACGCTTCTGCACTTAGTGGCTGTGAAAAACACCTAATCAAAGCAGTAGCATTTTTGGTGCTCAGTTTTCATAGGTGCAAATGAAAACACCAGACGGAAAACAGAATTTAGCTGACCATGGATATTTTAATAGCTGTATCAAGCATTCCTTTTCTGCGAGGACATAGATCTACTGCTATTTGTCTTAGCAGAAGGGGTCACTGGAAAAGTTCAAATGATGGTGCTTTTCTAACCAATCGAAGAGAATTAGCTGCACTAAACCGCTTCCTGGCTTGTGTTACCACAAAAATTGTAAAAACAGTTTTACAAGCTGTTGTGCTTTAGTGCAAAGCAAGCACATTAAAAGCTTCTAATGAGCATTGCTTCTTGCATCTTCCTGTCAATTTGTATAATTTGGTCTATAAAAGAGTCAAGGCCTGTTTGTTTGGAGCAGCGTAAGATGTTTATTAACAGTTGTTGGTCGTGCTGTACTCGTAATGTGAGTCTAGGTAGGAATTCACAGTCACTGCTGTATGATATCAAGAGACGTTAACTTTGCATTTGCTTCGACATGTAGGAAATAACCCAGTTATGACACAGCAGAATGCAGCTCCTTTTTTCTACCAGACCATAAACTGCAATTTGATATTCCGGTGCTGCGCATCCCCAGACCCTTAGGCTAAGGGGTTTCATACCTCCCTGGTGCCTTTCCAAGCTGATGTGGAAGCGCACTCGTGGGCTATGGAGAGGTGCCTCTGCTCCTCTCCGTAAGGGGCAGCTCCGCATGCTGGGAAGCGCCCTGTTACACCGCAAGGTTCAAAGGCCCTCCTAGGAAAACAGCCCAGAACTGTAAGGGGATGGCAGAGGCGACCTCCGAGATCATCTCCCTTTTCATTTCCAGGACTGACTGGTTCAGGGCAGTGCTGGTTCCAATTACAGCTCCAGCACAGCTGCAAAATTCCAATGGCACCCACATCTTAGGCACAGCTTTACTGCCTCTCTTCCTGTATCACCGGGCTGATACGCAGTATACGCAGCTGATTTGGCAGATATATGGATTCAGGAATAACTTGGCATCGTCTGTATGTATTTTTGGCAATTTTTCAAACCTTTCCATTCGTGTGGATCTCAAAGCTGGTCTCGCTTCATTTGTAAATGCAGTTACTTGCCTAAGTCATGCATGGTGCCCTGTAATAAAGTTATTTCTCCAATAAGCTCAGGCCTGTTGGACAACTTTGTGCTGGAACTAATTACGCTTCCTGACATCCACTGAGGAGTGACTTATAATTTGCATATGCTTGTCTTGTATCATAATTCCTGAGCTGTCAATTGAGCTCATTCTGTATATTGTGTATAGTCACATTGTACAGAAATGTGGTTATTCGTAAGTCATGTAAATGGTGCATTTTATCGGCTACAGTTTCTTTGTGTCTGAATCTTTGGCTGTGCTGAGGTTTTTTTGTATCTTGGATCCAAATGAAATCCAAAGGCTCAATGAGCAAGGCTTTATGAATAATGATGTAAGCTTTCTACTATGGGGGTTTAAAAATACGCTTCAAGGAACACTGTATTTTGTGTTTTGAATGTCTCTGTGATGGAGAAGAAAAATGAGGAAATAGTGGAAAAAGAAAATGGTTGGTGGTGAGAGAAATGTGAAGACAAGGTATGAGAGACTGGGGCAGCACTTTCTTTTCCCCTTAGCCCTCTACACAAGGTTCACACCACTTCTACATGCTACAGTGAGTTATATTATATATATAACTGAGTTATGTATATGCAGTGAGTTATATATGTTAGTGAAAAAATAGAAGAAAGTAGTGCATAACTTTTAGACATGGAACTGCATGGATCCAGTTCCACCGCTGTTCCTTTTTCTTCTTTGCTCTCCTCAGCATCACTGCTGTCAGCCAGTGTTTAATTTGCTAGTTCTGCTTTCTTCTGTTCTGAATGACCAGGCTGGGTCCAGCTCAGGCTGGAATTTCAGGTAGAAGCAGGATGAAGTGTAATAATGACACAATGCTTTCTGGGAGCCTGGATTTAGTCAGAAAACCTGCTGTCCCTGCAGTGAGGTTAAATAGGTCTGTAGGTGATATTGCTGGAGGAATAACACACCCTCTCATTCACTGAGTGCAGCTTGTGATAGGAATATGATGTGCCAGCTGGATACGATCCTGCTAGGAATGGCTGTAAACCTTTCTATAACAAACATGATTTGGCCTGTCTTTACTTCCCTCTCCCCTCTGCTGCTTCTCTGAATTGCAATTTCTATCTTCTTTTTATGTACACTAGGAAAAATAACAGATTGAAAAACAGATGAATAAAGCAGATGAAAGCTTTCATTCAGACCCCTAAAGGGAAATTGTTCCTGGAAAGTTTGGACAGTTCCTCTATTTTCCTTAATGCTTGCAAACACCGAACCACCACCACCACAGAAGGGTTATTTGTGTTGCCATGTACTGCTTGGTGATTTTGTTTCCCTTCCTGACTTTTTTCTGTCCACTTCCCCTGTCTTCTAGGGCACAGCTTGTCGGAATGTGTCACATTTCTGTGGTGCAGCGGAGTGGGAGGCAGCAAATCTGGATCTTATCACCAGTCTGGCCATTGTCTTCCTGTGCGAACATGGGTAAATTATTTCTTTCTCCACTGATATTAGTGTGATGTTAATCGCTTACTTCATGGGGCAAGGGTGGCTGATCTGTGACATGCCTGAAGCATTTAAGCAGTTAAGATGGAACTCTCAAAGTGGGCCTCTGTTGCATGTTTGACTAGCACAGACACTTCTGATCAACCTGAAACTCCTCTGTGGGACAGAGCAAGTGGCTATTAGCTGCTAATGCTGATACCCAGATGCCCTGGGGTGCAGTTACAAGGAAGCCCAGACCTGCTTTTTAGGTAAGTTATCTGTACGTCCCACCCTGCTGAGATTTGGTATGAAACATGTAGGATTAGTGAGGCTGTCTGTGTTACGTGACAATAAAAGGAAAGGAAAATACACTGAGCTCTGCTGAGAGGGGTATCAGAACCACAGCAGAGGGCTAGCAGATAGCAGGCAGTCCACTGCCTGCCAGATGCAAGCTTATTCCTGCATGTCTGTTTAAGCTGCGCTTTAAAACGCACCAGTGATGGACCAAGCTGGTACCAAAGCACAAATGTTAGGGTTGATTCATATTAGAATGTACCTTTCAGCCATTTTCTGTGTCCCCAAAACAAGCAAACTGCATGGGTTAAGGAGTGCATTCCTCCCCACACATGTCAAATATCTCCGGCTCATTCTGTTTGCTCATTTACCCTGATCCTATAAATTCTGCATTCTGTGTTCATCTTGGACTCATACCACCTTATTTTCCCCCTTGCTACACAGCTTGGCAGTGTTAGAAGGGACTTATTTTTCCTTCCCTTCCTTCTTTGTGTCTTTCTCTTGAGCATTTGTTTTAACTGCGACTGTAAAATGAAAGCATTCGTTGCCAGTCTGGTAAAATGCTTCATGCTTTATTTGATACTGAGCACCACTTACACCATGGTGTAAAGGTAGCTTAAAAGATGTGCTCACCTACTCCTCCGAGCGTAATTCATCTGTATGGCACGTGTAAGAAAAAAGCCCACACTGGGGACTGACAGGGGTTAAGAATAGATCTGGCAAAACTTCACATTCTTCCTCTAGACAGAGAGTGAGCAACCTCCAAGCTCACAGATTGGGCTCAGATTCGCATGCCATGAGAAGCCAATGGTGCAGCCTAGGAAGAAGGAAGAGGAAGGGAAAGCTCCCTCTTGGTAATCAGACTATTCCCCAGCACTTCTGTTCTGGATCACCATCCAGCAAAAGTTCCTGCATGGACTTGGTATGCTTAAATAGTTCCACTGAGGGAGATGTGATTTCAGGGCGTTTCTGAAATTCTCCATGCTCCTTGCTAACTACGTGGAGTAGAACAATCTATTTAAAGGCAGCCCTATCCATTTTGTGGCCTTACTCATGAATTCTAATCTCTAAATCTCTTAAAATCTCTTGATTTGAGATGTCTCTTGAGTCAAATCATTGAGATGTCTCAGTGTTAAACTACAAGGAAGAGTTAAGTGTTTCTTGAAGGTGCAGGGGTGTATGAGCAAGTTCAAGGGCCTTTAAACTGTATTAGTTTGGTAGGGTGTAGCTGGTTTACCAGGGGTACCAAAACAATTGTTAGCTTCTGTACATCCCAACAGGCGATTAAATGCATTCATCTTGTTCTTCAGTGTAGAATTGAATCAGCTTCCAGAATTCAGCTGTGCTTGGTGTCTGCACCGTGCCAGGAGGTGGGCTGGGAAAAGCTTGCCCGTGTTTTTTTGCCTTCTGTTCCTCATTATACCAGACACTATAATTTGAACGGCGCAACATAATGTGAATCGGGGGGTAAGTGATGCGATTTTAAAGGAAAAGTCGTGGCGATGAAGATGCTTTGCTTCTGTTTTTAACTCCCCACACAAAACCTGTGCTTTGGTGACTGGCCTTGTAGGTTTTCCTAGTTGGAAACATGATCTTGTCTGTGGCCTTCATGGACGAGAGCACCAGTATGACATGCTTGCATTCTATCGATTTTCCAGATCCCAGAATGCTAATATTTTTCATATGCTATCACTGTGGTGTTTACATGATTTGGGGATTTGAAGTCTGTTTTGATGCTTTATGAAGTCTGACATTACTTGAATAAACAAATTCTTAATAATTGATTAGAAAGCATAGTTGTACCACTTAATCTGTCTGTGCAGGAGAGGCATTTGTCCTCTGGGACAGGAATAACCCAGCATTTAGTTAATCAAGTTTTAAAAGCTGTGAATTTAAGCTCTTTGGGATATATACATTACCCATTGCAGGAAGTTGGGAAATAAAAGGAACTTTTCAAATAAAAAGATGTCAATTTAATAGCAAAGGAGCTGGAAACAGATGTTTCACGCAAAGCATGAGAGTTGTGTCATTCCTTTAGGTTTTCAAAGTCACTTCTTGTCAGATGCATTGGTTAAGAGAGAAAATTAATGAGCTGTGTTAAGTTTTATTACACGATCTTCTGATGTGGGAAAGCTTCCCTCCAGGAACAGCTCTGTGCGTGGCTTAACCGATTTAGGCAAGCCTGCTGCAGTGTACTCCAGAATGTGTTGGAGATCAAAGTAGGGGGAGTTATTCAGGTTTTATGGCAAGGTAATTAAAAAAAGATGGGGATTATTACATATAAATCATACTTGCATAAATTTGCTGGCAAAATAAAATCAAATAAACACGTTTGAAAAATGAGAGCAGGAAAACATCGAGCCACATTTTTTAGTGTTACAGATGCGAAGCTATGCCCCGAAGTCTACACAGTTGACCCCTTCCTTCCACTGCAGAGAATTTGGCCCAGGTCCATTTTAGTGGTGTTTTCAGTTACTTAACAAAAAGGAAAGGAAGGAAAAAAGCACACTGAGCTCTCCTGTTTTGTGACAATGGGAAGATGAGCACTACATACCAGGTCCAAAGTGCTCTCAGAGAGAGCACTGGGAAGACTTGCCCTGGTTTCTGAGGTGATTTCATCTGGAAGTTTATTCTCCTTATAGACTTGTGTGCCTGAGCATTCATTTTTCCAACGCAAATGTTAATATTATACAAACCAAGACAGGAGAGCAGACTCTGTTCTCCCTGCAGTTACTCCAGTGCAGACTGCAAGCAAAGAGCAGGTTTGGACCAATAGCTTCTGGAAAAGGGGGTAAAAAAGCCGAAGAAAACTGCAAGGACTTCCTGTTCACAGGCACATAGGGCCTGTGAGGGGAGTGCAGACAAGACTGTAGCTCATCCTTTCTGGCTACGTGCAGGAGAAATGGAGGCATGCCCTACGCTCCAAGCAGGGGCTCAGAAATCTCAGCCTAGAAAGAGGGAGCGATGATTCAGCTGCGAATGTCGAAGCGCTGAGCATGAAATACCAAAAACGTTTCTCTCTGGGTGGGAGAGAAATGAAAAGTGTTGAGAAACTTCTGTTTAATCAGAGGAGAGCTTCCACATTTCTGTCACATAAATATGGAGCTTATAGCTTCAGCTGTCCTGAATGCAGCCGTACCATATGACAGAACACACATGCACATGCCTGTGTAAACATATACACAGTTGTAGCCAAAACGTATAACACTGTCAGGACTGAGCTTTTCCTCTCTAAGGATGTGCATATGCCCTCTTTGGTCTAATTGGGTTTATGACTCTACATGTGCCTGTATATGCAAGAGATATAAAATACAAGTACAGTAGCTTTTGATGTAAAATAACATTTATTTCCTTGTACCAGCTACAGGTCCCTGAGAGAGTACATGGGGAGTTCACACTGGAAGCTACACAGCTGAAGCGCTGGCAGCAGACTAAGCAGAACATGCTTGGCTGTCATTTTACCAATCTTTTCTGCTGCAGA
Organism: Amazona ochrocephala; assembly: GCA_039720435.1. Lineage (NCBI taxonomy): Eukaryota > Metazoa > Chordata > Aves > Psittaciformes > Psittacidae > Amazona > Amazona ochrocephala. Next base: position 126,198,715 of record CM077878.1, read on the forward strand.
TCTAATGTGCATGAAAGAGGGGCTATTGGCTGGCAGCTCCATGCAGATGAAACAGCTCAAGTCGGGCGGTGAAAACAAGGGTGAAGTTTCAGGTGAAAATTCCCCTCTGCTTTGCTCTTCTGGGTGATGAAATAATTTCTGAAGGAGCTGAAGAAGCCACCCCACAACGTCAAATTGTTTAAAGGTACTTGATTGTGAAATATTGCCCATTTTAACTTTGTCTCGCTGCTTGGTACAGGGGGGTCTCTTCCAGTTCTAACCTTTTTCAAAGAACTAATAGATGCTGCATATAATAATAATAATAATAATAGTAATAATAATGAATATGTATAAAAGAGATTTTATCTGGAGCTTAAAGTTGAAGGCCAGACCTGGAAGGGAAGTACTGCAAAACTTAGCTGTAGCTGTGTGCTCCTTGAATATACACTGCTGTTAATCACGTGTGTGCAATCTTGAAGACAAGGACCAGAAAACTCCTTGAGAGTTTGAAACAACAATGCAATAAAGCCCATTGCAAGATTTAATATAAAACCTGACCAGTAAAGAATTCTGCGACGTATCTGGTTCTTGTTTGATGTACTTCTACTGCCACAGTTAATATAGTGTTTGCACTGCACACATAAAGCAGATATGCCCAGATTCCTCTCTAAGAGTTAAATTATTTTATAGTCGTGTATGCTGTCTTTCCTGGGTTTGGTTTCCTTCCCCTTTCCTCCTCTTCCCTCCCCAATTTCTATGGGCTGTATTTAGTTTATATAAGTTCTTCTTAACAGTTTTCACCAAAATTTGCTCTAATATAATGATAGAGGTGGATGGTTATAAAGAAGGCTATAAAGGTTCTTCTAATAAATTTCTAAGCATGAGGAGACCCCCTCTATCTTCGTGATTACCAAAGTCTATGAGGCAAATAATCCTCAAATCAGGTATTCAGAAATACACTTTTCTATTCTCGGTTGCTAATGATTGTGTATTTCACTGCAGCAGAATAAAAATCACCCTCTGACAAAACATCAGTCAAAGCATTTCAGCCCCCAAAGTAGAATTGAAGTGGTATCTAAGTTTTCCTACATGCTGGTGCCAGCTCTTCAGATGTAAGGTTCAATTTCAGCCTTACTTTGCTGGAAAACATCACTAAGCTGAGGGATTTCTTGGTTTTGCTGCAGACGTGCTGCATGCATGAGTGAGTGTTTTCTGCTTCATCTGCAAAAAGACAGGAACATACAAAGCCTGTTGTGCAGGCTGTCATGTCCATCCAAGGTCATTCTGACCTGAATATTCAGGATGCTTAGAGCAATAGCGCCATTAATATCAAAGTCCTTGTGTCCAGTAGGAAGCTGATGACTTTTACTGACTTATTTGTGGCTATTAGTAGCTGCAAGCCTCAGTAACATTATTGTTGAGAAGTTCATCTGTGTTTGGGTGTATATGTGCTCTCAAGTTGCACCCTAAGTGCTTTGTTTCATACCTGCTGTGTTGATACTTACTAGGCAAGTACTGGGTATGGTTCTAGTGTCCCCCACATAAGAAGGACATGGAGCTGTTGGAGCAAGTTCTGATGAGGCCATGAGGATGATGAGGCGCTGGAGCACCTCCTGTATGGAGACATGCTGAGAACATTGGGGCTGTTCAGCCTGGAGAAGAGAAGCTGCATGGAGACCTCAGAGCAGCTTCCAGTGTCTGAAGGGTGCTACAAGGATGCTGGAGAGGGACTCTTCATCAGGGACTGTAGTGATAGGACAAGGGGTGATGGGTTCAAACTGAAAGAGGGCAAGTTCAGGTTAGATCTAAGGCAGAAGTTCTTCCCTGTGAGGGTGCTGAGGCGCTGGCACAGGGTGCCCAGAGAAGCTGTGGCTGCCCCATCCCTGGCAGTGTTCAAGGCCAGGTTGGACAGAGCTTTATGTGACATTTTCTAGGGTGAGGCATCCCTGCCTGTGGCAGGGGGTTGGAACTGGGTGAGCTTTAAGGTCCTTTCCAACCCAAACCATTTTGTGGTTCTATATACTAGGTCCCAGTGCCACTGCTGCTGGCCATTTTTCCCCTTCCTGGTTCTCTGGCTGAGGAAAAAAAAGGCAGTATGTTGGGAACATCCTCCATCAAACTCTCTACTCTGCTGGAGGGACTGAGGAGGGACCAGTGCAGAATGCGGGCTGCCAATCTGTTGACAGTATGTGTGTTTGCCTCTCTAGTGCTTCCTGGAAGGAAGATGATGTGTAAAATGTACAGGGTACAAGTTCCTTGCCTTCTTCCCAAAGTCAACATGGAGCGTGGCTGCAATTATGTTAAGGTCAAGGGCTGGGTACAGCTGACTCTAAGCAGTTAGCTACCTGACGTCCTTGTTTCACCCTTTATGAAATGGCATTGTCATTGGGAAATGCCCTGAAATTTTTATCTAGAAGCTGCTTTAAACACTGGGGCACAATTGCAGCCATTAAACTGTTTGTGGCCAGAAGTTTTTGTTTGTGTGCTAGCATCAGTGTAGGCAGGAGAATGATCACTGAAAGGTGATGCCAACTATCAAGTACGTAACTGCTCTCCAGTAACAGTGACCAAGTGTTTTAAAGGCAGAACAGGACCCTATACAAACTGCTTATTCTGACTCTAAAAGGATCAAATAAAATGAGGAACCTGCTTTGAACTCTTGGGATGATTTTGTGATGAGATACATGGCTCGGGCAATCTGATTTTGGGCCATCTGCATCTCATACCTCCTGAAAGGCCAAATTTGCTCTATTGCCAGTTTTTTCTGTGGGGTTGCATCATCTTTGGCTTTCAGTTATCTACAGTGGTGAGATTGTTATAGCTTCTTGTAGAAAGCAGTGCAGTTTTCTGGTTCTCCCTAACTAGAGCTACCTTAGTTTATGTGAAGCAAGGGCGTACCTTTCTGACAAAGGCCATTGAGAACGTTGTGTTAATGTTCATTGAGTTTTTTATGGCTGCAATGATTTTGTAATTATCTTTAAATCCTTTCTCAGTGTGTAGAGCTTAATGTGTGGCTTTATTGATTAAATAATGGCAGACACTGAAGTGACAGCAGTGTGTTCTTGTACCAGATCTTCCTCATTTGTAAATTAGATGCACCGTGTGTTCAAGCAGGGCATCAGTTAAGTTGACATGCACCAAGGACATTGCTGGCCTGTGGTGCAGGTGTCCAAACAGGTATATAACACTATGCATTGAGATGATCAATACAAATCCAATCACATCACCAGAGCTGCTCCAAGGGGAGAAAACCTTTTTAACCTTTTTCAGCAAATATTGCTGAGGGTGGTTTTTTATGGCATTTGCATTGTTAACAGGACTGGTATTGTAGAGCTAAGCGGGGTTTCTGGTATGACTATGCAAAGTCATGGGGACTCTGCTCTTCTACATATCCTGATGTGCTCAAGAACTAGAACAGAGCAGCAGTTTATGGAAACCAGAGAGAAATTTAACAGCTGATCCTAAATCTTTTCCATGGCATTATTATTTTGCCACTCCAATTATAAAGACACTTGCTTATTTATATCCCTCTCTTGCAACAGCATTGCCAGTTATTCCATTCTCTGTGTTTGTGTGTATTGGGTCTGGCTGAGATGGAGTTAATTTTCCCCATAGGAGCCCCCAAAGTGCTGTGCTGTGTATTGGTAGCTAGAAGGGTGTTGATAAAACACCAGTGCTCTGGCTACTGCTGGGCAGTGCTGGTACGGCATCAAGGCTGCCCCTTCAATATTCCGCCTTTACCCACAGGCTGTAAGTGGGCAAGATCTTGGGAGGGGACATAGCTAGGACCCAAACTGACCAAAGGGATATTCCATACCGTATGACCCCTGCTCAGCAATAAAAGCCAAGAGAAATGGGGTGGGGGGCATTCTTTATTATGACATTTGTCTTCTGGAGCAACCGCCATGCCCTGCTTCCTGGGAAGGGGCTGGACATGGCCTGCTGATAGCAACTAGAGGACAAATTGTCTGTTTTCCTCTGCTTTTCCTCTGTTAAACTGCCTTCATCTTGACCCATGAGCTTTTTCCCATGTTATTTTCTCCCCCAGCCTGTCTTGCTGAGGAGGGGAGAGATAGAGAGGGTTGTTGGGCACCTGGCATCCAGCAAAGCTCAACCCCCCATGCTTCAATGAGTAGCTGTCATTCAGTTATCACATAATCACATAATCATTTACCTTTTATGTATACATTTACAAAACTAATGCAATGTGAGTTTACAGGCAAAGTCCAACCAAACAAGGAGTGAATCAACACACTGAAAGCTGAAAAGCGACCACAAGATGTGCTTTCAAAACATGAAGCTGCTCTGTTAGAAGGAGGCATTTCAGTTCTTTGCAATTAACCCTACTCTGGTAATCCTTCTGCAAGAAGGCATACACAGCTGTTTGTCTTTCCATGCAATGTGCACTGTGGCAGGATGAAAATCAGAAGCAGAGCTAGTTGCCCTTCCAGGAACTCCCAGATCTAATGTAAGATTATAATCTTGGCATCTTACACTGTTTGAAGATGGCACAAATAGCATCAGAGAACAAAACCCAAGTCAATTGACCCTACATTCCAGTACAGAAACTACAGTTAAACCTGTCTTGCCACGCTTCAAAACCACCTTGTGTTCTTTTCTTTGCTTGTTCCTTATGTTCACTGTAGGTAAGTGACTGCTTTTCAGCTTTGAACTAATTATCATTCCTGAAAGTGTTTTCCAAACCGCAACTGCTTTAGGGGCCAGCTTCTGTTCTTATGGAATTACTGGAGCTCTGTTGGTGATTTCAAGGGAGCAGGAGCAGTGTTAATGAAGTAGTCCTACAAAAGAAAAGAGGGAGAAGGAAGAGGTGAACTAAAGTACTTTACCAGTGCTTGAAGGTTAAGGTTAGAATATTGCTATAGTTGTTACAGTAAACCGAGTCATTCTACAGCGTTTTCTTTGAAATGGCAGCGTAGCATTGGCTTGTTACACACATCCTGCCTGTGTACGTACTGCGTGTTCTGATTTTGGCAGGAAGCAAATATTGGAGACTTTCTTGCTTTGCATTTGCTACGTTTTTGGACTCCCTGTGGCAGACCAGCTATTTCTCCCTTTCTCCTCTCTAAAGTTTCAGTAATATCAGCCTTAAAAATCACATTTCTTTGGCAAATTTTGCCCGGATAAAGTCAGCCATTAAATGGAAGAAAAAATGCCTTTAGGCTTACGAATTCTTCTTTCTCTCAAGCAGCAAAATGCTCTTATTTTGAGCAGTGTCTGTGTTCATTGTTCCTCTGAAATCCGAACTTTTTCCACTTGGAGACAGCTAACTCCCTGAGAATCTCTCCGAAGCGGTATTAGATGTTGTTCTCTTCACAGGAGAGCGGGGAGAAGCAGACAGCCAGACCACATCGATCCCGGCTGTGGGACGTGTTTAGTGAGAAATCTATAGAGCTCAGCTTAGGGTGTCAGCTGTCAGTCTGCAGAGCATCTGTCAGAGGAGTATTTGCTTCACTGCCGCTGAATGTGAGTAATGCTTTCACAATATGGCACTGCGATGCTATAGATTACAGTTGTAATGGAGCACATCCTGAACAGCTGAGCCTGCTCTCTCTCGCTCATTCAATAGCAAGAGTTGCCTCGCTGTAAGAGCTTGGGGGATTATGTACTCCAAACAGCTGTCTATAGCACCATGGATTTATTTGGGCTAAATGAGAACTTGCTTTCTTTAGCTAAATCAAACTTTATCAGACAGTTTTACTGTTGGCAGTTAAAATAAAATGTGTTTGCTGAACAGTAAACACCTTGTTACTCTTAGGAAGGATTATATAAACAAAAGGCATACACAATGAAGTCTTATGCCAACTGACTTACTGTCAAAATAATATACTGCCGTTAGCGGAATTGTGCTCACTTGAAGGAAATTGTAGGCCTAAAAACACATCTTGAATGACAAAGAAACCATTTTTCCACGAATAATCTTTAATATGTTTAATACACTTTCCTTGCAGAAAGGATGCTGTATCCTCATAAAGGAAGGTTAGGAAAAACCGGGTGAACTGCCTAAAATCTTCAGAGGTCTACTGTATTTGCATAACGCACTGCATCAAGTAGATACAGCGTATTCCCTCTTATGAAATACGTGAAATTTGCTTTAGTCCAACAAAAAACTGCAACCACCCCCTTTCAAAATAGATAATCTGTTCCTATAATATGTTTACTTATATATGATATAATGTTGTTACAGTATATGAGCTACACAACTACAGAACACTCGTGAGCAACCAAATGCATGTTGCAATAATATTAGTCTATTTATGCACCATAAATCAGCTTGCTTTCACTCCTCGAGCAACTGAAAGTTAAGATAGACATCCTGATCTATAGTTACAAGAAGGAAAAATGGCAGGTCCAAATGCAGCAGAGACACTGAAAGGAATAACACTAACTGCAATGAGTTTTGTACTATTCTTCGTTGTTACTATGCATGCACAAAGCATTTCTTTTAACTGAGTAACTTAAAACACCAGAATCCAGCTGAAATGACAAGGAAATATCTTCTGTTTGCAGAACCCACTATGTGACCATAATGTAGACTGTAAAGAGGGACAGCACCTCAAAGGCCGAGAGCTGTAAGCTGAATCCAAGCTAATGTTACAAAGAATTTCTCAAAGACTTGTAAGTCTGCAAACTCTTGGGGAAAACTCTATACAAACAGGTGTTGTAGAAGATCAGTATATTATTATTTATTAGTACAATTAGCTTTATTCATTACTGCATGTATGTATCGTGCCTTAGAAAACTTAACTTTGCTACGAAGAGAAACACGCTAGAAACTGGAAAAGGGGAATTCTAATGGTGACTTATAAATTTTCCTTTAGCCAAAACTGGCTCCAGTTGAAGTTAAGATGAAACTTTCTGCATGTTTCCCAGCAAAATGTCTTGCTTCCTTAATGTTATTCTTGACCTTAGAAATGCTCCTTTTCTTTTCCACATACTAGAATCATAGAATGGTTTGGGTTGGAAAGGACCTTAAAGCTCATCCAGTTCCAACCCCTGCCACAGACAGGGACACCTTCCACTAGAGCAGGTTGCTCCAAGCCCCTGTGTCCAACCTGCCCTTCAACACTGCCAGGGATGTGGCAGCCACAGCTTCTCTGGGCACCCTGTGCCAGCGCCTCAGCACCCTCACAGGGAAGAGCTTCTGCCTTAGATCTAACCTGAACTTGCCCTGTTTCAGTTTGAACCCATCACCCCTTGTCCTGTTGCTGCAGTCCCTGATGAAGAGTCCCTCTCTGTCATCCTTGTAGCCTCCTTCACATATTAGAAGGCTGCTCCGAGGTTTACATTTTCACTGAAAAGCACATATGTTTTGTGGACAAATGCACCAATTTTGTTGCAGTTGCGTTTTCCAGTTCTATAGGGAAATGTGAGGACCTAGTAATGAGGACTTAATACTTCATTTATTTACTTCATATTGATATTAAATGAATATTAATAGTTTATAAATATTATTTACTTAATAAGTAAAAAGGACTGCTTGTCATGGCTGTATAGCTTGCTATGCAATAAAATGTAGACAGATTCTTAAATCCACCTTCTTACATCTTAATGAATGAGAAGATTTCTTTGATTCCATCTCTCAGTAATGCAGAAAGATGTCTGGTTAATAAGTGTCACTGCAGCAAATGTCAGGACGAGGTGTAGAACTATCATTTTGCTGTGTTAACTGGAATGGGGAGTTTAGGTGTGTTCCCAAGGGAATTCATGAGGATTTGCTATTGGTCTTTAAGTATGCATATAATTTATGCTGGTACGCAAGTACTCTACCTTGGCTAATTAATTAGGGTCAAACCCATTACAAGTTCACACCGTTGACCTTTGACATAAACTTTAAGGATCAGGAAAGATGATGATCTATTTTAATGATTTTCTGCAATCAGCTTTAAAAGAAATGCAGCTATGGGTAGGCTATTTTATGGAGAACATGATACCTGAGGGTTTTGTCCTTCTTCAAGCCAAGCATTGAATTGCTTACTGTCTAAAGAAAACGTCTGTCATTTGTGAAGCGGAATGCAAATTTGGTACCGCACCATACTTCCTCCTTGCGCGTATCAAATTGCTTTCAATGGTCTGTGGTATGGCACAGACAGAACTGTGACAAAGGAAGATGCGTAATTGAAGCAGATTCTCCCATGCGCTAATAAGCTCCAGTGAGAAGTAATTAACATGTCCTGAGTGGGTTGCCTGCAAGCAGCGGTTCCTTTGGGATGTGGCTGCCTCCAGGTTTGCCCTCTGCTGTCCAGTGAATTTCTTGCACTGTAAAAACTCCTGAGGAAGATACGTGTCAGCACTGTTAGGAGCTACTTGTACCTCAGCTGTCCGGTTACTTCATGTGTTCAGGCTTTAATTGCAAAAGAGCCTCCTGGTTTTGGTGTTGCACTGACCTAGCTACTGACTATCACTGAGTTTCTATGAATTTAGTCATCCCTGCGACCTGCAGTGCTTTGTCAAATGTGGCTGACATTTGGGAAAGACTCCAAAGTTTAGAAGGAGATAAAGTGTGTGACTGCATGGGCTCATTTCCTTGGGGAAGAGTAACACACAAACATATAGATGTATTTGCAGTGATTTATCTGGTAACATATGTATCAAAGCTGCAGGTAATTTGAGATTTTGTGGTACGTATAAATGCCGTGTTCTGAGAGTAGCAAAGTGAATTGAAGTTAAAAAGCTGAATCACAAAGGAGCTTGAAAAGATCTTACCTTGGATCTGCTGCCAGAAACATAAAGTATGTTACCTCTAAAAGTAAGAGCCCTGTCTTACAGATGATGTGAGTCTGGCCTTTAAATGGGGATCGAACTCTCTGTGAGAAATAAAGGCACACCTACACTTTGGCTGCTATCTCTCATTACTCTCCATAGGAATTAGGCGCACAGCCTAAAAAACCCTGACAAAACCTCATCATTGCCTCCAGGAAGCTGCTCCTCGGGGCTTTCCTAGCCTGCATTCACCTTACTTTTAACTACTTACTTCCAACTGTTAGTGAATGCCAAATTCTCCACAAGGCAGTTTCACTGCCACACCAACATCCTGGCGGACCTTCCTCTTGGTCACCATTAAAGCTATGTCCAGCAGCTTCATTTTTAATGGACCGAGAGGGTCAGTGGTTTGCAGATGTTTTGGGTTTCTACTTCTGGCAGGGAAATGCACATCTTTAGTACAGTTTGCTGTATGATGTGTTTGTTTGAGCTGAATCTGGTTCGTGTACCTGCTGCTATAGTGCAATCCTTCAGTAATGGTGCTGGCCTCCTGCAAACTAGTCTTTTCTGTGTTTCAGAGGCCTGGTGGTAACTCACTGCTTCGTCAGATGATCTTAGCCTGCTCCACCTGCAAGAAGAACCACGCTGACTTTGTTGAAAGCAGCATTTGACCTTTCTTTCCTAGATCATAAAATCCATGGTTACTGCCAATACAGTATGAGTATCCTCTGGTTTCAGTAAGGACAATGATCAGGAACAGCAAAGAATTCCATCAGGTGTGGTTCAGTTTGTTGACTTGAGCTGTTTGTTTCCAAGAGGAGACTGGCTTGCACACAGAAGGTCTCCTAAGGAAAGGACACAACTGTTAATCAGCAGCCAGAACATTTACATCAAAAGGGGACTTCAGGAAGATATGAAGTACTTTTTCTTTCTGACATGCAGGCAAATTAAGTCCTATCAAAGACAGGTTATATGCTTTGAATTGTTGATGACTCCAAAGCTCTTCAAGTATCTGCCAGCCAGCATACGGGTTTGCATGTTTTCAGTAATGCACATTAGTTCTGACCCTTCTCCAACTGAAATCAATGGGAATTTGGCCAACTACATCAAAGGAAGCAACACTGGGACATGTAAGTTTGATGCAGATGACTGATTATTGAAAAATGTGTATTTGTGCGTGTGAGAAATAGGACAAAATAAAACCAGGAATATAATCCCTGTCAGATCCAAAGATGTGTTTGGATGCAGATGTGTTCCCAATTCTGCTCCAGTGGGTCCTGTTCCGGAGCCAATTTTAAGCTACACAAATGGCTGCGCTTCTCCGTTTCCCACTTTTCAAGATGGTGAAAGTTTCAGGAAAATCAGATTGATCCGTGAGATTACTGGCACGGTGGAAACTGAAAGCATATCAGTGTGATTGGGACTGTTCTCGTGATTACTGAAACATCAGACTTTTCCCTTGATTTGGCCTCAAATGTAAACTTTGATCCCGAGCCTAAAATATATCCCATTCTAATGCAGTTATCTCTAACCTGAACCACAACCGGCATACTGAAACATGTGCTCTGGGATCTGCAGCGAGCCCTCTAAGTCACGCTATCAGCACAGAAAGGCTTTAAGAGTGACTTAACTAGGTACTGGGGAAGCCAGGATACCCTTGTCTCCTTGTATATAACATCAAGAAAAACACCCTGGGTAAAAGGGACCATGAGCAGAGTGAGGCATAGTCCCTGCTGGGTTCACATCCTTTTTGGGTGGTGAGTGTCTATATGCAACTGAGAACAGCTGAATTCCTATTCAGAGGTTTTCCTCAAGGTACAGGGAAACTCTTTGCCAGACAGATGCCTGGCTCCGTGCAAGAGATGCAATCACCTTTTGTTTCTCCCTCCCTGCCTTCCTACAGAAGCTCCAATCACAAAATATGCCATTTTTGTCTGAAATGGTTTTGAGGGTAATGCTGTGGATTTATGCGGATTACTTTATGCAACTGTTGGCAGTGTCAACAGCGAAAGATGACCTTTCGGTGTATGTTTCTATTGCAGTGTTCAGAAACCTGGACCATCTGCAGTTACAAAATGAACAAATAGATCTGGAGGTGTTTGATTTACTTTCCCAGTCTTGACTTCTAGTATGCTCTTTCTCGCTACCTGCATCCTTTAAACTGCCATAGACAACCCTCAACCCACCCCCTCGTAAAAAAACCCCAGAGCCTGCCTTGCACTAAAAACCTTCAAAATAAATAGCAAATAATTCTTCCCACCCCCCTCGCCAAAGCACTCGCATTTGTTCCTTTAAAATTAGGACTCAGCAAATAGTTGGAAAACATCTGTACTCAGAGGAATCCACATCAGATCATAAATTTGTTCATGTTAAACACAAACATATGAATGCACTCTTATATCCAGGGACTATGGAAGGCTTTAGAATTTGCACACTTTACTCCGTGTAATGCCAGGGCAATGTTTCATTCATCTATGTAAATAGAAAGCAGGCTTGTGGCATTAAAGGCATAAGTATCCTCATACCCTGCATAAACATCACAGGATTCAATTTTGAGAAGGAATCACATAATTTGTCATATCTTTGATTGTGATTGACTTCAGCGATGGGCATACACAAACATATGATTTTCCACTCAGTGTATCAGTGCGTCTCTTGCTGTGCATTTGCTGCTAGAATAACAGGAAAAAAGATTGACCTCAGATATGCAAATACACTTAATTGACTAAAACGAGACAAATTACCCCATTGTTGGAGCGATTCCTGGTTTGGCTGCGCTGCACACACACCAGGAGCACTGCGAGAGGGCTCGTGTTGCTGCCCCTCCTTCCTTCCATGATCCCCCTTTTCCTGGGGATCGTGACAGAGCTGTGCTGGGGTGACAGGTACACCAGCGCAGTGAAGCACTGTAGCATGGTGGAAGGAACCCCAGTTCCACTATGTCACCGCACCTCAGTGTAATTTAGACACATGAAATTACCTGAGCTTTGCTGTCTCCCCTGAGAGCCCCGGTTAAGCTCCTAAAATCAAAAAGAACCCCACCAAAAGACAAGCTTTAATTAAAAAAAATAGGAAAAACCCATAACAACCCTGCCCCTTGGAGTTTATAACCCTCGTCTTTGCAAAGAGGGTAAATGTGAAAACAGTTGACACGCTGGGCCCCAGAATCGAGTCTCTGCTAAGATCATTAACCACGTGTTTGTACGTTTTCAGTGTTGGCTGTGCTAAGGTGACCTGGGGCTCTTGGCTTGTGTGGCGTGGCAGCGCTGGTGGCATGGGAGGTGCCTCCGGAAGACCTCTCTTACACTGTCTGGGGCTGCAGGAGGAGATCAAGAAATCACTTGTAGAGCTTCAGGCTTTCTACACTGAGGCTGTTTACGTTACATCGTTAAAAAGGAAACCAGGGAATGGTTCAGTATGGTCCATAGTGTTAAAGAAATGTGTCTAAAAACTAGCTTCCTACTGATGAGGGACAGGAATATAGAGGGGGGGAAAATCTACTTGAAGAAGTATTTTTCCTGGAATGTCGTTTATAACTTTCCCACCCCTGAAGCTTCATTCTTCTTCCCTTCCCTGGAAAAACTGGAAAAAAGAAGTGGAGTCTAAAGAAACCTTATTGTATGTGTATGCCAGATGCAAGTTTTGTTGAGCATTCACTCTTGTGAATTGTCTCTTTTGGGGCTATTATTTATCATCTTTTGCAAAACAGATAAAGGGGATTTCCTGCTTCAAAAACATGTACAGCTTAGTGCCTAATACTAAAAAACCTTACTTACTGGAGGACTTCCGTTGAAGGCAGTGGAATTCCTTGTATGAGAAAGCATTTGCAAGATCAACTACTAGGACAAGAAAGCAGTGTACAGTAGATGAATAATACTGGGGCAAAGCAGCAAAATGGAAAGATGAGGGATGGGAATGTAAGGTTGTGTGAAATTATGGAAGATAATGAAAACATCTAGGCCCACCGCCTTTAAAAAACAAATGGTCTTCTTTAATTCAGCAATGTACCTATATATGGTGAAGAATTAGCTACTGGTTTTATCAATCAGCCTTGCTAAAGTAATGTTGGAGAAATCACTACAGATAAAAGACAAACCCTAATCTGATGAAGTTAGGGGTTTGTGTTCTTCTGAGCCATACAGCTCCGACATCTCCAGTGCAGGTTTTTCTTTGTTTCAGGTGAAAATGAGTTGCTGAATCTGAAAATGGATTTCTCTGAAGTGATACATCAAAAGGGACGTGATGCATGTCACCCTTCCAGTCAGAGGGTGCCTCTCCTAGCGCTGGAGAGCTGTGCAGGCAGTGCAAGGAGGAGCGGGTTGCCTTCTCTTTAAGACTCATCATTGTCAGTTGTACGAGTAGAACACTAAGACTGGTTTTGATCACGTAGCAGTCGGGTAGAGACAATTTCATTACTTTTCACTATTAGAGATATTAATTTCATCTCGTAATGTGTTCTTCAAATTTACTTAGGACTGTATGGTCTTTGTTCAGGATTGCTTCAAGACTTTCTTAGGTGACCTGGATTTACTAGGCCAGGCTGGATAGTGCTCTGGCTCTCTTGACTGAAGCTGTTTCATCATGAAACAAAACGACCCAAACTGAAACCTTGGAGGAGAACTTTTTGAGACTTTTGAAATGCTGACCTTCTTCCTTTCCATCACTGCCCTTAAAGCAGTAGGAGCCTGTTGTTGTGGCTGTACGATTGGCTGAGCACACAGGACTGGTAAACCCTATAGGGAGAAATAGCTTGCGTACAGATGGGAAAAAGGACAAGTTTTTGAGTTCACAAGCTCTTGTTCAAGTGAGCAACGTAAGTGAAGCTTGGAACAATTATTCCCAAGCTGTGTTTCACTTCACACTTCTTCTTTCTTTCTTAAACTCCAAGATGGGATTCTGTGCTCAAGAGGGTACCCGTTTATTCAGCAGTATCAGGCAACCTGTCAAAATCTTCTAGCCACCTTGCTGTCTCTTGAAAGGACAATCATCATCCTAAAGCATGACTTGAGCTAAAGCTGGTCGTAATAATCACTGTAAACTGTTTATTCAATGAACCTTTTTTCTTGGATCTTGAACAGTTTCTTTATAATCATGCTTTTGACATTTGTAATTCTCACGTCTGTGAGGTTTGCAAACACACTTGATCTGGGAACTGCACATACGCAGTTTGTACTTGCTGCTCTGAATGTGCGTATCCAAGGTTTGTGATTGATCATAACTCCGTTTTGCTTGTTTGGCTGGATAATTTATGTTTTATAAGGTTTCTCTGCTTCCTATGCATTCAATTCGATTCATTTATTAAGCCGACTTCTGCTACTGGCCCAAGATACACGTTCTACAGATCTTTACAGATGAAATGTGATTACAGTCCCTCCAAAGCTAAAGGGCATTTTTTCCGGTGTTTAGATACTGGGACACCTGAATTCAAAGAGTTTTAAATATATGTACTTTTCTTCCTTCTGTCTGTGTCCTGTTTGTCATACTAATGTAGTATTAGAGTACTCTAAAAACGATACCAGGTGCTGTTATCAGTGTGTTGAAATATTTTTGTTAAAATGCACATGAAATGGCTCATTTCAACCGCTGAAGTAAAGGACAGTGACATTATTCTGGGAAGCATAAATGTCTATGAATCTCTGCACCATCAGAAATCACTGTTTGTTTTGTATTTGGTGCAATTTTCCTGTAACTTTCCTATGCAAGGCACCCAATATTCTTGTCACCTTTCCTCTATCTAACCTCAAGCTTTTAAATTTCAGGGGCTCTGATATTCTTGTGAAGCACTTGACAGGTAGGAAAACAGCTCCCTGAAAGATGGGGCAGGTTAAGAAAAACTTTTGCACAACTGAATGCATTCACCTTGTTAGTTCCAGCTCTGTGGAGCCTGCCTAAGGAACTGAATTTATGTGTCTTACATGCAAAGTGCCACATGAAAACAAATCTGTGTTCAGTGCTTTCCGAGCCTTCTGTGGAGTGCAGCTGACAATGAGTACTGTGTTACTGTCATTCCCAGATTAGTTTTGGAATGGTCTGCTCGAAAGGCATATATATAAAAATATATATTGTCTGTGTACATAAATATATCAGCTCCCATGCATGCTCATACTAGGGAAAGAAAGTCCAGGCAATTAAATAATCACAAGAGAGAGATTTGTTCCTGTGCTTTACTAGAAATTGGAGTAAACATTATGCCTGTGGTCTCCTTCAGTTCTATCCTGGATGGTTCTGTTAGCTAAAATATATCTGTTGTCAGCACTATCATAAGATAAAATCTATGGTTTTAACTTAAAACGTGATGGGATATTGCCTGGAATGTTTTCTCATATAGACAGTGTTATCTGAGTCCTTCCTTGGCAAGAAGTTCAGTCTGAAGACAGTTCTCAAATGGTTTCAGCAGCTTAGTTTGCAATGCATCTGGAGGGAGAGCTTCATTGTCCTTGTAAGCAATTCCCTCTCCCCAATCCTTCAAACTCATGCTTGACCAGGAAATCTCTATCAACTACTATAAGCAGTTCTGGAACTCAATTACAGAATTACCTGTTTACTGTAGGCATTAGTGCAATAATCTGTGCCTAGAGGAGCCACGTGCACTGTGTCACCCACATGGCCTTTGCTGATGGCTGAAGTGTGGGATGCTGTGGGTGCGGAGCTCCCCAAGCCCTTGTGTTCATGAGCTGAGGTGGGGGAAGCCACTGCTGTGAGCCGCAGCACTCCAGCGTATGGGGATAGATGAAACCTTCCACAACCTATAAAGCGCACCTAAAAATAGACCACACAGAAGAGCTATGTCACAGATTTCAGAGGCTTTACTGGGGTTTTGCCTATTTTTGAGAGACCAGCGCTTGTAAAGCAGTGTTGAGAGGGCATTATACTGAGGAAGCAAGCAGTAAATTTGTAGGTTTACCTCTAACAGCTGGTTTGGGAGGGACCCACCATTAGGACAGAGAAGGAGGAATGTGGGATGGGGGAGTGAAAGGAAGATTGTAATAATACTCATAATTAAAATGCTGCATTCTAGCTGGTGGGGAAACCAGGGCTGCAGATTTCTGGGAGAAATTTGATTCCAAGAAGTGCAAGAGGCCGTGAGTGAAAATTCTTTCACAAGCAGGAAGTGAGAGAGGGAACTATAAGGAAATATTCTGTTTATATTGGCCATCATTCTAAAAAACCTGGGGTAAAAGCAAAGAGAAATGGAAGAAAGAATATTGATGAATGATGTGTGAAAAGGACCTAGAATTTCGGGAAACTGAAAAGCCTAATTATGAGCACGAGTAATTTATTCATGTGTTGTCCCAGACTAATCAATATTTTGCACGTTATTAGGGATGGAAACTTGCGTGCTCTCTTTCAAACATACGGTAGTTTGCTGATTAATTGAGTGTTTTTTTCAGTAGTATGACCAGCTGCTATAAATGTTTTAGTAATTTTTTTGGCATTAAGACTTAACGGGCCTTTTTTTCTTTTCTTTTTGGCTGGGCCGAATAGCAAAGCACATAGGCAATAAACCTAGATCTCGTTTCATATCCTGAATTTTCTTTTGAATGCATAATAACCCCAAATGTGCTGCTGTCTTTCTGAGCAACTTCTCCCAAGATGCAAAAAAATAGGTATTTTGCTATGTTCCTCTGATGTCATATTTTGCTTTATCCATTACCCTTCTACTGGGTAACTCTTCATCAGGGTCTGTAGTAATATGACAAGGGGCGATGGGTTCAGACTGAAACAGGGGAAGTTCAGGTTAGATGCAAGGAAGAAGCTCTTTACTGTGAGGGTGCTGAGGTGCTGGCACAGGGTGCCCAGAGAAGCTGTGGCTGCCCCATCCCTGGCAGCGTTCAAGGCCAGGTTGGACACAGGGGCTTGAAGCAACCTGCTCCAGTGGAAAGTGTCCCTGCCCATGGCAGGGGTTGGAACTGGATGATCTTAAGGTTCTTTCTGACTCATGATTTCTTGCAGATCCTTGAGACCTGGCTTTTGAAGAATCTGACATGTATTGGTGGAGTAAACCTCTTTCTATTCTGGATTAGTGTCAAAGAATTAACTGGAAAGCACAAGAGATGCTCCCTGGTTACAATCCCAAGCCCTCCAAGGAACATTCCCACTTATACTACTGTCCTTTGAGCTATGTACTGTACAAAAATGGGTGTCATTATAAGGTGCATATTGCAGGTTATTGTTGAGAAGGTGGCTGGAGAGATACTCAAGAGTCAGGAAGGCTGTGTGGCGAGAGGCACGGGACTGCAGTTCCTTCAGAATACTGAATCATCTAAGGAGTTTGAAAGTGGCTTGTAGCCATGGGAAAAGTGTTTGTCAAAACGCATCCCCAGCTGCGGGATGGCATAATTCAAGTGTCAGACATTGCCTTTCGTTTGGATTTGGAAAGCTGAAGCCCATCCACATTTGTGCTTGATTCTTGCTGAGCCTGAAGATGTTGCTGGGCTGAAGAATGTCATTGTGTAGTTTCCATTGTCAGCTGTCACACTGCATATGTTTTGGGACTGATCTGAAGTTTTGTTTGACATCATGACTTTTATAAGAATCAAAACCCCCAAATCCCTCAGATGAAATCCATATGGCTTTGTTCACAGGCTGAAATAAAATCTTGCTCACAGCCTTTACTGCAACTGAGGGATATTTGGTGGGAGTCGGTTTTTGCTTAATAAAAGCATAGCGTTCAAATGCTGGAAATGTGGATATTATTAAGTACCTGCTCTGTGAGAATAACTCAAATGCTGTTTTATTCCCTGCCCCTTTTGTTAGTTCATATGCACAAGAGTCAGATCTGAGGCTGATGTGAAGAACGATCTCCGCAGCCTGGCATGGACCCAGCTTCACTTGATCTCTGTTTTAGACATTATTGGGTTTTTGTCTGCATTTTGGCTCCTTGCAGCTCAGTGCTGAACATTTGGCATAATGTGTGGTAAGGGTTATTACGATACACAGAGGTGAGGTAATTCACATCATTTCTGCAGTGTAGGCAAGTTTGCTTGGCTGCTAGAGCAGTTAAAGCAGGAAGCTTCCCGGTGTGCCGAGATGCTGATTACTAAGGGTCAGGCCTGCACTCACCATGACATCATAAAACACGACCAGGGGCTGATTTATTTAAGAACTGTCATGTCACTGGTTTTGTCAGGAGAAAAACAGAGGACAGAGAAGGTGAGGGGGGGCGAAAAGGCTTTCACAGCATGAGATTTATGTTGAAGAAGAGAACACTGACAGGTCCTTTGCCAACGGTACAAGAAATGTTTGGGTTACCCATGGGCCTCAAGTACGGAGTGGCACTCTTCCCTCCTTTTCCCAGTCATTTCTGAAATGAAGAAAACCTTAATTGCAAGTCTGGTGTAAGAGGAAAGACCATGATAAAGCTGCGGCTAAATATTTAGACCTCCTTAGCTGTTGCTTAGGGCAAACTCCATTTGGCATGTGGAAAACAGTGCGATATTTGTCTGCACATTGGAAGCCTTGCAGTCCCTTCCGATGGTACAGCACTGAGTGAGAAGTCCTTGCCAGGATGTCTTCCAGAACCAGCCATGGGCGAGTGATGCTTCCACTGTTCCACTGCAGGGCTTCTGTGCCACCTCCTCCCATTCATTGTGCAGGATGTGGTCTGTGGATTGGAGCAAGCATTCCCAGGCTGCTGGCATAAATACACTGAACCCTGGCCAAGAGGTGCAAAACTGGCATATAGGTGTTGTTAACTAGACCAGTTCTGTAATAACTTACCATAGGAATAAATTCCTTTCTCTCCTCACAAAAGTTGTGTTTGGTTCCTGAAGATCGGCTCACAAGACACATGAAAACTACTTTGTCAAGGAAATTAATATGACGTATGCACTGTAAAAACGATAGAAACTCCCTTTTTCATGAGACTGTAGCATGAGTGAGACAATATATTTATACATGGACAATGCAAGTCTCCACACTGATAGGGTAACATCTCGGCCTTTCCATACAGTCAGTTGTAAAAACATCTGCTTGGTATAGCTAACATCCCACTTTAAGACTGTTTTCCTGCCTTGAAGCACTAGATTTCCTCTTGATCTCTTTAGTATATCACATGGAAAATGTATCTCTGGTTCTTATGCCGAAGAGTACGCAGTGTTTGGTTTGATACCCTGTTGCCTAAGATGCTTTCCTAGTTCTAGTACTTCCTTCAAATGGGAAGTAGGACTTGCAACAGCAGGTGGTAGTGTTATGAAGGATGGATTAGACACAGGCAGCTTCACTGATTTCCTTGAAGACCTCCCAGTTTGGGGCTATAAATGCAAAGAAAGGTACTCCAGATTCCTGGTGTTGGTCAGGAGGCTACAGAGCCCCTCATTTCCACAGCAGTCTGCAAACAGCCTGTGCTGAAGGTCTTGCTTGGGTTACAGCCCTGACACTCCACAGGCATTAGGAGGAAATAATAACAAACACCAACTGATTGCAGGTGCGGGCAAAGCTCCAGGTTGTTCAAGGACATGGGAGTTCTCTGGGTCACTTTGGAGGCAGCCCTTCAGGTCCTGAGTACTTAATTAAATCATTCATTAGCTTTCATTGGGTTTTTACGAGCTATATAGATCCCCACATGCCTTTCACCCTTTTTCTTGCTGCTCTCTTTCCCAAGACTTGGATAAGCTTCCTGCATCTATAGGTGAGTAGCTCTGAAAGGTGGGTTGGGACCCATTGGGGATTTTACAGAACCTCAGGCGAAATGCAGAGGAGAGCCAATGTTGGCAGTATCAGGAGTAACTGATGTCCTCTGGAAGGCTTTGATTCTCTGTTAAGAATCAAGCAGTTTTACTGTGTATTTGTTTAAGACTTGAGTGGCAGCTGTGCTGCCTGGTACTTTGAATAGGTAGCTCTGCTGAAATGAATGTGCACATGAAATCTGGTAGAAAAGACCTTCCAAAGAGCAAGTTTTAACTGGGAGGAGAGTGCTGAAGGGCTGAGTGACAAAATAATTCCCCTTAAAATGGATGTATAAACCACTCTTGAATTCACTTGCAATACGTTTAAATCAAGATCCTTCTTCAAGGTGATAAGGGCTTGTACCAAACATATCTCCCATCCATAGAATGCTCCCATATCTAGATAAAGGCAGTGGGCATAATAACTAAGTTTTTGCTCCTTTTGGACAAATAGCCTAGGTACTCTATAAATACATAGAAGCGTTTTGATGATAAGAGTGCACCTTTTAATGCTGTTACCCATGGGGATGCTGGGGAATATTTTCCATTCTATGTTGCATGCAGCAAAGACTGGGGGAGACTGTTAGGGAGGCACTAGAATCTGTTGTTCCCTTCTGTTACTTGTGATGATGACCTGAGGGAGGTAAGGAAACAAATGCCTGGAGTGTGTGTTTCCCTTCAGCTGCACTTCTTTGGTGTAGGAGAGATGGCTCTGTCCAGAATCCATTCTGTCAGCCTGTCACATTGCCATTTGCACTCAGGTCTTAGAATCATGCAATAATAGAATAGTTTGTGTTGGAAGGGACTGTAAGATCATTCAGTTCCAACCCACTTCTATAGGCAGGGATGTCTCGCACTAGACCATGTCACCCATGGCTCCATCCAACCTGGCCTTCAACACTGCCAGGGATGGGGCAGCCACAGCTTCTCTGGGCACCCTGTGCCAGCGCCTCAGCACCCTCACAGGGAAGAACTTCTGCCTTAGATCTAACCTGAACTTGCCCTGTTTCAGTTTGAACCCATCACCCCTTGTCCTATCTCTGCAGTCCCTGATGAAGAGTCCCTCTCCAGCATCCCTGTAGCCCCCTTCAGACACTGGAAGGTTGCTTAGGTCTTTGCTCTGTTTAAATATGGTTGTAAAAAAAAAATAAGAGCTAGTTCTATTTATAGCAGGAAAGAACAGGAGAACAATGACCTTTTCTTATACATTCTGAAAATTCTCTGTACTGCTCAGTGCAGTTCCCTGCTCTGCATCAAGGGGAAGGTCTGGCTTGAGGGAGGAGTAGGTAATTGAAGCTCTAATTGAAGTCAGTGGGAGCCCCAGCTGCTGTGCCTTACAAATCAGGACCTACCTGTCCCTAGTCTTCTCTCTTTTTGATTTGGGATATATTTAGGCCTTGTCAGATTTATTTAATTAAAAAAAGGGGAAAAAACCTAAAATCCCAAACTGCATAATTCAAATATTCCTCCTTGTTACAATCCTGTATTTTTATGGAGAGCACATGGGAAGTTCTGTGTTTCTGCAAACAGCAGCAGGTGGGTTGTTGTCCCAGAAATGAAAGGCTGCTTTAGCAGGATGTCTTGCTCCGGAAAGCACTTGCTTTTACCCCCATTCAGGGTTGAAGGACTAAGAGCTAAAATGCGAGCCATCAGCAGCCAGGGGGTTGTGGCTGGGTAGAACTGCAGCCCTACCCTTGCTCTTTCCCCAGGGCTGCTGTGTGCCCCCCTGTGCCCTGGGGGCTGGTAGAGACAAGCAACAGAGTCAAGATAGGTAAAATCCTGGTGATAGCATGGTAGAGGCTAAAATCATCCCCCTCTCCTTTTATTGAAGCAGTACAGATGCTCAGGGACTGGTCTTAGCTTGAGCAAATATTGCCATGTTGAGTGATAAGGCAAGGTTATTGCTTATCAGGCTATTAAAGAATTTCATTTCTTCAAATAGAATACACCCTTGGAATCTGTATTTGGGCCAGACAGAGAAAGGCTTGCTTAAAAATTCATTCCTCTCTATTTCTGTGCATTTTCTGTTGGCAAGTATATATTTAATGGACAATATGTAAGGGGCCTCCCTGGGCCAAGAAAAAGAAATTCTGTCTTAATTAACATTAGTCACTAAAAAAATAATCATGAAGGACAAATTTTATTCCATTTTAGCAGTCCCTGGGACAGCCTGTGTATAAATCACAATATTTATCTTAAATTGACAGTCTTTGTTTCAGGGCTTAGTTGTACAGTAATGCAGCCAGAGAATTGCTCCCTGGATATCAATGAGATGAGGAATTTTCTGTCACAGAATCAACCAGGTTGGAAGAGACCTTTACAATCATTAAGTCCAACCATTCCCCAGCACTGCCAAGGCCACCACTAACCCATGGCACTGGGGGCCTCGTCTACACAGTGCATGAACACTTGCAGGGACGGTGACTCCAGCACTGCCCTGGGCAGCCTGTGCCAATTGCCTTGTTGAACCTCATCCCACTGGCCGCAGCCCATGGATCCATCCTGTCCAGATCCCTCTGCAGAGCTTCCCTGTCCTCCAGCACATCAACACCCCCACCCGACTTGGAGCTGTCTGCAGATTTACTGAGGGCGCCCTCGACCCCTTCATCCAGATGATCAATGAAGATATTAAACAGCACTGCCCCTAATTCCAAGCCCTGAGGGACACCACTGGTGACCAGTTGCCAACTAGATGTGACACCATTCACCACCACAATTTGGGCTCTGCCATCGAGCCAGTTCCAGTCCTGCCTGTCACATGTGAAAATCTCCTAAAGGACTTCTGTTAGTTACTGCTGTCCCCTCTTTTGGCTGCAACTAACTTAAATCTTAGGCAACTAAACTTTGCACTTGTAGTGTCATTCATTTGCAGTATCACATTGAAAAATGAAGAAAGAATTGTGGAAGGCCAAAAACTGGCAAACTGGCTGACCAGATGGTGACTGGAGTTGATGGCGACCCTTGGTTGTCTGAAAGCAGAAGCCCAGAAATACAAGAGGACTTTTTCAATCTTGATCAATGGTGTGTGCAAACCCTGTTTATTTAAATAACAGCTGATAGTTTAGTGTTCATCATTCAAAGGGTATTTCTTACACCTTTTCCCCCTAGGTTCATGCTAGCATCTGACCCTGCTGCTCAAATAAACTGCAGGGTTTGTTGCTCTTTGCATACCAGCAGTTTAAGTTCTAATGCCAATCTTACTGACCTGAGATCAGATAAATACTCTCCTGGGAAGTTTTAAGCTATTTGCTGACACACATTTGGATTAGGAAGGGTACGATTTTGCACAAAATCAGGCAAAAGTAGAGATGTTCCTATCCATGGAAGATCTTTGACCCTTGGTCTTTGCCCTGGAATAAAGGTTGAAGGAGCGTTTTTGCAGGGTGCGTATAAACAGTCTAGCAGCTTTCTTCTCATGAAGAAGTCTGAAAGAGCCTTCTTCAGCTTTGTGGTCATAGCAAACCCTGGTCTAAGCCCCCCCTGGAATTTCCAGAGAAGCTGTAGTGAATTTCAGCAGGCCGAAGCTTGCAGTTTCCCAAGCCAACTTGGAAAATGTTGATAGTCATGAAGGACCTCTTGCTGCTGATTCTCACAGCACATTAAAATTATAGAGGCAGAGATTGTAGAGCTGAGAAAACTTCATTCATTTCAGAAAGCATCTAGGTGTGGCTGGGAACGGGCAATGCTGCGCCAAATAGAAAGCTTCTCTTCTCGTCCAAAAAGAGGTCTTGAGTGGACTGAACAGAGAGCATCTCTGGAGTTTAAATTCATGTGCTTCAGTATAATTCTTCTTTCTGTCTCCTTCCACTCTTACTTCAGTGTTTTCCTGGAGAGCCTTTCTACTGATCTGAATTAAGGCAATAATGTTTTATCCTCACAGGGATACTTGCCTGTTTTACATCTTTGGATGAATGTTGGAAAGCTGCATTTCTGCTTTTTCTTCCCTCTTGCTGTATATATTTGAGTGCCAGATTTATCAGTTCTAGTTCTCCCAATGCTGGAAAATGAATTTGCTTCAAATTATAGCTGTTTGAATGAGACCAGTGCACAAATGAAACCCATTATTGTATGCCTACAATAGGGCCAAACCTCTGATCTCGGTTTCAGTTTTGTAAATGGGGAGTCGACTCTAATAACTTCAGTCAAATCATTCTGGATTTACACCAGGGGAGCAGAAATCAGAATCCGGACTTTCATGTTTAGTCTGGGAAGCGTTTTCAAATTCTTGTGGATGAAAGATACTGAAAGTGTATGTTGTTATTATGTTATTCCTTTTCCATATCCCACTTCACATCACAGGACTGACCATATATCCTAGGATGGTTCAACCCACACTTTCCCTAAATGTTACCGCTTTAATTTGATGATTATAGCTTTTTCATGTCCTAACTCTACAGTTAAGGTTAAGCAATCAGTTTGATTTGAAGCCATTCTCTTCAGTAGAGCCCTGGGAAATGTGAATGAAACCTATTCCACTGGTTTTTTGAATATGAGAAGTTAGTCTTTTTCTCGCTTTTAATTTATCCTGCCTTTTCTTGCCAGCAGTTTACTTGAAAGCTGCTTCATGCACAGTCTGCAAACTTGGCGTGGACATCTGAGGAATAATATTGTGTACGTTAAACCTTTGTTAGTAATAGTCCCAAGCAAACTGCAAGAGGAGAAACTGCTGGTTTAATGTATGTTGAATATAACAAACAACTGGTGGAGTAGAAGATCTTTGGAAAGAAAAAAAGCAACGCTGAACTCATAGTACTTACTGTTGCGCAATCACTTGAAGTTATCTCTTCAGAAAAGGTTGGATGCTGAGCACATAGCAACTGTCCTCAGGCTTGCAGCTTCTTTGTCTTGATATGCCAATTGATAAATGTGTACCTGAGAACTCGAGCTTAAGAATTTAATGACAATCTGACTCTTAAAAATGAAACGGGTGAAAAGGGGAATTGAATGTGGATGCATGAAGCTATAGTTCTGGGGCAGACGCACCTGAGGCCAGCCCTAACCCTGTGGAACCCTGTAGCTCTATGGGGAGCTGCAGCATGCGGTACATGGGGCCTCTGCCCCATCTCCCACTGAAATCAGTGGGGAATGGCCTGTCAGTTTAGATTAAATTTCTCTCAATTAAACCGAGCTCAGGGAAGTTTTAAAACAGGGTTCCAAGCAAAGGCTTCAGTCTTTTTTGACCAGAACTTGTGCTGTTCTGCATGACACCTGCCCATCAAATTTTGTGCCAGCAGTTTAGTGTTCAGCTTCTAGGAAGAGGTTGACTAGACCAAACCTTTTCACATGGCTCAGCTGATCTTGAAGTGAGGATCAGAATGAACCCTTGTAGCCCTTTTGGACTGTGGGTGGTTTTATATGGCTTTCTGCTTTTTGAGTTAATAGTTTAGCAAAGAAAATTGGAAAACACAAACCAAGATGGGAGCTATTCCGATATGGAGTTAAATTTTCTGGAATGATGACAAACTCTGTTCATGACTGAAACTATCTGAACTCAAACTAAGACAAGCCAATAATAATAGCACTAATTACATTTCCAGAAGTAAGGTTATTTAATGTCTTCTGCTAATACAATCGTAGCAAAAAGATTGTCCCTGAATCTTCTACAGGACTTTTCCTCTTGAAGTGTTTTACAAAAAAGGCGGGTGATGCTGAGCTCCTGTTAGATGAGAAATGATGTTACAGTGTGATGAAAAGGTTATCCAGCAAACTAATGACAGGAATGAGGCTAGAGCTGACTCTTCATGTGGTAAGTAAGCTGTTACATCAGTGCCTCGCTGGTGCTGCTTATTATCAGAGAGAGTTAGAGTATGGTCTGTTCCTATGTGGTCCTCTTTAGGCTCTACCTAAAGAGGAAAGGAGCCATCTAAGCTCCTCTTGTGGTTCGTGCCTCCTCTTGAAAGGAAAGCTCATGTTCTCAATTTAAAATTCTGTTCAGGGAAGACTAAGATTAAAAATGTCAAATGTGATTGGGAAAAGGAGGAAAGTACCCAATGCAAAGAGTGCTTCAAGTGGGCGGCAGTTTGCATAAGACTCCATAAATAACAGGAAACAAAACAAAGCCCTCAAAAAAAGCCCCTACAAACAAGTTTTGGGGCCTGTAAGCCATAATGGGTTTCACTGAAGGCCTTAGAACATAATGTCCTGCACAGCAGCAAGCACAGTTTAGTTTGATCAGGCTCTCAAGCACTGAAGCCAAATGGCAACATGGGTAGTAGCGTTCACTGAAGATCAAGTGCAACTTTTTTCTTGGAGGTCTGACAAGAATCTAGTCCCAAAATAAAGATTATATTGGGTCTAAAAGCTGATCTCGGTCTGTGATTAGAGGATCACATGTAAGGAGGAGTATGTTACTTTGAGACCCCTGAAATAGCAGCAGCCAATCAAAACCTCCCTTTACTATTATCTTGCTTAAAAATCGGTCATTTCTAATGCATTTGCGAAGTGTGTACGCTTTGCACATAGGCTTAATTTAGAAGTAGTTGTGATGGGAAACGTCCCTACTCGCTTCCAGTGGTGTAGAGCAGCTTTCCCACAGGTGTCACCTACAGAAAGCTGTCCCTGCTGCTACCTCTAACCAGTCTTGACAGCATTTAAATCCATCCTTTTACACTGTTCCTGGAGGAAACAACAGGTCTAGCTCCATCAGTGGGTATTTTATTGCAAACCTTTTCCAGGCTTATCAGTTTCTTTCGGGCTTTTGCCCTGCGAAAGAGCTGTATTATATAAACAGGAAACATATAGGAACTTGTTAATTGCTGGTTTATTTTTCTTCTGCAGCAACACAGACTGCTTTCCTTATTGTCACCGGAGGGTTCACATTACTGCATGGAGTTTGGATGCCGGAGAAGAATGTTAAAGCAGTAAACTGGTTCAGGTTGGAGGGAGAAGGGAAGGTGAGGTCTCTGCTTTATTGATAAAGCCCATCAGTTTGGGGGGGTTTAAACTTGCTTATAGATCTTAGTGAAAAAACAGTTTGGGAAACTGTTCCAAAACCCAATAAAGTTTGGGAAAACTGCTTTCCTATCACAAGGTGATACTTACTGCTGATGACGGCCAGCATAGCTATGAGAGCTACAGAGCAGTTAAAATATATCTGTATGTAGATGCCACCTCAGCATTGCTTTCAGTGAGACGGACACTCTCTTGTGGCCTTGTGGCAATGACACTAATAGACATATAAACCATATCCAAAATAGATTAGATTTGGCTCCTACTTGAAGAAAAGGCAGAGGAACGGGTGCTCACTAATAAGGCAAACGGGAGGCAGCCCTGTGAACCATCTGAGGAATTCCTGCTCCCAGTTCAGGAAACTCGCCATCCAACGAGGATGAGTCCTTATATGTGATCTTCTAACCACAGACTGAGATCAGCTTTTAAACCCAATGTAACCTTTGTTTTGGGACTAGGTTCTTGGTACAGTGACCCTGGCTTCTTTAATTGTTTCAAGATTCTCTGCTACCAGCCCAAGATTCTCTGCAATTACTTTTTTTGGTGCTGTTGCCTGAGGGGCTGTGGTTGGCTCTTAGTGGTGGATATTGTCCCTTTCTGGCCTTGTTTTCATTAGGAAGCACTGTGAACCAGCTGGAAGAAATCCTTGATAAACATAATAATAACAACGTATTGACATGCAGTTTACTTCCATGATTCATCACATGGGATACTCCCAGAGTTTTGTGTTAAAGTGGGGTGATGCATGACTGAACTTCACGTATGCCCCTAGATTAAGATCTGAGAAAACATATAACATTACTGCCCTGCTAATGATAGTTTTCTTATCTGGCAGGAAGCAAAATGATCATTGCTGGGATCCTTAGGAGCCATCATAACTCAACTGGAAAATAACCCCACATGTGGGGTGATGGAGTGCTTCTTGGAGCACACCCAGTCAGTCTCCCCAGGGAGGTCCTCCCTCTGAGTAGTTCTTAGAGGAAAATAGTGGTGTGGATATTTTCCTGGGAGAGAGAGAAAGGGTTTGCTGTCAATAGTGTACTGTCAGTGCCAGAAGCAGGATATCATATGCTATTGCAATATATTTAGTGGCATTTAGAAGGCCTGAGGAAATAGGACTGTTTCAAAGCAGCAGCGTGTTACAGCAAACAGTCATTGAATCAAAATGCAAAGGGGAGCCGATGAGACAGAGTGGTGATACAATGAAGAGTTCACCAGTAATCCTCAGGCAGTGATTTCTGCCCCCTTCTGAAATTCTGTCAAATTTTCACTATTAGAATAAAACACTTCAGAAATGAAGACTGAGACTCTACATAAACCCAAAATAAATCATGGGCTATAATGAGGAACTCATCAAACTTCTTGAAAAGCAACAAGCAAGTAGCAGGGAATGTTATAGTAACCTGGAACTTCTGGTTAGTTACAATTATTGATATAAAAACTTCCTTGGAGGTCTATGGCTCTCTTAGGACGGCCACCTCACATACTGAGTTGCGTGTTTCCCAGGCAACAAATGTATTTTGCTTCTGTGCTTCAAGTTTATTTAGGGAGAAATGAGCCTGTCAGGATGTAGGGGACCTAAAAAGGGGAAGGAAGAGGAATAGCTGCAACAGGGGAATATCAAACAACAAGCAGGAAAGAGAATGAGCTTTATTCTTGCTCGGTGCCGGGTCCTGCGTACCTCAGTCCGAAGAGCAGTAGTAGTGAAGTTAGTGCGGAAACCTGTGCAAGGAAAGAGCAAAGCTGGCTCCAGATTGGAGGCATTTATCTGAAAATGCCTTAGAAGTAGAAAATCTATCAGATTTCAGTTAAAATAACAATTCTTTGCAGGTCTGCCAAATGTGTGCAGGCTTCGGGTGATTTATTGTTGAATCAGTGCGTGGCGAATGCCGAGGTCTGCCTTCCCCTCTTGCCATGCCAAACAGAGGAACCTTCACAGGCCCTTGGCACTTGTCAGATTTAAATCCTTAGGGCAGTATTTCTCACCTCAAGTGCAAAATTCACCACTTCCCTGTGAAAATCAGTACGGTTGAGACCTATGTGTGTGGAGCAGAGCTCGCTGCTAGCATTTAGACAAGATTCATTATGTGGGTTTTGGGTTTGCGTTTGGTAGTGTCAGAAACTGAGAGGAAACTGTTAATTCTCCTCCACCCCCTTTCCCAATAAGCTTAAAATAGCTGTGTTAGAGCACAGTCTGGGCCTGCCTAATCTCAGTGCTGGTCTTCAGAAATAATCTTCATTCCCACTCTCAGCTTCTTTGAAACGTAATGAATTGGAATTACATGTAAATGCCAGCAGTATTTCAAAGGGAGGCTGAAACACAATGTCTGGTCTCTAATTAGTTTTGCAGTGTGTGGCCTGTAAACTTGATGATAAATGAAGCAATTAGCCATCAGTGGCTTCAATTAGATGGCAGTAAAAATGGTAACAAAATAAAGTCACCACTGAGGAAATTTGCTCTGAGAAGTGCTGCAGTGGGTTGGCTTCAAGCTTGACAATGAACTGGGGCTTGTTTGTTCATTGTTTCTCAGGGGCAGCACAACTGCTTGGTTAGTGTTTTCCAGGGTCCAAATGAAACAGGAAGGGAAGAAGAGACAGTGCTGCTCTCTCCAGGAGCACCCTATCACCAAGCAAGTCTCTGTGGGGTTAGCACTCCCTTCTCTCACTCCTTTCTTTCGGAGGAGGAGGGAATTGGTTTGTACCAGATAGTTGCTTGAGCCTTGGATCCTAGAGAGCTTCTCAGATGTTTCTCAACAAAGCAAACTTCAGCACAGCCCTCTTGGACCCTTTTCTTGAAGCAACAATCAGAGATCTGGAGCTGGTGTTGTACTGGGAGGAGAATCATAGGATCAACCAGGTTGGAAAAGACCTTTAAGTTCTTTAAGTCCAGCCATTACCCAGCACTGCCAAGGCCACCACTAACCCATGGCACTGAGGGCCTCATCTACACGGTGTGTGAACACTTGAGAAGGAAAAGGCAGAGTGAGCCCTGGGGCTGCTGAGCCCAGCAGCACTCTCCAGCCAGGCTCCACTGTGGAGCGTGTGGCTCTGTTGGTTTCATCATGTGAGTGGGGGGAAATAACGATGGTGCGGGTCTTTCCTAGTGAAAGATTCCCACTTAGACCAGTATTATTTTCTAGGATACTTCCATCTGTATAAATGGGATAACTTAATTGCTACTGAAAGTGTGAAGTGGGGGAGAGGCTGATGGTAAAACCTTTTCTGTCTGTTATTCTGTATACTTTTGTCTGTCCCCACCTGTAAAGTCATGCCTAGCAGTGATAATCATAACTATTTTAGTGGGAGACATTGGGGCGGTCTCACTTTCCATACATGCTTTTGAAAGATGATGAAATGAAGAAGCACAAATGAGATAAAAGCCAAGTGTGAAAACACAAGAGACTTTCAAATCAGGGTTTATGTTTTCAATTAGGAGACTTTGTTATTGAAAACAAGAAGCCAATTTGTCAGAAGCAAAGGCTAATTTGTCTTCACCTCTGAAGACTGGAGGGAAACAATACATCCTGTTCGCTCCAAACCCTCTAGCTGGGGAAAACAAAAGAGCCACTTGGTTCCAGTTCTCTTAATTCAGTCTCTGTAGGGACTGCAGTAAACGTTTTAGAGGATGATGATGATGATGATTCCTTCGCAATGGTCATGGTATCCTAAAAAACATCCTAAATGAAATACAGCAACTGGAGGAGGGAGAAAAGGCATGTTGTAGCATCAACACTGGTTACGTGATTCAGGAGTGAACTAGGGAGAGCTGG
The DNA here is from genome assembly GCA_039720435.1 of Amazona ochrocephala. Classification (NCBI taxonomy): domain Eukaryota; kingdom Metazoa; phylum Chordata; class Aves; order Psittaciformes; family Psittacidae; genus Amazona; species Amazona ochrocephala. The sequence continues at coordinate 126,228,800 of CM077878.1, forward strand.
TGTCTGGCCCTGCTGCTGAATTCATTTTCGCAGGCATTACACCCGTCTGCTTGCAGGAAAGCTGTTGTCTTTCGCTACAGATTTTACCAGAATGATACCAAGATGATTTAAAGAGTGTCATGGAAACGGCAAGTTCAGTTCGAGAGTATAAAAATGCTGCTGTGATGCATTGTAATTAACACTGAATTTTCTGCACGTTTTGGCACCTCTGGGCTGACCTCTCTAGTGGTTCTTCGCTCATGGTGCATTCATCGCATGGCACCCTTAACATTTTACCTGAAGCAAAGCAGAACCTCTTCCCTGCGCATCTGTGGTGCGGAGTGTCCCTGCCTGTGCCTTGAAGAGCCCTGTGTATGGGCTCTGCCCAAAGCAGGCTGGGGGGGACCCCACACCGTGGTCTGCAGAGACCAGTGTACTCTTTATCAGGAGATAAAGCAGACATGCTGGAAAGGTGGGAGAAAGAAAGGTGAGGAAGACCAACAGCCCTATGTGCTCAGAGAATTGTGCCTATTTCAGAGGGGCGAGTTTCCAACAGTACCCTGCTGATTGAGTAAAAACAACCATCTGGAAAAGAAAATCTGCTATTTCAGTGCTGTTATTTCAGAGCAGTGGAGCTATGGTGTTCAGAAAGGCTTTGGGGTATTTCAAAGAGCCATCTACCGTGCCGCTTCTCTTCAGGGAAGTGTGAACCGATGCAGTTAGCAATCCTGGCTGACGTCAGAATTCTTAACAGGAGGAATATGTTCTTGCAGGGTGGAGGGAAATAACTGAGGCTGCGTTGCATCTCCTGCTAGCTGTGGTTATTATCAGTATACATATATTACTAGGAAACTGCTGGGCTGGACGTTTAGCCCATAAACTAAAAATACTTTAATGTTTTGCTCCTCTGTTCAGAGATCTGCAATTGGAAAAAAATAAGGTTGTTATTTAAAAACAGGCTGCTAAAATGAGACACATAAAATATTGCCGTATTTTTATTATATATAAAGCGAAGTCTCTCCATTTGTTTTTTATTACTGAGTTACACACAACAAATGAATACGCTCTGAGCCAACAATTTCTACTGTTACACATGTGCACTGTGTTCCTCTGCCTGCAGTGGGGTTTGAATAAGCCCTTCCACCCAGTTGAAAGAGGAGGCTGAATGATATTAGCTTAAGCAATGAGAGTCAACAGGAAATGGGGGATTTGGGATCTGAACAGTAAAGCGAGTCTTGGAGCATGTCACTTGCACACTGGCAGTTCTTGGCATCCAGTGGCTTTGTGCTAAAAATGAGAGTTTATTCCTCAAAGATCTCCAATTTGGGGGAACGTGTGGTGGGCTTGAAAGGGCTCAGAACCTCTTGCCTGAATGACACTGCTGGGGCTGGAGGGCAGATGAAGACTTTAATCGCTTCCAGTCATCTGTTTTGTATGGCTCAACAGAAAGGACTTAGGGAGCATTACTGTGAGCAGTGCCAGGACGTAACACATTCTGAATCACTGGTATGTTAAGACTGGTTGAATCTTAGAGCTAACAGTACAAAAAGTATGAGTATCACCATACTGTTTCATCTGCAGTAGTGACACAACGCCTTGCCTACCCGCTCCACAGCTCACTGTCGAGTAGTGACTGAATGCCAGCTAGAATTGCCTGGAAAACTTCATTTAGGGGTGTTTTTGATTAATTGCAGGACAATCACAACAAAAGGAAGAACCAAGTCTGCTCATCTCGAAGTACCTTTTAGGGGGCATGCACAGGCTGGACCTCCTTTTGTTTACTTCAAAATTAGTGTGTCATATCTTTGGCAAGACTCCTGATGTACATCAGTGAAAGCCAGTAAAGAATAAGGTCTGATAACTTCATGCAGAGGTGAATAATGGAGTAGATCAGCAATCACAGATCTTCCGATACTGGAGGAGAACAAAGCTTTTCATCGCAAAATTGTATCTGGATGCAAGCAGTGGAATAGGGGTTTGTCACATCAGAGAGCCTTCAGAAACACGTAAGGCAAACAAAATTATGATCAAAGAGAACTTTGGGAAGCTGTTTTTTTAAAGGGTCTGAGCATTGCCAGGAAAGATCCTTTAATTTTTTCTCCTTTCTTTTTAGCTCCCTAATCCACTGACTACAGTAAGACCCTAAAGGTAGGAAGCAAGTCCATGACCCTTTCCATGTTGGTCCACAGTGCAGGATTAGGGCTGTGTACTACATAAACCGTATGTTGTCAAGGACCAGCCTGGCTCATCCTGTGTGCTAATGTTAGAGTGGACTGATACCATTCCACGTGATCTCCACCTACAGCTGTGCCTTGAAGACCTGCATTAGTTTCAGGCTGGGTGCGAACCCTTCAGCCCCAGTTCATGCCAGGCTTTATTCTCATGTACATTCAGTGATTACTCTCTTCCTTTTAGCGATTGCTGTTACCACTCCATGAAAGCAACAGGAACCAAGGCTGAAAATGACTACACGCACACATGCCCATGGTTTACTATTCCCTGTTAATGCAAGATGGGATGATGAAGATCACTGCTTAGTTCCTTTCCATTATGGTATCTTTCAGAGGGAGCTGTAAATCTACTATCACTCCAGAGGGATTAGTTATCATTGTGTCTGATTATGAGATTAAAGTATGATTAAGAAGGCATAAAATGGCAGGGGGCGTAAAGTCCATAACATGAAGAGAAACCTGTTTCCAGGATTAGACCATCACCCATCACAGGCCGTTCCCCCATGGATTCCCCTGCCAAACGGCTTAGTCATTCCTTGGCTCCATTTACTCTCTGAACAGGTGAAAACTGTACTTAGTTACAGCCAAGGAATGTGGCAGCAAATGAATTAGTGCATGGGAAGTCAGAACTCTTCCCTGACAGAGTACAGGGATGGTGGTGGTGTGATGGGATACTGTGGAGGAAGATATGAATATTAATTCTCCAAGGCTAGAATAAGTATTATGAAGGGGGTCTGTTGAAGTTCCGATAGTCACTTCTAAGTATAGGGTCATTTAATACTGATCACTCTCCTAGGAACAAAGGGTTGCTCAAAACCTAGCTTCCTAGGCAGCAGAATGTGAAATGTCTGTTAATTTTTCAACTTATAAAGGCAGGGCAAGAGAAATCTATGTAAATCTGAATACTCCCTTAGTCACGCATAGTATTCTTTTCATGTCTGCTTACCTGTTTCTACAAGCATTGAAGCAGAAATATCTGCATTTAAAGTTTCTGAGTAAGTTGTTTATTTGTATTGGTCACCTACAAACTATGATAAGATGAATGGAAAAGACTTTCTCTTCTTTCAGTGGGGCTCTCGTTAAATTTGGGGTACAGGGACATAAACAATCCCTTAATGCAGTGCTCCAAGGGGAAACTAAAGGATACCAGGACACCCTTCAGCATAGCTACTCATACTGGTAAGATGGTCAGGTGGACCAAATATCTTCTGGTGACCATCATGGGCTAGTAAGTTCTCTGTTTGCATCAGAATAGTGAGGAAGAGCATCAACCTTGGCAGCTGCAGGAGAGTTTGTTTCTTGGTGTGTTTATGGAGCCTATTCTGTTTCAAGCAGCTCAGCCAAGGTTTGGTAAGTTCTCTGGGAATACTCATGGAACTGGTGCGAAAGGTTTCTCAGGACTCATGGAGACTTCTTGCTGCTATCCCGAACATTCCCTCTGGGTGATGTGATCTCACTGCTCCCTTCCAAGTGCATTGGGAAATGAATAAATAGCAAACAGTAGTTGAGCAGTTATTGCTTTTACTTGCATCAAAGAGTTGCCTCATTGAGCAAAGGCAGTGCTGCACTGATAACGTTAGATGTATTTGAAGTCTGGTGTTTAGCAAGTACTGTCATCACCTGCCTGCTGCAGGTTGTAGTTTTTAGAGGCTCATCCGAGCCCCCCAGCTTCAAGGATGAGGTCTGACGGTGCCTGAAAGACATCAGCCTCTGTGAGCAAGAGGCAGCTAATGGCTTGAAGTTTGTTGGGCCAGCTCTACAGCTCTGTCTCTGAGCAGCCTTTGTCACTGGGGGTGCTGGGCAGAGCCTGAGGAAGCATAAGAGACAGCTGCCAAAGTCTTTGGTTAAGGAAAACTGATGGCCAGTTAGAACTGGCACTGTGATGCAGAGAGCTGGAGGCATCTCGGGAATAAGGGGCAGGGAGCAAGGTGGGACACCCACTGTGCGCACCTCTTTTATGGGGTTACTCGCATGCTATGTGCATGGAGGGCAGGTACTGTTAAGCAACTATTCATTATAGTAATACTGTAACAAAAATGTCTTTTTTTTTCCTGTTCCTTTACTTTTATTATATTTACTTCTGTGCACCAAGAACCACAGTTTAGTACTTTGAGGCTTGTCTCTAATGGGTGAAAGCATGCCATTTGCTATGCACCATCCTATAGGAAAAAAAGAAATTAAATAGAACATCTTCATTACCAATGGGAATAGGAAGGGGGACTGAAAGCCCCTCTCCCATGTCTGCCTGTAGGATGGAGGAAATAAATGCCAGGCATGAGTATTTGCAGGAAATTTAGTAAAAGTATAGTAAGAAGGTTAGGGCTACCCAAAGCATCTCATCTAAGAATGACGGATGGTTTTCTCATTTAAGCTGCAGTGATTAAAGCTCTGAGAAGGGCTGCCAGGCCAGCTCCACACATGCATTTTCTGCACCCAGATGAAAGTCATTTTCAAAGAGCTGGCAATTGCTAACAGGGTGTGCGCCAATGGGCTCTATCCAGAGGTGAAGGTCTTTTCCATGGGGGCCGAATGTGGGGTTTGGCAGCTTGTGTTGCTCAGGAAAATCCATGGGGTTTTTTGTTGCTGTTTGTTATCAGGAGGCTCTGTGTTATGCTGTGCAATGGATTAGGAGTAGATTAGAATTGCAGTAAATAAGGGCTTGCATCAGGCTCTTGCTGTTTGAACTTTTCAGTTTACAGTGCAGGTCTCCTTATCTCTCAGCTTCTCCCGACCAGGAATCTGAGCTCGGGACGAAGAGGTGCTTGTAGTTGATTTATTTCATTATTACTTTTTAATTCTGATTACTTGTATTGCAATAGGGAGCAACATCCAGGAATGTGCCCCCAGACAATTTCCTGGTCTGCTGGCATAGTAAAGGCAGATAGTGAGGTAGATCATCTTCTTGCAATACAAGAAGATGCATAAAAAACTGGAAGGGCATAGAGGTGTGTCGAGGTACTATGAATTTCTTCTGGCTTTGCAACAGAAGGGAGCAAACAACTCTGATTTATCCTGTTGGCATGCCAATATGCTGTTAGTCCACATAAAAAGTGACTGGTGCTGACGTTCTCTTTTCACACAGTTACAAAATAATTGCAGTCTAATATACCCTGACATCTATAGCAGGATTTCCAGAGATTCAGAGGGATTGTGATCAAGGCCCATGAGTCAAATCCTAGCTCTTGGATGTAGATAGTGCAGGACCAGATCTGCGGGATGAAGGATCTGGCTGATGAACAGGCCCTGTCAGCAGGGACTCTGGAGTGTGCTGGCTCCATTGTGACAGTGCAGGCAGTGAGGGGCAGCAAGGTGAAAAAGGAGAGAGCTGAGCACTCGGGGAACAACTGGGTCTTGGGCTAAAACTACTGAGAGAAGAGGAGGTGTCTGAATTATAACTACCACCGTGTGAAGGATGCAATTAGTGGACTGGGAAAATAGCAGTGTCCAAAAGACACTCTGTAAACGCTGTTAGGTGGATGTGTGGATGAAGTGGTATGTAATTATAGAATCACATAATGGGTTTGGTTGGAAAAGACCTTAAAGCTCATCCAGTTCTAACCCCTGCCACAGGCAGGGACACCTTCCACTACAGCAGGTTGCTCCAAGCCACTTCCAGCCTGGCCTTGAACACTGCCAGGGATGGGGCAGCCACAGCTTCTCTGGGCACCCTGTGCCAGCGCCTCAGCACCCTCACAGGGAGGCACTTCTACCTTAGATCTAACCTGAACTTGCCCTGTTTCAGTGTGAACCATAAACTAAGATATCATTAAAGGCCCTGCTTGTCACATAAACAAAAACTGCACTGAAAGGTGGCCAAATGAAGGATGAGCTGGTCACTGCTAGCTCACGACTTTATTATGGTATCCATATGTTCTCCTGAGCTTTAAATTCTTAGTTCCTGGACATGTGTAATTACATTAGAATCTCTCTTAGGATTGCTCTTGTTTCTTCTTACTTTTCTTCACTACATCTAGTCCTTAAGGGGGAAAGCTTAAATATGCTGTCTGAATGCAAATTGCCCAGAAAGCAGAAGGCAAGTGAAAAAATTAGAAGGGGCTGTTCTGCTTTGGTTTGTTTCTTGGAGACATTGGGAATTTTAAGCCAACATCCTGAATTTTTTAAGGCTGATTCAGTGTTTTTGAACCCTTTGGCTCTTCGCTGGCCTGGTTCTGAGAAGCCTCTGAAAGAGGAGTCCCACAAACCTGCAGAATTGGGCCTGTCATCTGCTCTCTCTGATTCGGTCTTCCTGCATTTCAGAGGAATCCTCTAGGATTCCCACTTGGGGAGGGTGAAGCACAGTTTGAAAGCTGTAGATGAGCTTTCCTCAGGCACCAAAGGTTAGAGGCTTAGAAACGCTTCCCTTCCCTTCTGAAAGGCAAGATGACAGCAGCAGGAATGAAAGGAGAAGAGACAGGAAAAAAGGAAAGAAAAAGTAGATCTGATACATTCTGAATACCACTGCGCTATTCCTTGGCTGCTGTCCTCTAATTATTAAAACATGCTGTTGGCTAATACACATGGTTTTATTTCCAAGGGGTTTGCACAGAATTACTCACATTTATGCATTTCATATCTCATAAGCCTGGGTATGAATAATAATGGCAGATACCTGAATGTCCTGAACAGCCTAATGTCAGGCAAATAAACTCTCCAATTGAAACCAACAGTTAGCTGCAGTTTTTGGCAAGGGGGCTTTTTGATGGGAAAGCAATGCTGTTCAGGTTAGATGTTTCAAAATATTGATGGTGGTGTCTTCACCTCTTTTGCTTGGAAATAGGCATAGTTGGCATGGCAGTTACAATACCGGGTATTACTAGACCTAGGACTCTGATCTCTCTTAGCACAGGCAAATAGAGGAGTGTTAGTCCCTTGCTCTGTGCAAGGTATTTGACAACTCTGATGATGGGCAAACTGATGACCTCAGGTGGATCTGAATGCCGGCTCACCTCTTAGCACTCCCACTGAAGCTATGGGTTGAATTAAAATCACAGCTTCAGGAGCCTTTCTGCCCGTGAACATCCCACTCATCAGGTATGAGGTACATTATTTTCTGCAGTGTCTGGTTCTGATCTGTCCTTTCTGTCGTGATATTCCCTCCGGGACTCACCTAATAATGCTGCTGTTTGTTCAGATATAACAAAACAAAGGCAACAAGCCTCACTAGATTCCCTATGGATATCCCTCCCCAAAAAAAAGCCCAGACACAAGGCTTCTACCTTCAGGACACAATTGAGCCTCCAGTTAACAAGTCAGAGCAGAGCTATCTTTGCTTATTGGGAGCAAATCTAAGGAGCTCCCATTAAGCATCCCCTTGGCTGAAACCATGAACATCTCTTGGGGTTGCTTTGCCTTTCCCCACCCATGCAGGGCAGTCAGCCCCTCCTGTCACAGCCAAGCAGTGTTCCTTCATCTCCTTGCAGAATAGCTCAGCCTGGCTCCAAATCTGCATCCCAGCAGTGCCTGCCTGCCTGCCTGGCCCCTGATCAGGGTCTGAGCTGCTGCCTGCAGCGCTCCTGGGAAAATGCCAGGAACTTGCTCCCTTCCCTGCACTGCATCATAGAATCATTTAGGTTGGAAAAGACTTAAGATCAGTGAACCTGACCACTTAACACTGCCAATTTCACCACTAAACCATGTCTCTAAGTGCATGTCTATATATCTTTTCAATACCTCCAGGGATGGCGATGCATCTCACTTCTCCCTCTGCAAACTGAGGGCTGTTATGCTCAAAATGGAGAGGGATTCTTCATCAGGGACTGTAATGATAGGACAAGGGGCGATGGGTTCAAACTGGAACAGGGCAAGTTCAGGTTAGATCTAAGGCAGAAGTTCTTCCCTGTGAGGGTGCTGAGGCGCTGGCACAGGGTGCCCAGAGAAGCTGTGGCTGCCCCATCCCTGCAGTGTTGAAGGCCAGGTTGGAAGGGGCTTGGAGCAACCTGCTCTAGTGGAAGGTGCCCGTGGCAGGCGCTTGAACTGGATGAGCTTTAAGGTCCTTTCCAACTCAAACCATTCTATGCCTCTGTGACTCTATGGAGATGGTATTGTCCAGGTGGTGCCCTGGGCTTCTGGGCTGGGCACAAGCAGTACAAGGTACCTGGCTTGTTTTGGGGGCAGCTCTGGGACCCCAGGGGGGATGAAGGCTCCACAGTCATAGAATCGTTTAGGTTGGAAAAGACCTTTAAGATCATTGAGTCTAATGACGCACCTTTCAGGAGTCTTTGCCCCAGATTCACTTGCTTTCCTCTGAATGACAGGGTTAGGATGTGCCCAAGAGATGCTACCTTGTATTCCTACCATGAGGTTTTATGGAAGATGTCTATCCATAGATCTAAACCTAACCAGACTCTGCTGTATTATGACCCAGCTGCTATTTCCTGACAGATGATTTGTCCTGTGACAGCTACAAGAGAGGCTAATGAAAAATGAGAAGAATGTGCTGGCCATCTCTGCAGCCATATTTCACAGTGTGGTTTTGAAACCGTTTGTTTTCTTAACTTCCTGAGGTCAACAGTTACGAGAGATGGATGTCACCACATGTGATCGTTTGGGGAAATAGCGATGGTCAGGCTTTAGGTTATTGAGCAGTGTTATGGGAAGGCAAAGAAATGGATGTGAATAGAACAATGGATTTGCTTGGGACATGCTCAGGATCTCTAAAGTCTCAGTTCAGGATGTTGATTAGGCAAACCCAGCAGGTCCTTCCGTTAATGCATTACTTAATACATTGTTTGTTCCACAACTAATCAAACAATGCACGAATATTCAGAACTACCTTAGGCCTTTTTTGAGTTAATCTGAAGGCTTTCTTGAGCTCAAGTATGAGCACAGACAGACTCCCATCTCTGCCAGAGAGTTTTGATCTCAACTTAGTATGAAACCCTTTTATTATTCCTCAGGTGCTGGAAATGCACTCAGGCTGCCAGCTGAGCTCTTGAGGACAGGAATTATTAGGGGAAACAGTCTACTGAAGACAACAGGAGGAGGGGGCTTAATGAAATACTTCCATTTAAAATGTTTTAGTTAAAACATTCAAAATGTTTTATTTAAATGAAATACTTCAATTTAAAATGTTTGACTAATTCAAGTAGCAAAAGTGCCATCTAAATCTTTTTAGCATTTATATAATATCCTCACTCCCAGCTCTAAAATGCTTCCCAAATAACGATACACATCCTCATTTTACAGAGGAGAAAGCCTGGTGTAATTTAGTTCTGCTTGAGAGCAGAGCTGAAGACCTGGAGCCAGCTGTTAGTGGGGCTAAAAGGGAGCACTGGTCTGTGTTTCCTGGCTGGTGCTGAGGTCAGGGAGCAGCGCATTCCCCGGTGTGAGGCTTTGGAACCCCTGGGAATATAGAATCATTGAATGGTTTGGGTTGGAAAGGACCTTAAAGCTGCTCCAGCTCCAACTCCTGCCACAGGCAGGGACACCTTCCACTAGAGCAGGTTGTTCCAAGCCCCTGTGTCCAACCTGGCCTTGAACACTGCCAGGGATGGGGCAGCCACAGCTTCTCTGGGCACCCTGTGCCAGCACCTCAGCACCCTCACAGGAAGAGCTTCTGCCTTAGATCTAACCTGGACTTGCCCTGTTTCAGTTTGAACCCATCATCTCTTTGTCCTATCGCTGCAGTCCCTGATGAAGAGTCCCTCTCCAGCATCCTTGTAGGCATCCTTCAGATACTGCAAGGCTTCCCTGAGGTCTCCACACAGCTTCTGTTCTCCAGTTTTATATAGCAGCTTTAGAGCCCAAATTGGCTTTAACATTATGGCTGCTGGATGGAAGTACTGTCCAGCTGAATGTGCTGCTTCCCCGTCATGCAAGACATTTGGACACAACTGGATTGTGATTATCTGTGCTGACTTTGCAACAACAGTGCCTTACCTGTGTTAGATTCAGTGCCTGTGCAGTATTCCTCTTGCATGAGTATGCTATCCTGCGGGATTTGTTACTCAGTACCTGCTGGCTCTCTTGGAAATGATGCAGGCTTGTCCTCCTAGGTAGGGAGCTGAGAATATGCAGCTTCTGGCAATAATAAAGAGAAAGGCGATGCTCCCTCCACTACTTCAGTTTCCTGGCTGTGTCATGCAGTGCGTTTGTGTGATACTCAGTGCTGGCTAGTGATGAAAAAGCAATGAACTGGAAAGAAAGGGTATGACAAAAATGAATGGTATGGTATAACAGAAACTGGTTGCAACGCAGAAGACGCCAATATGGAGCAGTTATGCTTAAAAATGCTGAAAGATGGCATAGGACAATGCAAAGATTGTTTAGCATTGCCCTGAGGTATAGTGAAATATTGTCAGGTGTGGGAACGTAGTGAGAGTTTTCCAAAGAGGTCTTCTGGGACTGCTCCCACATCCCAGCGTGCTGGCAAGCATTGGGACACAAATTGAAACTAATAGCCGAGCAGGTGAGACCAACAGGATCTGCACCCCTGTTGTTAAAATGAGCCTAACAATACAGAGTGGGACAGTGCTGTATATTCGATAGCTATTTTTGTTGCCGTTACAAGTGATGTATTTTACGTAGACATTGGAAAAGATAAATTATGAGTAGCAGAGGCGATTAATGTGTGAGGCAGAAACACTGCAGCTCTTCTTTCAAATGCCAGTGTCCATACACAGGAAAATTTACAAGGAGCTGTGAAGCTCTGGCAGCCACTTTAGAGTGCTTGAAACGAAGGCGCTTACTACATTGAAACCAAACTTGAACAAAATAGATTAAAATGAAGGGAAAAAAGCTAACCAGTCTACTGATCTTTTAAAAACCTTTGGTATTACAACTGCTGAGTTGCACAAGTGTTATAAAATTACCCTTATTTTTAATGTTAATCCTTATATCACATTAAAATAATCGAAGCACTATGTTTTTCTTGACTTCTGTCTGAAAGTATAAGACAAAAGCTGTCAAACATTTGCATGTGGTTTCTGGGGAAACAGCCCAAGAGCGTTTTCAGTGGAAAGGAAAAAAGCCCGAACTTTTTGCAAATGATATTGGCTTGGGATGTGATGCTCTTGGAGAAGGATTCTCTGTTTTGGTTGTAAAAAGAAAGATTTTTGGAGCTCTTCTGTTAACCTGGAGGGTTTTCCTCTCTTCCACAAAAGCAGCGGGGGGTACTTGCAAGCAAACTCTGTCTTCTAATTGGGCAAAATATTCCCAAGAAGAAAATGTATGGGCGAGCTGCAGTTTGTAGGGTGAAACTTGGCAACAAAATCCTTTGCCTGCAAAAATCAAGGCTTCCTTATTCCCTTAGGTACTTTTTCAGTCTGCAATCAGGACATGAGACATCTCCTGGATGCTCCCTAGGGACGGACCAAGTTCTCCCTTGAATTCCTTATGAGAAATGTGTGCAGATGGTTGTTTGTAAAGGTTTTCATGAAATCAGCAATGAAAGCTGAGAGCAGGGTGATTTTTGGTGTTTGGGTTTCTCTGTTGTTCTTGCCCCAAACAACACTGACTTTATTGATATAAACGATATTGATATAATGATTTTATGATTGCTTGACCAAATAAATGATTTTTTGACCAAACCCCGGAAAATCAAAGACTGCTGTTTACTTATTTAACTTCTGCTGGAAGTTTTCAGGAGCTGTTTTGTTCCTGCCTGTCAGCTTCCCTAACCTTCCCCATCTCTTCAGGAAGCATCTCAAGTCTCTTTTCTCTTTTTCAGGCTTGCTTCATAAGCCTGTGTTATTGTTTACAGGTATTGGCATCTTCCACGGGAATATATGATTCCGACGACTTATTCCTGTATTGTGTTTTTAAAGTCTGCATTTATAAAATTAGGCACTTTGGTTGTTAAGAGATTCTACAGTTCTGGCCAAGAAAAAAACCTTCCCTGTGAATGTTAGATGTTAAGACACCAGGACCAAGCTAAATGACTGTTATCTGAAATTCCTTGGGTTTATGATCCTCCAGGAGAGGGTAATTTGGGAGTGCGCTCACCTGAAAGGCTGTGCCCTGCAAAGGACTGGCAGGAGCTCAGTCAGGGCACTGTAACTCCATTGTGTGCCCTGCAAAGGACTGGCAGGAGCTCAGTCAGGGCACTGTAACTCCATTGTGTGCCCTCCTGGCATCTTCTTTCAGCCTGCAGGTCCCTTCTGGAGCTCAAGGAGGCTCCTCCAACCCAGGGTCCAGTAGTCATAGGCCATAAAGTATTCCTTCTTGCTGTTCCTGAGGATAACTGTTGCCTCCTTCATTTCCAGCCTTTGAAATCTGTGTTTCCTGGTGTCTTTCCTTATGCACACACAAGATGAGAACAGGCTGCCCAGGGAGGTGGTGATATCACCATCCGTGGAAGTGTTCACAAACCGTGTAGACGAGGCCCTCAGTGCCATGGGTTAGCGGTGGCCATGGCAGTGCAGGGGAACAGTTGGATCTTAAAGGTCTTTTCCAGCCCAGCTGATTCTGTGACTCTAAGAGTCCAAACAGCCCTCAGGATTAGGGCAATCCCTTTCTTATCTTGTAGTCCCTCCAAGAGCTGCCTCCCTCCAACATGATTTATTGCTGCTTCTCCTCCTGTTGTTCCAGCAGGTCAATGCCACACTGAGGCAGTGACAGTCTCCCTGTTGGAGATGGCCTCATTTAACACTGCTCTCCTCAGGAGGTGGGTGGCCCGGCTACGCCAGTGCCAGGGCTGATGTGTGACAGACAGATGAAGTCAGTGGGACATCACTTTGCATCTTTCTTTGGTTTGGGGTTCTTCTTTCCGCCTTCCTCGGAGTTTCAGGCTTTCTGCTCGCAGTGTTTATAAACCAGGCTTCAGACAGCTTTTCGAGGGGGGAAAACTGCTGATGTACTTCTTGGAGGGTAAAATAGTCCTTGGAATTCTTTGTCTTTATGGAGGGTAAAAGTCCAGTGGAGTGGATAATGAGAATAAACAGTCAAGCAATGTCAAAATGCAACATGAACGTTTAAGCAGAGCTTTGTCGCTAAAGTACTTTTGAATAGTTTAAGACGTAATTCCCAGAAAGCAAAAAACTATTATCTAGTTTTTAATGCAAGCAACAATAGAATAAGCAAAGCACAGCACATCTGGCAGAAGATGCACTTGAGAAGAAACTCTACAGTGAGGCTTCTTCATTAACTCTTGGTTTCTCTACGACTACACACAGTGGCTCTTTGTATTCATACAACTGAATCAAGCTTTAAATTAGAGAGGATGAAATGCCTCTATATCTGATTCTCCCCTGTCTTACACCAGGATATGCAAATAGCCTGGCTGATGTTAGCAGGGCTACAATCCAACCTTCAGGAATGAATTCTTCCTTGTGCTGTGCTTGTGCAGTTGCTGAATTGCACAGCTGTCAATGGTTTTTAAAATTAAATCAGCAAATTAAGATAGCAATTGTTTCTCATAAAACAAACTATACTGTGTGTCCCAGACAGCACATATGTGGGAATTAATCTCAACCAGGCGGAGGCTTATTTAATTGATTAACTTTTAGATATGGTAAGTAACCACGCTGGAGTCAATGCAATAAATAAAGCCAAACATATGCTTCATCTTTGCAGGGTTGGAGTCTTAAAGCAGAAAAGGTATAAAAGTGCTGCTTAGCTGGAAGCAACCGAATTTGTAACCTTTTGCTGGTTTACCCTGTACAAAAGAAAATACCTTGCATTATCAACAGCTTCATTGATCACAGATTTAAACGTGGTTCCCAGAAAATAGGCCCCATTAGGATATAATTAGAAGACACTGCCACTTTTTCCAGCATGTGTTACTCTGCTCCTTGTGAAGTCCGTGGGAGTTAAGGGTAGGGAATGCATTTTATCATGAACTGATGCAGGATTCAACCTCGGACTGCATTGTAAAAGCTCCCTCTGACACTTCAGCCTCAGGTCCTTGTAAATGCTTGTTTCCCAATAAAATTTCTATCCGAAGCATTTGGCATAGACAGAGCTGAAAGTAAAGTTTGCAGTGGCTTGGATGTGGCTGGTGCCTGTGGGATGTCAGGGACCGCAGAGGTGAGGCAGTAAGGCCAAGTGCCTCTGTGAATCCCTCTCCAGCCAGACGGGGTGAGAGGCTGGCAACGTGTCATTACCTGGGTTCTAATCAACTTTGGACCTCCTGCATGGCCTCTTTGCCACAGAGTATTTGGATCTTCATGTGGGGTTTCTAGGCCTTTAACTTTTCTGTGGCTTTCACTTGTGAGCTGAAAATAGGTGGCTTCCCAGAGCGATGGCTGTGAAGTGCAGTTAAGTGATGCCTACTCTTTCCCTCTGCCTTGTTTAGGTCAGTGTTTCAGAGCCGTGCTGCTAAAAGTAATTTCAGTCCAATTTTAGACTACGTCCACAGAAAAAAGGTAAGTGAAATTCCTAATTTTGCCATTTGTGGATTTACGGTGTGCTGCTTGTTTTGGATCATCTTTGTTGACAGCTCGGAGTTACTTTCTCATTACATACCATGCTGCAGTCATGATGACACCTTGTAGTGCAGGGCAAAACACATTTATTTGGGGGGCAAAAGATAGAGCTAGTGGTTTCTAAACATTGTGCTGTTTCTTTTTTAGATTATATTGAACCTATGTCAGGAATAATGTTTCCCTGGTGCATGTGGTGCTGGCAGCCGGGTGGTGAGGCTGCCGTGCCTTTACTGTGCTTGGGGTACATTCGGGTCTTTGAGGAGCCCGTTGCATTCCTCCCAGTCCTCCCACTGGTGATGTCTGAGCTGGGGCTCTTGAGAGAGCTAGATCTGGCTACCTCTATGCTACATACTCAAGTGCATGCAATGCTCATTCCAGTACGTAAAGGAAAATCCAACTAATCCAGCCTTCTCTGTTGCAAAATGTGTCACAGAGTCAAATTATTGACTTGTGCAGAACATGTGTCGCAAATCTGCTAAGCAAGAGCCATCCAGCGTGTGTTTTCTTGTTTGAATGCTGAGTTTGTGTTCCGCTTCGAACAGTAGAGTTTGGAAAACTCAGAAAATGACCAGATGTATTAAATACTTTATGCATAAAATGTTTATGTGTGTGTGTATATGATATATATATGTATACTTGCATACTTAGAATGGTTTTGGTTGAAAAGGACCTTAAGCTCATCCAGTTCCAACCCCCTGCCATGGGCAGGGACACCTTCCACTAGGGCAGGTTGCTCCAAGCCCTGTCCAACCTGTCCTTGAACACTGTTAGGGATGGGGCTGCCGAATTATATGCATATATGTTTAGACAGGTTATATGTGATAGATTTGGACCATGTTCCAAAGTGGGGCAGTACTGGTCCTGTTTCAATGAGTGCTATGGTATATATAGCCAATATACCAAGGATCTGGCTTTTTTAACTTGAAACTACCAAAATACATGTTTGACTTCACACCTTCAGCAGACCCACTGCTGCACACAGGACATGAAATAAAGCGCATGCAGAGTTAGGCCTTAACTTATAAAGTCAAAAGCTAGTATGACTTAGTGCAGAGTGTGCCTTTGTGGAGCTTTCCTAGTTTTCATTAACGATGATGTTCTCTGCTGTAAATGCAACTGCTCCAAAAGCAGAGAAAACAAAAAAAGGGAAACAAATGAAACAAAACATTCCTCAAAATTGAAACCAGGATGATGTTCTCCTGCAGGCTTGAACGTTTTGGGCTGATATGCGTGCGTGTGCATATATATATATACACACATCTAAAAACACACAGACATCTAAATGCTAGTCCAAAACATACATAGTGCTATGTCTGCCAGAAAGGGGTTTTGTTAATGTGTGAATTTGTGAACTGTTGTACAATGAGACATTTTTAGCTGGTTTTGTATAAATATGTGGATAGCTTACTCAGGGTACTGGAGGCTGTGGGAAAATCTCTCCCTGTATCATCTCTGCCATTATCCTGATTCAGCCATAAAGATTTTCACATGGTCACATACAGAAAATGGTTGGGAAAATGTAAAGAGGTGGCAGTGCAGAGAAAGCCCCTGGGGTGTGATTCTGTGCCTGCAGTGCTTTGGTGCTGTACTAATAAGCACAAGTTTGTTCTCTGAAAGGCTGCAGCATACATAACCTGCTGTGCGTTTATACCTGCAAAAGCAAGGGGGGTTCCCAACCATTTCCATATTTACATCTGAATCCTTATAAGAATACGATCTGGGCATGGGGAGAAGAAAGTGGTTAAGGGGAAGGCAGAAGAGCTTGTGACAAAGGAGCAGTATCAGCTACTGGACAGACACTGCAGCTTTAGGGCAGGAATGTAAGAGAGCGGAATGGAGAGCTGCAGGACACTGGAAATCACCCAGTGTAGGCAGTAATCCTTCCAGTCACCTACAACTGTGCTTCCCTTGGACTGCAGGCTTTCCCTGTGATCAGGACAGGCAGAAAACACAAAATCAATTAACCAGCCGCTCAGCTGGAAGCATTTGAAACTGCTGATAAAAATCAGCACTTGGGAAGGGTGGAATGAGGCAGCTGAGATGTTTCATGACTTACTTTTGGGTTTTGTGGGGTACAGAATGAAATCTCCCTTGGGTTTTTCTTACTGGTAAAATATGATTTGGAGACTCCAATCAGTGTGTCACACATCTTTAAAGATTCTGATGCTCTTTGTAACCTGCTTCCCTTACAATGATGAATCACTGAGCTATCACTCCGGGTAGGTTGGCCCCGCACTCTTATGCAGTGCGGACAGACGAGGCATGGTATTTCATTCCTACTTGCTTTGCCCTGCTGGCAAAAGCCCTCTGGTGCCAGGTCTCACATTCCAGCTGTTGTGCATTTATCTTGCTCTCGGACAAATGCGTTATCATCCCATAATTTTTTTGGGAATGGGGCTTCAGGGCAGACAATATTTGTGGGAAAATCAGTGGAGTCTGGCTGTGCCTTCTGATATCCTATGGGATGAAGTGGTTTGTCTCACTGCCACTTCGGAAACTCACATACAGACATTTGCCTAAAGAGCACCAAAGCCACTTCTTTGTTCATCCCCATTAGACGCAACAGCATTGCACGCACAGGGATACGGATGCTCCTCACCTGACTATGCTTTTCTTTTTGCCATATGAATATGCTCCCTGCACCGCTGCTGCTCACAATCCCATGTCTTTCCCTGTAATCGCCTTCTGACAGCTACCTGCATTTCCTCATCCCTTTTCTCCCTTCCCAATGAAACCTAAAACCAGGTGAAACTTGCTCAGTGTCAGGTTTCACTTCCAAATTGAAATTCAAAGCTGAAAGAAGTCCTGGGTCTTCCGAGGTTCACCAGCCTCTCGTCAGCCCAGGACTCAGACACATACCAATGCAAGCCAATCTAGGGCTGAATGAGGAAATAATGTGAGTCAAAGTCTCCTCTCGTTGCTTTTGTCCGTACTTGCCTTTTAAAGCTGTAATTCACTCTGTATCTTTCTCCTTCCTATTTGAGCATCCTCTATCTAGCAGAATATATTGATTATGTTATCACATTATGGACCTGACATGTCTTAGATGCAGGAAAAAAGCCCATTTTTAAATGGGTGACTTAATGATACAGGTGCAAACATATGATAAAAATTCACATGATTCATAACCATGTCCAAGACAAACCTCTTACTGAATTGAGAAGCTTTGCTTGGGTGAAAATAGGCAGATCTGTCCAATTAGGCACAAAGCTTGCATACAAGGGTTACTTTTGGTCATTTTAAGGAATATATTATTTATTTCCCTCAGAAGGAATAGCAGTGCTAGTTCACTTTGGGGAATTCTGCTAAGCAGCTGGGCTTCTAGGAGATTAGGTAAATTGATCTAATTGCCAAGCTTCTGATGCTTGTTCCTTACTAGCCATCATTTAACTCTATACTAAAGGGTCTGGCTTTCACCCCTAGCTCCACGTGATCTGTACCTTGTGTAGGGCCAGCAATGGTGAGTAAACAGTAACTATGGTAATCTTGACTTTTCTCTGTTTCCAGCCCTTGGACCCATCCACTTCCTAGGTGCACATTAGAGTTGCCTTAAGGCTGTTCTAACTTAGGCCTGCTGGAGTCCCGTAGGAATCCTGGCACAGGTGGGAAGAACAAGAGTGTCATTACTGCGCAGGTTTCATTTACTGTTTCAGGGTAGTGTTTGTGCTGGCCATATTTCACATTTCTTCTGAAATCAAAGGTTTTCAAAAGTGGTGATTTCAGAAAGAAGCCCAACAGTTAAAAACGGGAGCTACAAAACGTGCTAGAGCCCAGTCTATTGAAGGTATCCAATTCTATACATGAGCTGCATTAACTATGGCAATGGGAAAAGTGGGGAAAGCACACATGTGATAAGGCACCAGCTGTGAACAGTTCAGTGGTCTACAAAAATGCTCCTACTGTTGCAACTGCTGGCAGAGTGACCTGGGGGTGAGGGAAAGTCCTGGCGAGAACTCCCAACAGGAATGCAAACACAGCCCAGCCACAGAGGCCTATTTGATCACTGAGACTGTGACATTTTCCAGTGTGTCCGGTCACTGACAGCATGACATTTCCAGCCAAAATGACTGTCCCACACTGCTCCAATGAGAGCCACTGTGAATGTTCAACATTTGATCAGGCCCAGAAGGTCTGGCCTGGTGCCTGTGATGGAAGTATGACAGCAGAGTTACTGCATCTAATCTGAGGAAAGTTTCTGATAGGAGAAATTAGCTGTATTCTTGATTCCCATTGCTATTCGTATTGAAACTGAGGTTTCAGTCGCATCTGGAGCTCAGCTTCTTCCTTTTCCTGGCCTTTGGCAGAGGCACGGGCAAGCCCTGAAGAAATAGGCTGGCTTCTATGCGGCAGTTTAGCTGAATGAACCAATACGACGGACTCAGTGGGGGCAGAATGATGGGCTGTATTTGCGGTTCTTGCTCTCCTCTGTGATGCTCCACTAGCCTCTTGACCACTAGCCAATTAGAGTAAGTAATAGGCCTTTCCCGGGAAACAGTCCTCTTGAATTCAAGCTATTTCTGTATCAGCAGATGGGTAAATTTGTGTACCAGTGATCTAAAGGGCTCCTTTTCAGATCTTGACCCAAATATGTCTGTGAGGTGTCCCTGCTTCATGCTTTTGTGTGTGGTGGGTTTTCTTTTCATGCACCTGCTATGTCTGGTTAGGTTTCACTGATAAGCAAAAGCACAGCTTTTCTCTTCTGAACAGTTATTGAATTACATTTATTTTCTGGTGCTTTTTACCTGTCTCTCTGGAAAAGAACTCAAGTTCACAGGCTTAATGCCTGAGTGATCCACGGAGCCCCATTTCCTGCACGTTTCAGTGCTCCAGGTAACAAAACTCATTTCTGTCTGGTCTCTGAAGTGGAAAAGCTAACTGTTCCCTTCAGAAAGAAACCCCCTTTTGTTCCTACTTTATTGCTTACGTCTAACAGCATTAGGAAGGGTTTGCCATTGTATCTCTGTTCTTGCTGCTGCTATAGTGGTGTATCACGGTGTGCATTCATGGGCTTTTTGCTACGCTCCTGATCGAACGTGCCCCTCGCAGCATCACTTGGGGCTGCATGGCACATGGCACGTTTCAGGCGGAATCCTCATCACTTCAGTGAGATCGTGTGTCCTCAGCACTCCAGATGACTCTCCCAGCTCAGAGAGGATTGCCCTGACAACCTCAAGGGTGGGATTTATGAAGCAAAGGGTACAGCATCGTCTCTGCATCTGCCTAGGGCAAGAGTTATCTCCAGTTCACCGCTGTCTGGAATTGCTTGTTATTGATTCCTGTAAATTGTCTTATTTGTCTGAGGGCTGCCCAGATGAACAGCAGACGCTTGAGAACTCTAAATAGGAGGCAGCTACAGAGTTCAGAGATTAATCTGTCCCTTCGGGGTGCTGAGCAGCCAGCAATCCAAACAGCTTGTTGTAAGAGGCTTAACAATGCAGAACAGCTGATTTCAGATTCATCCATTGAAAACATACATTCATGTTGCTGGATGTTGGAATAATGCTAAATCACTTTAATCTAAACCACATTTGAATACGACTCCCACAGTTTAAAGGGCACTGAATTAATCTTGTGAGGAACGGAGTTGCCTTGTAAAATGCATTTGTGTGATGTTGCAAGAAACTTATAAGCAACTCGACTGGGAAAGGGGGCAGCTCTTTGAACTTGTAAACCCACACTGGTTAGAAATACATCGCCGTTTGAGCACGAGCCTGAACGCAGCAGAATGTGAACAAACTGTGCCTCTGCTTTCCCATATTTTCATGTGCTCATCAGTGGATATTTATGCTTGAAGCCTGCAGTAAGTGCACTCGTCATTTTTCAGCTGTCTCCAATTGGCAGATCCATGAATAATTTGGTGTGCTCCCACTCAATTCCAAAAGGTAACTAACAGGCTGCTGGGTCATTTTCTCTCAACGTTAATCCATCATTATCACCTGAAGTGCATTACTTTGAAGACTGAAGAAGGTCCATATTTCAATTTAAATGATGCCTAACAGGTATAAGCCTGACATTTTCAGTTCCCACTAAGGCTTAAAGAGCTGACAACATTTGATTTTGCTGAGAATATATCTTTTCCTCCTCAAGGATTTCTATACAAAGACCTAACAGTAGGCATGCCTTTATCCTAACCAGAGGCAAGTTTCTTTAGTTATTCAAAAGTGCCTTCATTTTAGGAGGGCATTGTGTTAGGAATAAGGTTTCTTTCCTTTTTCCCTTTTCTATTAATTCATCCTGGTGTTTGCTGTTTGTGGGTCTTTTTTTTCTGCTTGTTGTTAAAACCTTCATGATCTTGGAAAAGAAGGATGATTTTGGTAGATAAGATTCCAGCTTTGTTTGGGAAGGAAATGCAGAGATCTGGTTTTGCAGGAGCTAGATGGGCTCTAGCCTGGATCTGTTATCTAGAGGAGGTCAAGGGAGGCAGTAACCCCTTTTGGGTGAAATGGCAGAGATGATCTCTGTGGAAATCCTTTTGGAGTTGTAACATGGGTCCTTCAAACTTGCTGCTGACCAAGTCCTACTCTGTATGGAGAGCAGGACTGCCCACAAGCAGAAGGATAGGGGTGTCACTGGTATCCTATACCTAGAAGGAGTTTGGAGGGGGATCCCATTGTACCAGACTACACTCAGCCCTCCCTTGCCTTTCCCCTAAAGCACACGTACACACAAATGCATGCCAGGCGTAATACAGTTGCCAAAGGTTGGGAATGTCAGGTTCAGTCAGGTCTCAAGAACCCACAGATGTTTCAAATCAAAATGTTACCTTAATAGGAATAATGAGGTGTTTGAAAGAATATTTTGGTCTGTGCCATTTGAATGGGAAAAATTATCTTTTCTCTGCTTCAGCATTCTGTTCATCTGAGCACCTTCAGCTCAGGCCTCTGCCCATAAGTTATCTGGAGAAGAAAGCTGGTGGTTTCTCTCATGGGCAATGATGGGTATAATTTACTACGTTAAACATGTCCAGATACACAGCAAGGTATTCTGAGTGGTCTGTTTCCAGTGCTTCAGGGTCATGGTCCATGCTCCATAGCACCAGGCAGCAAGTGCAGAGCTGCCCGTGGTAGGAGGAAATGTGAGGAAATGAACTATCAGATGCACTTCATTTCACTTGGGGCACAGCAAAAGCATGTCCAGCAGCAACCAGATGGACCCCAGTCTGGATCTGTCATGTAGGGAAGGTGGTAGCTGCTTTACGGAGAGAGGAAGGAGCTGCTGCTGTTAGAGCCTTGCTGCCTAAAAGGTCATGGGAGAAGATGGAAAACACTGACACAGCTTTCCGCTCTTCCTGGGGGAGTCCTTGGAGCCTGGGCCACAGCTTTTGCTGGATGTAATTCACTCTCTTTAGCCTTGAGATTGGTCCTCCTCAGGCCACCATTCCTGAGGGAATCCATCTCATGCTGAGCACTTTTGCATAATGAATTATTAACTACACGGAATTCAGAAAAGTGTGTTGAAAGAATTTCCTTTTGTTTATTTTATGGGGGGAAAAAAAACCCAAACCCACCCTTTTCCCCTCAATTATAGTGTTTCCTTTACTAAAATATTTTGCATGAGATCGTTGTTTTATGGGAAATTACCCAGCTCATTAACTTCTGGAATAATTGGTATCCAACGGTGTAAGCAAATCACAGGCTATAAATAAAAGGACTCTTACGGTGCAAAATCCTCATTGAACCCGTCTCCCAAAACATTCAGGTTTTGGATGCATCTTGCTAGCTCAGCAAAACCTAATTTACCTCCTTTGCTTGAAGTGTTTGCCCATCAGAATGACCTATTCCTATGGAATGGAAATGGTCATTACCCATCAGAATGACCTATTCCTATGGAATGGAAATGGTCATTACCCATCAGAATAACCTATTCCTATGAGTAGCAGAATATTAAATGGTTTTAAGCAGACTGTATTAATATGCTGTAGACATACTGACCTTTTAAAGATTATTCTCGAAAGGGACTAATTAAGACACGCACAACAATATCATTTTTAAATAGAAAGGCTGAAAAGAAACAGGCAATTGAGCAAGATACCAGGTTTTGAAGCTGGAACTTTGTACAACCCTTTTAGAAGCTTAGACAGACTGCTTCTATGTATATTTTCATGTCTTCCCCAAGCTGTAAAACATCATTAATCCCATTCTATTTTTTTCCACCCATCTAGGTTTATACTGCATTCCTCAGTGTGGTAGCTTAATCTTATTATCTCAAAATCTATTCAGATAGATCATCATTAGGTGATAGGTGGCCTATAAAAATTGAAGTCAGTAAGATGAACTTGTAACTACATAAAAAACAATCTGATCATTATGAGATATTATGGATTTATTTCCACTGCCTGTGCTGATGGTGCACATCAGCGAGAAAGCTGACAATAAATACTTAAAACCATTTAAATAAATATATATGGAGGGAGATAAATATATATACATATTGAGAGACATAAATCTGGGCACATTCAGATGATGTCCTTCAGAGGACTCCTCAGAGGATGGAGTAGAGGGCCTGGTAAAAAGGGTCAAGCTTAGGCTCAAAGCATAGTATTTTACATGCAAGAAAAACCATGGATTAATCATATGTATGTGTATGTATGCACGCATCTACATGTATATCTTTAGATCAAAATATATCTTTACTTCCTTGCACTGAAGGCAGGACCCATCCAGGCAGGTAACAATGGCCAGACTTGTTTTAATGCTCCAAGTGTCTACTGCGTCCCCGAGAGTGTAACCCACGTGCTCTAATCCCTGCCTCCCTCAGCCTGGCCACTGCTCAGAGTCCTTTTCTCGTGGTGGTGCAGCTGTGGCCTCTGAGGGAGTATCCGTACATCTATCATCTCTGTTCTCCCCACGTGTTTCAAAATCCACACCCCAAGCCCTTGTGCATTGTCTGTTTCTGTCCATCATTCACAACGGAGCAAAACAAAGGACTATGAATTATGGTGATGTAAAAACCAGCAGGCAAATGTAATCTACAGCAGTGCTGGGCGGGGAGCAGCATCTCTGACTGGGCTTGCGTTGTGTTTATATGGGCTGATATGAATAATATGCAGAAGTCTCTACTTCTTGCCATATGATAAACATCATGTTCAGTATAGAGTGTCAAGATTTGGATCTGCTGTTGAAACCTCTGAAACAATACATACATGACCAGATCTGAACCATCTGAACTGTTAGAAATACAACTGTCCTGCAAAGGCCACTACAGAGCCAGTGAGAGCAGCATTTACAGGCTCTCCAGAGGAAAAAGGTCATGCTGAGCCAGTGGTTTTCAGTACTCTGCTTCCCTTTGGTGATATTGTTAGACGTGGAGCATATTTAAACAGGGTTTATGGCAACTGGCACATCAACTGCCTTGAAATGATATGTATAACAAGGGAACTAAGGAAAGACTAAAAATATAATCCCTAATCTAAAGCATCTGACATGTTTTCTGGACGGTAGTTTGGTATTTCCCAGATGTATGCTCACAGAGCTGTCTATGCAAACCAGAACCACCCATCTCACTGAAATGAGTTTAATTATGAAAGCTTGGCTCTTCTAGTCAAGCTTTAATTTCAGTTATTCCCGATTTCACATTCCTCAGCCTCTCCTTTTAAATGACATCCTGCTGCACACCCATCATGCTAAATCTTTTGGGACTGGGAATGCAAGAGAATGCAAATCTGATTCCTAAAGATGATGATGAAAATCTTCAACCCCCTATGTGTCTAAAGGAATGCATTCCTTAATCATTGGAATATTTCGCGTGTCTATTAAAGCAATTGGTATTAGTGAGTATGAATGTGGTGGTGTATGAGTTGTCAGGTCCTGAGGACACCTCACCGCTACCACCACCCCAGTCCACAGTGCAGCTTAGACAGACTGCTTCCATAAGCCTTGGTGTCTCTGTATGCAAATGCCCAAATCCTGACCTTCCTGAAGTGAGCATGGGATTTAGCAGCTCGGGTCCAAACCCCCACGGGTCTGGGAGGAGCCAATGACAAGATTATCTTTACAGTAATATCTGGTTTGTGCCAACATGTTGCCCCGGCTGGGGGCTCAGCCGGCCATGCCAGTGTTGCTAAGAGGTTTGGAGTCACACTCCTGCCCCATGGGAGCATGGTGCTCACCAGCTCAGGTCCCCATGTCTCAGAGCTGCCCTTCTATGGTGGGGTTGATGGGGTGGACACCAGCCAGAGCCCCCCAAGCAGCCAGAGGAAAGCCAACAACGCAGAGCCTGGTCCATAGCCCCTTTCTCCTCACAAAACAGGCACCCTCAGATGTGTCCTTACCAAGCAAAACACAGAGCAAGGCTGCCCTTCCTCATGCTTATCTCCAATATGGGAAAACATCTGTGTGTGTCAAGAAGCTGCACTGCAGCCCAAAGGCTGTCCATGGTTTTAACGTTGGAAGCAGCATCATGCTGGCTTACTAAATACGTAAGTAGAAAAACTAGACAATTCCAGGCTGACTACTTAGAACTTGTCAGTTGCACTGTTTCTATTGATACAACACAGATTTAGCTGCAGCCCTCCTCATCTGAGACCTTTAAAGGGTTTAATTCATCCATGTAAAACCTTAAAGGCTCTTGTGCATGGCTGAAATCTGTATTCCTGTGACAGAAAAGTGCCTTAATGGTACCTTCATCCTTTAAACAAATGATAGGTCACCAATATTTGCCTTTAAAACAGTTGTATCATTTCCGTATCCACTTGTTTTGAATTGAAGGTGCTGCTGAAGACTCCCTCTGGACATCCTAGGTTAAAAAACCTAGCAGCTTGTCACCTGCAAGGGAGGACAACCACAGCATGGAGGTGATGGAGGTCATGGTGACCTGTAAGAAGAGAACAGTGAAATATCACTTGCTTCCTCCCCCTCAAAATCTGGGAGGAACTAATCAAAGGCCAGCTTTTGTAATGGAAACACGCTGTGTAAGGAGAAGGAATATTCTTTATCACAGATTCCCAGACCCATCAGTGCTGGAAGGGCCCTCTGGAGATCATCCAGTCCAACCCCTGCCAAGGCAGGGCCACCCAGAGCAGGGCACACAGGAACGCATCCAGGCGGGTTTGGGATGGCTCCAGAGAGGGAGACTCCACAGCCCCCTGGGCAGCCTGTGCCAGTGCTCTGCCACCCTCACGTAAGGAAGTTCTTCCTCGTGTTGAGGTGACACTTGTTGTGGTTCAGTTTATGGCCATTGCTCCTCATCCTGTCACTGGGCACCACTGGGAAGAGTCTGGCACCATCCTCCTGGTGCCACTTTTGATATATTTATATGCATTAATACATGTATTACATATATAATACATATATACATACACACCAGACAATATTGTTATAGGAAAAAATAGACAAGTTCCCAGATTCTCTTCAAAGTGATGTTGTTACTGAATTTGTCTACACTTGTTTCAAGTGTGACCTATCAGGAGCAAACCTCTTCTCAGGTGACCCTCATCATTACTCTCTGCCAGTAGCTTGCTATCTTTAGTGCTGCAAAGGAAATAGGAAGCAGCTGGAATTAACAGGTCTGAATTTATACACCCACTGCAGAGACCTTAAGAAGCTGGGATTTATTAGAGCTTAAAGGTGAGTGGCCATGCTCTGCTTTGTTGCTGTAAGTATTTGCAGCAATGCCTTATTTCTCCCTTCTTCTGACCTTGAGGAATTGAGCTGTTGAGAGTAAGATTTGATGTGAATTGTTTTTTGTCTTCTTAAGTTTTATAATGAAGGGTCTTCATTATAACTAACACCTTAGGAAAGTGGAGCCTTATGCAAAGTGGAAGATGCTTTTGAACTCCTGTAGGTACCTTTGACTCTCTGGTGGTCCTCACAATGGGGGGGAGGAGGACTAAGGAAGGAAATGATGTGACGTTCTCTCAATAATTGATGCTCTTGCAGTTCAGTGTATGGCATTTCTTACAATGTAAGGGTAAGATGGCCCATACAGAGTGATGTAGGAGATCACAGGCTGCTGTAGATATACAGACTTATTTCTGAGTACCTGAGGGAATGCATTCACTGGTTGCTGATACAGGATGTGCTGGGTAGTCCACAACATAGAGTTGTAATGTTTCTATGCTAAATGTCAGTTAGTCCTCAAGGTTCACGTTTACCTTATTATTTCCAAGTCTTGCTCTGGCAGTAACCATTCTGCCTGCGATGTTTCATATTTGCTAAGGAATCTCTTCTTTTTCTCCTGTTATTTAATATCCTATTAAGCTTATTTGAACAGTGTGGTTTAGTTTTCATTTGGGCAAACTGTAAGTAAAGTAGGATGGACACAGGTTTCTGCTCTTATAAGCAACCTAGAGCATCTTGTTCACATGGCACAGCAATTTGAGGCAAAGTCATTGTTTCTGCAGTGAAAATACAGGGTTAATGGTGCAGCTGTCCTGATAGACTTCCAGGTAAGTGTATTTTTTGACGTTCACTCCAATAAATTCCTATGAATAGCTCAACAGCTCAAGGTAGCTTTAAAGCAGTGTAAAGTGTCTTCTGGATGTGAATGTTTCTTTCAGGGCACTAAATGGAAGCCTTCAGCCTGCTTTCCCCTCTGACTCCTGATTTACAACAGCTATTTTAATTCAACTTTAATTCTATTTTCTGCCTTTGTTTAGAGCTAATCACTGTAGTTTTATATAGTAGGGTTTTATTGCTACTGTTGTACTTCCTCTGCCTGATTAAACACTGGACCAGTGCTTAGCCACCGCTTTATGGGCAGTTAAACTATGTAGCACATCTCTACTAGTTGTGCATTAGCACCAACCCTGGGATTCATTACATGGTTCAGCAGTACAGAAACTTCTTGCATTGTGCCCCAGCAGAGTTCAGCTTGGGCTGCATTCTGTCTCATTCTTTGCTCTTGGTACGGATGCAAAACATCCAGAGTCTTGCAGGATGCATGGTTACACTGGGCAGCTCGTCTTTTTATGCTTGCAATAAACCCAGTTAGTGAAAAGTGCTGAACTGACATCAAACCAGAGTCCTCCATCCACCCTGTGAAGGTGAAGATACACCCAAAGGTGTTTGATGGGCTGATGTCGTTCCCATCCCAGACTGGTTTAGGAGAGGAGAAAAAAAATAAAGGGGGGGGGAAATAAGGGAAATAAAGAAAAAAATAAGAAAAAATAAATCATGTTCTCTTAATCACTTGCCCTCACACACACTTCAGTGGAGCTTCCAGCAGTTACTGCTAACCTGGGAGATGGCATTTGTCATGTAGATAGCCATTAGAAACACGAGAACCATCTGGTTCCTTTCTCCTTGCAGAGCAAACAGCTCTCTGCCAAGGTGGGCTGAAGTTAGATGGAGTATTTCAAGATAAAAGGCTTGTTTTCTTTCTGTAGTTTCTCTCAGCCACCCAAAATAACTGCACCTATTTATTTTCTTTCCCTGCTGTTACTAAGTATAGCGTATGAGGGTCCCCCTTTTAGTCCTCTTCTATCAGCTTGTGCTTTGTGCCTTCTCTTTCACCATTTCCATCCAATTCCAGCTCAGTTCAGTATGTGCCTCTGAGTAAAACGATGAAATAGCTGTGTAGTCAAATCTACAAGATTAAGCTTGGTCTGCGGACTGAATTTGAAAGGATATTTCATGTATTTCTTGAAGAATGGCTGGGCTTTTCAAAGAGAGCTGCCTCTAAAAGGAGGATGGGAAAAAAAGTGTAATTCTGAATGACAGCAATTTTCTCATAGGCTTTTACTCTGAATAATGAGGAGTGTTCTCAACTGAGACAACTTTTCAGTCCAAGTCCTAAAGGTGACTCTATGGATCCCCACCTATGAAAACGTGGTCTAACGAATCAGGTTGAGGTAGTTTATTGGGATGTTTTGAAACTTGCAGAATCCCCTTTGGGATGTTGAGGCTGAATCTGCTCCCCCTGAGGCTCTGTTGTACCCTGCTGTTGTGCACCTCTTCCCCTGGCAGCTAGATGCTAGGAGGTGCTCCACCAAGGGTGCAGAGAGGGCTGTGAGACAGCAGCAGCATCCCCAAGCAGCCCTGCTCCTTGGGGAAACTACAAGCTGCGTGATGCCAAACTCCCAAGAAACTTGCAAAGAAGAGAATTCTTTCTGCAAGCAGAGAAACACCAGTTTACAACTTGGAAATGCATGTATTGATGTCTGATTTCTTGCTGCTCAAACACACTTCAGGGCTTCATTTAGCCTGGGCTCAACTGCTGGGTGTTTATATAGGCTACTGGCTGTTTACATTAGGTCAATACACAGGATGGGCTGTTTATACCAGACTAGCAACAAATTCCACAGCACAGTCTGTGTCTACCACTGCTCCGTTTTGATACTTGCAGAGCTGGAAAGGAGTAAGAATTTGGCTCTGGAAATAAACAAGCAACAAACCCTCCTATGTTATGGAATGTCCCTTCTTGCCTGAGAAGTGACCAGCACCGTAAGTTTTTAATGGGCTGTTCAAACATCTACAACATGGGGAATTAGCCCAACACAACATAAATGGCACATGATGGGGAAGAGCTGAAAAGGAAGTCAACAGCCCGAGCTGATGTTTGTCTCCATCTGCAGGGGACACAGAAGACCCATTTGTAGGCACTTCTTTCACTGCACACACAGGTTTGCAGTGTGCTTAGCTCGCCATATCACTGGTTCCAGCTCCACAAATGCAAAGACTTCTGTGTTTAATCCAAGTGTTCCTCGTATGAGACTTCATGGGTTACTGTGACAGAGCCTCCTGCCCTGGATGGACCATGCTATTTGTATCCTTCACAACACTAATGAACACTTGCAGTGCTGCTGAAATGCTTCTTGGCCACAGATCAGTGCGTTTCTGTACGGCTGTGGGAGATGGTGGGTTTCTGTCCTGCTGCTTTCAGCAACCCCCTGCTGATCTGCCCTGCCAGGGTCCATCCCTATGGGTTTCATCCCAAAGCAAAGGATGTCTTGGGCCCCAGTTCCTCCCTGACCACCACGCTGTTCCTCCTTTGTTCCTGCACTTTCCCAGAAAGAGTTCTGCCAGGTAGAGGGAAAATAAGAGAGAACATCTGTCTTTCACTTGCTTGTCTTGCTGGTCCTAGCAAACCCATCAAGAAAGGGGCTACCTGTCCTGATGCTGCTGGGGACCAGTTTTGTGAGGATCCATGCAGAATTTGCATGTCTTCCTTGCTAATAAACACCATCAACTACTTTGTGTGCCAAATCCTGCCACCACAGGGCTGTCATCTGGAAACTCCCCTGCTCCCATGTCTGATAGATCTAATTCCCTCTGTCTCCTGCCTGTTTGGTTTTTACTTTCAGTTGTGCGTTTCTATACCTGTGTCATGCAGGATCAAACATGAGTTATAATGTTAGTAGTAGATTTTATTAGTAAATAAATCATTTCAGGAGGATGCAACTGGTTAGCATAGCTTACTGTTTCTATCAGGAACAGTATGATATATAGTATGGATAGCTATATATATATACACTTTCCCTCAAGCCAAGAGGTGATTTAATGAACTGCCTCCTCTAAGGGTTGGCTTACACTTAATTCCAAACAAGAAATTATTGCTGTCAGGGTGAATTTAATACAATATCAAGGTTTTGACCAGGTTTTATGGCTCAAGTGCAACCTTTTTCCAACACCCTGTTGTTATAGCGCTGGGTTACAAGGCACTTCATTTGGCAAGGCTCTCAAGTGCAGTATTTCTTTCTTCTACCTGCTTTTCTTCCTAACAGCCTGAAAAGCCCCCACCTTGTGTTTTTGAAACCTTCCCATTAAATGGGAAAAGAAAATTGTCCATGACATGGGCAATGCTGGACATATTCCTGACAGTTGCACTAGAAGGAATTGGAGCTTGCAAAGAAGCAGAAGCTCTTAAATATTGGCAGCATTCACCAAACTGGCTCCCTTTAATAACTAACTGACATCATTTCCCATCTTTCTATTCCTTTACAGATGCCTCTCACTTGGCAGCTGCCTCATCCCAGCCCAACCAGGAATACAAACCTCCTGATGATCCCAGCTGGCTGGAGGGTCAGGAGGCTGAGGGTGGATAGCCAGAGGATGCAGCAGTCTGCAGGGAGCAGCGGCTGCTCACAGAAGCTTCAGTGAGTAAAAAGATTCAGTGTGGTCTTCTTTAAAAAGCTTTTCTCTGCGTTCAAATCTTGGGCATGGATGCACTCCACGGGGATCTGCTTCCAGTGCTGCTCCATAGACTCCCTTTGCTCATATTTCATGCCAAGAAAAACAAGCCGCATGGTACGTGGCAGCTGTATGGGTCAGCTCTGGGGAGGTGAAGAGTGTGCATCCAGGCAAATCAATGCTTGCCAGAGGGATTAAGGTGGCTGTACCTTTCTTTCCCTCTCTCCTAAGTCAGCCCTGCTCAGCCCAGGCATAGGCAGGCTCACACACTGGGAAGTGAAAGGAGCCCCTGAGGATGATCAGGACAGACTTTTCAGCAGGGAATGTTGCGAGAGGATGAGGGGTGATGGATTTAAATTAAAAGAGGAGAGATTCAGGGTAAATGAGTGGAAAAAGTCCTTTCCCATGAGGGTGGTGAAACACTGGCACAGGCTGCCCAGGGAGGTGCTGGATGCCCCATCCCTGGAGATGTTCCAGGCCAGGCTGGATGTGGTTCTGGGCAACCTGATCTAGGAGAAGATGTCTCTGGTCATTGCAGGGGGCTGGAACTAGGTGAGCTTTGAATGTCCTTTCAACCCCAAACTGTTCCATGATTCTATGATGTTGCAGTTGCCAGCACTGCATTTGCTCCAGGGCTGCATCCATTTCTGAGCCCCCACTGACACTGGGAAGGAAACAACGCTCCCTTTGCAGCTTACATACCTATAGCTGGTGTGCAGCAGCACAGGCACACCTGAAAAGAGAAGAATAAAGATCCCACTCCAGTATTTAAGCCTCAAGTTGCAGCCCTGGTGACTTTTGTTCATGGTATTTCAAGGGATCTCTCCTGTGCTGGGCAGGATTGGGCCTGCTGCTCGCACGCTGCTCTGTTGGTTCAGTGTAAATCCGTAGTAACCCAGGGTTTGGAGCGCTGTAAGCTGAAGCAGAAGTTTGCCCTTAGTAAAAGCACTGCTGTTTGACAGGACTCTGTGCTTGTTTAACGTAACAACTGCACTGGTTTTCTAACAACAACTTTAAATGCCATTCATCAATAAATCCATTGGGCTGCTTGGCTTGTATGCTGTGCCACTGATTAACTACCATTAAATTAGCAGTTAGTGTAATCAGATATAAACATTCCGCTGCGGCTAAGCTGTTAAACATTTTTTCCCCTTTTACAATTGAGTGTAACACATGTCGGCACGAGACAGGCTCAGTAATTTCACATTACTGCAGCTAAATTATGTTTGTGGGCTCCAGAAACGCTTCTGGTGCTACCAGGCTCGTAAACACCTACCTGGCAAGGAAAAGCTGCAACTTCTGCCCCAGAGCATTCAGGGTTTAACAGGATTCAGTACAGTGAATTTACTATAGAAATATGTGCATGGGCTATGGACAAGAGGTTGACAGGAGGAGCTGAGAATTTGATTTGCTATTTGCCACTGATTCTCACGCTGGCTCCCATTATTGATCGGTGTAAATCAGCATCCAAGTCGTACAGGAAAGGTACCTACCTAGGTGTTTGCAGTTCAAAAGGAGAGGGGTGTGACTCTACGTGGCTTTTAGCTTTGGGAACTCCAGGCTGTGATAGCCAAAAGCAGGTTTTGATTTCTCAAAAGGAGGTATTTCATAGGTATTGATCTGTAGAGCAGAATTAACTGTATTTGTTTTATAGGCAGCTGTGCATCTTCTCCATTGCTAGGCATTTTTGTAACTCACAAAGAAAGGAAATACACAGCTGCAGGGGTACTGTTAAACCACTTCCATAGACACCTGTGCAGCACAGAACGGAACGAAATTGTTACTTGCTTATCAGTGCCAATATTAAATCACAGAAAGCTATCAACCAGCAACACTGCTCCCATTATAGCCTTGTGTTCCTTCACCTTGCAAGAGAACAGCAAGAACTGGCAGCGCAGCCAGGTAAATCAATCAGAAACACAAGGTGGGGGAAGAAATGAATAAGAATGCAGAAGCTTTGTGGATATAGAAGCTTCTTTGTTTAACAAGTGGTTGAGGAACTGGGGAGAAGAGCTTTGTGGGAATGCTTTTTTTCCCCTTTCTTTTTGATCAAAATGTAGCTTTTTACTCAAAAGGTTCTTAATGTACAGATTTTTTTGAGTCTGTTTTATTCTTACCCTGTTTCCCTATTTGAAGTACACTAAAATGGCACTTAAGGATGTGGTTTAGTGGTGAACTTGGCAGTGTTAGGTTTACAGTTGGAATCGATGACTTTAAAGGTCATTTCCAACCTAAATGGTTCTATGATTGTAAGATGGATAAACTTCTCTTCAGACAAAAAAGCTGTGGAACAGAGCTTTTCAGTGTTTGGGTGGTGGGGTTTTTTTGGTCTGCATTAAAATAGATGATGCTTTTATCCTTTAGATATCACTGTCTTGGCTTTTAGATGCTGACACGCTTTAAAGTACGCTTGCACATAATTACAGGTGAAAATCTGCACCAACACACATTGGCCTAAAGACCTTGTGAGCTGGAAATTTCACTTCTAGACCTGGGGCTAGAAAAAGTCAGCCTTGTCTCTTTAAAACCCCCGTAACGTTTGGAGCATTGAATTCAAATGGTTGGGGTTTTCTGAATTCTCATTTAATTTTCATTTTAGCTGTACTGTTTGGCATCACCGCGTGGATTGTTACACTCTGCTAATACGTTGTCATTTGCCCTCATGGAAACCTGTAGTTTCTCCAGCTATGTTCAAGTGGCTTTCCTGAGTTGTCAGCCTTGAAATGGGCGAGCGTGAGGACTCAGTGCTGCCTTATTACATCTGACAACTTGGGGAACTTATAACACAAATCACTTGGGTTTCCAAAACCTAACATGAAGACACACTTCAAATGTATTCTCCCTGGCTCTGACTATGAGAAAGAGGAATTTCTATGGCTGCTCTTGATATTTTCTTCGGGGGTGTAAACCTGTAGAAACTGGATTAGTTTGTTGACTCCCTCAATTAACTTTAATCTAATATCCTGCCTATTTAAATTAGTGTAAACATTGGTGTATAGGGTTAAGGGAAAGAGTTGAACTGAAAAAGATTTATTTAAGGATTAGTGTAGTAGCTAAATTAGAATTAAATCCAGGAAGTAAACATCCCAGCAATGCAAGTTGTGGGAAACAAGAGACCACAGCAAAGATCAGCGGTTTGAAACAATAATGTGCCACCATGGGAAGAGAAAGGAAGAAGGGGAGAAACAAGTAAATCAAGCATTACTGTACAAATAAGACTCTAAGCCTATTACTGCCACACAGGTTGTGGGGAAACTCCTAATTAAATGCAATAGAAAGAAACTTTTATCCTTTTCATCTTACTCCTCTATTTGCTCGGTTGGATTACATTGCGGACTGAAATACCCGCAGCAATTAGAATAAAAGGATAGATTTGTAGAAGAATCCCTGAAGGTACAAAAATTAGCAGATTTGCTGGCACCAGATGTGCTGCAACGTCGCGTGAGGGTTTGTTAGAGACTTCAGATGAGAAAACGAGCAACAAAACCCAGCTTCACACTCTGTTAGGCAGCACTGGGGACCAAATTTGCCCAGGACATAAATGCATGAATGGTTTCTCAGCCTTAGCAGAGACTTTTCTCTCTGTTCTGTGCAGCAGTTGATAAGGGCTGTGGCTGAGATCCTGCTCTCAGTGCCCCCCGCAAGACAGTGTGCAGCAGCCCATGGCTAGATCAGTGATTCTGACCTGGCATAGGAATTCCAATGCAGAGCCCAGCTCCACATTCTCTGACAGCTTTAGGGCAACTGCAGGCTCCCTCCCCTGGTCTGAGAACCAGCCAGGGGTTTCTCCACTTGTATCTGTCTCCTGCATCAACGTGAAGGGTTAAAATCTGAGCACACTCCTAAATGAAGCATCTTGGTGTCCAGGAGCCCTTTGTGTGCTGGAGGCTGAAGGAGGATGACTGTGCTCTCAGCCTATGGCAAGCTGCCTTCCAGATTTCAAATAACAGTACTCAGCCTGGCTCTTTGTGTTTGCTTAGTAATACCTTGGACGGAAACACACCATTTACTGAATTATCACCCCCAGACCTGAATTTTTGATGGCAATTTGCCTTCCAGGTATCAATTTGATCAACTTCTCCTGAATCAGTGACAAAAAACCTGACAGAAGTCTAGCCTGGGGTAATATGGTTCAAGGCCACTCTGACTGATGAAGCTATAAATTAGATAAGGGCTTGTTCACACAATAAATACATTTTCAACTGCTTTTCTTCCTGCACACCCTACAGCCTCAGCAAATGTTTGCTGACATTTTACCATCAGTCCTTATTGGCAGAAACCTTAGCCCATCACCATAGGATCTGGGGCCTGGTGTTAAATGAGGCTTTTCTCATCAGGAGCCAATGCAGCAGCACTTCACTGTAAGCACATAAGAAGCCCTATGAGGGTTTGGAGCCACGGGCACCCATCTGGGCAGAGCTGAGAGCACACACAGGGTCATCTCTTCCAGCAGAACATACACATTGCTTCCCAGCCACATATAGGACTCATTTTTTAACTCGTTTTGGCAATTCCTGTGTTCTTTGTACCCCTAAAAAGCTGAAATGATCCAGCCAGGTTATTCCAAAGGAAAATGTCTGAATTTCAGCTCCTATGAGCTGTTGTCTTGTAAAATCAGGCAGATTAGTATTTGGTCTTTCTGACTAAAGCAGCTTTTAACAAGCTCGTTCTTGGTAGAAGGTTTTGGACTTAACCACATTTGAAATACATCATGTGTCTTAATAGCATGCTTTGCAGGAACTGCCAACCTGCTTGGCAGAAGATGTAAAGAAATACTGGTCCAGGGGTCACTTGAACCCTTGTAGTGTGCCTTCTGAGGCATCAGCAGGGAAGAGTGCAGCATCACTCTTCATGAATCATCTCCTTGCTGGACAGGGAAGATAGAATCATAGAATACTTTGGATAGGAAAGGACCTTAAGATCATCCAGTTCCAACCCCTGCCATGGACAGGGACACCTTCCACTAGAGCAGGTTGCTCCAAGCCCCATCCAACCTGGCCTTGAACACTGCCAGGGATGGGGCAGCCACAGCTTCTCTGGGCACCCTGTGCCAGCGCCTCAGCACCCTCACAGGGAAGAGCTTCTGCCTTAGATCTAACCTGAACTTGTCCTGGTTCGGTTTGAACCCATCACCCCTTGTCCTATCGCTGCAGTCCCTGAAGAATAGTCCCTCTCTAGCATCCAATCATGCTTACAGTAAGACCTCTTTTCCCCAGCGTCTAATAAAAGGACTCTCACAAGAGACCCAAGTCCTCCTACATTGTCAGAAAAACACAAATCTGTCTAATATTTTCTTCAGGACTGTAAACCTGAAGAAAATATCTGCTTAGGTTGGATGGGCTTGGAGCGAGCTGCTCTAGTGGAAGGTGTCCCTGCCTGTGGCATGAGGTTGGAACTGGATGAGCTTTAAGGTCCTTTCCAACCCAAACCGGTCTGTGTAGGAAGGGCGAAATCTATCCAGAGATCAACGTAGTGAAGTACCACAGCATATAAATAATTTATCTCTGCTTAGTTCTGTTACCTTAAGGTCCTAAAGAGTAACAAGAGGCCCCTTGGTTTCAGACAGGTTATAAAGAGTCCTATTTCACGGCGAAGTCCCACATACCTTTCTCTGAAAATCAGATCTGAAGAGTTCTCAGCTGGAGTATTAACCCTGAGATGTTCACTGGGCACGCTGGGCCAGTTTGGACCCATTTGTTGGCATCCCGACAGACCCCTCAAGCACACACATATGGGGAGTTTATATTCTTTAAGCTAACACAGCTTGCTGCTTCTACCAGTCACTGTCTGCCATCTCACCACCTTTGCAGGAGCCTGGCAAGGGGCAGCTTTTGCTTTGCAGCTACAGGAGACTTAAGCTAAGCCGGCAACACCAGCTGTGGTTTGTGTTTGCAGTATTGGCTCTCCACTCGTGCTGGCCAGAGGGAGATGGTACAGCAGCAATGAGGTGGGGTGGTAGGGCAGGAGAAGGCAGTGCTGCCTCTGTGGTTGGGCTGGCCTGGGCTCATTTACAATACTTGTGAATGTACAGCCTCGATGCAGGACCCATGCAACTCAGTGGGGCTATTTCTATTGACATAAGCTTTGATGTCCATTGGTTTGATATCGGTTGATTTTCAGAGCAGGTCTTTGGACAGGGTCAGTAGGGAAAAAGCTGATTTACTTGTGCTGTCTTACTGCCCATGGCGTTAATCCTGCGTATATTAAAAAATCAAATCTGAGCCGCTGTTTCCTCCCCTATTTAAATAAATTCAACTGCTCAGCTCCTGATTTCCCCCCCAGAGCTCCCCACCGGCCAGCCCTGTGTGTGGAAAAGTCAGCAAGCAAGTTTCAGCCACTGTGGGGTATTAATGTAGAAAGCCAAAGCTGGGTCGGCTCTCCTTGTTCCTCTTACTGGCTATAGAGTTTCACAGGCTGGGATATTAGTAAATATTTATGTTTAATTACTTTCACTTAAGGAAAATAACCACAGCCAAGAAACCTACAGGGCAATTTAATGGGTTTTAACTTGCCACACTAAACCTCCTTCTTAAAAATAATGAATTATATGAAGTCATCTGGTTTCAGACTCTTTAAGAGGTAATTTAATTCAAATACGGTTGCGTATTACTAGCTTCAGTGTCTGAAAGCATTTATAGTGCCAGGGACTGTTCCATTGCCCCGAGTTATTCTGCAGCCTGACAGACAATAACAAGCTAAGCTTAGAAAAGTGTGCTGTGATTTGGTGTAACTGATAGATGAATTTGCTGGGTCCATTGCTTCAGGCAAGAAGTGCCACGTGAGTGTGTTGGAGCATCCTTTTCTGTAGGACGATCTGGGTTAAAACAAAACCAGGACAGTAAATATGGCATTAGCTGCTCAGCAGCATTGGGTTTGAATCTTTTCCTCAGGAAAACAGCCTACAAAAGAGCTGCTTCCCTCTGGGTCACAGCTACAATGCTGCCCTTCTTACATGCAGTGATTAGGTTCAGTTGTATGTCCTTCGGTCCATTGTTGCAATATAATATAAAGACACTTCTGTTCCTTGTAGAGCTCATATTCAGGGAGAAAAGAAGGGGAACACTGTGTTACCTACGCAACTCTTTCTCTGACAGGTAATGTAATGGAAGGAACTAACAAAAAATACCTGTACCCTTCCATTTAGGGATGCCCAGCTGCTGAACTATGTGTAGGATTAGGAACATCCATCAGGGTAATTTTTCCCTCATGAGACAAATTGTTATCACTGGTTTGAGTTTGGCAGTTAAGAGCCAGAGGGTCTTGCCACAAAGGCTGTAAAACTTTGTGAGGCTTTCAGTATCCTTTAAATGGTCGTCCCTTAAAGTAATTGCATACTCTAAAGCTCCTTACAGGGCTTAAGGGCTTTATTTGCCTAGGACAATTGCACACCTTGTGAAAAAAGCTGTAATCCAAATCCCAAGCTTGGTTCTGCCAATTTTCGAGATGTCAGTCGCTAAGTACATAGCCTGCATGTGTGTCTGTCAACATGTTAGACAGAAGATGCATGGGGAGAGTCGCTATATTCTTGATGTTTCTTCAAAGATACACAACTCGCCTTTTGCGACTTTGCTCATGTATGAAGAACACACGTAATGAATGCAGAACTGAGGAAAGATTTTTTGTGTTAGAAAGTGCTGCAAGTGTAATAAACAGTCCATGCGTAAACACAATGCTATCATACTTCAACTGTTCACCACAACTAGCTTTGAAGATGCTACTTGGTCAGCTCTTGAATAGGACTGTGAGCACAGACAGCATTCAGTGGAACTGGCTTTGATTTCAAGAGCTTATGGAGACCCAGTGAAATCACGGTATGAGGTTTCTTGGCTCTGTGTTTTCCAGTTGTCTCCTAGTTCAGATACCTTTTCCCATCAGTTAAATTCTTACCTGAGAACACATTTATTCCCCTTGATTCATACTTCAGGCTTGAAGGAACCCCATGCATTTCAAGTCAACTGATCGAAAAGTAAACCACTGATCTGCAGTTGTATGGGTAACAATATCAGCATTTGGATCATTTAAAATCCTGGAAGCTCACTTCACAGAATGGCAAAGGGTTTCTTTTCAGTAGCAGACAATAACAGGGATAGGGACTGTCTGCTTCAAGGGGTCACACAGCATCTGGATGAATGGAACCATAAGCTTGCAGGCTCTGCAGGCTACATGACTGTATTCATTTGGCCTGATTGCGAGCTCTTCACTTCCATTCGCATCCAGCTAGCTCTGACTGCTGATTAATAACATGCTTCAAGTTTTACTCTTATAATACGAAAATCACCCCTGGGAGAACACTGCTGAATGTGCTTGATGGATATACGACCTCTTCTTTAAAGTAAGCCACGTATAAAGTTGCTTAGGTGTTCTTCCAGAAGATTCTGATAGGATTAAAAGTGAACATGGAGCAATGGAAAAAAAATATTCATTAGAAGGGATTACATTTAAACCTTTCAAGATGACTGATATGTTTTTCCTTTTAACTCAAACTTGAGTGAGCTGTTGAATGGAGTTCAGAGATTATTTCTTGTCAGGAACAATAAAAAACAAAACTAAGGGATTTGAGCATGCTGAGCATGAAATTTTCATTGCCCTCTATGCTGCATTTTAACTGTGCCTGAAAACCAGTATTCACTTCTCAGAGTACTTAGCCATCTTCTAGGAGAACTAATTTCATTTCAGCTCATGGTCAGTAATCAGTTTGGAAATGAAACCATTAATTTTAATGCAGTAAGTGCATGTATACATTAAATTTTATTGCTTTGTTTGAATTTAAAAGGGTAATTTCAAGGCAGCTTAAAGTTGCAGGTGCCTGCACTTTACCGTTCACCTCTTAGGAAGGGAGAACTCAGCGTTTCAAACTTCTAGTCCTGCATATCACTGAAATAAGTTTCAGTGCTGCATGGCACTGAAATAAGATGCAAAGGTTTCAGGAGGCTTTAGATCAAGCTTTTGGACTATACCATGTATGTGAGGATCCTCTCACGTTAAGATACATCATCTGTAAAGCACACAACAGAGTTGACAGGGTCTTGCTATTACAATCAGTAATGACACAGATTTCATGAGTCCTGAAACTTGCTTCCCAAGCTTGATACATGTAAAGATCTATTGAGCCAACTATAAACGCATTAAAGAAAGCATAATAATAAGAGCACAACTGAAGCCAAGAATATTTCCAGTTTTTCAAAGGCTTCCAAACATTTTATATTCCATAAGATCATACGCAGAGTCGAGGCATTACATTTCAAGTTAAGGTCAGATATTCAGCTGTAACTTTGAATGTATGGGTTGGAATCAAACACAATATTTTCACGTTACTTGAGTTTAGACTTTCTTTGTGTTTTTATGTTCCTGTTCAAAAGAAAGGAAATCCCTGATAGCAAGACAAGTAAGCTGTGTTCTGAGCCAATAAATCTTCAGGGAATTTGAAGCAGGTAGATTGCAAGAGGCGCTTTCAGGAGTCTGAAATGCAATGGGTGACATTAGACATGTCTTAATGGGAGTTGCAGGTGCTCAACTTTTAGGACGAGGTCATTTCCCATGTGTTGGCACAATGACAAAGATGGAAGATTGAATGGTTCTTCTAATTCACAACCCAGTAATATATACTGCTTAACTGGAAACGGCTGAAAAGATGCCTTTGGAGTGCTCTGGGTGCCCCAACACATCCTAAACGCTGCAGCCAAGTCTCAGCATCATTAAAACAATAGATGCAAATAAGAATTGCACCAGGGAGTACTAAGATGTTGCTCAGCCTTCTAGGAAAGCACGATTTTTGGCAACATGTCCCACAGTAGGCCAGGCCTAAAACAACCTCTAAAATCACCTGAACTTCCTTGTTTGTCTCTTGATCACTGTTTGTAGTCACAGCTAAATGATTCAACTTAAATTCCCTTGAATAAACATGCAAATAAGAGCAAGCATTTACATTTCAAATGGATCATCATTAAGGTTTCAAGCTGTCAATAGGATCAGCACAAGAAAATGTTATTATTAGACCTAAAAGTCTTCAAGGAAATGGGTGAGAAGAAAGGCTAATATCAAGGGACCAGTAATCTGTTCCTAGGCAGCTTTTCATTCTGCTTAGCAAACATGAATGATTCTGAGTGTTGAATGAAGAAGCCAGCTACAGAACCTCCACCACGCATTTAAGCTACAGCTGGCTGGAGCACTATATGCCTGAAGGCAACATTTTTGAGTTCAAAGGTAAACATTTGGCTTTTTATAGGGAAAATTAGTTGTACAGTGTATTTGATTTAGTATACTGCTCCCCAGCCCAGCTTCTTATTGAAATGTATTAGAAAATAACCCTATTTCCACTGACAGTATGCAGTTTCCTAGAGAGGCACATGCTTGCTAGTAAACATCAGTCCTCTGGGCCAGGCCTAGAAGACAGAGGTCAGAACATCCGTAATTTCACATGTTTCAAGGCACCCTAAAGACTTCCTCTTATCTCCTCATGCAAATCGTTTACAGGCTGCTCCAAGGAGCTTCCCATTAGGACTTCGACCGTGGCTCTAAACTGATAAACCTCTCCCTGGAAACTTCCCCTGGTGAACCTCAGCATAATATTTTATTGTCTTTGAGCCTAAGTGTATACACAGGGATCCTTTCTGGGAAAAACAGGCAGTAAATAACACTGACAAGGAAGGATCTCTACACTGGACCTGATTAAGGAGCGATGGTGGCATTCTGTACTTCTTGCTGTTGGATCAAAGGGGTAAAGGGAGCTTTCTGATGCTGCTGACCTGCAAAACCGTCATGTATCATTTGCCTGTGATTTCAGGCATTTCAATATGGCCTGCTTAGGTTTTTATTTCTTGCCATTGTGGGGCTTTTTTTGTTGCTTAAATAAGCTTTTTAAAAGCGAGGAAACCTCATGCTGCACACTGCGGAACTGGGAACCATGTGTTCCATGGCACAGAAAGATACGTTATGATTCTTATCTTTGGGAGACTGTGAGAAAATAGTTCTTTGTCCTCAAACTCATTAAAAAGTTATTTAATAAAGAACTTGAAACCATTATCAATATTTACAAAAGGAATGCTTGAGAGCTGAGTTATGTGTTTGGAAATTCACCGAAGGCTCAGTGCATTGAAGCAACAATATACGTGATAGGAAGTAGAGCTGACATTTCCCAAATATAAAAACCAGATGATGGAAGGTTTAATTTCTATGACTCGGAGCAGTAGCTCAGAGCCTACTAATCTCTCAGGAATATTTCCAGCCCATTGGGGTGCTCAAAGAATATAAAATTCCCAGCATTTCTGGAAAGCCCATGGCAGGGGGTTGGAACAGAATGGTCCAGTCTTATTCATAGCACTATCACTCAAAAATAAGAAAGCAGTGCTGAAGCAGGTTAGGATCAGGATCAGGACTGAAAATACTAAGCATCATATTAGGCAGTGATAACTCCAGCCCAGGGCATGAGCCCTGCACAAGCACAGTGATGCGCTATTGCCATGTAATTAGTGCAGGTATATTTATGTCTGGAATGGCTGGAACTGGATGATCTTAAGGTCCTTTCCAACCCAAACCATTCTATGAGTCTATGAAACATTCTCATCTGGGGTCCAACTACACCCCCAAATATCCCATTAGCAAAAGTGGTTATGGGAGATGTTCATCCACATGATATGTGCAAATCCTGAACTGTTTCTGATTGCAGATCCTGAAGTGCTTTTAAACACCTGTGGGCTTGGTTTTGTTTCTGCATGATGCAGTTGTTATTCTGTACATGATGCAGCATTGATGCTGTGCTTTTTCACCATGAGCGTACTTCACTGCTCATGCTGTCAGAGCTTTATATTTCCTATGCTATAGCAAGAGCTGATTGAGAAATATTCAGGCAAAAGACAAAAAAAAGTCACCATTTGTTTTTCATTTTTAATTACACTCCAAGGACTTTATACATTAGAGGCTTGAAAATGGTCCAAGAGGAACGAAGAGATGGCAACAGGGTCACTGTATTCACCAGTGTCACGGCTGGAGGTGGGAGCCTGCACAAGCCACCAAGTACATTAGTTTTCCCAGAATTTTCCAACTCGGTGAGCATTCAATCAATATGCTAAGGCTGAGCTTTAAGCAGTAGTTGGATGAGGTCTAATCCGTACATCTGGAAACAGCCTGTGTATCGCCGAGAATACATGCAGAGGGGGCTGCTCATATGTCCCATGTGTTTGCTTTTGTATTTGGGTGGGAAAGGGAAAGAGGAAATTCCCTGACATTTTCACATGCCTTTTATTTTAAAGTGACTCTGAGAAACAATTCAAACACTTTGTCTATTCAAATGAGAGGCTGGGAAGTGACCTGACATCTTTCCTGGACACAGTCTTGGGGTCTCTCATAGAAAGTACTGCATTCCCACTACTGCAATTAGCCTGCCAGCATCCTTGGAGGTAGATACCAAGGGCACAGGTATAAATTGCAGATCCAGGTCTTCCGCTTTGCCATGTCTTTGTGAACTGATAGCAAGAAATCATCTTCTGAGTACAAAATACTCTGCTCCTGTTCCTTCCCGTTGCTCTATGTTGCTGGAACAACTAACATTCAGACAACCTCCTTCTCTACCTCTCCACTCTGGCCCTTGCGTTTCTGTTTGGATTTTAATGCAAAACTGTTTAAGCCCTCTAAAAAACCTACTGCTGCTGTGAAGGGTTTTATGGCCTGGCAAAATATTCACATCAGTATCTCCGACAGTTGCATATAAATCTCACAGCTCCTAAAGGCTTCAAGACTATGGAAACAGAGCAATGAAAACAGAAAACACTGGCAGTGATTAATTAGGCTTGGATTAACAAAATGCCAGCCTTTGCTAATTGTCCTGGGAGTCAGGAGGAAAGGAATCAGCATTTCCCTTCAGGAGGAAAGGAGCGGCTCCTTCCAGGGAAATACCAGGGCTCTGCCTCGGCAGTTTGAAGTCAAATACTTGAGTTTTAGTCTTTCTTGGTTTAATCCTGCAGCTGCCCAAAGCCACGGATTGTCCCAGGCTCCGGCCTATCCCAGTGCCTCAGACAAGCTCCAAACCATTTGCTTTGTATGGCATTTATGAAGAAAAGAGATGGTGCAACAGTAAAGTGTACCAAATTTAAACCATCAATCCCAAGGCATTCAGTGACCCTCACTCTGTATGACTGCATACTATGCTCAAGTAGCATCATGCTTCTTGCAAATGTTACTGTGGGTGGTGCCTGAGCATTCTGCTTCCCATAATGACTCCACGAAGAGAGAATCATGCTCCTGATCCTTGCCAGAACTGCTTGTTACACATGCTGGGTGGTTAGACCAGCACTGCTGAAGCTGTTCCTTTCCTTCTGAGCAGGTCCTTGTTTGGTGTCAGTTCATAAAGCTTCACAAATGAAGTCCACTCACACTTGGATCTCATCCCCCTGCATTACAGTATTAGATGATTGATTGTTTATTAAGCTGGATGGATACTGTGTGTATTGAAGCATAAACTTGAGGACAAGGCAAGGTGGTGTGATTCTAGGAACAAAAGA
Organism: Amazona ochrocephala; assembly: GCA_039720435.1. NCBI lineage: Eukaryota > Metazoa > Chordata > Aves > Psittaciformes > Psittacidae > Amazona > Amazona ochrocephala. The sequence continues at coordinate 126,272,935 of CM077878.1, forward strand.
AAACGGCCTCGAGCTGCATCAGCAGAGGTTTAGGTGGAGCTGAGGAACAATTCCTTCCCCAGAGGTGCTCAGGCATTGGCACAGGCTGCCCAGGGCAGTGCTGGAGTCACCGTCCCTGGAAGTGCTCACACACCGTGGAGATGAGGCCTCAGTGCCATGGGTTAGTGGTGGCCTTGGCAGTGCTGGGGAGTGGTTGGGCTGGATGAGCTTAAAGGGCTTTTCCAACCTGGTTGATTCCATGATTCAGTGAGAGTGGGAAGCCCTGGGCTGTCTCCTTGGTGCTGCAGGGTTAGAGATAAGTCACTTCCCATGTGCATGTGGACTTCCCAGCTGAGGTGTGACTTCTTCCAGCTCCCTCTGGGAACAGAGCCCTCTGTGAGCAGTATCAACATCCCACCTTCTACTGTGGGGTCCTGGCAATGGGTACACGGGGCGTTTCTAATGTAATATAAATTGTCAGATGAAAGAGGGGATTTAAAACCAATTTCTTTTGTGGCTGGAACTTCCAATTACTTTACAAGTCACATCAAGAGGATTTTAAAAGATCTTTCCTTATGAGTTGTTTTCTTTTCCAGAATAGTATCCTTGGAAATGACCCACTGGGTAAAAAACAAACCAATAACAAACCCCTGTGAAAGAAACAGCCGTTTGAATTGCCATGAATGTCACTACCTTCAAAAGCCATCACAGCCTGCCCTGTGTTTGGGTGGCACCACAGAGAAGGCAGAACAGTTGGAACAGAGGACTGGCAGCAGTGAGATTACACAAAGATCCCATCCAGATCTTACTGCTGGTAAGTACATTTGTCCATGTACCGGGCTCGCATAAAGAGCTTGCAGTGTGAATTCAGGCCTGTGCCAGGTCATGATGCTACAGTTCACATCAACGTGGTCCAGCAAGACACAGCCACACCGCAGGAGTGAAGTCAGTGGGAAGAAAAAGCCACAGAGTAAACAACTCACTCAAATAACCCACCCAGAAGCTCAGCGGTAAGTTCAGGCAGCTGCCTGCTACACACTAGGTATGTGACTACTACTTTCATATGGACACTTGCAGCCCAGCTGTGCTGGCACGTTCTGTTTTCGTAGGTGCCAGGCAGCACCCAGGAGCTTACACTCTTAGACCGAGTGGGCTTGAGGCTTGTTGGCTGCTGTGTCACCCTCATCAGACCAAACACCTCATTTCTGAACAGCCTGTGAGAGGTGACGTGGAGCCTTTGGCGTGTCCCCAGGGAAGGGTCAGCCAGGGGAGCACACACTGGCTGCTCTAAACAGCTACTGAAGGAGCTCCTGGGGTTACTGCTCGCAGACTGGTCCAGCTCAGTCGCTCGTCCAGGCATAATAAACCAGGGCAGCTGGGCAGCAACTCTGAGGAATGGAAAGGCACTTGAGATGCTTGGAAACATCTGCCCATCCTCTGCTTACCTCTGTCCTCGCCTTTGTTGAGACGTGGGGCAGGCCCACGTGCCAGGGAGCGCTGCCGTAGGCTTGGAAGGTGCTTTCCAAGCAGCCCTCATCCTCCTGCACATGGTCCTGCCACTTTATTAAACTCTTCTGAAGTTGCTCCTGACCCAGGCTAAGTACTTTTCTATTGACATCAACTTTTGCCACTTCACTATTCACCCCTAGGTTATTAATACAGCATTAAACAATATTGGTCTGAGTCCTGCTCTCTAGGGCACCTCATTATTAATCTCTTTCCCTACTAGAATTGCCCATTTATTCTATACCCATTTATAACCAGATTTTAATCCATGACAGGACTTTACCTCGCACTTTGTGGTTACCAAGTTTCCTTAACAGTTTCTTGTGTGCGTGTTTATCAAAAGGCTTTTGAATGTCCAAATAAATTACATCCTCTGGTTGTTCTTTACCCACTCTTTTATTAACTCTTAAAAGTGTAAAAGGTCTGACTGGTAAGATTTATTCTTCTAGTGGCTACAGTACCTTTTTTCCCCTGTGCTTGAGACTTGATATTTCCCTGCAGATTGTAAAATATTTAGAGCAGTGACCCCCTGAATCTTGTGGCTTGAAGCAGCACCAGATGTGTTGTCAGTGTTTAATTAAAAAGAGAAGGGAACGGAATATATGGCTTTCTCAAGTATTCCTTATAATGAAGTTAGGCTAATAATGTAAAATATCCATGAGATCCCCTGTCTGTGTTAATGTTTGCAGGGTCTTTATCGCTGCAACACCAGATTTCCACATGCATTAATGGAGTTACCCTCGTAACACCTCTCTGATATGGGGAAGCTTTAATCACAACTGCCTGAAGCACCAGCGCCATGCTGACATCTGGCACATGAAACCCAAACTGCTGTGCTTTGAGAATCCAGGTTAGGAGATAAAACACCTTCTCCCACTCACAGATGCTGTACTCACACAAAGAATTGCTAGAGTCATCACAGTTCACAAACGGAATCCCAAAGGCACAGTGTCCCAGTGTCTCTTCCCAAGCTCCCTAAACCCCACAGTTCATTTTCCCCTTTGGCAAAACACAGAGCACTTCAGGTAGAGGCCAGGCTTTTCCTTTCTTTATGGAGCATCTGTGCTCGCAAGTTTATGCTGGCTCTGCTAGTGACCATTTGTTTTGGACTCGCACCACACATCCAGGGTTTCATGATGTATTTTTGCTCCAGCCAGAACTAATACAATTGGCTGCATCTCAGCTTTGCTTCAAAAAATACAAGGGAGTGGATTTCCGGAGAGAAAGGGAGGAATAACATCAAATAAAGAGATTTCATTTAAAGTAGAAAGCACTACAAAGGTTTTGCCACCTAAGAAAACTTACAAAAGGCTACAAAATGGAAGGGCCCACATCCCTGAGGTAAGAGCAGCTTTCCACCCTGCCCTGAAAGCTGACAAGCCCTTGGCAAAGCAAGGAATGACAGAGAGGCTGAACATGGAATAAACCCTCAGTGAAAAGGCATGCAGGACATGGACTTGCATTTTCAAGGGACTTCTGGCCTCCCAGCTGAGGCTGGGTTTTCCAACTGAAGCTCTCCTTCCACATAAGCAGTCAGAACTGGTGGCCAGGAATTCAACACGTTGTGAAGTCCTTGCAAGAGAGAATTAACTCCTAAGTGTCAACGGGGAGTGATGTGAGTGCACAACGCTTCTGGAAGAGGAAACCTTTGCCAGCAGAAGCTCTAAAGGATTCCAGCTCCCACAAACATGTTTCCAGTTGTGGTTTTTAAGAGAGATCTTGAAGATACCTACACTTAGAAATGTGGGAATTCTTTTGGGGAGGGGGGGGGGCCTGGAGTCAAAATGCCGTGAGACCAAGGGTGGGATTTGCTTGAAGATGCCTGTTTGTGGGTGTAAAACCAGGGATGGTTGAGCTTAGCTTGGAAAATGTCCACTCCGTAGACCAGCAGTGCCCGTGCAGCTGAGCTGAAGAGCAGAGAGGGATAAGGAGCATGGGCCCTTGAGATTGCCCCTAGGTGGATCTGGATGTGACTCTTCCCCAAACCTCTTTTCCCCATGGCCCATTCCTGAATCACAAACCTCTAGGATGGCCGTGTCTCCTGCAGCAACAAAACGATTTCCCTGAGGAGCAGTCAATATATTGCCACGATCTTAATCTTATTTAGCGCTGTAGCATGGTTTTAATTTTTCCCGTGTTTGATCCCTCAGCTTTAGGAATATTGATAGAAATAGGGACTGTGAAGATCAAATAAAGAGCAGCCCTGCTGCAGATGAAAAAAATACCCTTCAGCCCTCACTCCCTGTGCCGTGATTCAGCTTTTCCAAGCGCTCTGCCGGGATAAAAGGCTCGCATGTGAGCACAAGCGTTAGCAAGGGCTGTAATGCTTTCAGCGCACCGTACTGCAGAACAGCCTCGGCTGCGGGGCCAGATACCGTCTCCTCCTAAACCTCCTTTACCGGTGCGGAGAGTGTGCTCACAAAGGGCTTTTTAACCCCGTTTCCACGCCGGCACGGGCTGTTTGCTGTCGGCCGCAGCTCGCTGTTGACTTTAATCGGTAGCTCTGTTTGTGCACCCGTGTTGGTTTTGCTGGCAGCGCGGTTCGAGGAGGCTGGAACACCCCCCTCCTTCTATCTCCGAACGTGCCCGGCCGAGCAGAGCCGGGCCGGGCCGCCCTAATCAGTGGCAGACCCCGGGCACGGGGTAATTAGAAACATGGAAGGGGCTTTTCTGTCTTTTGCAATCTGTCTCTCGACATCAAAGCGCTCCGCGCAAGTCGTCCTGCGAAGGTCGGCTCCCATATCTAAATGAGTGATGTATTTCATGGTATCTGTCGGGAGGGATATAATGAAGAAAACCGGCTTTGTGATGGGGCATGATGTGAAAAGCAGGTGGCCCACTTTAATGGCTTGCGGGAGCATCTGTTTTGCAGTCCGGTTGTGTTCCCGTAACTTGCGCAAACACGGCGGGCGGGCGCGCAGCTTCCGCAGCCCGAAGAGCCGGGTTTGTGGGAAGAGCAGAGGGAGCACACAGGGGCTGCCCGCCTTCAGTCACTGCCTCCTCACGGTGACAAGCAGAGCCCTACACCCTCATTTCGCTGCGGACCCTCTCCTGCCCGTCCTGCAAGAAGAGCTGGCGCTGCCTCCACCCCGGGGAGATGTACCCCCACCTCCCCAACACAGCACCCCCGCCGAAGCGCCCAGGGGTGCGGGTGCCACGCGAGGTGCCTGGCAGCGCAAGCTTCCCACTCTCTCCGCGCTGACCCCGTCGGAGGCTCTCTCCCTCCCCTGGGCACGCCCCGCTTCCGTGCCCCCCCCCCGGAGGAGTCGGCTCGCCCATCCAAGAGGCTATTGGCCTCGGGTCGCCCCCGGTTTAGCCTGTAAGAAATGCTCCGCTGAGATCACTCCGCTTGCTCGTAACGTTTCCAGGGCTGCCTCATTTTCTCGGTTTGTGCAACCTCTCCGAGTTCATTCTGACTCCGTGCAGGAATAGAAAGTGCTGCCTAACATCATCCAAGCCATAAATCCAGCCCTGCGCGCGCGTTTCCAGCGCTCACGGGCCAAACCGACGTGATTTCCCTGGCGAGCGCGCAGGACAGGGGGCTGCGCGCCTCCTGCGCGGCCGCTCGGGCAGCGCCCACTGGCGACGTCCTCTTGCCGTGATTTCACCTCATCTGCCAACCTCACCGCGGGAAGGCAGTGCGAGCCTCCCGCCCCCTGCGCAGGTATATGGGGGGCGGCCCTCCAAACAGAGAGGGCTGCAGGTGCCCTTTGGGAACTCATTTCATACCGTTATGATCCCGCGTATTTGGAAAAAATTATATATATATATAAAATATATATTCTATGTGATAGATGATATGTAATAGATAATATATACAACCTGGCCTCGAACCCGTCCTCCTCTACACCCGTGAAATCTTAGGGGCCGGCTCGACAAATCTGCTTTAGAGCTGCCCGGCCATGCTGAAAAGTGGAACGTTGCTCCGCGAGGTAAGAACAGAAGCGATGGGGGGGGACGACACGACACCACCCCAAACCCCCTAAACCCAAACCTCCCCAAACCCACCCTCCCCCCAAATCCTAACACCCCCCAAACCCAAACACCCCCGCCCCAACACACACACAGAAAAGGGTACAGCAGGTACAAAAGCCGCCCTCCACCACTCGCAGAGTGACCCCGTTAGTTTTATGCGGTGCTTAGTGCCGACGCTGGGATGCCCGCTCCGCCGTGCCGCTGCCCACCCCGTGTGCGGGGCCGTACCGAGCCGCCAGTGGCGGCGGAGAGCCCTCGGGAGGCGGCGGCAGGAAGCGGAGGCTGCTGGCACAGACGGTCCATGTCCACGTCCCCTCCAGGGGCCGCTCCGCTCGCAGCCCCCCGCTGCCTCCGGCCCCCGAGCGCTGCCGGGCCAGGGCTGATCCCCCCATGTCCTCCGCGGTCTGTCGGCGCTCTGGGAAACGCGGGCGATCGCAGCACGGTGGGGGCCGAAACCGATTAATTTTTCCTTTTTTATCCCTATATTTTGTTTTCTCTTTAAAAAAAAAAAATCCTCTTTATTTTTATTTTTATTTTTTTCTTCCTCCCCCACCCCACCTTTTTTTGTCTGTCCGATGTGTATTCCCTCAATGGCTCGTCCCTTCCCCTTATTGGAAATGCTTTCCTACTCCATTGTGATGATCGTTGCCTCGCCTGACTCTTCACGGCTCTTCTCTTGTCGATGGCCCTTTCTCACTGGCAGTTCCGCGGGCTGATTGTGTTTGTTAATTAGTTGCTAACAGCATCGTAATGCGGCCTTGATGGATAACCATGTCATTAGCACTCACCCCTGCAATTCACATTTCCAACCGGGCAGAGGCTACCCCATGCCGAGGCCGTGATTTGTGGCTGCAGTCTCGTGTGGGTGACACGCACCCCGAGCCCGTCCCCCCTCCCCGGCCGCGGCACAGCTCCACAGCCCGGCTCTCCTCCGCGCCCGCGTTGTGCCGCGGTTTTCACCTCGCTTTATTTTGGAGATGTGAGAGGAGGTGGAAAAGAGGCAGCGCCCCCCCTCCTTTGTGTAGCTCTGTGGGTATGGGAGTGCTTGTGTGTCCCCCCCCCTCATTCCCTAGGGACAAGGGCATCCCGCATGGACCGCTGCCGGCACGGACACGCGTGCAAACCGCACCCGCGCATCTCCCGCTCCGCCCGGCGGCAGCGCCCGGAGCCGCCCCTCCCCGGCAGCCCCCACCGCCTCCGCCAGGGGTCCGCCCGCCCCGCCCCGCCGGGGGGCTCGGCTGCGCCTGGGAGTTGTAGTCCCGGCTCCCGGGCTCGCCGGCGGCCGGCGGGGCTGCGGCGGGGGACTACGTTTCCCAGGCCCCCCTGCTGCTCGCCCGGGCTGTCAATCAGTGCGCGTCGGCGGGGGGGCAGCGAGCCAGGGATCCCCCCCGCCCTCCTCCGTGTCCCGCTAATAATAAGTGCTTCAGAGGCTTAAAAGCAGGGAGGCAAGTGTCATGCGGGCGCGCCGTAAGGGGCTGCGCTCCGGCTGAGCGCCCGGCTCCGCGTTGCCGCCGGCACAGCCCGGAGGAGGGAAAAGGGGAAAGATAAAAACCCCTCGGAGCTGGTTCCTGGGGCAGGGGCGAGAGAAGAGAAGCCCGAAGGGTTGGAGAAGCCCGCGGCGATGAGGCGCAGGAAGACGGCGGTGGCGGCCGGCTGCTGCCTCGCCTTCCTCCTGGGCACCCTGCTCAACGTCCTCTTCGTCCCCGGCTCCGAGCACCCGCCGCCGCCCCGCGATGGGGCACCCCCATCCCCGCCTGGCGCCCCCTTCTACCCGCCGGAGGACGATGGCGGGGGTCAGGCCGCCCTGGAGCGACAGATCCGGGAGCGCTACGAGGAGGTGCTGCGCTACCGGCAGCACCGGGCGGCGGTGGCGGGGCGGCGGCCGCTGCGGCCGCGGGAGCGGCGCCTGATGGACCTGGCGCCGCCGCGCACCTCGGCGGAGCAGCCGGGGCCGCGGGGCCGAGCAGCGGCGGCGGGGCCGAGGGCCGGCGCCTCGGCCGAGCTGTCGCTGGAGCCGCCGCTGCTGGGCTGCCGCGACATCCGCAATGTCAGCGGCGTGCAGTACCTGGGCTCCGGGTACACCAAGGCGGTCTACAAGGCGGTGCTCAACCGCACGCTGGCCGTGGCGCTGAAGGCGGTGGATTTCGGCGGGCACGACATCGCCCGCTGCGTGCGGCAGTTCTCCACCCTGGGGGACTGCTACCGCCTGGCAGCCTACAAGATCGTCAAGGAGATGATCCTGCTGCAGCGACTGCGCCACGCCAACGTCCTGCAGGTATGCGGGTCTTGCGCGGATGGCCGGGTGGGTTTGCGCCGTGTTCCTGGCCCCGCCGCTGGAAACCTGCCGGTGCTACCGGAGCAGAGCGCGGAGCGGGCTGGGGGTTCCTCTGCGGGCCGGGAGCGACCCCGGCAGTTTGTGTGTGTCCGCCTGTCCGTCCCCCCCCCCCCCCCCCCCCCCCAGCAAGCCCTGCTGTGGGCAGCCTCCCCCCCTCCGTCAGGCACTGGGGGCTAGCGGTTGTTGAGGCAGATGGATGTCCCTGCGAGCACCGCGGCTCCTCGCCTCCCTCCTTTCCCCGGCGTGAGGCCGCGGGGCAGGCTGGAGGCGCGTCGATGGACGCTTTCCACCACCAAGGAGTGGGGCTCACTCCCCGCCGCCCTGGGAAGGTGCGGGCTGCGACGCTTCCCTCACTGGCATCCCCCCACTACTCCTGGCCTTGCGGGTCGCTCTGCCTCGTAAACAGAATTAACACCGAGGTGGGGAGAAGGGGGCGAAGGAAGAGGGCTGTGGAGGGGACTCGGAGGCTCAGCAGCACTCCGCAGATGTGGGGGAGTAGATGTGGCCGGTTTGGATGCGGGCTCCCCCGGAGAGAGGGAGGCGAGGGCTGCCGTGGCTCCCGGCGGCTCCATGCGGGGGGTGCCCGGAGCCTTGGCACACGGATCGGCCCATGGGACAGCCGGGTGGTGTTGGCTTGGCTAGTCAGTGCACCGCGGCACTTGCCGGAAAGGCTGCGAGGTGGGACTGTGACACATCAGCGGGAACCTCAACGGGTCCATTTGGATGTAAATGCTGCTATGGAAATTCCTCTTGCGTTTCGCATAGCGTGAGCGTTGCAGTAGAATAAAAAATGAACGTTAGACCAGACGGTCTCACAGTAGGTGCTTTTTGAACTGAATCGAGTGAAGGAGTTTTGTGTTTCTTAAGCAGCTGCAGCAGGAGTGAGTACCAGCTCCCCTACGAGAACTTCAGATCCCACTGATCAAAGCTCTCGAGTTTCATATAGTGTTCAAAGAAGGGGTAGTCGTGATTTATCCAAGACGAGAAAATAGGTATTATCCTTTCTTCCCTTCCTCCTTTCCTTTCCTTCCATTCCCTTCCCTTCCTCCTGCCCTCCAGGTCTAACTATAACACATACTTCTAGGGTAGCACAGAAAGCTCCCAGGAACTGTGTTAGTTACTCCTGTGTTGTTGCCCTAGTTTGGTTTTGGAAGAGCCGAGCTTGGGTGCAGCCGTCGTTACTGATCGAGTTGACAGCAGGAAACGCACTCTCCGCTTGGAAACGCCGAGGGGATTTTACTGTTATATGTTCCCCCCAAGATTGTTTTTCTTGCTCGGCGGGAGCGAGTTGGCCGCGTTGAGCTTGGAGCGTGTTTTGTAAAGTCGCGGCTCACTCTGGTAGGCAGTAGCGTTTCTTCCGCGTGTGTGGTTCTATGCTTTGGAAAGATGCCTTTGGATGAAGCAGGATGGAAGGGGGGGGGGCATTGTGAGGGGTCCCGGTGTGTGTGTGGGCAGGGGGGGCCGCGGTGATGTACCGTTCGTGAGCTCAGGTGGACCCTGGAGGGGGGAGCGAAGGGAAATGGGGTGTCCCTTGGTGAGAAGGGCCGGGGCCGGGCAGGCGCTGCCGCAGCTGCGGGAGGAAGAGCACGACCGGCTCCGCGCTGGGAAAACGCTCTCGTGGGCAAACCCCTGCGTGTTAATCAGCGTTTCATGTCCACCCAATTGAAAAAGGGATTACATTTAAATCAGAAACATGTTTTCAGCTTCGTCCCGAGTTTGTTCAGCCCCGGGCATCACCCGCCTCTTTCTTTAATGTGTTTCATTCCAGAGGCGAGGTCACCGCGCCGTGGGTGAGGGCTGGACCATTGGTAACACATTACCTTGAAAGGAGGCTGTAAAAACGGACCTGCCGGGCTTTATTCAGGCACAGTCGGGCGGCTGTGTGGGCAGGAATGGGGCTCTGGTGTCATGCTGGAGGCGTAAAGCCGGTGCAGAAAATGGGCACCAGCGAGCAGCGTGGCCTTTGTTATGTCTCTGTTGAAATAGCAAAGGGGATAGTGTCTACCGACCTCACGACTGATTTTTAGCTTGTTTTCTAAGCCGGCCAAGGGTATAGAAATCACTGTCCAGAGCTTGCTGCCGAAGCAATCAAAAAGCCAACATCTCCTCCCCTCTTCAGGCTTTTGACAGGCGCTTTCGCCCGTACTGCCAAAGGCACGGCACAGCGAAGGCCGGGACCTTTTCTGCCTTTACTTCTTACCTCTTTTTAGCTCCTTACCCCCCTCCTGGCGGCTCCCGACATACCCAAATACGAGTCGGCTGCTATAAATAGCTCGAGGGACATGACACCCTCCTGCCGCCGTGCCGTGCTCCTGCTCGGGGCCGGGAGGGGGAAAGCGGCCCCGGTACCCGGGGACGGCTCCGCACCCGCGGGCTGCCCTGTTCCCCTTCTGCCTGCCCGTGCTGGGGCATCTCCGGCCACGGCCAGGGGCTATTCGGGGTGAGCGCCTTCATAAGATTCTGTTGCTGGAAATAAGAGTTCCGAGTAGGTTGAGCCCTAGGAACGGGGGTTTTCCTGTAAATCTCTGGCAGCTGACAGCCTGAAGTGTAGTTTGTAAGATAACAGGCTTGTTCTTTACTGTCTCAGCAGTTCCCATTCTGGCCTGTCTCTTGTCAAAATCAGCTTTTTTTTCTTCTATCTTTTTTTTTTCTTTTTCTTTTTTTTTTTTTAGTCATCCCTTTTAAAGACTCGATTATTGAACCATGTAGGACAGGGGGGGAAAGAGCTCTTTCCAGAAAGTACCACTGCCTTCAGGCAACATGTTGACATATCCGCCGTGCCCTCCATCTGGGGAAGGAGCCAGATGTGTCAGCTCTGGCAGATGTGGTGAATCAAGTCAAAAGAAACATGGAAAACCAGCAAGAGGGAGAATGGTTTCACATCAGCTGACGCTGAGGTGAATGTGGCCTGCATTTCCTAATTGCTTTTCTGTGCCTTGCCCATCATTCTTATGGCCACCAAAGTGCCAGTGCTGGGCCATTGTCCCTTGTCCCCATGGTCTGGGGCAGGCCCAGGCCTGCTGCAGCTCACTGTGGGCTCTAAGAGGCTCCCTGGTGTGACAGTGAAGGGCAGGTGCAGCCTGCAGTGGAGATGGATTTGCTTTGGAGTGGGGAAGAGAAGGGTAGTTCATTAAAGTTGATTTTATAATGAAGGGCACTAAGGAAGAGGGGAAACTGGGTCACTGATTTATTGTAAAAGAGGGTTTAGCAGCCTGCTAATTGCTTTGCTGTCGCTCTGTGTCAAATGAGATGCTTGATCTCTTCTATGTTCTCTGTGCTGAGGTTTCTTTTCTTGCAAGGTTCAAATGCTGCTGTCTGAATCCTGGCTTTCCGTGCATTTTGGTGGGGAAGATGATTTAGTGCATACTTTAATTCCTCCCTGCCCGTATTTGAGGAAGAAAAGAAAATCAAACCATTTGCAGTTAATTCCAAACAATGAGCACGATTGTGAAGACACAAAGGCGGTGTTTGATTTAGTGTAATAATGTAATTATAGCCCTGGAGTATCAGAATGAAGGGCGCTGCCATTCTTTCTTCCTTTGCCTTGCTGAAGAGAAGGGAGGGGAGGTTTGAAACTGCGGATTGGGAGAAGTGCAGGCTTCTTTCTGTGACAGTTCTTTCTTTATCAGCCCTTCTGTGAGCTCCCAATGATTCATTTAAGGAGATTTCTTTGCTTTCTTAAAAGCAAACACAAAAGCTCAAGAAGGGTTGGCTTTGTCTGAAGCCCATGGAAGAAGCTGCTAACAGTACCAGTGGTTTGCTGACTGCCCAGACGAGGCCATTTCCTTCGGCTCATTTAGCTTTAGCGTTAAGCTAAAACACACAAATGAAACACTGAGATGACATCTATGTTTAAGAAAGTCACCAGGTTATGATCTCAAAGCAATTTCTGTTGTCAATTGGTTTGGTTTCAGTGTATTTGTTACGGATTTGTTTTAAATGGTCATGATTACAGTGAGGATATTTATCACTTGGAAAATTTATTGGTTACAATAGTACATACATCACTTGCTGTTGGCAAGTTCAGTGGATTTGGGATGTGCCAGCTGATCTCGATACTTTTAAACATGGTTTTCTTTTCTTTACATGTGATAATGAACAGATTTTTACCCTGATGGTTTCCCTATACATATGCACAGCCAGCAGGATGGGGCAGTTTCAGTTTCAATGTGAGGATTACAATAATAAAGCTTTGTGTATGGGTTGCTTATTCCAGGTGGAAGGAGACAGTCTTTCCATGTCTGAAGAAAGCCAATATACAATTAATTTCTAGTGCAAGCACACTTGCATAGGGAGTGTGTGAACTCTGGAAGGTCTAGGCCTTCACCATCCTTCTAGCATGAATCCACTGTTGTTCTCACAGAAAACAGCGGGGAAGGGAAGGTCAAGCTACAGTGGAAACAGCTACTCAGGGACCTCTTCCCTGTTGCCAGTGGGTGGGCACTGAATCTCCTGTGTGGCGGCAACGGTGCAGGATTCCCAGCAGCAGTCCTTGCTCTTCAGTTGGCTGGAGTTTAGCCATGACTGCTTTGGGTATTTGTGGCCTGAGAAGTGCTTGCTGATAGCAGCTGGTGTGTGACTACATGGGCGACTTGTCCTTCTGTGTTTTGGATGGGGCAGCAGAGGTTCACAGCTCCTGGGGACAAACCTTTCAAACCCAGGTGAAGGCTGGGGTTGGTAGGGGCTTGCTGCAGGTAGGAGGGTTGTTTTAGACCGAGATTGTTTTCTCAAGTAGCTCAGTTGAGCTGGTTTCGGAGCGCATTGGCTAAAGATGAATGAGGCCACCACGCAGTTCGAGACCAGGCTGACACCATCTGTTTAACTGGCGTTAGGTTAAGAGGAATGTCAAGATCCCAGGCAGATGAGCCTGCCAAATCCTACTGAGGTGACAGGAGAGGTTCGCGCTGCTTGCTGGCCATTTCCTCACTCTGGAAAACTGCCTGGCAAGGAGTGATGGAGCTGCTTCTTTGTCCCAGCCTGACATTGCCATAGGTGCACCTTGCAGGAGTTTGAGGTGTCCGAGTCACTGTCGCCCTTCAAAACAGTGACGGGTGATGCGGGTGTCAGCACTGGACATTGGTGTGGGGAGAAAGAAGCAGGCAGTGCCACCTACTGATGGCTTGGCGGAGACAGCTCGCTCTGCTCACAGATGTCCCCCATAGCCCCAAGGAGCTCGGGGTGGAGTGGAGAAGGGCAGAGGGAGCAGACAGATGCGGTTTGGCGAGGAAAGAAGAATTACACAAAGTGCTTCTTTATTGCGAGACTGCTTCCCAAAAGGCCCAGATGTTATCCTGCACTTTTAAGAGTGAAGAAAGGATCTGTTAACAAGAGCTCCAGAGCTGCTGGAAGCACAGAGCTGATACAATTGCAAACCAGCTCTAACCATTCATGTCACTGGAAGGCGAGCTCGATGTCTTGATGCTGAAGTTGCCAAATAGCGTTTATTCCTATTGAGTTGCATGCGATGGCAGAGGGTGTTCAACTTGTTGGCAGGAACAGCTTTCCATAAGGCACGTGCCATCATAGAAGTTAAAAGGGCTACATTGTCCCTCCTTTTGAAAGCAGCATTCATAAAACTAATCCCAATCGTTTGTTGAATGGTTTCTATGATTGCTTCTCAGTTTTGTGTGCCATGTAAACCATTCCAGAAGACTCTGGTTTGAATTTCTGCCTCCTTTATGGGAGCTGATGACTTGCAACCTCATCCGGTTTCCTTCAGGGGAGCCCAGCACTGCTCCTTCTGTGCAGCGGCCTGGGGAGATCACTGGTCATCACAGGATGCTGTGGGTATGATCAAGTTCTCCCTTGCTGCTTGTGTTTTTGTTGTTCGACCCTGTCTGTCCTGGCCTGGGTATTAGTTATGGCCAGGGCAGAACTGCAAGGGAAAGCACATGGGGTTTAGAGCTTCCCTTCTCCACTCCCCCCCCAAGCATGGGGTAACTATGTAAACCTCTTCTCCCTGGTATTCAATGGAAGGATGTGTAGGAATGGTTCAAAGCTGTACCAGAGGAGGCTCAAACTGGACATTAGGATGCATTTCTTTGCCATGAGTGTGGTCAAACACTGGCACAGGCTTCCAAGGAAAGTAGTTGGTGCTCCAGGTCCATCAGTGTTTAAGAGGCATTTGGACAATGGCCTTAATAACATGCTTTAATGTCTAGGCAGATCTGAAGTGGTCAGGCAATTGGACCAGATAATTATTGTAGGTTACTTCCAATTGAAATATCCTCTATTCTGCCCATGGCAGGAGGTTGGAACTGGGAGACCTTAAGTTCCTTTCCAATCCAAGCTATTCTAAGAGTCTATCCTTGCCGCCAGCATGGTTCAGGTAGGTGCCTCCTGGCATCTGACTCCCACTGCAATCTTTCATTTCTGTGGTGGCCATGAAAAGCTTGACGAGAACAAATTCTCACAGGCACTGTGCTAATACTAATATTGACTCTAGGCTCATTTTAAAGGAGTTGTTATTTTTTGTCACACTCAGCTGAAGCACTCAGTTTAGGTAGTAGACGCCAAACATGGGTATTTATATTGTTTTAAGCCAAACTTGGAACAACATAGCTTGAAGAGCGTCCTTTTTGTCTTGGACTGTGTAGCTGCAGATAGACTCCAAGCTTATTTTAAAGCTCGCCATGAGAAAGTACAAAGTGCAGATGCCCAAGGAAGAAGAATTGTACAAATGGCTGTAATGAATCCAAGTCAGGCTTTTCCAAACATGCCGTACACAGAGGTTATTTGATAGTTTTGTAATGCAAAATCATGTTCTAACGAAGGGTTTAACTTGTGGTGCAGTGGAACTGAATGCAGTGGCTGTGGTTGGAGGTCAGGGGAGCTGCTGGTCTGGCCATTTACAAGATAATGAACTGCTCTGCAGTGATATTGGCCTGTTCCCACTGAAATCAGGGTTGTATGAGTGATCTATTTGTCTTCACTGGAAGGCTTTACAGGAGTGGGCTACTTGTGTGACTAAATATTTGCAGGGTCGGGCCTTGAGCTTGGTCAGTGCAATGCAAATTCAAAGTGCTGTACGTGTTTTCAGTGGAAGAATTTTCCACTTCAGAGTGTGAGGAAGGCAGGGAGAGTAAAAATGGAAGATAACGTTATTAAATCATAAGATTATAGCCCACGTAATCTGTGTCAGAACAGCAGATATATATGGGTATGTATACACATGCCTATGTATGTGATATATGGAAATACCCTGGGCCTCTGTGGATATACTGGCAGATATGGTTAGATAGACATTGGTGTGTGTTTCTAAATAATGCATTCCCATTTTTCTATTCATGAGCTTCAGTGTTCAGTGACAGTGCCAGGGATGAGATTCCTGCTCCTTCTGGGGTTTACTGCTCATTGTAATAATACATTTATAAACACAAGCCTGAGCAGAGCTGTGGGTTTGGAGTTTAATATTTGAATTCCTTGCTGCTTGCTCTCGGTTCCAGCATCCCACAGCAGAGGAAATCCTGCCCCACAGCTGTCAGCACAGGCAGTTTTGGTCCTGCTCTTCAAAGGTTTGGTGTGGTGCTGGGGATGCCCTGTACAAAAGCCTTCTTCCAGTGAAGCTTTGTACTTGGCAGGGTTTGACTGCCAGGCTTCAGTGAGGAAAATCAATTCACTTCTCAGGCACTGTCTCTTTATATGCTGTATCAGGAAGGTTGACATTGGATTGATCTTTTAAGCTTAGGAATTCCAAGAAACTCATCCTTTCTCCGTGTTACAGGCTTGCAGATGCTTTTGGACTGAGTAGCTGTGGCAATATGTAATAATATCCTAGTGCGTATCTTAAAATATATATATAATCTATTAAAATATAGATGCAAACATCATGTGTATATATTATATATAGAAGCACACATACGTACATACGTCACATAGACAAATATATGTATGTTCTTGTGGCTATGTGTGTGTATATATATGTGTATGCAATGAGCAATGAAAGGAAATCTTTAAAACCTGAGGGATGAATAGGTTATAGAGTGACATAAATGTCTTTAACCGTATTGGATGGGGCTTGGAGCACCCTGCTCTAGTGGAAGGTGTCTCTGCCATGTCAGGGATTGGAATTGGATGATCTTTAAGGTCCCCTCAAATACAAACCAGTCTGGGATTCTGTGTGCTGGTAAACCGTAACTGTATCATGTAGTGCGGGGGTTCCTGCTCTTGCAGGGTCTGTGCCAGTGCTCCAAGAATGAAAAGTAAATCCAAGGGTTGGTTGCATAAAGAGTGTTATATTCACTTTGATAGCAATAAAGTAGCAAGAGCTTCTAAAACATGCTGTTGTGGTTTTGACATGTAGCAGCTCAAACAAATGGCTCATTAAAAGGCTACCCATGTCAGTGGGAACATTTTATTTCCCCTGGTGTAATGCAGTTGAGCCTGTCGCTTATTATAGCTAGTAATAGTGTTCTCAAGGTTCCTGTTCCTGGACTCATGGCAATCTCATGTCCATTAAAGAGAAAAAGGGGGAAATTTCCAGATTTTATGGTTGTAGAGAAAATCAAATGATTGGGAACATCAAGGGCTGAAAACTAGCACAAAAGAGGAGAAGATTCTGAATGTATTGTAAATCTTAGGGAAGTGGCACGATCCGTACCAGGGATTGTGCCTCCAGTAACCAGGGCAGCTGGTTGTACCCTTCCCAACTGAGCAACCTCTGTAAATGGCACCTAACACTGGTGGAGGTTCTGGCTTGCCACTTACGTTCCTGAGCATCCAGCTAGGGTGCCTGTGCTAGTGCAGGAGGGCTCGTTGTTTGCACAGCCTTACCCCGCTGATGACGGCTTCATAAGCTCCTTTATTTTGTGCTTTTATTCAGTAAGCTTGTCAGCTTTTGTGTCAGGGCTGACCTCTGCTTTTGCCTTCCCTGGCTCCTCTGAAAGGGTCACCTCTGTCCCCATCATTTGTAGTAAAAGGGGATTGTGAAGAGGGGTGAACGTGGGCTCCTACAATGCAGTATAACTTTGCAGGGGCTGACCCTGTATGCCCGGTGTGCCCAAAAATCATTGGAGTCAGTGTGAGTTTTAGCTGCATAAAGATTGATTCGGGACTGAGCCTTTGTGACTGAGAAAATCCAAACAGGGGAAGAAATGATTGGGAGCGAGTTGCAGCGCACAATGTGAGAACAGGTCAACATTTCATATCTGGCATCTGATTTTCTAAAGAGACAGAAAAGCATCCCAATAGTGAGACTGTTTGCTGTAAGATTCTATGCGAAAGTATATTGGGGGGGGGGGTGTTTTTAAATGCAGTGACTCGAGATAGCAAAAAGATGTGGGGTTTTATTTCTTTCCACTCATTTAATTGAAACCATGCTGAAAAGGCGTACGAAAACCATCGCTCTTGCATGTATCTAAAACGTAGCCTTGTGATGCTGAGAATGATGTCCAACATAATAGCATTTCAGATAGAGGAGGTATTTTGGCTCATCTTTTGCTTCCAGCTATATTCAGTTTCCCCGTGTGGTTATTTTCTTTGTTATTGTATGTATCCAGCTATCTGTTTCTTACTTCACCGTCTGGGAATACAAACCATTTTGTCTCATTTCAGACCTTAAAATGGATTGGACAAAAAACAAAGCGGGGGGGGGGAGGGAAAGAAGTATTTTGGGTAGAACCTCTGTACTTGTTCCTGTGTCTTAATAAGTCACTTTTTAAAGGCTGAAGAATTACTGCCTCGGAGTATTTTGCATCTATATATATTCTGTATTTTGGAACATCTGCAGGCTGGATGGTGGTTCATCAGGAGGGGATGAATGTAACCATTTTAGATGCTTAACTGGCTGTTGGGACTTGCCCAGTTTGTAATCATGGTAATTGCACATACAAATAGGGCCATGTAATTACATGTGCATTTTTGCATTTAGTTTCAGGAGTTCGTTTGGAGAAGTATAAATGCGGCCCAATAAATCCTTTATATCTCAGGCTTCTGTGCTTTTATAACTCTATATAATTATGTAATAACGTTGCATCTGGAGAGGTTTCACTTAAGTAAAAGCAATAAAGAGCTCAGGTTAGATGATGTGTTTTTTGAGTCAGACCTACGCTAACTTGCTCAGTGCTGTGAGATTGCCGAAGTTCAGCAATGCTCCTGCAAGAACATCTTCTGCTGAGAAGAAAGAGCAGTTTCATATAAACCCCAAACTGGATAAAGTCATTTAAGCAACTGAAGCAATTAAATGGGTGCTAATGTAGTAAAATATGCACCGATTACTCTGATACTTGGGCAGTGAAGACTTTTGCTGGGGTACAAATTGGACACTAAAGTCAAAGAATTATGAGCAAAGTTCCAGCTCTCTGAGAACAAACCTAAAGCATTATTATTATTATTGGCATTCATGGATTGAGATAAAATAGGCACAAATAGATACTGCCATTCATTTCTGCTTATGTGTTCATATGTATAATTGTTTGTCTTATGTTTTCCTATTCCTGGAGTGGTTTTCACGAGCATTGGGTACGCCTAATGAAGACTGACACCTTTTTTGTAGCCAGTGTTACTGTAAACCAACAGTTCGGGCGATACTGTCATTTCCCAGTCTGGGTTGCTTGCTAATTTCCCTTATGGCATTTTTCCCAAGGGATAGCATTACTGAGCTAAAGACAAGAGCTGAACTCTGCAGATGATACAGGAACAGATGTTAGGTTTTGACACTCTAAAGGGGTGGCTTTCAAACCTGCTGAGCTTCAGCCTGCCTTCTTTGTCTACCCTCACACAGGGGAGACATGAAATACCTCGGAGGAACTGCAGAATCCAGCTTGTCTCTGAGGAAAGATAAATGTTGTATTAAATAGTTTCCTTTAATTCCGTGGTTTTGTTAGTTCAGAAGGCTCAGACAGAGTCGTGATGATGTGATCCTCTCGGGCAGTTTGCAGCACACCAAGATTTAACTCCTGCCAATAGACAGCATAAAAACGGTGTCACAGATAAGGAACAAACCCAGATCCAGTCTGAATGGCTCTTGTTTAAGAGATAATTGATGTTGCGATCTTTGTCATGGTTGTGGCAGTAAAGAGAAAGGTCCTTTTTCCTATTTCCAATGTTCTTATCAGCACCTATCGCAAATTCTCTGTTGTGCATCGATGCCAAAATCTTTTCAACATGTTTTCAAAGAAAATCTTCTAGCTCTTGTTTCTGTTCCGGTTAACGTCCGTGTTAAGCAGCTGCTTGGAACTACAGTGCTGGGTTTACACCAGAAAGGAAAATTGTTTACTTCTGTGACATTTTTTGGCACCCTTTTTCCCTTTCCATGTAGACAGCAACAGGCAGAGCTAGCGGGATGGTTCCTAATAAATCCCTGGATTTGCTGAGTTCAGCCTGGTCTTTGCTCTTCTGCCCGGGAGGGTCACAGGCAGTAAGAATGTGCTTGGTGATTGAATCTGCTCACAGTGGTTGTGCTCAGACTCACCTCACTCTTGCAGTGATGGCACTCACTAGTCTGGCTCTCTGAATTAGGCTTGGTCCCTGTGCTGGTCTGCATGAGCCCGGCTTCTTCTGCTTCATGTCCAAGCCCCCTCAGCCTGGAGGAGACCCCCCATCACCTTCCCCAAGCTTTTTAGAGCTAAGAGTTTAAAAAGTCATATAAGTCAGGGCGCAGCAGCAGAGGAATAGCAGCAGGGCATTTATTGATGCTGCCTTTTCACACAGGCTCCTTTGCTGCATGGTTTATTTGACTGCGGGCAGAGATTACCCTTAATTTTATTTCATGTGCATGCTGTTCTGGCTGGAAAGTTGCAATCAGATCCTTATCGGGCTCATTTAACTGCCTCTCTGCCAGGGCTTGGCAGGGAGGCTGTAAAAGCCTGTCCCCAGCCCTGTCAGACCTTGTCACACTCCATATAAAGCAAGACATCTCTTCTCCACAGGCTTGAAATATTCTTCTTGTGCAATTACTTGTGCAAGTGAAGATTAATCATTCAAATGTCCTTGGCAAGCAAATACAGGAAGGAGCTGGAGCATAGCTGAAAATGCCATTTCAGTGCTTTTAGATTGAAGAAACTACTGGCAGATAATATCTTGGGGTATTTGCCCTTCTTTAATGATACTGCACACACAAGTCCATCAGATATAGTGAGAAGCAATTTCTGGCTGGGAAAGGAAAAGTTTTGGTGTTTCAGTTGCTTTTTGAGCTACTGTGTCATTGAAATACACATTGCCACTCAATGCACAAACAGTAGTCCTATGGGAAATGACATTAAAGGCTGTTTTGCAATGTCTTTTAAGCAGAAAATGAGTCTTACTTAGCCAGGGATTGCACGGACTGTTTTTCCTTAGGTAGACAACCACAGTAGGATAATGAGAGATAAACCAAATCTTATAACACCTTCCCCCCACCCCACCCTTCTTCCCAGGCTCAACTTCACTCCTAATTCTCCACCTCCTCCTTCCGAGTGCCACAGGGGGTGGAAATGGGGGTTGTGGTCAGTTCATCGCATGTTGTCTCTGCTGCTCCTTCCTCCCCATGGGAGGACTCCTCACGCTCCTCCCCTGCTCCAGACTGGGGTCCCTCCACAGGAGACAGTCCTGCATGAGTTTCAGTATGAGTTGTGGGGGCTTAAAAGCAACGCAATGTGTAGAGCTCAGAGCCTTGTAAGAACTGCTTACTTTGCACTTCATCCGTGAGGAAACATAAAAGCATGGCAAGGTGTGTTATACTGATAGTGAATGGTTGCTATTTTTTTTCAGCTCTATGGCTATTGCTACCAGGACAGCAATGACATCCCAGACACACTGACGACCATCACTGAGCTGGGCTCGCCTTTAGAGATGATCCAGCTTTTACAGACATCCTGGGAAGACAGATTTCGAGTGAGTAACAACTGTTTTAAAAGGACTTTTAGGAGAGCAATGAATACAAAATAACATGAAGCAGGGGTGCTGTATTGTGCAGTGCAGCTCACATTATTAAGCATTTGCTTTGCATATGATCACATATTGGGTTAGGAACAGTGTTTAGCACTCCCTTTCTGCAGTGTTTAAGATACTCTGCTATTTTGTCCGTTGGTGTTATCTAATTATGGCCGGTTTTATGCTTTTTGTGTGGTACCTTCAAACATCTCTTACTTGTTAAAGCTCAGGGCGCAGGATTTTTGGCATTGGGCACTGTGTTCTGCGACTGGGATTGAAACAATAGAAGGATGTTACGTTTTCCTCCTGATCCTTATCATAGGCTGGTTGTATAATTGTTTTCTACTGCTTCCTGCTCTGTTCGTCTTTTACTGGGGAGGAGTGAAATAAGTGGACGCAGACCTCAAACCCAGGTTGTCCACCGTGTTGAAGCATGAAGATCACACCTAATTTGTCCAAAATGAAGCCAGACTGCAGCAATGCTTTGATCAAGACAGTGCTGTCTTGCTCAGTATGTATGGGGATGTGTCGTCGGCTGAGGTTAACTCCCTAAGATGCTGCAAGGCAGCAGCAGCCTTCATCTGAACCACTTTGGATTGCATGGCTATGTCTGTACCAGAGAATTAAAAGTGTGCCTGACTGATCTCAGAGGCGAACTGGCAATGTGCAGCCCATTCTGTACTACTGCGTTCTCACACCCTTTGAATGCCCACTGGAAACAGCCCCTGGATGGTGTCTGGGGATGGTGCAGGTGCAGAGCAACCTCGGTCCTGGTGCTAGCAAGTGTGCGTGTGCGATTAAGTTTATCTGCCCAGGAATGTTTCATCCATGTATCTAATATAGGTGGAGCAAGTGTGTTCCCTGTGCTAAGCTGCATCTCCTTTTCCCCACAAGAAGTGTGGTCTTAATAAGTAGTAGAAGTACTTGTCACAGCTCCTGAAATACAGGGCCTGCCTTTGGCTTGTCCAGGGAATGCACACGATGGACTGTGACAGTGATTACGTATGAAGTAAATGACCACGAGAAATGTTTAATTATGGGTTGCAAGCAGGGAACTTTCCTTTCAGCATGGATATTTCGGAGTGAGCAATTGCAGAGGGAGATGGAGAATTAGGTGAAGGTGCTGAGCTGATTCACAGAGGTGGAGTTAAAATGAACCGTTCCTGTGAGTGCTGTAAAGAAGTCTTAGATAATGCCGTGCTCATTAGCTTGTCTAGGATGCAACTAGTGCAGGGAAGGAGGAAGTAAAGGCTTGTCTTCCTGATACATGAGACATGTTTGTGATTTGGCCCGGAAAATGGTTGCATAAATATTTGACCTTATTCCTACAAATAAGAATTCCCTTGTATTGAAGGCCTCGGCAGTGAGCTTGATCCCCGTATCAGCAGCTCTGTGCTCAGCAGAGCTCTGTGATACAGAGCAAGGCCTTCATCTGTGTGCTTAGAGCTTGCTATAGAGGAGCATTCGCAGTCCCAGCCTGGCAGCAGGTACACAGGGCAGCAGATCGCACGCAGGTTGCCTGTGCAGGAGCAGGGGCTTTTTGACCTTTGAGAAAAGGCAATAATTTCAGATGGCAATCTGTGGTTTTATTCCAGCTAAATTCCAGGTTTGTTGGCATGGAGGTATGTGCATTATAGATTACTTTGGGGTATTATGTGCTTTTTATAGAGAGGATATTGCGGGATGGCACATGCGTGAATCCTGTGTTCTTCCAGAAGGAAGAAAAGGTGGTCAAGTTTGGTGTCCCCTAATCAGGTCTGTGTTCATCTGCAGGCATCTCCATGTCAACTGTGGTATCCTGTAGGTAGGAGACAAATGCTCTAGTCTGGTAAAGCAGGGGCATGATTATAGATGTGTGAGATAGTCCTTGCGTCCCATAGGTCTCTGTGGGATAACTTCAGACATGCTCAGCTTCTTATGGAGGATGCATTTAGGTGCTCCCCTTAGTATACCATTTATGCCCTGAGATTGAATTTGGATTTGACTAATTCAATGCCCGTGGCTTTAACAGTGTTTTTGAACAGAAAACAAAGATTATATACGCACCATAAAAAGCTGCTAGACTGAATAAGACCTGTTATTAATTTAATACATAGAATAAAAATTCCAGTATTTAACTGTGTTCATATTAATGCTGCGTTTGCATTAATATGTTACATAGTGGACTCTAAAGGAATGCATGAATTGAAAACAGCACTTTGGAAAGAGGGCTGAGTTCAACGTTCATCCAGTTTGCTGTAAGAGTTATTTACGTTTCTAACCTGCATTTAAAAAGTGCAGCATCAGCGCAGAGCTCCCACTCCAGCCTCAAAGAGGCACATGAGGATCCACCAAGGGAGACAGAGACATGCACTTACCCCACTGAGGAGTTCCAGAGGAGCCGTGGAGCTCCTCTTCTGGGGATCCGTTTTCTTCTTCCATGGAAAAAGGCAAACCAGAGGAAACCAGTGGAAGAAAGCAGTCAAAAGGCAGGATCAGCACAGAGACAATACAGACACCCACTGGAGCTCCAGACACGGGTGCAGGGCAGTCCAGCCAAAACTTCCAGACCTGAAGTTTGTAAAAGAGCAGAATCAGGCTGTGTGGTTAAGGCCTGTGCATAACTTGTTATTAAAAGTTAATGCTGTTATTTCTGTTAAAAGCAAGAATCGCACCAATGAGCCCTGCTGCAAGAACAGTGTGGGAAAGCACTGGTAAAGAAGCTTATTTTTCTTTCAAGTCTCTAAGGGTTTTACAATCAACTATGTTAATCCCATGAAAAATACCTTAGTTGCAACATTCGGTTTGGAGGATAAGTTATAATGCCTATATTAAGTCATATATTCAGCTTAAGTGGTTTCATTTATATGCTTTGCACTGAGAAAATAACACAAGGTCCCCACATTTTTGCATTTCAGATCTGTCTCAGCTTAGTTCGGCTTCTGCATTATTTGGCTCACTCTCCTCTTGGCTCTGTGACATTACTGGATTTCCGCCCCCGGCAGTTTGTGATCGTGGATGGGGAGCTGAAGGTCACAGATCTGGACGATGCCAGCATCGAGGAGAGCTCTTGCACCAGTAACAGCGACTGCTTCATGGAATTCCCTGCAAGAAACTTCACCCTGCCCTGTTCAGTTGAGGGACGGTGTCAGAATATGAATGAAAAGAGGAATCTCTACAATGCCTACAGGTACATGATGAGATAACACAGAGAATTAAGAGCATGACAAAAGTCTCCAGCATCTTTTCCAGTTACTCACATCAGTTGAGTACGTATTGTGTCAGAACCATGACCCGGGAGTAAGTTAAGCCATGAATAATTGTTTCATTTGTGAAAATATGTTGCATTTATAACTTTGGGAATGTTTTGCGTACTTTGGGTGTGATTCACCACTCAGTCTAAAATTGCTTTGGTTGAAATCCATTGAATTCTTCCCACAAGTAGAGATTTTCATAGGAATGGTGCAGAGGTGCCTGTGGAGATGGGGGCCCACGAGCTCTGTGGTGGGACGACTGGGACAGTTCTTAGGTGTGAGTTAAGAAGGATCATCACATGGTTTCCACCACCAGCTGAGCAAAGGGCTGGCTTCAGAGGCAGAGTTAGAGCTTAGCTCTCATCCTGTGCTCCATCTTGACCCGCATGCCAGACCCTGGCATGGCCTGGTGATACCAGGCTCTGATGTCACTTGCTGATGATCTGGGGTGTAATCCCAAACCTTCCAAAGCAAGGGGTGCTCCATTTCACCCCACTCCCCTGCTCTCTGCATGGGCAGGTGCTGGGGGACTCACTCCTGGTGCTGCTGTGTGTAGATGATGGGATGCATGGGTGATGGGTCACACTGGACCATGCTGAAGAAGACGTTCAGTTGACACATCCACCTTCCAAATTTGGTTTCAAAGGTCTCTGTGGATTTACTGTGGAGTCCTTCTGGGTGATGGCTTTGTGCTTATGGTCTCAGCTCTCTCCCACTGGCCATCACTCCCCTCAGAGGGCTCTATGGGATGCTGGGGGAGCAGTGTTTCTTGTTTCTGGGGAGCTAAGAGCTGATGCTCAGTGCCATGCTCCTCCTGCCACTGCTCCACTGCTGGGACAGGCAGCTGCCTTGTCTGATACAGATAGGAGGATGGAGGATCTCAAAGCAATGCCAGAATGGTGTGCTCATTTCTTAGACTTTCCTTTCAAGTATCATGCCATTCACTGCCTGCCAGACCACAGCGAGGAGAGGCTGCTCCAAAGAAGAGTCTTCTGCTTTGGTCCCATGGCACTCATCAGCATGTGTGATGCATTAGCTGACCACACTGAAATGGGCTGCACCACATGACAGCCATCTGCAGTTTGCAGCACAGATTTTAGTGTGTCCTGCAAAATTTTCCATTTCCATTTGCTTGGCTTGGAGATCTTGCTTAGCTTGCTAGCTTTTGGTAAAGACCAATAAAATACACCAAATAAGAAACCTTTAATAGGCACCCATCCATCTTGGTCTAAAGTGGGGATGTGTCTGGGATGTGGTGGGCTTGCGGCAGGTTGCTGGTCTCGCTGGAGGAAAGAGTCTTTTTCTGTCTCTAGCTGGATGCGCTCTGATGCTGTAGGGCTGGAGATTGCCCTCAGTAAAGGGTTGCTAGTGCTGTTAGGTAGAAATCAAAAGCAGCAATATGTCAAACAGTGCGTAAACCCCTTGTGATTTTAAAGGATAGCATGCCCTAGCCTTGAGAGCATAATTAAAGCTATCTGGCTGGTTTCTTTATGAGGTAAATAATTAAAGGAGAGAAAACGTTTAGGAAGAAAACTCTATTATGCAAGAACTGACCCTTCTTGACTTGTGAATGGTTACCCTCTGTCACAAATGTGTCTCCATGGGGTTTCCTCCAGATGTTTGGAGGAGCAATTTTCAGAGCACTGGACAGTTTCAAAAGTAAGGGTAATTAATGTTTTGAACTATCAACTAATGCCTAAGATGAATTCTCCAGCATTGACAATTCTTCCATTAAGATCTGCTGATTCTCAGAAAGAAAAAAGAAAGGAGACAAACAGGCTGTAGGAACAAATGTAAAAGGGTCTGGGAAGCTGTGTTGTGCAGATCACAAAAGATGCCACTGTCCCTGGAATCAGCGGGTAACAAACGTTCCTGCAATTGAGTTGTGCAGGCACCAGTGTCTGTCTGTGCCAGAATTTCACATGTGAGTGTTTGCACCCCACTTGCAGCACTGTGTGGTGCTGATGTTCCCAATATAAGAAGGACATGGAACTGCTGGAGCAAGTCCAGAGGAGGTCGTGAGGATGATCAGGGGCTGCAGCACCTCCCACATGGAAACAGGCTGAGAACATTGGGGCTGTTCAGCCTGGAGAAGAGAAGCTGCATGGAGACCTCAGAGCAGCTTCCAGTGTCTGAAGGGGGCTACGAGGATGCTGGAGAGGGACTCCTCATCAGGGACTGCAGCGCTAGGACAAGGGGTGATGGGTTCAAACTGAAACAGGGCAAGTTCAGGATAGATCTAAGGCAGAAGCTCTTCCCTGTGAGGGTGCTGAGGCTCTGGCACAGGGTGCCCAGAGAAGCTGTGGCTGCCCCATGCCCCATCCCTGGCAGTGTTCAAGGCCAGGTTGGACACAGGGACTTGGAGCAACCTGCTGTAGTGGAAGGTGTCCCTGCCTGTGGCAGGGGGTTGGAACTGGATGAGCTTTAAGGTCCCTTCCAACCCAAACCAGTCTGGATTCTATGATTCTATGTTATATTGCTCTTTAGATTTCTAGATGTGTTTATACTGGCTGTTTCATACTCATTGTTAAAACCTATCTAGGGATTAATCTCATATGGGAAAATCATCAATACCCTTTTTGTAAGGGATGAAAAAGGGAGTTACAATCTCAAGGAAATATTGTGTAAATAACGCATGTCAGCTCAGTAATACTGGTGTTTATGAGCAATTTTTGCTATCAGTAACTTAATTTTTAATGTGTGCTTATGGAAGGTGCCCTCTCATCTCCCTCCTGAGCATCAGCCCCTGGAGGTTTCTGTTTGACAGTGTGGCCTCTGTATGTGAAAACCCATTTACTTTACTTTGCAGGTTAGAAGTTAAGCAGGGCAATGTCCCAGTTGTGTTCCTGTTCTGCTCATTACCTAATATTAATGCCTAATAATTGTATATGTATTGTCAGATCCCAAACTGTCCATCTCCATCTTAGGTTTCTATGACACTGAGTTTGCAATAGGTAAGTGTTATTGGCAGAGTAATAGAAATTTAAAGGAAAAGTGTGAAAATGAAGTGTACTTGAAATGATGAAGGCATATTGTTTGTTCTTTTGCAATTAAAAATGCTAAACTGGAAAGTATGCACCCATGAATGAATATCTACATGAATGCATCTTGAATTTAGATTAATGATGAGGAATAGAGAAGACGTTCTGGATTGCAGTGGCATTAAAACAATAGCAGGAGGCTTTCTCCTGGCAATTCCTGTGTAGGTCTAAGAAAACTATAGAAAAGAAAATAACAGCCAGTTATTTGACATGAGCAGAGAATTGATTTATGCACTTCCAAGGTTTGAAAAGAGCCCACAAGGCTTTTGGGTTTGAGAGCATCCTTTTAGTTTGTTAAAGTACAGACAGCTTTGCAGCCAGTCACAATTCAATGGGCTTCACAGCAAACTTCTGTGTTAATGGAACAGTTACGTGTAGTTGTAAGGCAGAGTGGTCTAGGTCTGCCAGGCAGCTGGGTGAATGGTGTCAGCTATTTATTTCTTTGAGTATAGAATTTGATCACATTTCTTGAACAGGCTTGTAAGCAATAGGAATTTTATCCCTTATTTTGTTCAGTAGTTACCAGACTTTTATAATCTGTCGTTTTGTATTTCTCAATGTGAGTTACTTTTCCATTGCAGGTTCTTTTTCACGTATCTTCTTCCACACAGTGCTCCATCCTCACTGAAACCGTTACTGGATAAGATAGTCAATGCAACAGGTAATCACACTAAACATGATCATGGGGAGCATTTCCTTTTTCAGTGTGACTGTCATGTTTGGAATGGGAAAGATGCTGCTTTTATATTCACTGCAATAGAACCAGGTTGGTTTTCTACCCAGGGGAAAATTTCTCCCTACAGAAAAGACAAGAATGACCCCATATACCAGAGAAATCCCTTTGGAGACTTTATCTAGGCTTTACAGAGGTATTTACTTCCTCCTGGCACCTCAGCACTGGGGTGAACTGCATCAGAATGCAGTTCCTTGTGGGATCTAAAGGAACCACTGTCTCTGCTAAGTGGAGTTTCAGTGACAGAAGCAGGTTACTTCCCCATTGCCAATGGTGCCAGTGTTGCTTTTGTATCTGAGAAGTCAGAGGCAAGTGATACTACCATAGATCTTTACTAAGGTAGTGCCTAAAGGGCAAGAGTTGTTGCATGTGCCTGTAAATCTGCTTTGAGGGTTTTCAGTGCATTGTTTTATGCCTTATACTGTGTGCCTGGCTCATGCCAGGTTTGAAATCCTATTCGTAGTAAGTCAGGGACTTCATGTCCACATCACAACGCTGCCAAAGAGCGGGGCGCTGCTGGGCTCTGATTCTGATTAGGGCTTTATGAGAAAGCAGCCTTGTTTTGTCCTGTGCAGGCTCCTCTTTGTCTCATTTGTTTTCTGTGCTTTTAAAGGAGAGCTTCACTGGGGAATAGATGAGACGGCTGCTCAGCTAGAGAGAGTCTTGGATCTGTACAAGAGTGGAGAGTACCTACAGAACACGACCCACACACCGAAAGCTGGTAAAGTGGTCTTTCTCTGAACTTAAAATCAGAGACTTTGTCTTTATTTTGAGGTTTGGAAGGGCAAATGTGCAGTAAACGGGGCTTGGTGGCCCTGGAAATCATGAACATGGTGATCTGGTGTTTGCTTCCTGGGTGTCTTCTGAAGCTACTAAATGTCGTAGCTGGGCATCCATAGGTGAGAGCAGGCTGTAATGGGGTTAAGGACATCTCATGGAACATATATCAGCACCAGTGTGGCAGCAGGGCCAGGGCAGTGGTTGTGCTCCTGCGCTGGGCATTGGTGAGGCCGCACCTCAAGTCCTGTGCTCTGTTCTGGCCCCTCACTCCAAGAGAGACATTGAGGTGCTGGAGCAGGGCCGGAGAAGGGCACCGGAGCTGGTGCAGGGCCTGGAGCACAGTGTGATGGGGAACGGCTGAGGGACCTGGGGGGTTCAGATGGAGAAGAGAAGGCTCAGGGGGGACCTGATCGCTCCCTGCAACTGCCTGAGAGGAGGATGGAGCCAGGAGGGGGCTGGGCTCTGCTCCCAAGGAACAAGGGATGGGACAAGAGGAAACGGCCTCAAGCTGCACCAGGGCAGGTTTAGATGGAGCTGAGGAACAATTCCTTCCCCAGAGGGTGCTCAGGCATTGGCACAGGCTGCCCAGGGCAGTGCTGGAGTCACCGTCCCTGCAAGTGTTCACACATTGTGTAGACGAGGCCTCAGTGCCATGGGTCAGTGGTGGCCTCAGCAGTGCTGAGGAATGGTTGGACTGGATGAGCTTAAAGGGCTTTTCCAACCTGGTTGATTCTATGGTTCTGTGATTCTAAGTTTAAGCACATCTTAATAAGACTTGAAAAACGCACAATTAATTTTTAAATGCTATGTATAGGCCATTATGCCTGAAAGACTGGTGGATAAACTGAGATACATACAAGTATGAATATAGGTATGTATATACACATCGACACACAAACACGTGCGCCCCTGGAGTTATTTAAAAGGTGTGTAGATGGGACACTTAGGGGCATCATTTAGTGGTGGACTTGGCAGCACTGGGTTTGTTTTTGGACTTGATGATCTTAGAGGTCTTTTCCAACCTAAATGATTCTATGATTGCCTCCACATCAGATTTGTGGAAAACGTTTTTCGTCACATCCCTGTACTTCTCTGCTGTTGGATATCAGAACCTGCCCAAGCGTGAGGTGGGGGGAATCTAGCCAAGGTGCCTTAACTCTGTGGATTTCCTGGGACTGACAGGAGTTTCTTGCAATGTAAGCAGCTGTAGGTTGGAAGAATGGGCTTCGTGCTCACTAGCAATAGGATGAAAAAGACAAACAAAGACTGGGTGAAAACGAAGCTGCAGAATAGCTTCTTTTCCATAAAATCTCCACAGCACCACAGGTGTGTAAAATGCTCATCAAGCTGCTGTGATGCAAAGGGATGCATATTCTTCCCAGAAGGATAGCTTGTGGCATTATACGCATCAAAGACGATTATGTATGATAGAAATGACTCAAGTCTAACAATTGAAAGCTGCTTTGCAAATTATTTGTGTACGCACAGTATTCATGTCAAACTGTCAACATAATGGACTGCGAGTTGATGGGAGAATTATGGCTTTGCTGGAAAAGCTCCGTAAGGAGGGGAAGATGGGTTCTAAATGAAGATGAATGTTGGCACGGGGGGTTTGAAAAGTTCAGTGAAGCATTTGCTCTGTGAAAGAGACGCAGCAGCCAAATTCATTCCTGTCGGAGCACTGTTAACCTCAAAGGGGCCATGACACCAGGGATGAATTTGACCCACTTATCAGAATAATTCAATATTTGTTTTGTTGTAAAATTGGCAGGAAAATTGTTGCAGGTGTTCATTTAACTCTCTAATTTTCAGCTTTTCATCACAATCTGTGCTGAGTGATGCCTGTCAACACAGCAAAATGATTTTCAGCAGTACAATCAATGGTACAAACACGTCCTTTGTTGAGGAAGTGCCAGGAGGGCTGGAGTTTTTCTGTGGTGCCGGTTGATTCCAGATTGAACTGCCCTATCAGGACAAGATGAAGTTTTGAATATGAGGGGCTTGTCATGTTTATAAAGAATCTCAGGGAGAGAAGCTTAGGACAGTGGTAGTAAATATAACAGTGCAGGTTTCTGTTAATACAGAGCAGGGCTCCATGTATATTTGGCCACTGTAATAATTACACATTTTTGTGTCAGTTTAATTCTGTAGAGGCCTGGATAATGTCACACAGAATCTGCTACCTGTGTTCATGGTTGGTAACACCGTTCTGTGCAAGGAGCCCTTTTTATTTGTAGGACACCGCTCATGGTTTTAGGCACTCTACAGTGGGAGCAAAGATGTTGAGAGTCCGTAGATGTTTCGTGTAACGTATTTGGCTGGTCTGCATTAAAGACCACGAGTGTAGTATTAAATTCATTGATAGGAAAATGTTCTCAGCTAATAGCAAGCCTGAGGAATCAGATATCTTAGTGGAAATTACACTTAGATTGAGATGTAGTTTCAGACTTAGCTGCTGTGCCTTTAAGATATGCAGGCCTGTTTCTCGTTTGTTCTAAGGCGACTTTAACCAAACAGAAAAGGGGTTGTAATTTATTTCTATTTTAAGGTTCCCTTTCCGTGCCAGAAAAGTATGAAGAAGTCATTTTGTGAGGGTGAAAATATGCCTACCTACCCGTTTGTATGCCTTTTATTCCAAACATATTCCTTCCTAAAATGGTATTTGACTGGTAGTGCCATGCTAGGATTAGCTTTTGATGTTCTCAGTCCAGAGACGATGGAATTATAAGTTATTAATTATTAATTATCCAGAGATTCTGGAATAAGAAATTCTCCTGTGATAGTGAAGTTGCAGGAGAGGGTGACAGTGCTGCTGGAAGGGGCTGGTGTCCAAGTGAGCAATGTCTTCTGCTGCCAGGATGTTCCCAGCTGAGCTGGTGTCCTGAGCACCAAATCCAGGGCTGAAACAGATCCAGTATTCTACCTAACTCTTGGTAGGCAGTAGAGGAGAAGACGGGTGAAAAGGGACAACTGTGCTGCTTTCCTAAGCTATCAGCTGAGGTCCTGGTTTGGGCCCGTTTGGGGTCTAAGAGGACACTGTTACTCTGAAAGCAAAGAAAAAGTGGTTTTAAAGTTGTGGGATTTTTTTAAAACCTTTTCTGCCTTACTCTACATCATAATGAAGTTCAAGGAGACTTTTCCAACCCTAGGTTGCTAGGCTAAGGTAGAACTAGAGAGGATGGTTTGGTTTTTAAGCCAGATTGGAGTTAATCAGAGCTTTGCATTCTTATGCTGGTGTGCCAAGATCAGGCTGGCATAAGATCAACTTGATTTCGCTCCAGATAATGGAAATCTCACCAAGTGTCTGCTCCCAGCATTTTCAGTCTCTCGTACAGTAGAAATGTCAAGAATTAACAATGCCACTCTCCTCTGGCATCTAGAGGGTTTAGGCAAAATAAGGCCTTTCTGGTGTACAGCCTGTTTTGAAATCCTAAAAGTGGAACTGAAGGAGAATTCAGATCCAAGAAGTGCAAGATTTCATTTTGGTTTAGATTTTTGGGAAAAGAAACCACGGAAGGTTCATGTAATGGTGCTTCAGGGCTTGGCTTAGGTCTAAATCTGTTGTCTTGGATAGAGCATTGTAAATTTGTACTAGGAAAGGAGAGATCATGATCTTGGGCATGTGATCTAAGGCCGTAATGAAAACATCAACTGAGGAAACAAGTCTGTTATCTATGTGAACCTATGTTTTTGAAAGGGAGACCTCGTCCTATGAACACCATGAAGTGAGAAAGGTGATATTGATAATCATTAAGGAAGTGACATGAAGAATGTTCTTGTCAACCCCAGTGTCCCCATAAATAAAGTTTAACAAGATGACATAGTCATATTACAAAAGGTCTTGGATATTAAGCTTTCACTGTGCTTCAGTTGTAAAAGATTTTATAGTGCTGTAAATTATGTTATGCTCTGGACTTTGCTTTAGTATCTTAGAAACAGAGTAGAGGCGCAGGAGACGTTTGATAGCTATGTATGTGTTCTGTAATCATAAATCATTCTACTGTTAATGTTGAGATAGGAACATTACAGTGTTTAAAACAACACCATGAACAAATACCTTTATATTCCATTGACTGTTGGTCTCTCTTGCTGGAATCCAGAGGAATGTGGATTAAAACCATGTATTTCTTCTGACATATGTTATCTTAAAAAGATTAAATCATTCCATTAATTCTTCAGATTAAGAAGACTATAAACCAAAATCTGCTGATGTTCATCTGTAAAGTCTTGCCCCAGTATCAACATTTTTATTACTTCAATTAAGTGACGCTGTTTTGTACCAACTGGGTGTCTGGCCCTTCCGCTAAGCCCCAGCCTTTCAGTGAACTCAGAATTTACTCAGAAATGCGTGAAATCAGCTAACACTAGTAAGTCGGATAACTTTGTTATTCATTAAAGCTAATAATTGACCCATTATTAGGCCTGAGGGTGTGCAAGCCCAGAGAAAGGCGTTATTAGCTGCTGCTGTTAGTTGAGAGTTTGTTCTCGATGCTAAAATAGCTGGAAGGTTGGACATAAAGCAAAGACACGTTGTGTTTTCCTTTGTCTTAAAACAATTTGGCAGGATTATGCTGTATGTAAATATTTACAGTACAACAGTGTTTTGAAGAAAATATTCTGCAGGGTCACTATAGCAACCTGCTTAGGAAATCCTAAATCATAGAATCATTTAGGTTGGGAAGGACTTTTAAGATCATCAAGTCCAACTGCTCCCCCCGGAATCCTCTGAATCTGAAGCACTGGAGACGTATGGAGCTGGTTTTCTTCCCTCTGGTGCTTTCCTTTCCAAATATTCCATCTTCTGAAGGCAAGGAGCCCAAGCAGCTTTGTATTATCGCATTTACAGAGGGAAGAGCCATCCCGTGGGCCCCATGGCTCACCGCAGGCTACCACGTAGCAATCCACCCAAGACTGATTGAAACTGGGGGTGAGGAGTTGGTGGTGTTCGTGCTCACGTGTGTGTGCAAGGTTGCTGCCATGTTGTTTGAGGCAGTTTGTATATCCTGCCGCAGGCCACAGTGTGAAGGCTGAAAGTATGCTGCTGAAGGCTCAGCTGGGAGCATAGTGCAGCCCGGTCCTTGCCAGCCCGGAGTCCTGCTTTATCTGGCACTTATTCATGTGGTGTTTCTTCCGCAGAGACATCACGGCCGCTTTGTGGCCAGCGGAGGGGGAAAGGTAGCAAGCACAGGCAGAAAGTCTCCCTCCATGCCCTGCCTTGTGCAGAGGTTCTTTTCCATCAGCAGCCAGGCAATCCCAGCATGCAGAGGAATAGAGGAGGTTCCTTTGCACCCATGCAGCACTTGGAATATGGTGTGGCTGTGTAGTGACCAGTGGTTGTTGCTCACATGTATCTTCACTGTCATGCAAACCTTTGTCCTATTCACTGAGCAACCTGTTCTGCTGTCTGTAAGCTTCTCTAGGTCCCACTTTGGCAGCGTACAGCAAAACGCCTTCTGCTGATGGGTTAGGTCCTCAACCTCTTTGGAGAACACTGAAGAAGTCACGAGTGTCCCTTGCAAGTGTTGTAGGCATGTCTTTAAGCTTAAATACCCTGCACAGGTGACTCTAGACACCTTTTGGCTCATCCATCATCACAGTATCATTGTTTTGATGAGCAAGTGGGCCAGATGCAGCTCATAAACATCCATGGCACTGATTTGAGCTGGTTGCCTTTGGGAGCTTGGTGTGTACTGCCGAGGTGGCTGTGGGCACAGAGCAGCTCTGCAGCCCAGGGAGCAGACCCGGGATGAGGCAGGGAAAACACTCCAGCTGTGTCATGTTAATGGGAATAAAATGCAAGGGAACATGTCGTTCTTCCCCTTATTTATTTGTGTTTCGGTGACAGCCTGCATACCGATTTAAATACGGCTCTGCTGTAAGCACAATAGAAGCATATAAAAAGCGGCAAGGCTTCCTTCGCTTCCAGCCTGCACGCGGGAAACAGCCAAAGGACGGAAATACTCACCAGAGGAGCAGGGCTATCTCCCAGTCTGACGGCAAACCCGTGTCCTGCCAGGCCTCGCCTGGCCTTCCAAACAGTTGGGATTCGTCAGAAATGATTGAAAGCAGAGACACGTGGGATAGGCCTAGCATGTCCTTGTCTCAGGCATCCCAAGAAATAGCTTCTCTGCTGTGCTTATGGCTCTTCGAGGGTCGTTCTCAGAGGCATGTTTAAATGTGAGGTATTGGAGCACGAGGGAATTTCAGCCTAAAAAATGAAGCACACTGAGAACAGAAGTGTATTATGGTCCTTTTAGGCTCCCATTCTGTTTTCCATAAGCTCCCTGGGAATCGGTGGGGACTCTAAAGCGAAATGCTGCTCAGTACCACTTCTTGCCGAGATTGGCAAGATGAGGCTCTTTCGACTTGCTCGTAAGCAAAGCAATTAAAAGCAATTCCAGAGTCAGCTGCCAGTGTTCCTCTCGAGAGCGGAGGAA
Organism: Amazona ochrocephala; assembly: GCA_039720435.1. Lineage (NCBI taxonomy): Eukaryota > Metazoa > Chordata > Aves > Psittaciformes > Psittacidae > Amazona > Amazona ochrocephala. Next base: position 126,307,803 of record CM077878.1, read on the forward strand.
AAGAGGAGGGAGGAAAAGGAGCAATGTGATTTCTCTCTCAAGGATGAACGTTACTGTGTCTGTGTCGTTGACCCATGGTGTATTGGCAGGTGATAACTAGAAAAAAGAGCTGGGCAAATCTCCAATGAGTAGCTGGAGTTGGTAGTAAAACTGCAATCTGGCTGCTGTGGCTGAAATAAACGGTCATTAGGCCTGATTAAAGTCAGATTTAGGGTGATTCAAGCAAGCTAAAAGGGGGAAACCACAGGCAGTTTCACATAGTTTATTATGTACTTGTGGAGTTATTTATATGACTCAGTCTAGTACAGTGAAAATGAGCGTGTTTAGAGCTTGTAGTCGGCTTTGGGACAATGCAGGTGATTTTTGGTTGGAGGTTTAGGCCAGGATAAAACAGCGTGTTGTGACTGACCAGAGCAAACTGTAAAACATACTAGAAATCTGTTAAAAATATCCCCAAACCAAACTTGTGAGGCTTGCCCGGATTCAGCGAGGAATTTTAAAGCTTCGCAATGTTTACAGGGCAGGAAGAATGTTTCCTAGCAGGATTTATTTGTTTAACAGGGAGCAGGGAATTGGATCTGGTGTGTTATTCTGGAGTAAATCTGTCCTGACATCAAGATCAGGCTTTAACTGTATTGTTTTTATTTGCTCCAATTGTCACAGAACCAGTGGATGGGAAAAAAGGATTCTTTTTCTGTTGTGATACCAGTAGGAGCGTCGGGCATTTCTCTGCTCTGTTCCTTGCCATTACCTTGATAGACTTTATGCACTCTGTGTCAAGTTACGTGTATGTGCGCAAAAGTGTAAATTTATAGCTGCATTTATAGTATTAGGCAAGTATTTATTGGTTTTAAACACCATTAGTCTGGAAATCGACCAGAACTTTGACCTTTTTATGATGTGATTTACTGCCATGAGCCTTCAAATTCCATGGACTCTATTTAAGCAAAGTTTCAGGTCTTGGCAGGACAAAAACCTGAGCTGGAGCTGTCTTTAAACCAGTGGAGTATTGCTTAATTGAACAAGTAAGTGCACTGTAGTGACCAAGAGGATCATTTAAGGGTGTAGGGGAAGCCTGGCTGTCCTGCAGGCTGGGGCTAGTGTCATTGCCAGGGCACTACTCGATGGAGGAGCCTTCAGGTGTCCTTCTAGTTCATGTGAGAGGAGTGCATTTCTTCACAGCTCATGCAAATAAGGACTAAGAGGTCAGCTCCCAAATTTGCCGCTGTGTAAACAAGAGATTCCAGGGGCGCATACCTTGCTCTGCTCGAGATAAAAGGGAGTTGTGGAGAGAAATGTGGTTTCCTCAGACCGGTGCCTGATTGGTGTTGCAGTCAGTTTCTGCTCAGTTCCGACTGTAATCATAGACTCATGGAATGGGTTTAAGATCATCCAGTTCCAACCCACTGCCATGGGCAGGGACACCTCACACTAGAGCAGCTTGCTCCAAGCCCGTGTGTCCAACCTGGCCTTGAACACTGCCAGGGATGGGGCAGCCACAGCTTCTCTGGGAACCTGTGCCAGCGCCTCGGCACCCTCACAGGGAAGAACTTTTGCCTTAGATCTAACCTGAACTTGCCCTGTTTCAGTTTGAACCCATCACCCCTTGTCCTATTGCTACAGTCCCTGATGAAGAGTCCCTCTCCAGCATCCTTGTAGTCCCTTCAGACACTGGAAGCTGCTCTGAGGTCTCCATGCAGCTTCTGTTCTCCAGGCTGAACAGCCCCAGTGTTCTCAGCCTGTTTCCATGTGGGGGGTGCTGCAGTCCCTGAGCATCCTCATGGCTCTCCTAATAGTTTAAGAGGAGATCCCGTGTTGGCTTCCCTGGGCGGCAGGAGCGCCTGGCAGTTTGGGAGCATGAGTTAGGGTGCAGGGCCATTGTGTGTCCCATTCTTTGCCCCTTGCAGTCTCCTTCCCATCGGGAAGCTCCTGGGGGAAGGCACTCCCAGGCAGCTACCCCTGCTGCCTGCCATGCAAGTAGAGAGAGGGGCTGCCTTCCTGCCTTTCCCCCTCCCTGCATCCCACTCCTCTCCCTGCATGCAGCATAGATCCCCAAACTGCAGGCATTCTGGGGTCTTTCCCTGTTCAGGAGAGCTGCCAGAAGCTGCTTTTGTGGAGCCTCTGTGAATCTCTGCTTTCACTTAGACTGCAGGGGCTTCATTTTCACCTGTGTGGCACTTACTGATCTCCCGGCCAAGGAAAATGCTCTTTGCATGTGGGTTGTGCTGCTGTGCGCCTGTTACCCTGCCCTGTTCCCAGGGGTCATTGCTGATGGTGATGGTTTCCCTCATGTAGATACTGGCAGGGAGTGGGAAAGGACACCCACAGGGCTCTGCTGTGTGTGAGGCCACCCTAAGGACCAGCATGGAGGTTTCCATCCTCTCTTGCACCAACAAGCCAGGCGCTTGCCATCACCATTGCAGTTATTCCTGATCCAACTCTGTCGATTAATGTGTCCCAAGCTGCCCAAATGATTTACCAGGCTCGGTTACCTTCAAAAAGCCAATGAAGAGGGAGAACTTTAACTCCTACGTCTGACAGAGTCTTGTGTACCATAAATTACTGCTGCTCTTTTTGAATCTGTTTTACTTCAGCGAGAACCTAACCCCTGATAGCTGTACTGGAAGCAGCGCTGAGGAGCGTTTTGAGAGGCATATCTACAGGTGTATTGAGAGGCGTATCTGTGAGCAGAACATTTTAAACATGGAATAGTGATTCAAAATAAGGCTCTTGTAGATGGGCTTGCTCCAAGAGTGCTCTTGGAAAAGGCTAAGACATGGTCCCTGCTCATGCAGAGAACCAGGCAGATGCTTCATCTTCTGCTGGTGCACAAGGGCCATCCTTTCGTGTCTTCTGTGGTGTGAGGTTTGGCACAGTCAAGTGTTAGGGGGAACTTCCACAGCCGTGAAAAGGAAAGTTGTGGGTAGTCCTATTTTACATCCAGTCAGTGTGGCTTGTACAGTGATGCGAACAGTGGCACATGGTGCCACTATTAATATATCAGTATGAGTAATTTGTGCTCATCATTTTACTGACATTGGCTCGAGGTACAAATCAATGCTCAGCAGTTACCATAGATAAGAGAATATTATTCAGTTCCATTCAATTACTGTTGCACTGTACAGATGATACAGGAATTGGAAAAAAGGGGACTTTAGCTATCCAGCCAGTAACAGCTTGATTTAGGCTCTGACTTTTCTTTGGAATGATCACAGAATCAACCAGGTTGGAGAAAACCTTTAAGCTCATCAAGTCCAACCATTGCCCAGCACTGCCAAGGCCACCACTGACCTGTGGCACTGCGTGAACACTTATGGGGATGGTAACACCATCACTGCCCTGGGAAGAGATGCATATACGTTTTTTGATGGAGAAATGACCATTAGTAATGGGGAACTACATTTTTTTTCCTTCATGTGCATAAATCTGCCACTTCTGAATTAATGGAAACTCTTTTGCCTTTGATTGAAGTGGGTCATGAGCAGCTCTGATTTTGCTGCTTTGGAATGTTTCTGATGGTAGTTTTAATAAGCCAGGCTTAAAACAGAATGTATTTACTGCGTTTGCTTCCCACTATTTCAGACTGTGTGGTGTGAATGAGCACTTCTGGATGTGTACTTCTTTTCCCACTTGAAATACTGGCAGTTTAGAGTAGAAGACACACTCACCTTTGACTCGGTGGTGTTTGTACAATGTGCTGTATGAAATGCTAGCAGGCTGAATCTACAATGTCAGGCAGAGAATGCCTCAACTGAAGCGACTTAAGAATAGGCTGTGAGTCAGGGCAGGCAGCTCTGGTTTCCATAATAGATACAATTAGGAAAAATAAAGAGTCTATTAAGTTTTTTGAATAGGATGGGGGGATGAAAGGGGAGAGAGAAGAGGGAACTGTCAATTTGTGCATCTGGGTGATAAATAGAAATGTTTATAAGTGATGAGTTGGATTTGCTGATGCATTCATGAGAGAAACCCCCATCAGCGGCTGGGAAAGTGAGAGGAGCTGTGAACAGAGAACAAGAGGCAGCTCATAAAGGCAAGTGAGACTGAACGGCAGCCAAGGGAGAGGAGTAACGGGCAGGGCAGCGCGGAGGCTCAGGGCAAGGACCATGCTGACATGCTCCCACTGCTTGTTTTTCTCCCCCTTCTCTTCAGAGGCCCATCGAGCAACTCCCCCTTTGTGCTAATCTGAGCAAGCAAAAAAAGTTTGCTTAATTAAAAGCCTGTCTTTTCTTCTATCTAAAGGAGCCTGAGGGAAATAGCATGCTCTTCTGAAGGAGAGGGAGGGCTGGGAACGCCTGGTCGGGTCTCACCCCGACAATCCTGCTCACTGTGAAGAAGTAGGACAGTGAGTCGGTTCATTCAAGTGGATGCTGTTTATTCAATGGGACATTCTTCCTGTAAAACTCCCAATAAAACCAAAGCCTCGCCTGCGCAGTGGGGAAGGGGAAAGGGTTTTGTGCACAGGCTGTTTATTTGCAGACGCTTTCTGGAGGAAAAGGTGAGAAGAAGAAAGGAGGAAAGGAAAAGGAAAGTAAGGTGCAGAGCTATAAACACATTTGGGAGTAAACCAGAGCTGGAAATCTAGCCCGTCACCTTTTCCATCATATATCCTGCTTCTAAGCTGTTATAATAAGCCTTGCCTTTTAAAAACAAGCAATTTAGTGGAGCTCTCTAAACGGTTGCTTTGCTCTGCTTATTTGCAGAGTACAGACGGGTGCCTGAAGCTTTTATTCCTGATGAGAACTACAGATGCTGGCCATCGTACCATCATAAGGGCTGTCTCCTCTCTGTGTTCGATGTCAATGAAGCCATTGAGATCTGTGATAGCTACTCCCAGTGCAAAGCTTTTGTCCTTACCAACCAGACGACTTGGACAGGTGGGTCATGGATGCTGTGGAGCAGAGGTGTTTAGATGCTTTAAGTGTTTTAATACAGTCTGGATGGAGTTCTGGGCTGGGCTATGGGAGCCACCAGCTAGAAGTGGGATAGTTTCTGATGTTCCAGATGAGGCAGTTTTGGTTTTGATGGGGATTCTCTTTGCCTGCTGTCATGGGAGGAGGATCCTGTTGACAGACTCAGAGGCATTGGCACCAGAGGGCTACAGCACATGGGCCACAGGTCTCCAAACTATGGGGTCTAAGGTTTTATTGTAAAACATAGCAGCAGAAACAACACCAAACGCCTGCAGCCTGTTTTCACAGTTAGATGTGCAGGATGTGGACCAACACCTGGATTTAAATTCACCTTTCCACTTCATATGGTTATTGCAGTGTGACAAAACACCAAACAGGTTCTGCGCATCTAGCTGGGACTTCCTGGCTGGTGTCAGAAATTCCCTGCCTCTGGTGCGAGCACAGTGCTTCTGGCAGTAGTGCTTTGGATAAAGGACAGTGGGAAGGGAGGGTTTTAAGCCAGGTAGAAATAGAACTTCCAGAGGAATACGCCATTTGCTACCACAGCTCATTGGCTTGTCTAACAGAGCACACTGGCTCAAAAGAGGAGTGTTTCCTCCACACCACGGGGCTGTTTCCCTGCCTGCGCCTGCTGTTTTCTGCTGGGGCCAGGTCAGCTCCCCTGTTCCTGGCTTTGGGAAGAAGGGTGGCTGATGCCTTGGGAAAGATGATTGAAGTCCTTGCTCTGCCACAGACTATAGTGTGGCAAGTTATTTAGGCTCAGCTTTCTGTCTGTACATCTGCAATCACAGCATGTCTTTACCTTAAAGTCAAAGTCTGCCCTATGTGCAGTTAGGTGCTTTTGTTGCGCTTAGCTAAGCAGCATAAATACACATCACAGCAGGGTTATATATGTGCCTGGTAGGTCCCCAGCTCTGAAAGCACCATAAATAAGTAGAAACTTCAGACGGTTTGTACGTTTCAGAGTGGTTTAGGCCATGTACTGCTATGGCTTTCTGCATTAGTTTGTGATTCTGGGAGGTGTGACCAAAGACTTTCATGGAACCTAAAAAAACCTGTTCATTAACCTGTGGCTAACCGGTGGCTGCTAGATCATCATGTCAGACTACCTATAGCCAGACTACTAAAGTTACTTAATATACTAAAAAAAGTAATTATTACGGCACAGGGAAATCCATAGGAAGTTTAGAGCAGCTCCTGTCTCAGGTTATGGTATCAAGAGCAAAGGAGACATAGCAGTCTTGGTCTTGCTTACCATTCCCTTTACCGTGTTGTTCCTGATGCATGAGCACTTGAGTCTCTGAAACACAGCATGGGAATTTGCTCAGTTGAGGCATCTCATGTGATGCTTTTGAAGAAAGCAGTGTTATGAGAGCCCTCTAGAGAGGGCATTTGATTTTCCTGCAGTTAGAGAGGAAGGGCAGAGGTTGAACTGATGTGGAAAGTATCTCTGATACAAGATACAAGAGCTGTGCTGTGGCTCCCGCACATACTGGTGGGTGAAACCTCACCGCATTCAGTCCCCGTTGGCCTCTGGTGTATATGTGGCAGGTGCCTTGCACCACCCAGGCTGTTACTACTTGGGGCTGTTTGTGTTCCAGGAGTAGAAACCTTGTTCTAGCTTGTTTAAAACCCAGAGTTAGAAAGCGATCGGTACTTTGGAGGAAGTTGTGTTCAGCATGCATTGCGCTGACCAGTTTTGCAGAGGTGGTTCTGCTCTTATACAACCAAATGGAATCCTTCCTAAAGCCCTGAACTCAAGCCTGGTTTTAGCAGTGGGATAGTCTTTAAATAATGTTTTACAGATTGTGTGACATTTGCGTTAAGATCTTCATTTACTATTAGCTGTGCACAGCCGCATATTGACCATAATAAGAGTAAATGCAGTGAAACCAGGAGAGATTTGGTGTCATTTTAGATGAAAGCGTTTCAGGTTTTGAAGCTGAGAGACCATTCAGTCTTGGGTTGCCTGAAGAATGCATAGGTTGAAGAAGGATGTGAAATTACAGTATTTTAAGGTAGGCAGCGTTTTGCTCATCACTTCTAAATTACTTCTTTTCCTTTCTCCCCCTTTCCTACTCTGCAGGTCGCCAGCTTGTCTTCTTCAAGATGGCCTCAAATCACATCGTGCCTGATCCTGACAAGATAACATATGTGAAGGTGACAGACTGACACCTACAGTGTCTCACTCTGAGGTGTGAGTGATAAGAGCTGTTTGTGTACCAATATAGGCAGCTGTTAGTTAGAAGGTGGCTGTGGCCAGAGGAATAATTGCACTATTACTCATTCTAATCTATAGAGTGCTAAAGAGAACTTTAAAGAAATAACCTGCATGACCAGGATGAATGTGCAATAGAACAACGTTCTGAAAATGTGATTTTTATTTTTATTTCTATTTTTTTTAAACAAAGCAAAATACAAAATATGATGCACTGTTAGGGAATCATTTGGGTTCTAAATCAGCTGGCAGCTCTGGCTTTTCTGACCAAGGGTAGCATGACATTTCTGACCTGTACATGTATGTACAGGCACCAAAGTTGTTCATTTCTATGGGAAGTCTGTATCCTCCATGTTGATGCTTATTTGGGCACCTAAAGTCAAAACGGAGTAACTGAAACATCAGTTTGTGAGCTGAACACCAAACGTTACTGAAGACAATCAGCATTTGTGTTACAGCCATCAAATACACAGTGCCTGCCTGCTGGTCAAAAGGAAGGAATTGGCTCTGTTTAGAATTTCGAGCCTGTAGCTAATTTTCATCTTCACTTCCAATGTCATCATAACGTTTCATTTCTAATTTAAAAGAGCCATTTTGTGGGTCTAGCGAATCACATCAGCATATGAATAGTCCCACTGAAAAGGTAGGGACTTGCCCAAGTGCTGGGTGCTTTGCTGAATAGGGATAGGCCTAAGCATATGCTTACAATTAAGCCTGTGCTTAAGGCTTTTGTTGAAGCCAGTTTGAGTTGTTCAGGAAGCCACATCTTGGACCGACTGGCAGAGCAGTCCAGCTGGTGGGACAGTACTGGCTTAATGACTACCTTGCAGTTATTCATATTTTTTTTATCATCAAATCCTTGGTTTTCTAAGGCACCGCTTGCTAATTCTTAGAATGAAGGAAGTAAAATGACCTTAATAATGTCGAATGAATGCTAGCCTTAATTCTATATAAATGCGTTCTACAGGCATGGTGTGTCTAGAGAATTTGCTTTCAATGAAAGCAATAAATGCTGAAGTGACCAATGTCATACTGTTTTGTAGATTGTACAGTCAGGAGGAAAAAAAAAGGTGCTTTTGTTTCTCAAAATGTTTATTTTTGTAAAAAAAAAAAATAAAAGATAAATACAATTTCTTTCATACTTGATTTTTTTTTTTATTTTTTGTTGTAAATAAATTAATACCTAAATCCAGCGAAGGCTTAGACATGACGTGTTGTACAGAAACATAATGCTGGAGGGATGCTAGAGAGGGACTCTTCATCAGGGACTGCCGTGATAGGACAAGGGGTGATGGGTTCAAACTGAAACAGGGCAAGTTCAGGTTAGATCTAAGGCAGAAGCTCTTCCCTGTGAGGGTGCTGAGGCGCTGGCACAGGGTGCCCAGAGAAGCTGTGGCTGCCCCATCCCTGGCAGTGTTCAAGGCCAGGTTGGATACAGGGCCTTGGAGCAACCTGCTCTAGTGGAAGGTGTCTGTGCCCGTGGCAGGGAGTTGGAACTGGAAGAGCTTTAAGATCCTTTCCAACCTAAACCAGTCTGGGATTCTATGACTGTATAAGCCTGGAGTAATTTTTCCAGGAAGGTTCCAAGGTTGTTCCAGGGGCCCCCAGTGAAGGATGTGTTTCTGGGGTGCCTGGTGGCTTTGTCTACTCAGTTGCCTGTCGCAAAGCTACTGACTGTTGGAAGACAATGCTTGAGCAGCCTTTCCTGCTCTGTGGTTTGAGTCATGCTGGTAGCCATCTTTTAACATTTGGAAGGGATGGGGATGAGAGCAGAACAAGGAGTTGCTCCTTGGGTTGAACAGTGTATATTCTGTACCAAGGAGGGTCAGAGAATCATAGAATCCACCAGGTTGGAAAAGACCTTTAAGATCAAGTCCAACCTTTACCCCAGCACTGCCAAGTCCAAGGTGGGTGGCAGTGTGACCATGCAGGAACGATGGTCCAACAGTGACCCTGTCAGCAGTGGGTTTTGTCTCATTGTGGCTTCCCTGAGGTCACAACTACCCTGAGGACTTCTGGCAGTTGACTGGACTGACATGCTGTAATGGCTGTAACTCCCAACTTATCAAACCCTCAACCATCGCAGCTGAGCTGATTGTGTCGCCGTGCACTTAGGAACCCATCAATCATGCTGTGGTAATAAACAAACACCGCAGATTCTTTTCAAATTGCTACATAAATCATGCCAACACATCCTGCACAGGTCATTGAAGTGATATCAGTTGTTGGCACTGAGGTGCTGGGGTGTATTTTGAAAGGTTTTAACCTCCTGTGATTGCCTTCCCATTAAGCACCGTGCACCGTTCCAAAAAATATTTAAGGTTTTAAGCCAATGGGAATGGTTAAATCCTTTAATTGCATTCCTAGGTAAAAAATATCAATATTTAAAAGGGAGAAAAAAGATAGCTGGAATAAGTTTAATTTTTTGATGTAGTAGTCAGGCAACTTTGGGTAATTACATCCCATCACTTTCCGCACTCCAGAAAAAACATGCCTCTTAAGTCAGGAATTCTTTATCCCTGGAATTAAACAAACTTGCCAAACCAATTTACATCAGCTTTTGCAAGCAGAGATCAGGTAAGCAAGAAAGAAACGTAGCTGTGAGCCAAGAAGCTGGATTCTAAATTTCAGCGGTAATCAACTTCATACGGGCCGGTTTATAACTCTTGGACAGTAAGGCTTTCCAGTGGAAACACTGATTGAAATCTTAATGAGGGGCGTGATATTATAATAAGTGAATTTAATAGCTGTAGTGAGCACTGCTAAAAGCCCGAATTTGTGCGAGAAACTGTCTTTGGCATCAGTGGGTTTGATTCAGCCCAGTGCCTGGCTGGAGCTTGTGGCATGGAAAGCCCTAAGAAGCCACAGAGGAGGATGAGGAGGAAGCAAGGACAAAGTGAGCTGGCAGGGCTGGGCCAGCCGGGCTGGGAGCTGCTCCCCCTTTGCTGGGAAAAAGGCATTTCTGTCTGGTTTTCCTCCTAACGTTTTGACTGCTTTTTACATTTCCTGGTTTCCTTAAGCCACACGGTAGAAGCATGAAAGAAGGCACCCACAGGGCTTTAAAGGACTGATGTTTGCGTGCGTGCACGCACGTGTGTGTATGTGTATATGTATTTATGTGCATGTCAGGCTGAACAGGGAGAGCTTATTTCCTCTGTGAAAAACCAATTGGCTGTGCACAAAATGAGGTGCTAAACAGGATGTTGAGTTCATCTGGAGAGGTGAGAGCTGTGTGAAGCAGTGGGTGCTGCAGCTCAGCGAGGAGCTCAGTCTATAGCCCAGAGCTGTATTGGTCTGCAGCTCGGAGCACCTCCAGGAGCTGCCTGTCTCTGTGATGGACTGGTGAAGGGGTGACACTAACCCCAGCACTGGGAGCTGATTCCAGGCAATCGCCTCTGGCCTGGCATCCCGAGAGTTGTAGTGGAGATGTGCCAAAAGCTTCAGTCTTGGCTTAAACCAAAGTTAAACTATGATGTTCTTCTGTTTTTCAGTATCTTGTCTGAGAACTACTGTTTTCTCTCTGGTCATTTTGCAAAGCTTTCTCCCCAGCTTCAATGTGTCTTTTTGTATGGAATGCTGAGGTCTTATGTATTCAGCTCCAGAAACAGGCTGTGACAACTTAAATCACATCTAAGAGAAATCTGTGCTGAAATTGGCGATCCCACCACAAGCATTCATCAACCAGAGAGGAAGCCTGGAAACCTGTGGGCCCTGTTGCCAGCTGAGTTGTTCAGGTAAGTTAGTATAGAGAGCGAAGGGGGTTGATGGGTGCTGGTGAATAATCTCAGAGAGGTTCTTCCAACACGAGATAAAGGACTTTAGTGTAAGTACTATTCTTAACGTGCTTTGCCCTGCCTCTCCCTGCTTCACTGAGGCATTTTGCTTGGTACTTCTGCCAGCTGTGACCACCAAGTTTCCTATAAGATCCGTGAGAAGGACAGAAGAATGAGGTGGAGGGAGGACAGCAGCTCGAAGCAAAGGCAGGTCTTCCTGTTGTTGGTTTATGCGGTCATAACTACCGGGGGCTGCTGTCCTGGAGCAAGACATGGTAGGTGTACAGTGAAGATGTACTTGCTAAATCTCCGTGTGTTTTCAATAGATTCCTGTGGAAAACTTACCAAAGTCAGTGGAAGAGGCCAGTGAATGGGCCAGGCTTTTGACTGACTGCTATATCCTGTACGTGCGTTGCTTATTCTTCTGAAGTATTTTCTTGAGCCTCTGTGGCAGGGAGAGTTAAATTCCGGAAGGCATCAAAGACGAGAAGCTTGGTATTTATTTATCAGGGACTGTTGTGATGGCACAAGGGGTGATGGGTTCAAACTGAAACAGGGCAAGTTCAGGTTAGATCTAAGGCAGAAGCTCTTCCCTGTGAGGGTGCTGAGGCGGTGGCACAGGGTGCGCAGAGAAGCTGTGGCTGCCCCATCCCTGGCAGTGTTCAAGGCCAGGCTGGACAGAGCCTTGGGCAGCATGTGTGAGGTGTCCCTGCCTGTGGGAGGAGTTGGAGCTGGATGATCTTAAAGGTCCTTTCCGAGCTAAACCAGTCTGTGATTCAATGATTCTAAGCCGAGGCAGCCTTGTGTTCATGCCAGGTGAACAAAGGAGCAGACTTAGTGACTGAACAGTCAGTCACAGACAAGCATCCTCTGTTACAAGCCAAAATATGTACTGTTCTTCTACTGTGCTGACCCTACCAACATTTATAAGGCCCCACAGCTTCATGCGCTATTGCTGTTTAGAGCAAAGAAGATGCTCCTGTTGATAATAATTTAGATAAAGCAAATGATTTAGAGGACTTGTAATTCAAAGCACATGGAAGAGCAAGCAGGCAGAGATCACATTGTGTTGCCTGCCAGAAAGAAATACATGAACACAGGGATGTTCACATTTTAGTAGGGGGAGCCTTATCTTGGATTCCTTAGCGCTAAATTCTGTGGTGACTGACTGAAACCTACTGCCAGGAGGAAAAAAAGAGAAAAGGAAAAATTGAGTGGCAAGACTGTTCACAAGTTTTTCCAGGAAGACACATGCCTAACCTTTTGGTCAAAATGTGAAACAGCGTTGAAAGAAGTCAAGCAGTTGAGTTGCAAAGACTCAACTCAAGTTTTCATCAGTCAACTGCAGAAAGAAGAAAATGGGGCTCAAACAAGAGGAGGAAGGTGTGTGGAAAGCTGGCAGTATATAAGGCTTTGCATTCAGAAGCTGCTTAATGTTTTTTAAGATGGGATTATTTGATCTTTTATTTCTTTAAGAAAACATCTTTTTTTCCTCTCCCTGAGTTTTAAGCAGGAGTGAGGCACATTGGGCTGGCTTGGGCTGACTGCCTCCGAGAGCTCCCAGGGCCGGGGGGTCCATATCCTTCCTCCAGCACGGACATCCTTGGCATTGTAACTAACACGTAAGTTACTTACAAGTAAGCACGAGTGATTTTTTCAAGTTGATGTGGATGCTTGTAAGAGCTCATTTAAAAAACGTGAAGGGAACAGAACGTATCTATTCCCTTTGTAGTTGCCTGCAGCCAACAATTGCCTTTGTGTAATAGGTGCTCCGCTTCCCCATGCCAAGTGGGGAAGTCTAATTCAGTAGGAGCCACCCTCGTTATGAAACTGTCTTTGATGTCCAGCCAGAGGGCCAACAATGCATTTATTAGAAATTGTGGCTTTTAAACAAAAAATCCCTGCTAACCACAGTTTCTCAGCAGATGACTGTGAGGCTGAGAAGGAAGACTAAACTATCCAGTGGCTACTTGGAATGATAAAGCCAGAATCTGATCTTAGCTTGATTTTACCAGCGTAATTCAGTTAATCCTTGATTTGTGTTCACACAAAACAGAATCAGACTGTTAGATTTTAAAGTATCTATGGGTTAGAAACTGAATAAAACTTGCCTGTGGGACCAAAGTGTTTGAAATGTGAGGAAATATACACTGGTTTTCCCATACACACATACATGTGTGTGTGAACATGTGTATAGGTTCCTGTGAGAGTTAAATAATGACAACATGAAGACTTACTTTCAGACGGAAGCTTTAGCAAGACACAGACAATTAAAAACATACTATTAGATAAATAATCTCAGGAAAGGAGTGGAAGTTCTACTCACTGTTTAACAGATATAATGCCACTGTGATTTATCATCCTGCCGACTTCAAGTATGCCCTTAGAACAATTTCCAGTTTTCAATAGTCGAAGTATTTGGCATGTATAAAGATAATGGTACAAATTGGTAGTTATGAATTGCAGCTTTCTATAAATACACAAGAGGAATGCAGAGCATCCCATCAAGACAGATGACCAGAGGCGCAATGGCGCTTTTGGAAGTGTGTGTGCTTAATGTTTTATACAAGACCTTGGCTTTGTCCAAGTCCATGAACTACTAAAAGCCTTATATGACTTAAGAGCAGGTATTTCCTCATTCTTGGACATAAGCTGTTGATTAGAGTGGATGCTATGATTTCCACATGCTTTACCATCCCGTCTCTTAGTCCCCAAGAGCAACAAGACTAAAGCCTGTTTGAAGAATGGAAACACTTCAATTAAATGTCAGGTTTTCATCTGTATATGGCTCTGATTTCTAATTCATTATAGGATTTTGATAAAAGACAGCTCTTAAGCAGAGAGAATATCACAGAGTCAAAAACCAAAATGCTCATTTTGTTGTATAGACAATGAATTTGCACGCAGGCTCTGCACAGTCTACCTGGAGAATTGAAAAGTTTAATGGCTTAGATTGCAGGTAAATCACCATTTCACTGCCTTATATTGCAGCATATGTTCCGTGACCTATAATTATTCCGATATACAGTCCATTTCTTGAAGTCCAAGCTCCCAGAATCATGTGCTCATATGGGAACAAGCTCCTCTTTGCTTCTTTTTACCATCTACTAAACAGCATATATAAAGAGAACTGTGTAAGAATAATCTTGCAATTCAGAAACCACTGTAGCTGTGGTGCAACTGCTTCTTTGCAGTAACAATCAATGGGCAAGAGTAGGTGACTAAAATTAGCAATAATTCCACAGTGGATGTTGATACTAACCAAAAATATCATAGAATGGAAAACATATCTCATTTTAAAAGTAATAGGAAAGGAGCATGAGAACCGTACAGTAAAAAAGGTGTAAGAAAAACAGAGATACCATTTATAAAATAATATTTGTATAATTGGCTGGGCAGGGGAGGGTAACAAATATGCAGTACCAAAAATTCCATGCTAACTCTCGGGAACAGATTAACTCTTGCCTCTCTGGAGTCACTGGCCCATGTAATATCAGTCCTCAGTTTCTTCAGTACACTTGGCAACCTGTTTGTCTGAATACCAGTCTTCCAGTTTCAGCTGAGAGATAGTGTGTGTGACAGAAGGGAACCGAAGCAATGCGGTGACTTCTCAGCCAGCCTTGGTTCGTACTGCGTGGTGCAGTTCCCACACCAAAGTTGCATAGAACATGCCTTCAGCTTGCTTGGAATTAATTCCTTAACTACTTGTGTTCCTAATAAAATTTACTGTGGACTGCTGGCAAAAGCTCCCTTTTTTCTATGAGATAGAGCACCCTCCAATGCCATCTAGTGATGCTGATAGAATCTTATTAAAAACCCTAGATCTTGTGCATTCCAAGTAAACTTGATGCCTGTGTATACTGCGGTGTATGCTTATGCTTGCATAGAAACCCAGAACAATATTTCTTCAACTAGTTTCAGCAGTTTTTACTAATCTACTCAGTTTATTTACTGTAGTATTAGTATATTTCCTTTTCTTGCCTCCCAGATTGCTTGGCTATGTAAGAGGCTGCTGAATCTGCTCCAGCTGCCACCTGGGAAGGAAAGTTATTTGGTGCCTTATTCCCTTAATTCAAATTCTGTCACAGGACCATGTGAAGCTGGCTGTTTGGTACCTTCCAGGAGGCATGCAGCTCACTTTCAAGCAGAGCTCCAAATGCAGAATCCTACAAAAATACAATACAAAATAGAAGAAAAATACAAATAATTAAAAAAGGTATTGGCACATTATTTATTGTAGCAAACCATATACGAGCGGCATTGAATTTCTGTTGCCACGTCCTCTCGGAGCTGTTGAGGCTGATAAGATTTCATGCAGCCACAGAAAATGTGGGAAACGGAGCACAGAGGGGATGAAGGAGGGAATGGCAAATTTGCTGTGTTTAATGTATTGGCCACCATCTGTATTTTATTCAAATAGGGTTATATATTTTGTGAAAATAAAAACCAGCCTCATGAGTCAGTGTGTGCAAGGCAGTCACTTGAACATCTATAATGGGAAACATGTTTTAGGTTGGAAGTTGCAAAGGGAAATCAAATGTTTGAAGTGTCAAAGTTGGAAAAATATAAAATATGCCTGACACCGTAGCTATTGAAGCCAAAATGAATAAATCATCGTCTCAGGAAAGAAAACCCCACCAAGCTCTTGGCTATAACCTTCATTTTCCTACACTCCAATAAAATTACATACAACCTGATAATTTAACCAGACTTGTCAATAAGAACTGATGGCTTCAACAGACACTATCACTTCATGCTGCAGTGTAGACTTCAGGAGCATCCAGTATGTTATCCAAGAAATAAATTTAATGTCAAACTTTCCTTTCTAAGTTGATAGATAGAAGAACCTTACACAGTGGAGCTGATGTGAGATATGTCATCCTGCAGAACACTAAAGTGAAATTAATGTTAGCTCAGTAGTTTATTCCCCATGTACAGCTTTTCCTGAGCAGGATTTTAGTATCTTTCTAAGTAGGGCGAGCATGACTTCCAAGAAGGAATTTGAGAGAAACTTTGAGGTTACAATAATAGGAGTCTGAGTTTGTGCTCCCAATTTCTGTTACAGTCTTGCTATTGATTCTGGTCAAGTTTTAAGCAGTTTTCTCTTCACGTTAGGCTCAGTGTCAGGAACATGATTTGCAAACATAATAGCATTTATCTGTGCATGTCTGGGGGAAGTTATTGGGACATAGTGGCTTTTGGCTTTGTCTGCATCAAGGATCTCTCCGTAACAAATGGAGAGATGAGAATGCTTTTTTAGCTGCAACTTGACGTGCAATAATTTGGGCAAACTGAGCACTTTCATGTACTGTTTAAGATGCTTACATGCCTATTTATTTATTTATCAGAAGAGGCACCTTCTGCACCTGGAAATTGCAGATCAAAATAATAACTCATTTTATTACTCATGTTCGTTAGATGTTGAAAGTAGCCTAGCTGGCCTTTTACTTGCTAAAATATGTTAGCTGGTCCACAGCCTCCGCTGTGCGCAGCCTCGGCTGAATGCACCCGGTAGGGAAATAGTGATCAGGAGTGGATTTGGCATCCTAAATCTCTTTCAGTCTGGCTCTAGACTGTAAAAGGCATTCTCTACCTGTTTAGACTCTGTACAGGTCTCAGAGGACCATAGTTCCCCTGGGGAGCTGTCAGAGGGCTCCACCTACTCCATCCTCTAAAGCTGCTTTCCCAGCTGTGATCCATAGTGAGCAGTCCAGTTTTTCAGCCTTGGTTTACGCTGTGAGAATGCCCCAGCTTCACCATGCAAGTGATGTTAAGAGGTAAGTTGGACTTCTGACCGGTGCCAGGTAAGCAAACAGGGCAGATAGATGACACAAACTGTGCTCTAAGCAAAAGCCAGATTTCAGAAGAACAGTCAGAATTCAAAGGATTAGGTGAAATTAGGTGTCCAAAGTTGTGGTGACACTGAGTCCTTTCATCTGTCCAAAACGACCCTGATGGGTCTGACCAGTCCCCAGCTGTGATGGCTGCCTGTGGCCAGCACCTGACCCCAAGGGAAAGAGTAAGCACAGCCCTGATCTTTCTCCTGCCACTGTCCTCATTGTCAAGCAGCAGTTCAGGATTTCCATGAGGTTAAGTTATTAAACCAACTCCAGTCATCTACAAGATGTCATATCACTTGTCTTGGCAGCTGTGGCAGGACCAGTATCTCCTACTTTGAAAATAAACTCCTCAGCTTTGGCTTGGTGCATATACAGCAGCAGGAAATTGTTATTCTGTGACCGAGTGCTTTTCTATTGACATGATATCTTAATTAAATCTACAAATGGAACACATCTTTGGTGTTTTCAGTATTTTTTTTTCCTCTGTGAATTACTTTTAATATTTGTTTGTTCGTCAGCCAGAAATGTGGGCCAAGGGAAGTTGGAAACAATGCTCAGCTGAGAATCTTGATATTAGCACATACAGTCCACATAAGGCCATTAAAAACATATATTTAGCAAAGCCTCAGCCTCCACAAAGGAGGAAGGGCTTTTCACCAGCCTTGAAGATTAATTTAAACCTCTAGCAGTGGATGCTATTGCCACATGTAGATTGGAGCTTTTTATTACTCACCTCTTGAACAGTTCCTTAGGGAAGATTCTAAAAGCACCTCTGCTGATGGAACTAAGAAGGGGCAATACTGCAATCTTTTTGGCATATATAGCTATTATATAGGTCTGGACTAAGCAGTAAGTTTCTGATTTTTCTGGATATAGCTTGTTAAAACAATCTGATCCTGTAGTGCAGAATCTGCAATCTCTGCTGTTGTTCTTGTCCACAATTACCTTGTTGAATGGATGTACTATAGGTTGAACTAATTCAGGAGTTGGTGGGGTGAGTGAACACTGAATTTGGGCTGTTAACTTCAGATGACTGTGTGGAAATGAAATATCTGATGTGTGTATTATTTTTTACAACGTTGCTGTTAAATTCACTGCTAATTCACTGCTTGGAATGCAAGCTATAAAGCATGTCCAAAATCTCTGCTTTGAGGTCACCTGTTAATCAAAGGTACTTACTAGAAGACATTTATATGCATGAAATTGTTTTCCAATCTCCCGTTGCACTTAATGTGGTGAATTTGAAAAGCCCAGTGATCAGAGGTATTAATTACTCTGCTTCATACACTATATACCTTTGCTGTAAATGAACACAAGGGAGCTGATCTTCTTTTCAATCTGCATGAAGATTTTAGTTTTAGGGATAATTCTTTGTGTCCAAATGTCTAAGTAAGTTTCCCAAACACAGTTATCCAGCTTCCTGGTAACTGTAAAAGACTACTAAGAACAAAATACAAATGACTGAGGGATTGGACGAGCTGAGATTCTCTTACTCTTGAGAACAATTTTTGGGAACAGCTCATGTCCTATCCCAAAAAAACACCAGAAAAGCGTTTGCAAAAACCTGCAGAAATGCAGAAGAGAGAGGAGGAGAGAGAGAATCTTGCCTATTTTCCCTAAACTGTTACGTTCATTCATGGGACATACCTCCCAAAGCTTACTGCTGTTACATGAGGTGCGTGAAAGGCAAAGGAGGCTTTCCACATTTACATGATAGGTATTTTAACTTGCTTTGCTTACTCCTTTTGGTTTCTTGCTCTCTATCAAATTAACACTATCATTTATATATAGCAGTTGTATGTGAATGAATGGCTTAAGTCGGTTTTGTCATGAAAAGGTCAAATTCCCACTGCCAACCCTTCCTTTCTGAACTGGGCTGCAAAATGAGGGCTCCTCTGCAGCCTTTGCTCTCAGGCAAGTCCTAGCCCAATACAAACAAAGCCATTGACTTCAGCGTGCCTGCTTGTGTGAATAAGGTCTGTAAGATACAGCCTGTACATTCCAAATTGCCTCTTTTTTGTGCCATTCACACCAGGGATTAATATCTGTGGGAGGCTTTTGTGAAACCTTCACCCCCTTGCCCTCCCACAGTCCAGCAGTGGCTAGGACTTCAAGGATGCAGCTAGATTTTTTTATCTGTGCTGCCCTTTGTAAAGCAGCCCCTTTAGCTGAGATTGCAGAAACTGAACATTTACTTTGAGTTTGCAATTTAAAGTCCCAAATTGCCTTTCTTGGAATACAGTTGGAAGGGCCAAAAGCCAGCGCTCTGCAGTTCCCACTGCCCGTCAAAAGCAGAGAATGGCAGCAGCCGTGGAATACAAGCTGTCCATTAGCTCACCTACGAAATGATGCATTGAATATTCATTGTTCCCTCTTGCAAAATGTCATTTTTCCATGAGCCCTGCGTGAAGCAGTACGGAGAATACATTTGCATAAACCATTTGTCAGAAACAGAAGACCCTTTGTGAAGAGCTATTAAGAAACCCCATAATCTACTTTTCTGTTCTTATGCAAGTCCCAGGGAGAACACAGAGCTCTTTGTAAACAGGATCTAAATACAAGTGCTGGGTGTGTTTTTTCTGCAATCAAGATTCCATAAATAATAAAATTGGAGTTCAAAACCAGAAGTACCTGAAATTGTTAAATGTAATGTTAATGATTTCCTGGCAGTATTCGAGATCCAGAAAGTTTAACGCTATTAATATCCATGCTATTTTGACCGAGCTGAACTCCCCTTCCCCAGTTCTGCTAAATAAAGCTGTAATGAAACTGCAATACAAATTTGGGTATCTCCAGTTCCTGGGGAAAAGCATTTTTATAATCCATCAGGGGAAGCTGATTCCGTAAATTCAGTTGTGGGGTTTAAGAGCCTTCATAATTCATTGCTGTCTCAACGACTTTCTGCTTTTATTACCTGTCTGAGCCCTTTTGTCTAGATAGGTGGCCTTGAAGCTTGCTTTTTTTTCATGATACCACCTTTCCTCCTT
The DNA here is from genome assembly GCA_039720435.1 of Amazona ochrocephala. Lineage (NCBI taxonomy): Eukaryota > Metazoa > Chordata > Aves > Psittaciformes > Psittacidae > Amazona > Amazona ochrocephala. Next base: position 126,327,534 of record CM077878.1, read on the forward strand.
AACGTTTCATTGCCCTTCTCCGGTAGCTGATCTCGTGCACACTTACGGAGGCCCTCCACCACCTCCATGCTCACACAAGACTGGGATTAAGTAAACCAGATAAGTCAAGGCAAACAAAGCCCAAGTGTGGCACACTGAGCAGCCAAAGAGATTACTGCTCATGCGATTAACATCTTTTCATGCCCCTTCTCCCGCCGCAAGATGGGTCTTGTTTCCTTTTCACTGGACAACACAGTTCAAGTATTTACTTGTTGCATTTCCCGGCGGTGAATTACTGAGGCGTTCCTGCCATTCCCGGGAGCTGTTGGTGCCTGGCTGTGCCGCAGAGGGGAGGCGCAGGGGCAGGGCGGCTCAGCAGGGAAGCCCTGGCAAATGAAGCTCTGCACGTGTTGTGTGAGGCAGCCTTGGCAGAGAGCACGTTAATGTAATCGCTTTCTGCTTTATTAATGGGTAACTCCTTGTTTGAAATGAAACCCGAAACCTTTGAAGATAACGCATGCCCTCAGCGCTCAGGGACAGTGGCTGGGATTAGCAGAGTGCAGCCGGTTACCTGCAGTTATTATCAGCCAAAGTCATGTGGACTAATCATACATCACCTTTAATCCCAGTGTATCAGCCTCCTGCCAGCATTCATTTACATTGGCCAGTCATGCTAGGTGCTGAGTGCCTCCTGATACCAGGCGAAGTCAAGGTGCCCCAGTGTTTCCTGGGGCAGTGCTGGACCTGGCTGAGAGCCCCGCAATGCTGTTTTCTGCGTGCCTGGTTTTCCAGCTGATTACATTCCAGAATTCAAATAGAAAAGAAGTAAATTGATAAAGGTTAAAAGAAAAAATCAGAAAGGAAAAAGCATAGGAAGCACAGGAGGCCTGCTTTAAGTGACCCACATTTGAATGACTGTATAATGACATTTTATAATGTCACAGTTCTATGTTCAGCACAGCACCTACACACAAAAGCCCTGTGAGACTACAGTTGCACTACAGGCTGAGCCCAAGCTTAAGCAGGCAGAAATATTCCTCACTACTCACCCCTTACAATACATCCCAGATTTGGGGCTCAAATCCTTGTTCCATCAACTTAGCTAATTACACCAGTTGCACGCATTCAGCCAGAGGAACTGAGATCCCTTTTTCTCAGGAGCTGTATACAGGGGTACCAATTTTGCCAATGTTCTCGCTGGATTTTAAACTCATTTCTTTCATTCACAGCTGGTTGGTGTTTGCTTTCCGTAATGTTTGTGTGATCAGTCTTACCGGCTCAAATATTTGCAGAAAGAGGATTACTGGAAAACTTGAGGAAACACATTTCAATGTAAATGAAATGATTCCTTCTGGATGGTTTCGTTCACACATTCAGTGCAGAAACGGAGCTGAGTTTTTTGATTGATCTCCTCTAAGCAGCACTACCCAGATGTGCTTATCAGTTACTCCAGCTGAAAACTAAGAGTGTATCTGCTTAAGTGGACTGAGTTGTGATCATAGAATCAATAATGGTTTGTGTTGGAAAGGACCTTAAGATCATCCAGTTCCAACCCCCTGCCATGGGCAGGGACACTTTCCACTAGAGCAGGTTGCTCCAAGCCCCTGTGTCCAACCTGGCCTTGAACACTGCCATGGCAGTGCTGGGGAATGGTTGGATTTGATGATTTTAAAGGTTTTTCCAACCCAGCTGATTCCATGATTCTAACAGCAGAGGTGTTTCAAGTGCATGTTTTTTCCTTATCGGCATACCTCTATTTTGAACCATGGTACATAACAGTACATTCAGTATTAGTCTACAAAGTCAGTTTGATACCTGATGGAGATTAATTGATGGTGCACCAGTTATCAACCATCAGCTGATGCTTGCAGACAGAGAGCTGAACAATTGCCTCTGTAGCTAATGGTGAAAGTATACCCCATGTACCTAGTCTTCTATCTATAGACCCAAGAGCTTGGAACCAGCTGTGCACTTTAGGCAAATGATTTACTTTTGGTTAGTAACAACACTTCCTACAGGCTTCCTATTGGAAAAGCGTATGCTGCTCGAAGATCTTGTTTGCATTCAGTGCTTATGAAATACCCTGGCTGGGTGTCAGAGCATTCACTTTCCAAGGCTATAAAGTTTTGTTCTGCTTTTAAATGTTTCTCAACTGTGGTTTTCTGACTGCCTCTGCAAAGTCACAGCACGAATACAGTTTTTCTGCTAGATCCTTGAACTGATAGCTGTCACATGGACTTTTTGGGCTGAGATTTTTGAAGCGATTATTGCAGTCAGACAATAACTGTCACCTATATTTAGCTGGAGTCTATCCCTAAGCGCTTCTGAAACCCTCAGCCTTTTCAATAAAGTCAAGATTTGGGTCTCTGAACCACCCAGATGAAATTACGAGTAACTGCATGGAAAAGGGGTAAAGGGCAAGCACATTTTGTGTACCGTTGCTCTTCTGGCTGCAGAAACATAGCATTGGTGGAAGGAGTTTGGGCAGCCAGCTGGAAAAATGAATCCAGAGCATTTTACAAGAAATAAATGATTGCTCTTTAAAGACAAAGAAGAAACTAAAGTATGAAAATAATTCCTATCTTCAAAGTATGTCCCCATATATCCCTTTTCAGGGATTTTCGTCTGATCTTTATGTTCCCCATGTTCCATATTTGTATTGATTTTAAATGGTACCTGCCTATTCCTCCTAGGTATGTTAATTAGACATATATTTATACTGAGAAAATGAGTTGCTAAAGAGCAAATGAATGGAAGGTTCTGTGGCGTGCTGCAGAGAGGGGGGATTAATATGTCCCCTAAAAGCAGACGTTTTGGCAAGTAATATTACAAGCTTTGACCTTCAAACCCCTCACTGGGCACATGATGTTTGTTGCAGAATGGAGGCCTGCGTAGGGCAGCAGGTTTTTGGGAGCTCTTGCATCCAGTCTCCCTTTCTAGTCTGACTTGTGTCCAAAATAAGGTGCTGGCAGCCAGCAAGTTGCTGTGTATCTTGCAGAAGCACTAACTTGTTAGCTGAGTGATGACTCCAGACTCAGCATTCCCTCAGCTCTCACTTGTGACAGTGATTGCCAAAGCTTGTGGTGAGCTAGATAAGGTGGGAGGAACGAGCACAAAGTGCTCCTTTGGATTCCTTTTGAATGTTTGAACAGTGACATATCACATGGCTTTATGTTCTTTAGATAGCCTGAGGCAGCGTATTTGCTGACAGAGAATGCATCGTCATTATTTCTCACCCTCTGGTTTCAGGCATGAAATGAAAACCTCCCCTGCTGTGTCAGAATTTCAGAGTTTGTTCCTTTAGCAGCAGTTTTAGGATTACTAAAATCACCTTTTTCTCGGGGCCTGGTGGCAGACCAGCTTAGCAGAGTGGCTGTAACTTTTGCGAGAGCCTGGGGAGCTCCTGGGCTTGAAAGGAAAGGGCAGGACGAGAGGGGCACAGCAGCGGTTGTTCTGCTTCTCAGAAAAGGTTAAGACAATGCCCTGGTGCCAAGGGAAGGAGTGTGATCCGCTGGAGACACCTCTGCCCGAGCACTTAGTGGGGCAATTGCTTAGGTGTTGCTTGAGCCTCCCCATTTCTGGAGCTGTTAGCTCTGCCAGGTTTATGCTCATGCCGCAGAGAAGCATGGAAAGCTGCGGAGGATCCAAACCAGCCTGGTCAGCTGGTGTCGTGGATGAAGGCTTGGGAAAAAGCAACCCACTCTAAACAAATTCCTCCATGACAGATCCAGGGTGGGTGTTTATTTGGCAAGAGTTCATTCTAATAGTCCCAAGGCACCCATGATATTTAATATCTAAACACAATATTAACTGCCCCATGTAACAGCATCACCTTGATTTTAGGGCATCCCTTCTACTGGCTAAATTTACTACTTTTCCAGTCATTCTATCTGGGAATCCTTTCCAAATTCATGTGAGTTTTATTACATGTTGGGTAATATGTGACCCCATCAAGTGAATGCAGTGTCCACTTGGGAGACTTTTGTTCTATTCAGACCTTTGTTGACAATGCAGCAAGCTCTGCTATGGGCTGCCAGGGGCGGGCAGCTGGGGCTGAGCCGCGCTTTGATTGATTTGCACAATAGGAACGAAAATATTCCTGAAACTCTTGAGATCACTCAGCTCTTCCTGCCAGACTTCCATGAAATATAACATGCAATCAATTTAGCTTACAGCCAAATTCTCCCCTTTCAGCCCCCTCTTTCCTTTGGTGTGTCAGTGAAGATAAATGAAAGAAGCAATAAGGAGTACAAACAGCAGTAGCAACGAAAGCAGCAATTGCTTGTGTACGGGGGGGGAACTCATGGTGCCAGGCCAGAGCAGAACCCACAACAACTTGACCAAACACAGGAATGAATGAAAGGTCCTTTTGAAAGGGCAAAAGAAAGACCGTGTTGACCTCTTTGCAGAAAGAGGAAACTTCAAAGGGGTTAACAACGGTTAAAAGACCCGGTTACATACAGCAAAAATGACTTGCTTTGGATGCTAACACAGCAAAACTAAACAACCACACAGTAAGAGAGATATAGCAGAAGGTGGAGTAGAGGAGGCATATTTTCCGTCAACCACAGGAAAAGTGTCAAAAAGGCTCATTTTGTCCTTTGGTGTTAGGCGCTGGGCTGTTTTCAAAGCTGTTCATGTGAGGAAAACAGGAATGTAGACAGCACTCCTAACGTGTGCCTTTGGAAAAGTCAGGCACATGTTTTCTTTTCATTTTTCTCACCAAGAAATGTTCTCATCATGTGCTTCTTCTGGAAACATTTGGCAGTTCCTTAGGTATGACAGAAACTGTGTTTGAGGAAGTTAGCACTAACGAAAATAGGGTATTTAAAAGAGAAAGCTTCTTTTGAGCCGAGTGGTGTACATGATTTATGAAAACTGTATTAAAAGGGGCAAAGAAAGTGCTAATTGCCTGAGACAGTTGCATTCTGCTGTTTTTCTTCACCCAAGGTTCAGTCTCTTTACTTGCTCAATGCAGCTTGGAGGGTGTTTGATCGCACGTGTAATTTTAAGCCAGGGAGAGTGCTGCTGGCTGCAGGGAGAGTGTTTGTGTTCTGGGATAAGCAAGTGCACAAAACTTCTTGCTAGACAGCGGCCTTGTAGGGCTCTGTCTCTGAATTCCAAGGATTCGAGAGCAAGTAAGTCACAGCACTTCAATGAACAAAGGCTTTCCTCTTTAATCTGCTCTAGTTGGGAAAGATAAGACCTCAAATGGAATCTACTTCAAGACTAGATTACACATTAAGATAAGCATAATATGATAAGGACCAAGACACAGCTTCTGTAAGAGCAAATTGTGCTGCTCTAGCTTTCAAGGATTCCTTGAAAAAGAGCACAAAGTAAGAGATGAAATGTATCTTTTGAACATAATTTAAAAGGAATTTCAAAAGGCTTCTGACAGGCCCCTTTGTGAGAGGTTTGGAAATAAATAGCAGTGTTGCCAACCTATAAGATGCTTGGAATTCCCAGTAAATAGCTAATTTTAAAATTAAAGAGCAATGTGGGGCTGCTGCATATTATTTGAATTATTTGGGGAAAAAAGAGATTGAATGCAATTTGGTAACAAATGATTCTGGATCAGTAACAACTGAGGATGACCATTAGGCAGTCCTAAAAATACTTGTATTCGCCCAAAGCATTCATCCTTCCATCCATCTATCAGCATTCTGGCAGCTCTAATGGAAAGTAGTATGTGTTAGAAAATATAATAAGCTTCTCATTATTGTAATGGACTTTGATCTAACATGGTTCCCTAAGGAAACAGATATGAATCACTGTATTACAGCTTAATGAATATGCCTTTCCAAAATAAACTAACAAAGAGAAGGATTAGAGAAATATTTTACGGAAGTAATTTCTCACTGTAATAACGATTTAACAGAAAACTATGAGTGATACATTCCCAGTTGCACCAGAGTTCTGTTTTGGATAACTCAATCTAAATTCATGACAGCCATTGGCATTGGGTTTTGCAGTTACCTTCTGCAGACTAAATAGCCCATGAATCCCTTTATCTACAGCCCATGAGCTGAAACCAACTGGTTTAAGTGAGGCTAAAATGTGATTTCAAACACAAAATAACACACGTCAATGAGAAGAGTAGCCATCCACTTCTCTCGTTTGCCCCATCGCGTAAACATAACAAGACATCTGATTGAACTCAGATGCAATACATTCAGGACATTTAAATTAAAGCAAAACCTACTAAATCTAGTATTAACAGTAGTCACTTTGTGACTCATTAGGACATATAACTGCCAGAACACAGACGTAACATTCAAAATTGAATAGGGGTCATATGTGGTACTTGAGTAGAGAAAGGTTTGGGTTGATTCAGCTTTTCAAATCTATGTAGGAACTTTTCAGCTTTAGGGCAGTTCCTCATTTATTCCTGACAAAATGATACAGACTTGCGGTTGGTAAGGATTCTATTATCTATTTATTTCCCCTTGGTGGTGGTGTTTATTTAATTCCCAGTAGAAAGGTATCTTTAAATCTGTAGACATGTAAAAATCCTATCCTACCAGCAATGGCAGTTCGTTAATATATCATTTGGCAGAACTTTGTGCTAATTAGGAGTACAAATGCTCTGGGGCATTAATACTCTGGTCTTTCCTGTTAAATAAGTTCATAAGTTTGGAATCAAATAGCAGTTTATAAATCACCAGTTTTTCCAGAATGCGGTTGATATCAAAGTTCAGAATGACTAAGACATGGCTGTGATATTGTCTGTGGGTTGGTTTCCCTTATCTCTGAATATATCAAACCAATAAAGTGAGATCAATGTGTAGGGTAAAACTTTTTGTGAATACCCTGTATTAAACTACTGTATTCATAGTAAGTGTGACATGAAAATAAGAAGCTACTGCCTTTGTGAGCTGTTACTTTGAAGCTTCTAAGTGGCTAGGAATAATGGTACATGCTTCAGCCTGTTGACTCGCAGTCACTGATTATTCTTCTGTGGATAGCTGCAGTAGCATGAAGATTGATTGCACTAGCTCTTAGGCTGCAGCTGCCAGTTACAAATGCCAGCTAGTGCATCTCATGGGGATTTGTGATAGAATACAGAAATGGGCCAGAATTACTTCTATTAGCTGAATGCATGCCTTTTATTCTCTCATTTTGCAGCCGCACTGTGCATCCCCACAATAATCTTCTTTACAATATTAGCTGATTTCAAGTAAATTTGACAGAGGCAGCTGAAACTTAAAAGGCAATTAAGTTCTTACAAGTAATGTCAAAATCCTTGATCAAGCAGAAGAGAGAGAAAAAGTTTTTTCAAGTGGCCTTTCTAAAGGAGAGGCTGCCATATGTACTTATTATACATCAAGGAATCTATACAGCCTAAACATCTAAATGCTTCCTTTAGCCAACCTGGTGTACGTGTGTCAGTCCATGTCATGTATCATCTTGTGATCACCCAGTTGTGCTCTTTCTGTGGTAGCTTGGCATGTAAGAGGCAATCCATAAACAAATTCCTTTCTTTTCATACAGATGCAGTTCAGTTGGTTTAAGGTTAACAGGGAAATAATCACCTGGTGTGAAAAACCAGTATGTGCAAACATTTTATACAGTGTATATCCAATAATCAAGAACATACACACATATATATATTAATCAAGAACACCCCCACACACATATATATTATATATATATATACATACATACACACACACACTCCCCAATACCAGGTTGGGAGCTTTCTGCAGCATGTTTTGTTTCAAACAGGACATATTTCTGCCAGCTTTACTCACAGTGAATGCTATCTCCTGGTGACTTACTCTATTGGTTTATACCAGATTACTCACGGACTAAAGAGCTAATCAGCAGGAGGCAAAAGTGCTGCCAAGTTTCTCAATTTTGTCACAAAGTCCTGTGATATTTGGGTGTTTTCTTGTGTGCTAGCTGCTGGAATAAGGGAAGTTCATGAGAATCTAAGCTTTCATTAAATAGAGTGACTTGCTGGCCTTCCAGGATGTGGATGAAAGTTGAAAATATGAAACAAATAACCTCAGAGGGTCAAGAAAGGAGAAGTCAAATATAAACATTTTTCTTTCTTGAGACATTCTCATAATACCTCACAAGTGTCAGTGATGAATGAATAGCAGTGTCAGAATTTCTTCCTCAACCTTAAAATGCTATGGGGTGACTTCAGCAGAGATGAAATATAGACATTTGGTTTTCTGCACGAAGAGAAGGATCAGCATAAACAATATGTGGGGCTGAAACAACAACAAAAAAGACTATTATGGGTTGAGCAGAAATATGGCCCTTCATCTATGACAGTTGTCAGAACTATTAATCTCCTTTCTGGAATCAGATTGCTGAAACTATAGCAGTTTCCTTAGCAAGTACAAGCACATGTGTCTCTGCTCATTCAAGACAAGTGTTGATGTATGAGTTTCCTGATGATGGTTTTGCAAACTCTGTATTTCAGTGAAAGACGGACAAAAAGACTGAAAGGCTGGAAGGAGCTAACAAACAAGGGCATGTCTTGTATGCAGCCTGAGGAATAATAAGACGGCAAAGCAATGATGGTAAAAGGGATGCAGAACTTTGAAGAGGAGCACATTCTGTTATTTGGTTTGGGGACATGTCTTACGTTGTATAACAAATAGAATTGCATCAGACAAACTTTAGTCCATTGAGTGGAGTAGAGATGGATAAAACCAGATCATGTCGTGCTGAATTTGGTTGTTTAAATGGTTAACATAGCCTCATGTGCAAAGTGCCAGTGGCTCGATAAACAATTCACTATTTTAAAGTTCTTGTTTGTGTGGACTTCAGTTCCTTGTGAAGTTAGGAGGCCACACTACGCTCTAAGAAACAGTGTAGTATACTGCAGCAATCTAACTTCAGGACTGCGCCATCGGGAGTGATGCCTATCAGGAATAACACATATTTTAAGGAACACTATTAATCAGATCACAGACAGAAACCCAAGTTTGACGTACTCAGCTTTAACTTCCCAGAAGCAAGTTTTCCTCTGCTGTGAAGGATACTGCGGACTCCTAAAAAGAAGTTGCAGCCAAATCTTTAAACAGAAGGTGAAAATTTCCCCAGAACCTCTCTGTCATTTCCCTCTCGTTATTTTGCCTTTGGCTTGTCCCCAAAATAAGCCATGTTTCCTGAGATAGAGCTCTCCATGGCTCCTCATGTTGCCTCTCGCCCCCATGGATACTTTCTCCAGCGAGAGTATCACATGGATACCCTCTTTTGCATTTTTATAGCACTCTCATATGTAGCTGTAAAAGATTAAATTAAACCACTATTTGACCTGCCTTTAGTGGCCAGTGCCACTCCAGCAGGCAATACATCACTGAAGGAATGTCAACTTCATGACCCATTACTCAAATAAGGCGCCAACTAGGAAGAGCGAGCTGAGAGATCCAGGAGTTTAAATTTATTGTCATGATACATCCAAAAATCAAATGGAATCTTACAACATGGGGAGTGGGAGGCAGACGAAAGAAAGCTTAGGAAGTCTCTAAGGTCAATCAAAAGCTTTAAATAACGTCCCTGGCAAGCAGGGTTTCTTTTCACACGAGACAGCTAATTCTGCTAAGTTAATTTTCATCCTGAAAAAGGCAGAATCATTTTATCCTCCCTCAGTGCAGGTGTTAGACTAGATTGTTGGCAGACTTGCAGCATCAGTTTGGATTTGGATGCAGGGAGATCCATCAATCACTCCACCTTTGTGTCATGAATTGTTACCCTGAAGTAAGAAAGACCAGCTTGTGGCTCAGCTGCTGACCTGCTGCAGTTTTTCAGGCCAGATTAGAATCATGGAATAGTTTGGGTTGGAAAAGACCTTAAGATCACCCAGTTCCAACCCCTGTCATGGCCAGGGACACCTCATGCTAGACCATGTCACCCAAGGCTCCTTCCAACCTGGCCTTGAACGCTGCCAGGGATGGGGCAGCCACAGCTTCTCTGGGCACCCTGTGCCGGTGCCTCAGCACCCTCACAGGGAAGAACTTCTGCCTTAGATCTAACCTGAGCTTGCCCTGTTTCAGTTTGAACCCATCGCCCCTTGTCCTATCACTGCAGTCCCTGATGAAGCGTCCCTGTCCAGCATCCTTGTACCCCCCCCCTTCAGACACTGGAAGCTGCTCTGAGGTATCCACGCAGTTTCTCCTCTCCAGGCTGAGCAGCCCCAATGTTCTCAGCTGTCTCCATATGGCAGGTGCTGCAGCCCTTGACCGTCCTTGTGGCCTCCTCTGGACTTGCTCCAACAGCTCCACGTCCTCCTTATGCTGAGAACACCAGCACTGCACAGTGCTGCAAGCTTAAACTGGCTCTAATTTCAGGGGAAAAAGTGGGGCAGTAATAACTCCAGAAGGTTACTCTGTCCCATGCCTCCTACAGCATGGCCGTTCTTCCTGCTCCCATATATTTTCCAACCTCAGGTTTCACTCCTGACTTCCCTGCAACCTCACTCTCCCTGCTGTGTGGTCTCTCTGTTTGTCTTTCCTTCTTATTTCCATTTTGCTTTTCCATAGAGATTTCCCTTCTTTCTCATTTTTGAATTACATATCCTACTGACTCTTCTCTTCTGGGCCACCCCTCCAGGTATCCATATCCTCGAAACAAATCTGGGAAGGGAAGTAAGGTGAGTTCTTCACGGATGTGAACACTGTTCTCTCCGCTGGCACACTTCAATCCTGTTGCCCCACTCAGTCTGATACATCTGTATCAATGTCAGATGCTTGTAGAATAGGGCTTTCAAAGGATTTTATTATCCAATAGTGAGTTAAATGTGTATTGACAGAGCCCTAAGGCTGACACAAGCTTCAGGATGCTACTAGAAGGCATCTGAGGAGGAGGGAGGGCTATGATGTGCAAACCAGGTCACAGTGTTTGAAGCTCTAATGTAAAACCTGAAGTATCTGGTTCTGATGAAGAAAGGCTGAAATACAACATATGATGTAGTCAGGGGCAGATCTATTTGTGCCAGTGACAATCCTTTTTTAAGGGGCCTGATGAAAGAAGTATGAGCACAGGGGAGACCAAAGTAAGGCATGAAAAGGATAAGCAAAGGACTCGGTCTCAGCCTAGCCTTGGGTGTGTGACGTACAATGTTTTGGAGCGATCCGGTATGGAAAGAAATTCCAGAGGCCCTCCAGGACTGGCGGAGTTTTTTAAAAGCATGAAAGAGCCCAGTGCTGCTCTGTGTTACAGGATTTGCTTTCAAGTGTGTTGAGTTTCACAGCTTCTGCAGTGCCAAAGGGTTTTTTTCATTTTCATTAACTTTGTATTAGATCTTATGAAGTAATAACAATATAGTATCTCACATCAATAGGGGACAATATAACTATACAAGGCATTTATGAATTAGTTGACCAGGCTTTCGAGGGACCCCAGTCCAATGGAATGGAGAAACACACTGTCTGTGCCAAATTCTGCCATGAATTGTACCCATATGATGCTGCTGCTGCAGTGCTTTTGCTAGGATTTTGAGGGTAAAAGAGGAGAGAACTGAATCCAGATTGCTGTTACAAATGTCTCCTTGTGGATGTGTAATGGTTCCCACCTTTCCTTCCTCATCAGTTCTCCTATGGTCATTACTTGGATCCCAGTCCTGCTACAGCCAGTTCTGGGTCATTTCCCTGAGCTGCCAAGGGCCCCTCTGTGTTCATTTGGGATTTGTCTGCGTGGAGTTTCCTGTATGTTGGGGCTTTGGCTGCCTGGAACAAAAGACAGTCTAATTCATTATGTCTGACCAGCACCCAGCAAAATGAAGCTTTAACTGTAAGACTCTTATGCTACTACTACTACTGATAATATTATTGCTACTACATTTTCCTATCGCATTATTAAAATACATTATTATATTATTTTTATTATTACAATAATCTGCTTCGTTTCAATGTAGTTAAATCAATTTTTTACACACATGCATACACAAATATATATACATCTGAAAAGGGAAACACTTTTTAAAAACCTAGCTTCATGGCTGCTGAAAGTGGCTCATTTTGCAGGCTCTGGCTTTTTGCAGGGATAATCCCCAGCACAGTAGTAAGCCAGGACACCGTAGAATGGAAACAAAAGTATATGACTCAAAAGAAAGACTCTCATTCATGGCAGTATTACTGCAGCAGCTCACACTTCTCTGCTGGGACAAAGCAACCTCTGCAAGGGTGTGATCTTGGCTGAGAAGAAACGGGTTTAAGTCCAGTGCTCCACCGGTTTTGGTTTATGGTGGCTCATGGGCGGACGGGAAGGTCAGGCCCTATGCAGCAGCTCACCCTTGTCCGAGGAGCTGTGAAAGGCTGTGCAGAGCTTGCTCCTCTAGCACAGCCGCAGAGGAGACAGGCTATCCATGCACAGGCTCAGTAATGCAGGGTTCCAAAGCAGCTGCCAGCACTCCCTGCTATTTTGGCATCTAAAATCCTTTCTTTTCTTCCAACAGTACCACATAACGGGTAAGAATTGTATCTGAGCATTGCAATCCATAATGTCCCAGGAGGAAAGACTCACAAATGGCAACATGGCAGTGGAATACATAGCCTAAAGCTTAGCAAAATAATTACCTTTGTGTGCTATGCATCATGTGATTTATAGTATGGCTTCAGGAGAGACCAAATGAACCCTGGGGTGAATTTCACTCAAGGAGATCAAAAGCAAGATTAATGAATTGGAATTCTTATACCATTTATAGTATTTCAGCAGGCAGAGAGGTTGCTTTCGATGCTGGAAGATCGGCCTATAGATTTATATTTTAATCCACTGTGTTTTGCATTTTTTTTATAATGCAATTTGCATATTTATACACAATTAATATTATGATTTATTATAGCACCAGATGCTTTAAATGCTGCTCCAGATACACATAGTTCACCATTTCAAAGAATCTAGTAGCTGTAGACATAAGCTTGGAAACGTCTACACTCAAGTATGGTTTTCTTCACTTCACGTGCAGAAATGTTGGCAGGGTTGGGCCCTGTACAAACAGCTGAAGGATGGATATTGCTGACCTAAAACTCATGACACGCAGACTTAGTTCAAGGCCTTTTCTTTTTGCTACCATTTTGGAATCAGAAATCAACAGGTTTAATACTTTTCAAAACTAGTTTGGCTTGGAGACTGCTCAGGGTTGTAAAGTTGGGGAAGATGCTCTGAAAATACCTTAATTCTGCTCTCCAAAAGCCTCAAAATGTAGTGGTAGGAAGGGTACCCAAAAGCCCTTGTGAAAGAAATTCCCTCAGCAGGAGCATGTTGGAATAGGGCCATAAGTGTTTCTTTAAGGGGCCTTCTCTGCAGAGGTTGTGGAAGGACTGGGGATGGCACAACCCTAACCCTGGTCCTGCCACAGGGCTGGGATTATAATAAATTATAAGAGTGGCATTTCTAAGAAATTCCCATTTGTGCTTTAATCACTATGTCTCAGTTAAATCAGAGGCTTCTCCTGTCCTAAGAATCATGGAGTTAACCAGGTTGGAAAAGCCCTTCAAGCTCATCCAGCTCAACTATTCCCCAGCGCTGCCAAGGCCACCACTGACCCATGGCACTGAGGCCTTGTCTCCACGGTGTGTGAGCACTTGCAGGGACGGTGACTCCAGCACTGCCCTGGGCAGCCTGTGCCAATGCCTGAGCACCCTCTGGGGAAGGAATTGTTCCTCAGCTCCATCTAAACCTGCCCTGGTGCAGCTTGAGGCCGTTTCCTCTTGTCCCATCCCATGTTCCGTGGGAGCAGAGACCGACCCCATCTCACTACAACCTCCTGTCAGGTAGCTCTAAGGTAGTTTTGGGAGGTCAGCTTCACTTTATCTTCCCAGGTCGTGAAGTACCCCCCTGAAATGCAGCACAGGTAATCAAATGCTATTTTTCATGCAGAAACACCACTGCACTGCACTGCCTACCTTTGCTGGGCCTTTCTATATGTTCCCTTTTCCCCAGCGCAAACCCAAATAAACAGAAGTGTCCGTAATGATGATGAATGCCCACCAAAGGCTAAAATAATGTGCAAGTTTCTAATTTGTTTTTAAATACAGCGATTTTATTTGTGAGGGTTTTTGTGCTAGCCTCTCAAACACCATTAAACTCATACTCAAATATTTACAATGTGTTTATACTTACCGTGTTCACCTCTGAACAAATTGTTTGACCTTATTTGCAAATGTGTTACAAGAACTCCCAGTGACAGATGATCTTTCATAGGAAATCACAACATGGAAGTGAAATTGAAGCTACACTGCTGCCCCATGCAGTATATCAAAGCGCTCCGGTCTCCCCAAAATGTAAATCTGCGGCATAGCCACCCTGGCAGAGCCTGCGTGGGGATGGAGGAGGGTCCTCCTTTAACCTCTAGTGCACAGACACACACTTCAGAGGTCAGTTTACGCCATGTGAGATGAGGGCATTTGACGTGCAAAACCTGAGGGGCTGATGCTACCCAGTCACTCAAATCACATAATTAATGGGCTTCTGGGTTCCAATAATAAACAATTCTGATGTCTACTCACTACAGCCAAACTTCCCAGGCTAAGTAAACAGCTCTTTGCTTGAAAATGGCTCTTATCCAAAATGAAGTTTTTCAGCAATCAACCAATCCTACTGTGAGTTTATATTTCCGTGTTGGGCAGGGGGACGCACACACGGGATGACATGACACCAACTGGTTTAGTTTCCCACTGATTACATTAAGATTGAAAGGACTCATTAAAGGGTTATTTATGTTTCTGTACCTATAAATTTTATGCCGACGTTTGCTCACAATATTTCCAGACACAGTAGTCACACTTAAACCATGTCCTTTTACATAACTAAATATTATTCTAATTATACAACTAATAGAAGGCATGGAAACCAGGGAACAAAAAATGAAGGAAGAATAGGATAATTCAAAATCTGCTTTTTTATATTTAAATGGCTAAAAAACAGTCATCAGAGAGCCAGAAGGGGCATAATCATCATTATGTGCCTGACCACATCAAGGCACAGAAGGTTCATGAGCAGAGCACTTCTAATTTGCCAGTAAAATGTTCCAGTCAAGCTCTTCTTTCATTGCTCCACAGCTTTTCAAGCTGAGCTCTTAACAGGAGCATGCACTGCAGGGAAGCTTCTCCTTCCTCAGGTGACACTGCGTGCAACTAATTGGGTAAGGAAAATGAAGGGCTTCCTCTACACAGTGGATAGAGTCCTTCCATCCACAGATTTCATGTTGAACTGTTTCCATGGATATCATCGAAGCTGCTGTAAATCATCAATCCTGATTTACAATATCTGTGTCTAATAAAAGAATCAGGCCAATTACAGTTCTTCAAACAGGAGCCAAAGCGATGCCTGTTCCCAGTTTAGATTGAGCCTCCACATCCATCTTCAGCCATCCTAAAGCCTTTTTGGAAAGACAATATTTCATAGTCATGTAATCATTGGCTCTTTGTTGACATGACCAATAAGAAAGTCAATTGGTGTCAGCTGTGGTGGTGATTTTGTGATGGGAACATCTGCCCAGTTTGTTCCTGAGGAGACTTAGTCTTGGTCACTGTTAATTGGTGTAGGATGAAAGCTCCGGATCCTGTTACAAGTCCTTCGAGTAAACCAGTTACTCTTAATTTTTTCACATAGTTTATCTCCTTTGATTTGTAAAATTGCTTCCACTTGATGCTTTGGGCCCAGGTGCCTTTGAGTAATAATCAAACTTTTCAGCAAGTCCCTGACAATTCCTAGTGCTCCTTTCTACCAATGCTGATTGTTTGGGAGATGCCCTATCTTCCACAGCCCTTCACGGTCCTTTAACTTTTCATGTCTGTTAATTAATCATCCTGACACACAGAGTTCTACCACACTAAAAAATGTTGTAAATATCCTATATATAGTTCTCAAATAGGACTAGCAACTGGGGATTTCTGCTTTGTTCTTTTATCACACATGTGTTTTACTTTGATGTAAACACTGTTTCAAAAACAGTAAAAAGAGCTTTTTCATGTTATGCATAGATTATTCCATAAACATATGCATCCTGTCAGACACAGTAATAATTAGAAATAGCTGTAGTTTCATTGCTATTACTTCAAACTGCTTAGATTTAAAAATAAAAAGCTGTAAAACCATACCCAAAACAAAAACAAACCCAAAAATCAGATACGCACCTTTGGGTAGAAAACATTAAATTTCAATTAATTTGCCTGCAGCTAGGGCTCATTTAATGTGTATAAAATATTAATAGTAAATGCATTAAGATTTGCAATGTATTAAAATTTCACATTCGGAATTCACCTGGGCCGAGGGGTTGGAGTTGTTTAAATTTGAAAATGGCCCCTGTAAAAATGAAGGGTGAAATCCAGAAACATTCTTCCACCATTCGTGGGTTTGTTCTGTTGTTCCTAAAGACTTTATGTTCCTCAGGCAAACTGCGGGCATACACAAAGTTTTGTCGTATCATGGAATCGCAGTTAAAGAGAAATTAACATCAGGAAAAGGATTAAAAATCAGTCAGAGGGAGGATGCATTTAAATGAGTCTGAGCTCTCTGTGGATAATGAAGTTGGAGTGCTCTGATAAACGCTGACATTTATCTTTAGACATCTCTGCGTGCAGGCAGTACTAGATGGTCTCTTGATTACAAAAGCAAAGTTTAAAGGGTTTCTTTGCTCTTACACTTGCTGATGCCGTGAATGTGTCTTAGTAAAGCATAGCAGTGCCAAATGACAAAGAAGTAAAACTTAGTCATTTGTTTAAAACCTGGCTACCACAGGAAATAGCAGGATCATTTTCATTATATTTTATGGATCCAATTCAAAACTCAGTGAACTAAAAATAAATATTAATAGTGCATTCAGGATGGATTGGGCATTTTAATATTGTCTGGCATTAAAGTTAGGTGCAGCTACAAGGAAATCATCTCAGGAGCCTCGAGGCTTCTGCAAGATGCTGTAGTCCAAAATTGCACATGTCCCTCACAGCTCCCTGGTCTTGCCATGAAACGAAACAGTCTCCTGGCTCTGAACTGGGTGGTTTTATCTACTGATACCTCAGCTGTCATACAACCACAGAACAACAGAATGGTTTGTGTTGGAAGTGATCTTACAGCTCATTCAATTCTAACCCCCTGCCATGGGCAGGGACACCTCACACTAGAGCAGGCCGCTCCAAGCCCCATCCAATATGGTCTTGAACACTGCCAGGGATGGGGCAGCCACAGCTTCTCTGGGCACCCTGTGCCAGCACCTCAGCACCCTCACGGGGAAGAACTTCTGCCTTAGATCTAACCTGAACTTGCCCTGTTCCAGTTTGAACCCATCACCCCTTGTCCTATCGCTGCAGTCCCTGATGAAGAGTCCCTCTCCAGCATCCTTGTAACCCCCTTCAGACACTGGAAGCTGCTCTGAGGTCTCCATGCAGCTTCTGTTCTCCAGGCTGAACAGCCCCAATATTTTCAGCCTGTCTTTGTATGGGAGGTGCTGCAGCCCCTGATCATCCTCATGGCCTCCTCTGGACTTGTTCTAACAGCTCCATGTCCTTCTGTCCAGCATAAGATTGCGGCCAGAGTGTCAAAGAGCAGTTGTGCTTGCTAGCTTTGGGTCTTTCCCTTTCAGGGGCCCTTTTTTCCCCTTACCTCTTTTATAAACAGATGTTTCAGGAAAATCCTGCACACAAGGAGTTGTGCCAAGTGATGTGCTCAGTGAACTCTGTCACCTTGGGTAATTCAGAAGAGCTAAACCCCAGGTTTATGAGAACAGCTTTAGCTACAGAGCTATTGACGTGGTGTAATTGTCAGCAAAACAATCTGCCACTGATCATTCTTCAACTTTTATTTCTGAAACACATTAAATGAACTACTGCTAATGCTGATGGCTCTGAAGATGAATGAAGAAGGTTGGGGAGGAAATGCTTTTAAAATACAGATCAAGAAGTAACCTTTTCTGCCAGATATTCCAGGACAGCAAGTGGCACATCATCTGCGAAATCAGGTTGGGCTCAGTGGGACTTTCAGTCCAATTTTATTTTCTCCAAAATTACACCAGCGAGTAAAGAACAGATAAAAAATATTTCTTCTCTGATGGCATGGTCAAAACCATTCAGATGGATAGCAGATAATCTGACTTTTGTTGAACCTCACAGTGCGCTTGTGACTTCGGTGTATTCGGGATAATATCATACTTGTCCATCACTCAGAGCCTGGCAGAGATGCTTTCTCTCTAATTCACCTTTGGCAAACTCAGGATCTGATGTAATTCCTCTGCTCCCCAATCCTCTGAGGCCAAGGACATTCTTTCTGTTTGCTCTGGTAGCATTCAAGTCAAAAAAGCGTGTCTGCTGTCAGGTATGTGCTGATGTTGCTCTGATTCAACATGTTGTGCTATAAAAACTTTATGCTGTGGCAGTGAATAATGATCCCAGGATTCCCTCTGCTGCTTGGCTCTCCACTGCAAGCAGTGCCAAGCCTGAGAGGATAAGTCATGATTTTTCCAGCTTACAAAGCTCTGCTGAGTCCTGAGACCTCCTGTCTTGGAGGCAGTGGGATCCGGAGTACTCCATCACTCCGAGCTCTTGCATTTTTATGACCAGATGGAGCTGTGATTCAAATACAAACAGGCAGCAGGACCCCCAAATTTAACTAAGTATCTTAATAGATAAGCAGTTAAATCACTGATTACATGCTGCCGATGGCCCATTGTTCATTGTGTCAGAAATAAGTGCCCCTAGCAATCCTTCAGCAGTAATGATATCAGCAATACTTATCAGAAGCAGACTGATGCCTTTTGTATGAAGGGCTCTGATAAAGACCTCACAAAGCAGAGCAGAGCAGACAACAATTTAAACAAGTGGAATGAACAAAGAGGTGTTTGGCTTATCTTTTGTGGCATTTTCCATGGCTTCAGAATATCTGACAGTGGAGCCAATGGGAATATATGCTTTCCATGATAACAGTTTCATACGTGGCTTGCACTTTCAGTGTCTCCACTGGAGCACATTCAGTCTCGTCTCTGCTGACGCAGCACAGGGCAGCTCTGGTACATGGGATCAGCCACCACTTCAGCTATCCTGGCCTCAGAGTGCCAGGTGATTTAAGGCTCTCTCTGAGGTGGCTGTTTTCCACAGTTGCACCTATTGGTCTCCAGATAAATCTCATTTTTTGTCAATAGTTACCCTAGTTCTCAGTCCCAAAACAAAAGCCATAGCAGAAACCCACAGGGTCACCAACTGTCACTATTCTGACTGCTAGAACACTGCTTTACTTTATTTGAACTATGCTGTGGGTTTCCCATAGGGAGATACCAGACATTATTTTCATCCTCATTTTGATGTCATGAACCCCGCATTATGTCCATCCACATCCCTCTCCCCACCCTTCTATCAACTATGTGTAAAGATGGACTTGAGACTGGAACCTACATTGGTGATACCTTGAAACAATCTTACTTCATTTTCTTTGTTTATAACAAAAAAGTTGAGTTCGCTGGGCAGAACTCCCATTTCATTTATGCTGTCTGAATCATAAAATCATAGAATGGTTTGGGTTGGAAAGGACCTTGAGATCATCCAGTTCCAACCCCCTGCCATGGACAGGGACACCTCACAATAGACCATGTCCGCTAAGGGTCTGTCCAACCTGGCCTTGAGCACTGCCAGAGATGCAGCATTCACCACTTCCCTGGGCACCCTGTGCCAGCACCTCAGCACCCTCACAGGGAAGAGCTTCTGCCTTAGATCTGACCTGAACTTGCCCTGTTCCAGTTTGAACCCATCACCCCTTGTTCTATCGCTGCAGTCCCTGATGAAGAGTCCCTCTCTGGCATCCTTACTCCAGAATGATCTTTCTTGCTATCACACTGAGAAAGAGCAGTTTCATAAGAGCAAAAGGAGAGTGCAGTGCCAAGAAGCATTCTATAATATAGCCTTCATTGACATTAAAATAATGATACTTTGCTCTTAGATAATTCTTTACTTTATAACAAAACACTGGAGAAAACATTGCAGAACAAGGAACAGCCTTCCAATGTTCATTGGATGGCCACTCGTGTGGGGCCTTGTCAGGTCCTAAGAGCAGATGCAGAACTTCCATCTGAGCCACAGCTAATATCCAGATTCCTCGCATTATTGCACTATGGAATGCACAAATAAAGATATGACGCTACCCAGAGTAATTCAGTTCACACACAGATTAAGAAATTCAGACAGATTGACACAATGCTTTCCAAAGATAGTGGAAAGTCACTGAAAGGAGTGAGACTCAAACACAGTGTCTCTGTATATGAAAACTGGGATTCTCATTGCTGTCAGTGACTATGTAACTATGACTTTTATCAATTTCTGTCAACTATGATTTTCTATAATGTGTTGTTAATAGAATAAGCTGAATTTTACATCTGGATTACAAATTTAAAGTGCAGTTCATAGATATGGAGGTAAATATCCATAGATACAGAGGATACTTCTGCTCAGCTTCCAGGTATGGTTCTCAGTTACTGCAAGGAATGAGCTGTGGAGGCTTCATCCCTCTTGCTGTTTCAGGAGGGTGCTAAGTTTCCAGAGCAGCTGCCTGCAATATGTGTGGCCCCATATCTCAGGAAAAGGCATTTTTGATACCCTCTGAGGCTAAGATTTCAAAAATGTTATTGAAAAAATGTCCTTACTTAGAATATTCCAACTTTGGGTAGTTATAAAAAGGGAAACTCATGCCCTGAGTTTGAAATCCACATGTTACTCTCCATGTGGTTCACACATGTGTAACATAGGCATGTTTTTATGAATCGTTTGTATATTCCTTAGCCAGACTCCTGTGTTTAAACAAATGTGGAAACAACACAATACAGCTGTATAAGGAATTTTTTGTTCTTAAGTAGGATCTATAGATTTTTAAAGCTACACTCTCAGCAGTAAAGAAATTGTCCATGCTGCTGGAATGTACTTCATGCCTTGATAAAATCTTTCATTCTTTTGGTCTCGAAAGAAAAGACCTACAAACATTACAATGGCAGCTTAGTGTTACAAGAGTTAGCAGTAGTCAAGGCTGAAGGTGCTATTCATTACCAAGATATCAAAACAGGCCCGTCTAGGCAAGAAGATTGGATCTGGTGCTGTTTCCAACGTTATTAACATTTTGTTAAATTAAATACTTCAGACCTTGGGACTGTTGAACACTAAAAAAGACTGAAAAATGAAATACAAATTCTATGGTCTTGCTGGCAATTCCCTTCAAGCATATTTCTATCCTTTTCCTTTTCTTTTAGACCATGAATAGCTTTGGATGGTTGCAATAACATAAAACGGATTCATTTCATGTACTGGATGATTTAAAATATTACTTCCTGAATTACTATACTCTGAATTGTCCAAGAAGTAAAGACCTAAAAGCTGAACGCATAACTGATTGCCAAAATAAAGTGCTGAACTTGGACAACAGGAATTTTAGGTGTCAGGAGTAAGATGGCCTACATGATGAATTGCCTAATGCCTGTTCCACTAGTAATCTGATGAAAAGATGAGTAAAGTTCAAGTTCTATATTGCCAATACAAAGAAAATTAATGACTTTTTGCTGTCATACTACTCCTTTTTATTCCTGGATCTCATAGACAGAATGGTGTCCTACTCCCAGGTGAACATGACTGCTTGGAAAAGAGTAATCCCTAACACTCTCAAATGGGTGTCACATATTACTTTTCCAATGTCCGACTGTGCTGCAGACCCTTGGGTTTCTTCTTTGCTGAATTCAAGTCCAAGGCAAGTGTTGCACAAACACCTGACATGTTCATCACTAGGTTTGGTCTTAAGGAGAAAATTTCTTTTTCATTTCCCGTTTTCCCACTGGGAAGACAGTCCTGGACTCATCCTCCTGTAGGGTCCTTCAAGAAACAAATCACAGAATCATAGAATCCCAGAATGATTTGGGTTGGAAAGGACCTTAAGATGATCCACTTCCAACGACCTGCCATAGGCAGGGACATAAAGTTATGAAGTGCAGGGAAGAAGAGTTTCATTGCCTGACAGAATTATATTCTAACAATTTCATTTTACTTTGCTAACTTTTTAATGAGAACTTGCATTGCTGAGAAAAAAACTCACTAGAAGGAAAAGAAATCACTCCATTATTCACTATTTTCCCCCTTCTTCTGTGCTGAGAAAAGAGAAATGTGAAAACTCCAAGAGCTGGAAAGATTGTTACAAAATATAGGCCTTTCTATAGCTTCACCTGCAGCAAATTCACCAATGAGACAAATAATAAGCTCAGTAAATGTAGTCATCGGGTCCAGCTCATAGGTATCCTGTGTTGCTGAAGCAGTCAAAGCAGCCGGAGCTAATCACTTGCTCTGGCCTGAGGTCTGTACAAACATCAGTGGAACAGTCTCATATAGATCTGAGGCTGGGACTGATTCAACAGAAAATCTAGTAAGAGACATCTTGTTGGATTGCTGGCAGGATGCACAAAGTCAATATTTGTAGTAGCAATTAGTTACTGGAGCTGAGACAAGTGACTTGATACACATGTTATGGCATTGTCCTTTCGGTCTTTCCTTTTGGAAGTAAATAGTTATGTTAATCTAGTCTTTCAGAAAGAATCTTTCTCTCAGTTCTAAGTGTGTTTTAGAAGGAAATTGGTTGAATTTACCAGCTGCTCAGAGGACAGTTTCTTCCTTACAAGTGAACCATTCTGGCTGGAGATAATCAAAACTACTAAAGACTTGTTGCTAAAATTTAGTAGTAAGATTTAAAAAGAGAGAAGTATGCTGCAGACTGACATTGAAGGATGCATTCTGTCAATCAGAACCAAACTTGTCAAATGAATGCTAAACACCTCAGGAAGCCAGCTCCTTCCCTTTGGAAGTTTATTGTGAGGCTTCTACTTGGAGGCTACAAAAACAGACGGAGGGAATATAACAGTTAAGTTTCATCTCCAGCAGAACTTAGACATAGGGCTTTTGTAAGCAATTTCTCCTTCAAAAAAAGCATCTGATTTAGAAAACATTCTAGTCCTGATTTCAAATGGCCTATAATGGGAATTCATTGCAACCTTATGAAGCTGTCCTAGTGGCCACACAGTCACTGTAAGTTTGTCTAGCTCCAGTGCTCAGACAGTCAAGCTTCTTATAATTTGATCTTTTGCAGCTCTGAAGAATTACATTTGTGCTGCCAAGTAAGTCACGCTTTTATATTCTCCTTGACCCAGGAATCTATCAGTTCCTGAGTGTTTCAGTAGATGGCAAAAATTCCAATCCTTTCTTTCATTCTTTTCTGCTCTCTTCATGGTTCCTCAGTACTCAGTACCGAGTTGGATACCAGTTCCAAAAGTAAATGGATGGTGACTTTCCTTGCCCTGTTTATTAGTATCATGTTTCTTCATCTAACCCTCAGATAAATGAACTCCTTGAGCTGTAGCACAGCACGAGTGACACCTCCAGTGCCCAAGCATTTCTAAAGCCAGGTGTAGTCTGCTCTCTTGGCAGTGTTCACTTTGCAAAGCCGGGTGTCCTGCTCTTGGCGGCGCTGGAATTCTCACTTACAGGCATGCCTTTTCACACAGCAGTCCAGGTGACTCAGTATCTGTGACCTGGGCTCCTAAGTATTTGCTTACTGTCTCACTTTCAACTTCATCAAGTAGGCAGTCGGGATCTGACTGCTCAAGTTTATTTCAGCTCTGTGGAACTATGAATTCATTCTCCTTTTCATATTTCCCTTTGGAGACCTATTTGATTGTCCAGCTTCAGGCTATTTCAAAAGGCCGCATAAATATAGCAGAGTGCTCCTTTCTTATTCAAAATGTCACTGGGTATTAAAATAAAATGGCTTTCATGAATCTTGTTACGTTACACTGACACTACTTCTATCAGCCAAACTTGTTGCTTCTTGCCACTATGTTTCAAAGAGGATAGCAGACTTAGTGTCAAGTTTAACTAACTGACACTAATTGAACACTTCCTTTGCTTCTTTATCTGTAAAGTACAACGCTAATTATTCAGACCTATTTCTACTGTGTTTCAATCACCATCTTTAACGATTGGCATAGGACTGGCTTTGCCCATATCCAAGTAATTTCTGTAAAGTCTCATAATTTCAGGAAAATCTAGAGTTGTGCTGAAGAGAGTTCACTTTTCTCTTTTAACCTTGTAGGAGTTTGCACTGCTAGTTGTAAACTACTTACCATGTGTCTTGTTTACTTGTGTAAGGAAGGTCACTTTGCTTTGATGGTTTGATAACAAGCGTATCAAGCACTAAGACAGCACGCTCCAAATAGGACATTATTGAACATTTAGGTATGGGCCAATAGTTTGCATTACTGCATGCATCTGTTCCTTTATTTCATTCAAAACCCCCACATAACTGAAGATTATAACTCAAAAAACCCCAAATGTAATGTTTTAGGATCAATTCCACCCTCCAAATTAAAGCATGACATCCTCTTTTCTTTAGAAGGAATTCATGAAATATTTAACTGGATTTTAACTGCATGGATTCAGAATTATTTTCCAGGGATGCACACTCTTTCTTTCTCAGGAAAAGAAGTTAATGCTCAAATGCTGCCATGAGCTGCATTGTGCTGGAATAGGCAGCACAAGTCTCACGCCCATTGATTTGGCCAGAATTTCACAGATCTTTGCTTTTAAATCTGTTCCCAAAGCTATTAAAAAGAGAAAACCTCAGTATAGACATTCCTGATGGGGCAATCCAGCTGACATTTAGTGTCACAGGATTTCTCTTTGGATGCTTGAGAGCCTCCTCAGTAAGATGGGAGCCACACCGGTTTGTCAGCCCAAGGTGTCTATAGTAATAACCTGAGTGATGGGCAGAGAGTCTGTGGCAAACCTGGTGCTGTAGCTATGGAAGAAATCCAGACATGTGGAATCCCCAGGAGCAGTGCTCGGGAGCCCATTGCTTTAGGGCTGTGCAGTATTCTGCTTGAGGAGCAGAATTCCTCCTATTCTACAACACCCATGATTGTATAAACATACAGCAGGTCTTGAATAGGTTATTCAAGTGGTAAATACTCTTTTATAACTTATACTCTTGTGCTTTCCCTTCGGGCTGATGATGATTTGGGTCAGAGTTCTGTGTGGTAACAACAAAAAGGAACTTGGACGGTGTTTTGGAAATAGGATAGCCGATCAATTTCTCTAGGTACCTTTGCTTTCAGATGTTTAATAATAACTTTGGGCCTCAGCAGGCATTCAGATTGCTTATCAACCTGCAACGAGACCAAGAAAAATAGAAATAAGAAAAATGAACAATTCAATCAGCTGTAGATAAAACTTACAACTAGACTTCTTTCCAAATGGATTCCATATGGTGAGTCAGATTCTGCTTTCCATTACATGAATATAAATCTGGAGTCACTCAGCTGATTTCAGTGGGGTAACTGCATTGAAAACAGGCAGCAGAATTCGGCCCAGTGAGTAGAGGTACAACTTATCCTATTGCTGTTGATGTTCTTGCAGTGCAGCAATATACTTGCAAATATTCAGTTCTGTCGCCACATGTTAAATGTTCTAAAACCCTTATTTTGCACTCGGTGGGTTAGTGATATTTGGGCAGCTAGAACACAGTCAAGGTGCTCCTGGAACTCGTTGTCTTCCATGCTAAATAGTAACAGCATCTGCAATGAGCTGAGAGGATAAATGCCTTTTGGAAACTGAGTGTGGGAGCCATTTGACAGTAATCAGGAAAACAAGAAGAAACTCTGAACCTTGATTTTCCTCTATGCATGAGAAAAAGAACTTCCTCCTCTTCTCCCAAAGCCCAGCAGCCATGTTCAAAACCCCAAATCGCATGCTTCTAATAGAAATCTCAGCATGGTTAAAGAAAATTACTGACTGTTCATTAACTGAATGTGCTGGGTTCAGACAGACAGCTGAGTTATGGCAGCTGAATGAATTACTGCCTGCAGTAGCTGTTGGTTACTGGCCATGCCTGTCTCAGACTCTCCCACTTGCAAACTCACACAATGCAGATTAAAAATCAGTGATTATTAATTTTGGTCTTTTTGCCTTCAATTCCATCAGTTTGAGAACATTGATGCTATACAGTAGCTGAGAGGTGGTAAGTACATAGACCTGTGTCCCTTCTAGTGACCAAAACAGAGTAGCTTTATGAATTTGATACTGTATCCAAACTAATTGCTGATTGCTGAGCTATGACAGTCTCCGCAGAGCTGGAATTAACTACCGAAACCCCTCGTGTACTCTTCATGAGTCAGATTCTGTGAATTTTTATTCACATAGTTCACCTAAGCAGTTATACTGAAGACAGCACAGGTATCTGAGAGTGCAAGACCACGTCTATGCACCAGCCGTAAGGTCTATTGAACCTCTGCGCTCTCTTTGCCAGCGAACCCTAACCCATGTAATTCTGCGTCTCTCAGGAGCAGCTAAACACCAGTGGTTGGAAGCTCTCCAAACGATTGCTGGAGGTTAGAAGATGCTGAGTGGAGGCTGTGGGATGGTGGAATGGCTCTTCTGAAACAAGCCAGAAGCTGCTGGTAAGATTTTACACCCTGAAAGAAAAAACAGTAGCAAGCTAGAAATCAAAACGCAGTCCCAAAAGGTAGCAGGAAGTGTCCCACTCTGGGGTTGAATGACAGCTGATGGTCCCTTTCAATGAATGTTTTATTCCCTCAGTTTTTCCTCCTAACCCTGCCTCTAAGCTGAGGTTCCTCTTTGCTGTCTAGAGATCAAAGCGTGTACAATACAGACACTGTTTTTAACCAAAGGAGCTTTAGAGATGTCTTTCTTCTTGCTTTGTAAGTTTAACTAGCTCTAAAATGAAAAGTTTGTGTCTCCGCTGAAATAACTCATATTGAAATTCAAATGCAACTGAAGAAACTGAGTTTGCTGTATCTGCTTAGACACAGCTCCAGATGCCATTAAAAGATACCAGATGTCAAGTATTCTCTGTTATATTCTAAAACAAGGGGCAATAAAAGTTTCTATTTGACTTTACTCATTTTAACCTAATGGCGAATCACTGTGCAGATATGCCCACATATTTTAGCGATATAATCATGACATAGGAGGTATGGATGCTCTACAGCATCATGGTAATATCAGCATGTCCAAGACACTGTTGAGGGAAATGATCTCCAGATTCTCCATCTATCTTCATTGTTCTGGTCACAGATGAAGACTTGGCTTGACAGATAAGCAGGACTGAATTTTCCCACAGTTTCCACCAAAAGAGAATGGGAACTGTGTGAGGGGGGCAGGATCACTCTTGTTGCTTATTCTGTGCCACGTATTTGATTTTGACAGGGCTAAGAGGTTCATTTATATGCTCAATTTGATTCCTGAGAAAAGTACTAGAGAGGAAAGATCTGTGTGTGTACTTCCTTAAGAGTGATCTTCAGGTTTACCTCTTGCTTATCTCTTAACATAGCTCCAGCCTCTGCGAAGCGCTAAAGAAAGTTCTTCATTTAAAACACATGAATCCTTGGACAAGATCACTGCCATGCTTTAAGCTGAATACTTGCTTGAAGATTCCTCTGGTCCAGAGCCCAAACGAATTGACAGTGACATTCTGTCAGATGGTGCAAATCTGGTTCATCAGGGTGATGCTGGGATACACGTCTCACTTTGCAAGTGTTCCAGAACTTCGCAAGAATATTCCATTTCCATCAGAAGAATGTTTGTGAAGGGAAATCACACAGCACCACATTTGATAGCTTTCCATGAATGTGCTGAAAACGTGTATCTGGCCTGTCACCCAATGGTGGGCGATAATGATTCTGCTTTCAGTGGCATAGCTCCTTGAAGCGCAGCTGGCACTAGGTGCGTGCTGGATAAACTTTAGGTGGAACATCACTAATACTGTGTGTTTCTGAAGCAGATTAAAAGGAAATTAGAGAACCTGCCATATCTGTAGGAAGAAATAAGAATTTCCAGAAAATGGCATTTTCCATCTGTTTATTTTTTTGTGGGGTTTGGGGTTTTCTGTGGTTTTCTGGTGCTTTCTTTGTAGCCCTACTATGAAGGCTGATGTTTCAGGCTTCCTGGGTTTCATGAAAGCCTTTGTTTTGGGTTTGGTTTGAATGAGTTAATACTCAGGAATTCTGCACTGAGGGTTAGGGTTCGAACCCCAAACCTCAAAGCAATTCTGTGCTAAAATGATTGAGCTTTAGGCTGTTTATTTGTTGGAACCAGGGAGCTTTCACCCAAACCATAGCCTCACTGGGGGCCCAAGTGAAACCCGACCCTAGATTTGCTAAAAAGCATCTCAGTTTTCTAGCTAGGTGTATAAACGAGCAGCACAGCTCTATATGAACACATCATTCTCACAGACAACTTTACCTTATAATGCACCACCAAGGTATGAAAATATTTTCCTTGACTCCCACAGAGCTTGAAATATTTGTCTGAGAGTATGTTTCTACCTGTAGTCACGCATGGACAGAAAATTGCCCATGCAGTGACATGGACAGCCGATGCAAGTTTGGATTGTAGAATCATAGAATCACAGAATGGTTTGGGTCGGAAAGGACCTTAAAGCTCATCCAGTTCCAACCCCTGCCACGGGCAGGGACACCTTCCACTGGAGCAGGTTGCTCCAAGCCCCTGTGTCCAACCTGGCCTTGAACACTGCCAGGGATGGGGCAGCCACAGCTTCTCTGGGCACCCTGTGCCAGCGCCTCAGCACCCTCATAGGGAAGAACTTCTGCCTTAGATCTAACCTGAACTTGCCCTGTTTCGGTTTGAACTCATCACTCTTTGTCCTGTCGCTGCAGTCCCTGATGAAGAGTCCC
Source organism: Amazona ochrocephala (assembly GCA_039720435.1). Lineage (NCBI taxonomy): Eukaryota > Metazoa > Chordata > Aves > Psittaciformes > Psittacidae > Amazona > Amazona ochrocephala. The sequence goes on from CM077878.1 coordinate 126,356,188, forward strand.
TCTTCAGCATCCTTGTAGCCCCCTTCAGACACTGGAAGCTGCTCTGAGGTCTTCAAGCAGCTTCTCTTCTCCAGGCTGAACAGCCCCAATGTTCTCAGCCTGTCTTTGTATGGGAGGTGCTGCAGCCCCCTTATCTAGCACCCTTTTGGAAGCAATAAGGCTGTATTTTAACTGTGTCAGTGTTGTCCTAAACAACAGGCAAGTGTTATTCAAACACAATGCTCCAGCAATGCAGCTGCATGAATTTTACCCAGGATGTGGCTCAGCACCTCAGAGGAGGATTTTGCCTGCCTGCTCTCATGCGGTGCCTCACAGAAAACAAATGGTCCATCTGGGAGTCACACTGAGGTTTGCTGTCCTGAGTGGGTGCCATCCAGCACTGCACTCACACAGAACCCTGTCCTCCTCCTCTCTACTGCTCAGCAGCACAAGCTTCAAGTTGGAAACCTGAAGGTCCTGGGCCAGCCAGTTTTACACAGCTCTCTTCCTTCACCATCCATCCTTCCATGGGGGGAAGGAATGAAAGCTCGCAGGCTGCCTCCTCCTCCAAACGTCTCAAACTTTCACTTATCTTCACTTGGAACAACTTGCCTGACCAGAGCGGGAGTCCAGGCAGTCCTAATTTGTCCATTTGCCCGAACACTTTGTAAGCAGTCAGCCTCTTATCTTTTGTGTGAGGAGGGGGGGGGGAAAAATGACCTTATTGCGCTGGCAGGTCATGTCATAGGTCACCCTTTCATTCTCCTCACAATCAGCTACATTTGCAATCAAAGAGACAGCACATTTTCCACTAGCAAAACACTCCTTTCAAAAGCAATTGGAATGCTTAGCGTGCACCACGTTTGTCCCGAGCCCATGAATTTTTAGGGGGAGAAGAGAATTAGGAAAAGCCAAAGATACAGTGAGTTTTAATCTCCCTGTTTCACCGTGTCCTGGGTTCAGCAGTAGCAGTCATTTTTCTCCTTCTTAGTAGCTGGTGCAGCACTGTGTTTTTGACTTTTCGGCTATAAGCATATAATGCTATATAGCACAATGTGATGCTTTTTCCTGTCAAACCTTCTGGAATTTCTTCTTTTCCCCTGTTTTTTTTCTTTTCATTTCAGCACTGTCAGAGCCATCACAAAGAGTGGGGGTCAAGTTTGTTTGCTTTTTTCCTTGTAATTTAAGCATTCCGTCCTGTCAGGGTTCACTTTTCCAGTGACCTCTGAATTCATTTAAAATTGCCTAAAAGAACCCAAGTGCATACAAGTGTGGGAACTCATCTGTTTGTCATCTCCACTCGGAGCAGACCTGCAGCACAGCTTGCCATTGAGTCCAAGCGAAAAGGGCGAGTGTATCTGTGCTGGCAGAGAAGGCTCGCAGCTTCTTTGAGCTGTATAAAGTTTGGTTGCTAGGCTTGATATTAACAATGAATCTGAAAGCAGCCTTTTTATGACCCAGAGTTTGTTAAAAGAGAAGTACGTTTCGGTGCCTTCAGTTTTAGATGTTTGAGTGGAGACATCGTGCAGACGGCTGCTGTAAAGCCAAGGTGATCCCTATGTACACTTGAAAATCCTACGTGTGTTTTTGGTTTAGGAAATGCACCTGCATTACCTTACCTGGAGAATACAGCAAGACCCAAACTAGCAAAAGATGTGTCACTAATTATTTTCTTCTGGAATTTTCTTTCAGCTTTCTTTAAAACATGTGATTTCTTCATTTTATTTCTGCTAGGTGAAGGTTTGCATGGTTTTATTCCTGTGGTCTGGGAGATTGGAGGATATCAGGCTGTTTCTCTTATATCTCCTCAGCTAGCTTGAATTGAAACCCTGTACTTTTTCTTTATCATCATTTATTAATGAACTGACAGTGTATTTAGAACATTTGGGTTTGGTTTGGTCTGTTTGTAAGCCTGCATATATAGTGAATTTATTAATGGAAAAATAGTAGAAGTAAACTAAGTAGTAAAATCCTCATATGTTAAACAGCTGGTTTAAATATGAATCTAGTGTGCATGTAGCATATAAAACCTTCAAAAAGAGCTTCATGGAATGCTGGAATTCAGTTTTACTCCGTTTAGTTTACAGCATTGGTTTGCAGAGATTATACAGAAGTTTTGAGGGAAATTAGGTAAGCACTGGACTTAGGGCGAATTATTTGCAGCAAAATATTTATCTGATGAACTTAGCTCCTCTTCCACACAGGAATTACTTGCAAACAAATTGATATTTCATAAAATGACTTTGCTATTCAAGCACAGCCAAACCCATTGAAGTCTCTGAATGGCTCGCGTTCAGTCCAAGGGTCTTTGGACCGGGGAGCCATTTAAGCTCTCATTGAAGGTAGCAGAAGATGGACTGGCTCCTCAGTGAGTATATCTCAACCTCTGTATGTTTTTGCAAACCATTTGGTTGCTGTTTAACGGAGTGATTTCAAACACTTTCAACTTCTGCAACCTCTAGCATGCATCTAGTGAAGGTTTGGCATTATTCATTTAAGCCTGTGGACAATTTCTTCTTGCTTGCTTTGTCACAGAGAGCAGAAATAGTGCATAGACTTCTGTGGGTCTGCAGATCACAAGATAAGGAAATCCCCAAACCCCAGCACTTTGTCATGGAGTAATTTGCTACTCATGAGAAATGAGCAGTCACTCACTTACACAGACCTCACTTCTCAAAGCCTCCCAAAATACTTCCTGGAAAACACCCTTAGCCCAAATACTGGTGCAAGTGCATATCCACAGCGCACCAAACCAAGAGGCTTTCCTTCTGGGAAGGAAAGAGATTTTCATGACTTTCACATGACTATTCAGGCACACTGATCAGTCTCATAGAGCTCTGCCATATGCTGGCCGGTATTTCCTCATTTCCTTATTTTTATGTATTGTTTTGTATGCTTGACAAGCAACCAGACAAAAAAAACCTAATAGCCTTTGACCCTATTTTCAGACTGACAGCTGGTAGTTTCGTATTTATTTAGACAGATCCTATAGGGAACAATCCTCCCTGGTGCTCATTACTCAGTGGAGTGACATTTGCACCCACTTTGGAAAGCTTTAAGATCACTGATCCATGCTAAAGCAGTACATTCCAGCAAGCTCTTGTGCCAAGGGGCATTAGTTCTAACACATATCACCTTTCAGGACAAGGAAAGAAATGAAAGGTTATTATCTGACATCAGCACATCTTCTTTGCCTTTGGCTATTGTTACAACAAGCAGATTCAATTAACTTCTGAATTTCCTTGTCAACCTTTAGATTTCTGAGAAACAGGGCACACTAGGAACACTAGGAACAAGACCAATGAGATTTTCATCTTCTTGCAACCTCCTCAGCTCTTCAGTGTGTTTAGTTGAAAGTGTAGACATCAAACACCTGAAGGTGACAAGTGAAATGGAGAAAAGGGATTATGCACCTCTTACTTCTATAAAACATCTATTTATTGATTTATTTGACATTTGTTTCTTTTTTTGGTTATCTAAGAAAATGAGAATCATCCAGCTTCATCTGTGAGGGGTTTTCTGGAAAACTTATTTGGTCTCAATTGAATTTCTTTTCCATTTTCCAGATCCTCAGGCTAAAATTCTGCGCAGGTATATTTTAGGGCATTTCTATGGAAAAGATACTGAAAAAAACAAACAGCATTAAAGTATTTAACAGATAGCTACAATTAAATTCCCCCCATGGACCAGCCTACATCAATTATTTATGTCTTTGACTCCAGTGCCACAAATAACCACCCAGCTCATTTCAGTCAGTGCCTAATAGAGAAATCCTGAAACAACAAGTGAAGCCAAATAGCAGGAAATAGAATGGTCTAGATACTCTGAGCTTTTCTGGCCCATTATTAACAAATACTAAAAGACACTTGCTCCCTAACCTGTACCTCTGCATCATCTACATTTTTCGCTTGTAAACTTTAACTGCTCTACAAATAGCTTCCTGGCGCAGTTTGCATTTGATGTGACATGAACTTATTCGTTTGATCGATTTTCAACAGCAATGGCACACTACAAAATGAGATGATTTTATTTGATAGTTAAAGAAGTAATTTCTTTCATTAGCTTGTCTCATCATCACGCTTATAAAAGTTGTTGATCTTTACTGGAAATCGTCCTACAGCTGAAGACTAACCCACATCTACACTGTTCATTTTTTGTTTCTGTCCTAGTCATTGTGAGACTTCTTTCTTCTGCTACCTTGTATAGATGTGAAGATGATTATAATCTCCCTTTATTTCTGTCTTTCTATGGGTTTACCTCTACCTTGAAATCCAGTGCCTGAAACTCGGAACAGAACTTCCCTTATAGTTTTGACAGCACTAGTCAGAAGGGTTGTTACTTGTTTCCAGCAAAAGGGTTTGTACAATGCAATATGATGTTTTCCTGCTTTTATTTAAAGACAATGCATGGTATCATACCTAGTTTGTAAACCGCTCTTATTCCCAAAGCCTTTTCTGCAGAAGAACATTACCAGTTCTGAATTGATGCAAATGGTTATTCCTGACTGTTTAGAGCCTTGCCATTGTGCATATTAAATCACATTCTATTATTTTATGTGTTGGATGAGGTTTTTTTACGATTAAATTCTACTACTATGTTTTCAGACCATTTGACCCCTTCCTCTGTCATTCTGAAGCCTAGTCTTCTTCTTCACTGTGCCTGAAGGCCCTCTAAGCTTTCCCATTGCTTGAAAATGTAAGAAGCAATTTTACTAATGGAAATACTCAACTGGCCCAGGAGGGATGCCTAAGAAATGCCACATTATAGAGCCTTGTGGTCTGACAATGAGCCTTTGCTCATTTCTTTTTAAGTATGTTTTTTCAGCAGATTCTGTACATTGTTTTTGAATCTTAAAGGCATCTGTCTTGGATCAACTCTTTATTTTGTTTCCCTAATTTGCTTATGGTAATGTCACCTGAGACAATATAAAAAACCTTCTGAGCTTGAGTTACAGCATCTGATGCTGCTCCTCTGCCCACAAAATTTCTTGCCTTACTAGGGAGGAAATAAGGATTGTTTGACATGAATTGTTCTTGCCTAATTCATGTTGGCAGCTACAAGCAAGGCTAAGCTCTATAGCAGTTTTATGGGAGAGATATTTTGCACACAGAGGAACTATTATCTTCTATATGTGTCCCTGAAACTCTCATTAATTGCAATAACAATCACACTGACAGTGTTGCCAGCTCTCAGGATTTTATTGTGAATCTCCCAAGTAGGTCCTTAGTTCCTGTACTCAAATGATTATCTGGGAATCCCAGACTTCTTGTTTTGGAAGGCTGCATTTCTAGCCTTACAAGAGGACAAGTACTTGATAATGTGACCTCAAATGGATTTTAAAGGCAGGAGACAAAGAAGTCGATGCTAACTAAGTGTTTCAAAATCTCATGATTTTCAGAGATCTGAGGTGTTTCTAAGCATGAGAGTAGGGATGGCAGCCGTGACATCAATTGAAAGGGCAATGCTACAGAAAACCATACCCTCCTTTCTTAGCATTCTGCATGAATGTTCTATGGATGTTTTTTGAATTTTAAAGTATTTTTAAGGTTTTTAAAGCGTGTTTGGTTTTGATGGGGACCTGGGTACTAGTATGGGTGTCCATTAGGAGCCTGGCAAATAGAAATAGCTGCTTGAGAAGATTGGATTTTCACGCAAGCAGGCTGAGACAGCGTGGTGGCCCCAGAAACTGGGAGACCCGAGTCCTGACTAGGTTATGCTTTTTGTTCTGTTTCATCTTTCCTATTTGGGGTTAAATTGTCCAGTGTCCCTGTGCAGATGTGTGGGAAGGGCGCTAAGCCCTCCCGTATTCAAGGAGACTCCACTCAGACAATAGGTAAGGATTTTCTGAAGGAGCTCAGTCTAATTCTTCCACACCAGTATAGCTGGCTGAGTGTGCTGGAGGCCCCTGGGGCAAAACAGCATGGCGCAGGCTGTGCATGTAGCTGGAAATGGGGTGTAGAAAGGAGGGAGGGGAAATACTGGGCTTTAGCATTTCATCTGGGATCTAAAGCAAACCAGAGCTCCTAGGCTTTTGTAGGAATTTTTTGGGAAAAAGTCAATCTTGGCAGTCAAGAATGCACTAAAAGAGCATCCTCATCAGAGCGGCAATCCTGAATTACACTAATAACCAGGTCTCTTTCTCACAAGCATCAGCAAAACAGAGACCATGAGATCTCTTCGCTGTAAACCTTTGATTCATCTGCATTACATTTATCCATGAAGTCTGGTTATAGTCCTAGGTAGCCCATATTATTTTACATCAACAAAAAGAACGTTAAAATGGCCTTAGAGTATGCCACAATGGTGCATTTTATGTCTTTATTCATTGGTCCCTGCGCGTGAAGTTTTGTTATAGTGTGTTTAGTGATATGGGAGATATAAAGAGGCAAGAGACACTGCAGATCTCAGTGGTTCATTAGCCCTGCACTTTATCATGTTTTAAAACTTCTTCTTCTCCAGACCACAAAATAGCTTCCCCCTCTATCATGTGTATTAAGTGTGAATCCACAGAGGGAACTTTGAAATGCTACTTCTCCAGAAATAACAATTCCTCTATATCTCTTCTGGTATAATTTATTATTCCAGAGGAATTTCCCTGTGTAAATGCCTAGCGCTGAATGCAATCACTTTTATCCAGAATCCACTGCTTGTATGTAAGTAATTTTGGCTCAGTTCTAAGGGCATAGTAAATGAAATAGCTTCAAAAAGTCATATGCTCTGTTTCCTATTGTAAAGGCACATCTCCCTCATTAGTAGGCAAAGCAGACTATTACCAGAAATACCAGGGCATTTCCAGGCAATCCTTAATGAGCCAGTCTAGATGGGCATCTCCTCCTGAGAGATATACGTGAAATACCACCAAAAAAGAAGGAATTATAACAAGAAATCCTTAAAAAGGTGCAAAAAAGTCACTGAGGGCTTGCTGCCATTCCTCTCAGAGGGAGGCCTTCCCTCTCCTGGTGGAAAGAGGCCAGAGACTGAGTTGGGAAGAAAAGAATCATGGAATAATATTTTTCCTAGCATGGTTCCAGTACCTGGATAATGATCTGATGGCTTGGATGGGAGTTCATCCAGGTTTTTAACTGGACTGACTTTTCTGATGGCTTGGATGGGAGTTCATCCAGGTTTTTAACTGGACTGACTTTTCTGATGGCTTGGATGGGAGTTCATCCAGGTTTTTAACTGGACTGACTTTTCTGATGGCTTGGATGGGAGTTCATCCAGGTTTTTAACTGGACTGACTTTTCTGATGGCTTGGATGGGAGTCCATCCAGGTTTTTAACCAGTGATTCTTTTCTTAATAGAAAAAGTAGATTTGTTTGCCAGCAGGGGACAAATTTTCATGCTGTCAAATTAAGCTGCTCCTCACACCTAGTTTTCATTTGAGTCTACACCACCAATTTAGTCTCGATGAGATGGGCCCATAAATCTCAGCCAGAAGAATTATATGACCTATTCATTTTCCTTCTGCTGCAGCCACTGCCATCCTCTGCTATACTATTCCAATGACAGAAACTTGTGGTCCACTGTACTGACAAAGTATTCTGGCCATTCAAAACCTAAACCCAAGGGCTTAGGTACCAGAGCCCTGACTACCCATGGAAGTGTGTGACTTCTTCAGCACTTGCCCCTTCTGAGGCTCAAAAGATGAGGCACTGACAGGCTGTGAACAGGCTTCTGATGCTGCTTACCCTCTGGTGGTGTTGAAATGCTGGTCTGCTATGACACCTCCCAGGGCAGCACTGCTTCTGATGGGTGACAACTGACCCAGAAACCTCACCTTCATCTTTCTGTGCCTCTTTAGCCTGTGACATCTCTTCATGGACCTGCTTGTGGCCATGAAAGTATTCTCACCGGGTTGAGCGCAGCTGATCAGTGGAGCAGATCTGTCCATGAAAGGGGAAATAGAGCTTTGTGTGAACAAATAAGGTCAATAAGTGGAGGTTGCATCTGCAAGACTGGCCCTTGGAGAGCTAACCTGGAGGAGCCCCTGCTGTTTAGGTGTAGGGCCCATGTTTTGATAGAATTATCAAGTGACAGGCTGAACGCCTGTTCAAACACCATCAAAACAGGAAGGTCTGGAGAGGGTTTTAGCTACTTGAACACGGTTTATATCCCTCATTTGGGTTACAGCGATTGCTTTATTATCCTCCAAGGTGCTGCATGTTTTATCCCCAAGCAGCACACCGCAATTCATGTGCCCAGGTAGGCTTGCATCTTGTTTTCCAGGGCTGTTAAGTTCAGTGTTCATGAGTGCAGCACTAACCTTGTCTTCCTCAGGAGTTATTTACCAGTTCCTTGCTGCTCTGTGACTTTCACTAAACTGCATGCCTTGTACCAGTCCCCTGTTTTACCTTTCAGCACCGAGGAGCAGTTACTGCTGGACTCAGGAGGCATTTATCAAAGACCTGACTGCTGATTTACTACAAAGGGTCGCTGAATTCCTCTAGGAACTGTCTTTTGACCTGTTGCTATAAATCTAGCACTGTAGAATTGGCAGACTCCAACAGCTTTTTGTAACCAGGTACTCCAAAAAGACACCCTGACCTCAAAGGACCTAAATGCTTTAAGGTAAGAAGCCATGCAGTTGTTTGGGAGTTAGGCTAAAATGTAGAACTAGAATGTTGAATCTCTCAGGTACATAGCGAGACACAGTCGTCTCCTTTTTCATCAAGAGTCAATCTAGAATTATGTATCTTTAGGTACTTTTACATCTAGTGATGGGGTTTGTGCCTGCGGAGCCCGATGGATTAATCACACGTTGCATGGCTCAACATCAGTGCATGGTTTGCTTCTGAATAATGAAGCACAAGTGCATTCAGCTACCTGATTTTCACTGGTTTCAGTACGTTTGTGTTCCGGACTCTGAGCGGTATTAAAGACACAACTGCATGCCTGAGAATACTTGAAGTTCGTATGGAAAAGGGGCTGCATGTGCCCTCCAATTTTACCACACAAACAATCTGGATACAGGAGAGGAATCTCTAAATCAGTGGCACAGAGTGGGTACGAATGCCAACACTTGCATGAAGAGGGATGCACGCAGAGCATTCCTGGGAATTCAGGTGTCTGAACAGGCAAAGTAAAGGCAGAAGCTGCCTTTGCAGCACACTGCAGATGTCAGCAGAAAATCTGGGATGCTGTGGAACAACCTGGTACATGTATCAGTGTTCAGAGCCATTTGAACATTATATAAAGAGTGATTTGTACCAAGAAAAGCAGACATATGCCAGTTCTTCTTTACCCGGTCTCTCTCCCTCCGTGCCCCACCATCCCAGAGGGTGTTTCTGCAGTTATGCTGGTGTTCTCGCATGGAGCTTGGATGATATAATGATCTATACAGCCTCACTGCTGGGGAGGGAGAACTGAAATGCATTTTATAAGTCCTATTGGGAATGGGAGAGCTGGTTCAGCTTTCGCATATGGGGCAAGTGGCCAGACGGGGCAGACTGATGATACAAAAGGGGTGATGATGGAGAAAGCAAGCAGCTGGGGACACAGGGAAGTCCAAGGCACAGAAGAAGCTGTAGCTACAGGAAAAGAGGAAAAAAATCAGTAGTGAGCGAAATGTGAGGAGTCAGAGTAGAGAGAAGAACTGAGAAGGACAAACCAGCAGAGACGTATGAAAGATGCAGCAAACAGAGCATGTGAATAGAGAGGGATCAAACAAGAATACCACTTCACATCTGCTCCCGGGGTTCAAATGACATTTCCTGCCTAAATTCATGGTCCGTGTGTGAACACGCAGGCTCCCCGGGTGACTTTGAAAATCTCAGCCAGGAAGCCCATGCAGCCAGCAGCAGTCCCTCAGGCAGGAAGCATTACCTCTAGAAAAGCCAGTTCAGGAGCTGAACCACATCAACTGGCCGGTTTGAATGTATTTTTGAATGGAAAAAAATGAGGCTAGGAAAAGAGAAATGGCTGCTGCTTGCCTAATAGGAGCATTGCAGACTGTGTGCATGCTCTAGTATTTTCCACTGGAGGAATTCAAAGCGTTTCCTCATTTCCCATTGCCTTTTGGGAATGTATTCTACACTGAAATCAGCTTCTTCTCTTGGCATCTCCTGCTTGCATTTCTTTCTCTTCTGCATCTCCATCGCACAGGAGAAGGAGGGTGCTGAGTGCTGGGAAAGAGCCTGCTGCCTGCGTCTTCCTGCTTGCCCTTTTCCAGGGGACTCTGCAAGGGGAACCGAGAGGTTGGCCCCATGCTGCAGGAGCTTGTCATCCACTGTGACTAGAGCTCCCTCAGGTTTCTGTGCTGTGTTACAGAATCCCAGACTGGTCTGGGTTGGAAAAGACCTAAAGCTCATCCAGTTCCAACCCTCTGGCATGGGCAGGGACACCCTCCTCTAGAGCAGGTTGCTCCAAGCCCCTGTGTCCAACCTGGCTTTGGACACTGCCAGGGATGGGGCATTCACCACTTCTCTGGGCACCCTGTGCCAGTGCCTCAGCACCCTCACAGGGAAGAGCTTCTGCCTTATACCTAACCTGAACTTGCCCTGTTTCAGTTTGAACCCATCACCCCTTGTCCTATCGCTGCAGTCCCTGATGAAGAGTCCCTCTCCAGCATCCGTAGCCCCCTTCAGACACTGGAAGCTGCTCTGAGGTCTCCACGCAGCTTCTCTTCTCCAGGCTGAACAGCCCCAATGTGCTCAGCCTGTCTTATATGGCTCTCACCAACCAACACCCCCAAGTGCTTCTCCTCAGGCTGCTCTGAATCCTGCTCTGCCCAAGCTGTAGCTGTGCCTGGGATTGCCCCAACCCAGGGGCAGGACCTTGCACTTGGCTTTGTTCCACTTCATGAGGTTGGCATTAGCACCTCTTCCCTTCCCTCCAGCGTATCAAGTGAACAGTATTCGCAATGAGATGAGTAGATGTGACTGTTCCTCTTTTACTAGTGCTTCTGTAAAGCTGTTAGCTCTCCATTATAATCAGGTGTAGTGTCTGGCACTGTTGTTATACCCTTCTGAGGTGGGGACCATTAGCTGTGGCCCTGGAAGCATAGGAAAGGTTCCCGCAGACAGTTCTGCTCCTTCACTGCCCTTCTGTATCTCTCTCCCATTGTGGAATCAGTTCTTACCATCACGTTTATAAGATGCTGACACACAGCAGTTTTCTGACTGTTCCTCAGCAAACCCCTCCTTCCCTTAATAATATAACTCCCACCTAATCTAAGGTAAAACACTGGTTTGTGGATTTTCACACCCACACTTCTACTACTTCTGCCCTGTGTGTTCAAGTGAGGGGTAGGACAGGGAACGATCTGCAAACTTACCACAAAGAACAACCAACAGAGTTCATCAGCTGGAGCTTTGAAGGCAGCATGTTTAACACACATGGCTAAGCTGAAACGCGCGCTAGCTGACGGTTGAAATCACACTGTGTTTCCATAAACACACAGTTCTGGAGCTGCTCTTCATTCCTGCCTCGCTGCCTTGCACATTATCATTTAATCCCCAAGTCCAGAGTTTGGCTCTCTCGCCACACAGTAAGTGGAAATCTGGTTTTTTGTGTTTCTCTAATTTGTATTATTTGTAATAAGAAAGTCTGCTGAGCTGGTGGGGAAGTCAAATGGCAGAGCCTTCACCTATTATGCATGTTTTTTATCAATTACCTTGCTGAATATTCCAGATGAAACCAGTGTTTGCATTGGCCACAATCCGGGCTGTGCCTGAAGAACCATTTTAGTGAAATGAGGGTTAGGAAAGCTTTGGAATACGAGCCAAAAATGGACTTTTGTGCTTAAGTAAAATCCTCTCCTTAGCCTGTCGCATTCATAGTGTACCGTTCAGCTGTTATGTCAAAGACTGTCCTACTTTCAGACTTTCAGCATCTGTAAAAATATTAATAATGATAAAGAAGGAATTCATATTTTCAGGCTTTTCAAAAGGCCATTGTGTAAGTCACCAGCTCTTACAATAGGCATCTGTCTGAAAAACACCCCTCAAACCTTCACGTGAAGCGATGCTGTGTTCATTAAACACCCTTCTTTTGTAGTCCCCTCTGGTCAAAGAGAAAATGCTTCTGAAGAGCCTTCCCAAGTACACTTGTGAAACCGCATGTGTTTCTGTCTTGAGGAGAGCCTACCTGGACGCTCACAAACTACAGCAGACCCAGCACTTACTGATGGCTGCAGCAAGGGCTGAGCAAACTTATTTCACATGAGCAAATTTCACATGAGACGAGATGAAGGATGGGAAGTGAATTATCTTCCAGGCTATGATGTATCCACATGCATTTCACATGTGGATAAATCCCCATGTACCTATGTAAGTCCCAAGCTAAGTACTGGTGGGTACCATAGGACTGCTGGAGCCTTTTGTGCTTTCTTTCCTTTTTAGGACATGCTAGAGCTGTATAATTAAATGGAGATTATTTGCAACCTTATTTAGCAGTCATTATGGAGTCATTAGGGTTCTGCTTGGGCAAGAAGATAAGTCCCCTTCCTCTCTCACACTTAATGCTTCTATCAACAGCTTAGAAAAGTGGTTCACAATGAATTGCTACTTAAGTAGTCCTATCTTCCTCTGCAATCTCCCTCCTGTTGTTCTTCCCTGTGGACTAGCTCGGAGGGTCAGTACACTTAACCTGCCTGATGTAACACAGACTTTCTGATAGCTTTTGGCACTTTGCAACTGCTGCTGTAAACTAAAACAGAAAAAAAAGGGGGAAAAAAGGATTCCCAGGGGGATGGAGACAGGCTCATCACTGCTGATCCAAACAGGAATGGATGCTTTCCTTGTGCTTTGTTCTGTAAGGAACAGTCTGCGCTGTGTCCAGTGGCTCTCCGTAGGCTCCTCAGACATGCAGCTCTCGCCTTCCTCCACAGCAGATGCCTCACACCATGACATTGCACAAGGGTTGCTCCATGGAGAAGGAGTTATGCTGCCTAACTGCTTTTCAGGTTCCATGGCTTTTCTAGTGGCTGCTCTAACACAGGGGTTTTGACGGCTGGATTCCCTCCATACCACACGGTGGAAGTGGGCATATAGTCTGGTGTCATTACATTGCAGTTAATAATTCTGCACATACGTGTGTGTGTGTACGTTAGAGCTGGCCAGAAAAGGAAACATCTGTTTTGTGGGAAATTCCAGGTTGTCAACATTTCATTTTGTTCTGGAATGAAACATCAGCGTTTCCAAATACCCAGCAAAACAGGCCAGTCTGTGGGTGCCTTCCTGCAGCCTTTAGCTGCTGGCCAGGCTGGCAGCACCCAGGCACCATCAACATGGGATTCAAGCGTCCCAGGAAGGGGCAGGGGGCCACCAGCTGGACAGGCTGCCCGGGGACTTAAATGAAAGCAGCCTGTTGCTCTGACAGGCAAACAGCTCTGTGTGCTCAAAGCACATCATGACCATGTTTTGTTTTCTTATGTTCTAACTTGGAATTTCCTTTTAAACCAGGTGAACCAAATGCCTCTTCCTTTTCAATTGATTACCTGATAAAACCCAAATCTGAGAGGCCAAAGAAACACTGAGAGGCAGAAGGAGAGAACACGCAAATATTCACCAAAGAAATGGTGGCATTTTCTGCTTTTCCAGGACAAAACCTTCTTTCAGTGTCCTGCGCCCCCAGCCGAGGGATGTGGCACAAGAGCATTCAGCAGTTCCAGGAGAAGTCCTTCACAATGGGAAATAAAAAAGCAAAGAGTTGATTCTATGATTTAATTTTGTAGGCTTAATGGCTTCACTCCATCACTTTCTGTTTCGTGCGTATCTGTTTGGAGGTGAAGGGTACAAAGTACATTATACATCGGCATGGAGCCAGCGTGGGCTAATCCTGTGAAGTGCTCAGAAGTTTGCAGGAGCCAAGGGTTCCTTGTCAGAGGCAAAGGAACACATTTCCACCTTAAACCAGTAACAGTGATATTAATTCTTACTGTTCAAGTCTACTCTGATTTCCTAGGTTCACTTTCACACCCTGGCCACAGCTGAATGCTGTGTGTCAGGCCACAACCTCTGCTCCCTGCGTCCCCTGGCCACCAGGACCCTGTCTTCCCAGCACTGGACTCAGCCACTGAAGCTAATGGGACATTTGCTGGGAATTCCAGTGGTACCAGGCCTGCCTTAGAGAATTCTGAAGTCAGTTTTAATGATGGCAGGATTAGACCACAGAGTTAACAGAAGATGAGAGGGCAAGTGTTGAACATTAGCAAAGCAGTAGAGACGACTGCAATCTGCTGCCCTGGGGTAAGCACCTCAAAATTGACTTTTTGTCCAGAAATGAAGTCTTTCCTCTATTTCAAAAGCTTTTCCCTCGCTGTTTTTTAGCCCAGTTGTTTTTTTTTCCCCTTGAAAGCAATGCTATACCTCTCACTAAACTCTTGGACATTTCCTTCTCAGTAGATGTGTATAGGCTGTTGCAAACACCTGCCTGAAGCATCATTTCCATTATACCTCAGAGATGTTCAATCTCTAAGCAGCGGCAAAGCTCTGAGACAGATGATAGCATCCTAAAATACATAAAAATGGCATTACATTTCAATAGCAACCTAACAGAGACCTTTGACTTAAAGAGGAAAGTTAAGATGAAGAAAGAAGAACTCTGATATGCAGACCCCTAACTTCCCCATATGTTTTAAATCCTGCAGCCCATCTCGTGAGTCTGTTGATCCCCTGGAGTACCTTCAGGTCTGGTCTGAATTGCAAATGGGGTTCCCCCTGGTAAGGTTATTTTGGAAGCAGCAGCTGGGTGAATGGCACGCAGGGATGGACAAAGCCCCATCGAGGCATGTGTGAAGGCCTGAGCAGAAGTGGCAGGATTTCATAGTCATTACTGCAAACTTTTCCACTATTATGCATGAGCAGTGACAGGCTTGCATTGTTAACCAGAGTAATTAGGATTTAGTTGAGGCATGACAATAACCTGTGCCTCATAAAGGCCTGAAGGCCATCCATTTTCTCCCCTTTCCCTAGGAGTCTCCTATTGTGATTCGCAGATAGCCCAGCAGGAATGCAATCAGGAAATCTCCAGTGAATCAGTGTCCCTAAATCTTCAGGCTTGACAGCTTGAAATCTGACAAGCTATTAGAAGAAACTACTGATCATTAGGCTGTCTAAAATAGACTTAGCTTGTTTCTGTCTGTATTCATTGATTTATCTGCAGAGTGATATTGTTTGAAGCTTAGATTACTCACGCTGCCGCCAGCTGACATGGTTTGTATGATAAAATGACAAAGTGTGGCTCCGGCTAAACATACAAGTCTTTCTGTCTTTGCTGTTTCATTGCTTTTGACTCATTCTAGAGTAACAAAAAGCTGCTTTGGAATCATTGTGAGAAACAAACCCAGAGATGTTGAATGTTTAAAACTGAATGTTTTAAAGCAATTTTTGATTACTCCAAACCCTTATATCTCTGACAAACAGGAAGGATACATCAGCTTTCCCCAGATCACTTCAAAGCAGTGATTTCTAGGTCAAATGCTTTGGGCTCTGTACAGAGCTCAGAACTAGGCGTATTAGAAAACCTCTGACAAAAGCTCTCCTTTATGCATGGATTTCCCTCTTCCAAGCAACGCTTTAATAAAAAAAAGAATAAATGAATAAAAATTTAATTTAAAATGAACTGATTAGGCCCATAATACACTCTGAGTTGTGAGATTTGCTTCAGAGTTATTCCTATACTCGGCTCCAGCTTTCACATGAAGAAAAAATCACATCAGTTTGGAAAGTAAAAAAGCCGTTTTCCTTGAACAGGATTGCCTTATTTGTCAGTCACAGTGACATCTGCTTTCCAGGCTTCCCAGCTTATTCCTTCTATTTGTAAAAAACTACTGCTTTCTTACAGGATTCATATCTCAGAGTGGAAAATAAAGAACTAATTCAGCTCGTCTTTCCCACTGTCAGGAATGCTGTTATCCTACTTCCTTGAAAATAAGCGTCTATTGTGTATCATTATGTGTGTAGAACATACATGCATAAGCAACTTTAAACATGCATTTTTATACACTTACACATACACACATACATATCCAATGTATGTGGTACGTTATCTACATCAATTCTCCTGCTTGTGAAAGATACGCGATATGTCCTCTAAAAAGAAATATTTCACTTGTTATTTAAAGCAGGTAGAAATGCAGAGCAACAGCTTCATGAATCCTCCTTTACATTCACAGATATTAAGGAAAAGAAATATGGCATGGCACAAGCATAGTCATATTCCTGCAAAAAAACCAAGGGATATATAGGGACGTGGCAGTCGAGGCCCAGTTTTTATGCAAACATGATAGCCTTTGTATTCCATTCTTCTGTTTCCTATCTGCATTAATAATATGTGTCCCTTACATTTACATTGTGTTGTGTTTCCATTTATCACTTTCAGAAGATCCACGTAAGCAGAAAACCACTGCGAGGTTTCCCTAAGGTGCTGCCCAAAGGCTGAAGCTGCAGTTAGAACCTGTTGAGGCTTAATCTGTAGTTTTCTCACACAGCTTTGCTGAAGGATGTTTACCATACTGCATCTGGCATGAAAGGTGAAATACATGCAACCAACCCCTGGGTCTATTTAGCCAGGGATCAGAATTCAATTATGCTTTGAGTATTTTGAAATATAACTTTAAATCCTTTTGTAGAGGACAAAGAACCTTGCTCACAAGGAGTTTACAAGGATTTACTGTCATAGAAACACTGATGGACTTGCAGGAGCAACCAAAAGTACTCGCTTCTTAAAACATTCTTACAGCATGTCCCTATCGCTAGTATGTGAACATATAAAACTAGGTTCTACATATGATTCTATATCTACCTCCTTCCCCCCACCCCATGATGTCATTGTAGATTTGTGAGAAGTTATGAAGACAACAATGATGGAACATTAGTGTCTGAGTTAGGATGTGAATCAGATGGAGAAGGGGATTTGTGACAGCTTTCCTTAGGCACTTGGATTCTTTTGGCTTGTGTTCAGATTTCTATGCTTAGAGAACATTTAAAACCACTTTTTGGGTCATTAGTAACGTGTAAGTGCTCCCCAAAATACTTCTGAAAAATAGTTGGGGAATTGTATAAAACTGAGGAAGTTCTTTGAGGATTGGAAATAGTTAGAGAAGATTTGCAAGTAGCAGCATACTTTTAAAAACAGTAATATGCCAGTCATCGACAGCATTGTAAAACTGGACTCTGAATGGGCCACAGCCAGAAGCAGCTGGCATAGTTAAACAGCAGTGTAACAGACTCCATTCAAAATGAAAAGACATCTTCCAAAGTATGGAAACTGAGTCCAAAGAAAGAAAACAGAGGAAGAGTATAATCCCCAGCAAAATAAATGTTAAACCACAGCAAAGCAAGCCAAAAATATTAGTGGAAGCAACTTGCAGAAGTAATGAGAGCTAACAGTAAAGCCTTTTGTCTATACATCAGAAACAGCGCAGTTGGACAGTTAGCAGGATGAGAAGAAGCAGCAAAGGAAGATAAAGACATTATAGAACAGCTAAATGAATTATTTGTGCTAGTTCCCGCTGTAAATGAGGTGGGAGTCTTGAACACTGGAGTCATTCTTTACACAGAATGAAGCCATGCAAAATCCCAGATGGGAGGGTTGGAGGTTTTAGAGCAAATCAGTACCACAACAGCTCAGTAACAGTAGATGGTATTTACACGGGAGATTTGGGAGAATCCAAATATGAATTGTCAGTCAATCAGTTGTCATTGGGATTGATCAAATGAGCACCAGTGTCAGGGTAACATGAAAGGTATAGATAATGGGAACAAGAATATGCAAAGGTGTTTTCTATAAAGCAGTCTCAAAATACAATGCCTTTTCACTTGCAAAAGTGATCAGAGTGGTTTGGGTTGGAAAGGATCTTAAAGCTCATCCAGCTCCAGCCCCTGCCACAGGCAGGGACACCTTCCACTAGAGCAGGTTGCTCCAAGCCCCTGTGTCCAACCTGGCCTTGAACACTGCCAGGGATGGGGCAGCCACAGCTCCTCCGGGCACCCTGTGCCAGCACCTCAGCACCCTCACAGGGAAGAGCTTCTGCCTTAGATCTAACCTGAACTTGCCCTGTTTCAGTCTGAACCCATCACCACTTGTCCTAGATAACATTGTAAAACTATCTGGATTCATAATTATGGAGATACAAAATTTTTGCAACAGTACAGGAATTACGAGCCACCTTATTAGATAATAGGAAATACAGAAAAAGGAAGTGACTTGTTTTGTTCAATACATCACTGAACTGTGGAACTCCTGAAATCACTGGATTAGACAAATTCATGAAGATCAAATGCTTTTTTGGGTGTTAGTAAGTGGCAGTTTACATGCTGCCTCTGGCTCACAAAGTACTTAAGTTGCTACGTGTTGGAAGATGGAAAGTAGGCGATAGCTGGAGAGCAGACACTCAGAAGAAGGGCATAGGATTGAACCTGCGGCCAGAGGTAAAACACTGTCGAAGAGACATAGGTCTGGGCCTGTGTTGTATTTTTTATGCTTTCACCCCACAGTGAAAGCCCAACTAACCTTTTTGTCTATATAATTCTCTTCATTTCCAGGGATGCTCACTCATGACAGTTTTGATCTTCTGACTGGAAAGCTGGACACATCCTGAGCATGAGAAACATGAGAGAGATGCCTAAAGGAAGAGCTTCTTGCAACCTTGGAATTAAACCATGTTAAATAATTTCATCATTTTCTGTCTACCATCAAAAATAACATGATTCAACAAGCAAAACAACTGATGACAGTGAATTTTCCCACACTGTTTTTTGCTTTACTGCATAAATAGCTTAATATTACCAGTTTCCATTGTCTCAGCACTTATTTAGCTCTGTCTTTACTTCTGGATGGGGATAAGAATGGCAGGTAAGTTTTCCCACCTGTACTGCTTCTGACTTAAAGAATGTGATTTATTTTCTTCAGCCATGACACCGCTATCCAGATGAAGTGATTTGCTCCTGTGTGTGCAGTAAAACCTGCAGCCAAGCCAGAAACCAAACCCAGCATGTCTGAGTCCCATTTCCCACCCTCACCGTTGGAATGTCCTCTGCAATCAGTGAGAATGTTCACATCATGAGGTATCACCTCAGAATCTGTTCAGGGTGTGTTTGACCATGCTATGCCTTTATAACAAAAATGCTTTCCATGCTTTATCATAAAAAAATTCAACTTGAACAGAGTTAACTCAGCCCAAGGTTTGGAAACAAGATTTAGGCCCTTCAGGGGATTGTCCTTCCCTGGTGTTGTTAATCCTGTGGTTTTGAAGGCATTTTCTTCATGAAAAGGAAATGTGTTTTGTTTTACTTCGATGTTTACAAGTGTTTGTCTGGGAAATATAGGATTATAAAGGAACACATTTCAAGCGCCACGCTGGGTGTGTTAGTGCTTTGTATTCTGCTACCACATCTGAACTTCCTTCGTGTTGTGTTTCATAACGTCCCAGACAAATAAGAATGAGATCATATCGGCTAGAATTGTTTAATCGTCAGTGGTCTGACCCTGACAAAGACAAGGCCCGTTTGCTTTCCATCACCCTGGATGGGAGCTGAGGTTGCACAGCAGATGTTCTCAGCGCCTCACAGCATTTGTGCTTTTAAGTCCCAGACCACATCTATTTGCTTCAATACACTGCAAACTTATAATTACAGTTAGTGAAATTGGTACTTTCACTTTCAACTAAAATGCCTCTACCCAGCAGGCAAATAACCATGACGTGACGTTGTGATAAGTGACGATGCCTCCAGCAAAGTGCTTGAGCCATAAATGGAAAAAGTCAACCTGTTTTTTGGGATTGCATATGCCGTATGAATGAAAATTCAATAGTGCATTTTAAGCTACAAATCAGGATGGGCTTCATGCAATAATGCACCAAGTTCTCTTGTCCTCAGTTCAAGTCCTGGCACGGAGTTTCAAGGCAATGCCTAATAAAAGCCACAGTGCTTTGGGGGTGGTTCCCTATGATAAGGCTGTTTCCAGTTGGAGTTCTTTGCAGTCATTCTCTTTAAGGAATAAAGAAAAGGAGGTGAAGCCAGGAAAATGGGTATAGGAAGATAAAACATGGAAAGCACAGTGTGTTTGGGGCACCCTTGTCCTGCTATCTATACAATTGTGCAGTCCATTGATTGCAGTGGCATTTCTCCTGACTCAAATTTACACAAATGGAACAGCATCAGGCCTTCAGATAACTATGATTTATACCCTTCCTGACAGTCACAGCAGATAGCAGTGTTAAACCGTACCTTCTCCTGTTTAAACACATAAGAAGTGACAGAAGGTATTCACTTGAAAGTGACAGATCTGATAATTTCATACCAAGGCTTATAAATAGAATTTAAGCACTTGAAACCAATTGCATGTGTTTTTATTTGTGTTCTTTTTTCTGGGTTCAAATTGGCCTAATTTTCTATTCCAAAGACACAACATTCATGAAAATCTTTGCAGCCCAATTGAAATCCTGTCATTTTTCCAAGAAGGATTCTGGCTGAATGCCAGCTTTGCAGTAAATGGGAATATTCCACAAGAAGCTCACATTATTTCAGAAAGGCTTAAATAAAAAGATTCAAACTCCATCAGAAAAAGAAATCATGAGCATATTTTTGCAGTGAACATGAGATGCGTTGTCCATTCACTTGTTAATTCCTTGAACGGCTTGAAATCCATTACCTAAATAAGATAATATTGACAATTTCATCATCTGAATTTCCTGAAACTTCATAGATGTGGTCTTCCTGGGGAGGAATCCTCTTTTGGGGCTACTTCTAAGGATTCAGCACCCCTGTCATTCAGCAGCTGCTGATCTCTGGAAGTAGGGACTGAAGCCCATACAAGCTGCTGCTCTCTTTCCATACGGCTGCCACGCTCTGATCGCCAGCACCAGAGCAGTAATACAGCTGAATTAACAGTGTGTTTCTCTATACCACAGGCACAGAAATTCCTTTCCGGATTATGGAAAAAGTGGTTTCAGGGAATCTGTCTTGTCTGCTGAAAAAGAGATTTAACGAAAAATTGATGACCAAATCAAGCATCTCTCAATGAAACCCTTGTTTGAGCCCAAATTCCCATAAGAGTTAGCAGCAAGCTTGAGGAAGTTGAGCAGAGCAGCACCAGCTGAGGAATAGCTGCAGCACCATGTTTGGAGAATGCCGTCCGCTCACTCTCGCTTTATAACATTCCTGAGTGTGGTAAGCACTTGAGATTGCCACTACTGGGCATGCCAGCTGGCACACCTCCCTTCTTCTGTGTTGCAGAAGAATCCTGGCAAGTGGAACGTTTTCACAGTGCGTTTCTGACAGTGGTGGAAGACTTCACAGCCATTGTTTGAAACAAGCAAGGAGAAATAGCTGTATGTGCTCTCCTTGGTGCAAGAAATCACAGCTTAATGGTAAAGATCTGGATTTTCACAGCAGAAGAAAGGTGTATTTTGGACAACCTCAACAGACTAGCTTTAGTGGAAATGCTTGTTTTGATAAGTGAAGGAACACCACAATTATTACTAATGTGTTTTGCCACTTGAGTGTCTCTTGACAAACATTCCATGAGGATTATAATATAAATACATAACTGCTTTTCCTCATTTCAGCATGCCACTTGTGAACAATTTTGTCATAACAAACCCCATCTTCCCCGCTTTTCATTTATCTCCTTAAAATAGAAATGGTCTTTTTCCATTTACCCAGCTAGAATAAACATCTATTAATTCTCCTAGGTCACAAAACCTTCAGCTTCTGAAGGTTAGAAATGTCTGCACAGTATGCAAGTCCTTTGGTTTAGTTCTGCCTTGAATCAACTCAACAGAAAATGTCCAAATATTTGCCCGGTAATGGGAAAAATGAATGTAATTGATCCACGGCTCTTATGTACAACATCAAAGTACTTAGAGACAAGAAGCTATTGTATGACAGTGACTGATAACTGTATGAGGGGATTTCCATTAGCAGGCCCACAAGGAAGAAGATTCTAATTTGTGAGTGTCTTGTGAAAAGTTAAAACTGTCATGAACCATACAAGGAGTTTTTAGTAAAAGCAAAAGCATGGAAAGAGGCATCGCTTTTTATATGTATGACCTCGGGATACCCCAGTGCAGGTCAGATGCCATCATAAATTAATCGAATCCACTGGCCCTGCAGAATCTCCTTCTCAGTTGTATCTCCATAATATTCTTGGATGAAAGTTGCGTTTCAGATTTTACTCTGGTTTAAGAACCTTGTGCTATTGTCAACAAATTATTATCTTAGACTCCTACAGATAACAGTTCATCTTGACTTTCGTAATCATGCTTACACATGCAAGAAACATACATACATGCATGCCATTTCTACCATATGATCCCATATGTCGTCAGAATATTCACTGCTAAACCAACTTGGGATGTTTTCTCCCCATGAGCTAAACTGTTTCTCTCAGGAGCACCCATACAGTTGAAGGGAGAAGAGAGAGCAAGAGCATCCTTGTTTTTTCACAGTCTCTGGATCGTTAAAATGAGGGAGCCGGGGACCAGGCCCACAGGTCTTTGCTTGGAGTCAGTGTGAAAAGAGAGGCAAAGAGCATATTAAATCACAGATTTCTTCTCTTTAACTGCAGTCCAGTGGGGCTGCCTGGAAGAAAGGAAAGAAGATAGCTTGTTCCCTGAAAAGGCACATCACAGATCCTTTCCTGTTTGTGCCAAAAGCTTGTAATATAAAGGATTGCATTTTTTCTGAGACACAGCTCTTTGGATGTGCTCCCTAATGTGGTTCAGCTTCCTTGCTGCCTCTTATTTCAGCCCATGCTTTAACGGTATAATTTAACCTGAAATTAGAGGCATATTTTACCCTTGTTTTTATGCAGAAATTCCTTTGATGTAACTGGGAGCCCTGTGCAAAGATGGAGGGTTTATCATGGCCCTTTGAATGCATGTGACATAGCAATTTGTCCAAGACATATTCTCATGCAGGAAGAATTGGATCCCATTGTGGGAAAATCTAGGGCCAAACACTGCACAGAACTGACATCAATAGGATTGAACACAGTGTGAAGTTATGGCAAAATCTGATGTATTAGCTGTTTGGTGCCAGTGGGGTTTTCATGCATCCACTACTCTTAGCATTGATGACGGAGAGTGTATATCGTATCGTCCTGAGAAAACATTATTCTTGTGACTAGAGGATGAAAGGAAGATATCTCAAGAGTCAAAGCGACTGTTTTAATTGGATACATGTGGGCAGAGCCCAATTCAAAGCTCATGGAAAACTGTAGAAGTGATCCTGATGGCTTTTTGATGAGCCCCACTATGAAATCTTAGGATTAGGATTTGAAATACAGTCAGTGAGCACAGAAGCCACTGTCTTACCAGATAAAAAGACATGATGTAGTTGTGCAATTGAGCATGCTCTTTTCAATGAAAGCATCTCCAGGCTCGTTTGTCTTTTTTTCTCTTCATTCTTTCTTAATAAGGCAAGTTTTGCTGACCTTTACATGGCCTCTCACAAGAGACTCCCTTAAAGAATAAAGTCTTAAGCCCCAACTCATCTCCTACAGAAACCTAATTAAAAAATATAAACAATTTCAAATAGAGACATAAAACTTACCACATCTCCTTATTTAGACAGCAATTCCATCAGTGTTGTTCTAGCCCTTTGGCTATAACAGTGGTCACATTTCCTTTGCAACCTTTCCATGGATTCTTAATTTGTAGATACACATAAATTGCATTCATTCTTCTAGCACAGGACAGAATAATGCAGTGGAAGACAGGAGGGATTGGTTTGAAAGTTCTGAAGTTTATGAAAGGCATGTGAGATAAGAAAATGTCAAGGAAAACAGATCATGGCCAGAAGCAGATGTTCGGCTTATGGCTACATCTTTGATCCTTTCTTCTTTGCATTTCTCTCACATAATGTGTACACAGAGACAGTATACAGCCTACTTTGCAAGTGTGCAGAAGTGAGGGGCAACATGAATTCATAGAAAGGATGGTTTGTAAGAGCATTGAAGGGGGGCACAGTCAGTTCTTACATTGTTTTCTCAAGAGAAAGTAGGTCTTGTCAGCTCGATAGTGATCAGTATGCAGCGTCTAGTCCGCATGTATAGGCTATCGAGACAAGCAAATCTGGGTGAACAGCACTACTAACCTTGAAGAAATATTTCTGTGCATGGATGAGAGAATTGTTAAGAACAATACCTGTACCACAGCCTGCAGACCTCTGCAGCAAAGACTTAGTCAAAGAACTTGAACAAGGCGGTCGGATGATTTATATCAGGAAGAGGATCTGGCTTTAAACAGGCAGAGGAAGAGATTTTTGAACATAAACAACATAAACATTTAAAATTAGTTCAGACTTTCGTTAGAACAGCAATACTTAAAGTGCTGCAGAGGGCATGTGAATGTCCTCGTACCTGGGCATCGGCTTTCTGGATAATGTCTTCAGTATCTTGCAGGTACTGAAGCTTGCCAGCTGTGTGTTTCTCCAGCTGCTTTTTATTGAAAGACACAATAAACACCACAGTCGTGTAAATCCTCTATAAATAGCTGGAGCAAAAGCCATCCCCCCACCCTGTTCAAAGTTAAACACCATACTAACTTCCTAGCCGCTCTCTACTAGCTTGTAAATTGAGTATAATACTCAATACTCAGAACTCAAAAGTCACCCTTTTGTGTTTTGAGATCTTCTAGTGAGAAGCATTGTATATTAGTAAAGTCCAAAACATTAAAAATAGTTACTTATTTCTCCTAGTTTCTGAGCCATCATTTCCCATCCACCTCCATTGTTCCCAGCAAGCAACTAAAATAATTAACAGCAGACAGCCTATTAAGAAATGGAAAGTGTTTTGGTTATTTGCTATTTGTGGCAATGCATTGTTCCAGCATGGGAGCAGCCAACCGCAGTTGGGAGAAATTTCTGCTCACCACAGACATCTTATCTCCAGTTTGTACCAGATTCTGGATCTGGAAAAGGTCTCAGATTGTCCAATTCTTCTGAATTTCAATGTCCAAAGTTATGTAGTCCACAATGAGTAACTCTCTAAATGAGCTCCATTGAAGTGCCACAATTGTTTTCCTGTTTAAGCCAACCTTTTTTTCTCCCACAGATTTTCCCCAGCCCCTCCCGTTGCCCCATGGACCCCTTTTAGCAGCATTAAGTTTCTCCATCCTCACTCAGTAGGTTTCCCCTGGTATCCAGCATAGGACGGAGGTTCTCCTCAGCGCTGCTGTTATTGTTGATATATCTGTAAAAAGATTTGTTAGTATCTTTTATAGCAGTGCCCTGATTTATTTCCAGCTGTGCTGTCACCAGTCTAGTTTTCTCCTTATGTGACCTAACATCCTTGTACTCCTCATGGGGTGACAGTCCCTTCTTCCACAGGTGATAGCTTCCCTTTGTCCCTGATTTCCAGCACTATCTCCCTCTATAGCCAGGCTGGTCTCTTCCCCACCCGTATGATTTCCAGCGCATAGGGACCGCCTGCTCCTGTGCAGATATCAGGTACATGGTTACAACTTACAAAACCAATAACCTTGTCTCTGTTTCATTTTCTAGATCATCAGTGAAAAGCTCGGAAGATTTTCAACTGGATTGTGTCATTCTGCAAGAAACAGTTCCCTCCCTGCTGCTTTCTTCCGTGGTCTATTTCTGGCCTGCGTGGTGCAGAGGATGATTTCTCCCTAGTGAAAAACAGCAAATGAATTCTAAAAGCACGCATTGTAATTTGTTAGGAATGAAATGTGCTTCACGCACCTCCCGAGTGATGTGCCTGAAACCCCGTGTACCGCGCATGGTGCAGAAGAAGGCTTTTTTGTAAGATTTTTTTCTCTTTAATGACCTGTGCCTAGAATTCTAAAACCGAAACCTTGCTCTGGGTGGTCTCTATTTTTGGCCGAAGCCTCCTAATAGTTCCATAAATATTAATTTCTGAAGAACGCAGAACGCAAGTGAATGTGGAACTGACCTCTTTTTCAGAGTTCTCGTATTACTTAAACTCTATTATTATTATTATCGTTATAATAATAATTATTATTATTTGTTTATAGAACAGTAGGAACACTGTTAAAAAAATTAAATGGGACTTTTATCATTGCAGAAGTTTGTGGTTTGCTTATTTGGATCAGAAAGAAAAAACAAAACCAATCATCTGATCACATGCAGATAACTTCAGGGATAAAGCGCAACAGTTCAGGTTCTGACACCAGCCCCGTTTGTTCCCTCTGCAATGTTTCGCCAGTTCAGCAGCCAGATATTTCAAGAGCAGCCTCACAAGGGAAGATTAAATGTGTGTGTTTTTATGAAACAATGACATCTTGTTTTCAAAGCCCTGCAAGCTTAAAATGGATATTAGAGCAGTCACATATAAACTGCAGTTCCCAAGGACAACTGTTTAGCTTAAGTGCCATTTAATGTTCTCCTAAATGGTTCCGCTGTTTAGTGTGCAATATATCTTCTAGATTAGACCTTTAATCCTTTACATTCTGCTTGCTGTGTCAAAGAGGGCTTCATGCCAACTTCTTCCTATTGGTGGGTCTCTCTCTCTTTCAACAGGCACATGAAGAACATCAAAGTCTCATGTTTTGCCTCTTTGAATCCAAACAAGAAATACAGTTTAAAGTTTCTGTGAACTAAAACCTTTAAACAGTTGAATGTGTTTTCCGCTTTCTTTTTACTTTAATTTTAGTGCTTTTTTGAGCACAAAGAATAAGAACAAAGAAAAAAAAATTATAAAGCACTGCTTTTTTAATAAATTAAAAAATTAATATAGGTAAGCTGAATGCATATAATGTTAATTCATTACATGTTAATGTTCATTCTTCAGATGGCTACAGCTTTCACACCTCAGCGCCTTAAGGTGAAGAGAGCTCAATGACATTACAAATGCAATACACAATGCAGAGAAATTATCTGGTACACCACGTTTAAGGAGAGCAGGGCTGAAACTAAGCCCAGCTTGGATGCTTAAGGCACATCACTTTTTGCTGAGCCAGCGATTCAGTGGACTAACCAGAAGACCCTCATTACTGATGGACTTTAAGCATAAGTACTGCTTTGCAGCATAAGTCAATAGTGGCTCCCAGAAGCTAGCTCTGAATTTCTTCATCTTGGCTATGCTTGCTTTTGCTCCTGAGAGGAAAATAAATTTGCCCTGTATGGCCTAAAAAGCAAAACCATCTGCTGGTATTATGAGCAGGCCTATTGTCCGAGTTCAGCAGCAGGGAGGTCTGCACTTGTTCAGTTCTGCTTTCCTGCTAAGCATGGAGAAAGCCTTTGGGGATCATTATCAAGACTCCCTAAAGCAGGAGGGGAATGAATTCAGCAATCTAACAGGTAGCCAAAAAAGGCCCCCCCCAATGTCTTGGATGGTATAAAAATATGCTAACATGTAGGGAGCCCACATTTGGGAACAAGTCTGGGATGCTTGCTCCAAAGCCACTGATGGACATTAGCCACAGGCTAAGGGAAGGACTTCGCTTCTGGGAAGGCTAACTGTGGTAGCTGTCAGCTGGAGACGTGGAAAGGGACTCAGTGGGTGGTGAGGAGGAAAACATGATGGTGCAGCTTGATTAGAAGAAATCCCCCCTCGCTTGGCCAGATTCATTAACCTGAACATCTGCCTGAAGGAAAGAATGCTCCGCTGCTTTTTGACACCCACTATAGTTGCTTCGTTAGTTCCAAAATGATTGTGCTCAGATACCGGAAGCCCAAGGCAGTTTTTTACAGCCACTTCTGTCACCCTTAACTACAAACAGACAAGTTTTCTTTGTAATTAGGGGCACTGAGAAGATAAATATGCTTCAGTTCTCATTTACATGCATTTCTGTTACTTATTTGGGAGCATATGAGTAAGAAATACATTTCATATTTGGGTCCAGATGTACACACACCCAAAAGCAGAAGTTTGTCCCAGAGTTGCCATTATCAGGTGTTACTCACTTTTAGATTTGACTATGAACAAAACACGTAGCCAGATGTTGACTAACTGAGAAGAAATGGAGTCCAAGGAGCACTGACTAGGAAAGAAGAGACAAAACCCTTCCTGTAAGCACAGGACCTCCTGGTCTCCATCCCAAATTCAGTGCCTGCCAGCCCTGAGGAAGTATCCATTCAATCCCTGAGTTTCCTTGTGGCCCCTAAATGTTTTCTTTATAGGCATAGGAGGGTAAAATAACATGGGCTGTGTTCTGTTCCCATTCACTTCATACAACTACTTCAGTTTTACCGAGTACCGAAAGCTTTCCAAACCTGCCTGGCAGGCCTGTAAGAAAAGGCCTTCCAAGTTTAAGCCTTTCCGTTCAGAACCAAGCCCCAAGACTGAACCCAAGCCCAATCTCCCAATCAGTTTCAGGCTCTATATGAAAATATTTCCACTAAAGTAATTATAGTTCTAATAGAATCAGCTGTCTGGTGATGTTTTTCAGCACAGTATTGTTGTAAAGGGGTTCATGGAGAAAAGATTAAGATGTTGATGTGGTAGGTGTCCTGCCAAAGGGAGAACAAGTAACGGCTGCATTTGTTAACAGGATATGTTCTTTTGTCCATAGAAAGTTGTGCAGCTTCTTGCAACCACCAAGTGATTGCAGATCGGAGATTAGCTAAGTGAACACTTTAAGTAAGGTGACTTACTCAATGAAATGCCAGTAGATAGGGTCATTGATCTCTAGCTGGAAGCATACACAGCTCTGCTAGTGATAAGGGACTGTAACAAAAATAGACCTGTCAGGAACTGTGAGGCAAGGTAAAGCATGCCCATCTCACTCTGGACAGAGGTTTTACTTAAAGATATTAAAGATACCATTCAAGATGTCATTAAAGATACCTGTGAAGAGACTTTGTATTTAATTTAGGCAATCTTTTCCTGCACTTGACTTCCCTCTGTGAAAATGCTGCCCTAAAAACATTACTCTGATCTTTCTTATCACAGTATTTCACACTCCTACTTGAACACATCATTTTTTCGTCCAATCTGCCTTGCATGTAGGGATTAGCTTGTTCCTTTCCTCTTTGCAACAACCTTTCATATCCTTGAATACTGTTTATCACAACTCCAGTCAGTCTTTCTTCCCTGCGCTAACAGGCGGTGGAAATGCTCAGTTAACAGGAAGATGCTGAGCTGACTTCCTATCAGCCCACCCTCGTCTTCACTGAGATAAGCAGGATTTGGAGCTCTGGTGAATTTTGACAAGTGCAACAGCCTCTTGAGGGACTTCCCAAGATAAAGCACTGCTGAAGCTGTTCTGATTAATCTTGAGGATATAACTGAGGAGCGCATAATCAGAGTGGGGGGCATACAGAGATAGCTGGGCTGCTCCTCCTGTGCCTCTGGTGTGTGCTGCACACTGCTTTGGAAACCCAGAGTATCTACCCCTGGTAAAGCGGTGATTTGGCACATTCCACCCAAAGAAATAGTCATGTTACTCAAGGACTTTAGCGGTGAGATACCAACCAGGCTGATGTTCTTCACAGTTTTCTTGCAGGCCATTTAACTATTCCATTAATTTTCCCATTGTATCTATAAGATGATCCATATATTTGTTTAAATAGAAAATTGCGACATAGAACTTGATTTTCAGACATTGTCAGAATAAAACAGTGTCTAAAGACTTGACAGGCTTTAAATTCAGTATTAACACATTTATGGATGATGTAAAAATGGTGACCACGGCAGGAAAACTGTGTATTAATGAGAGCGTATCTCTATCCAGTCTTAAACATTCTCCTGAATATATTATTTAAAGATTTTGGGTCAGACTCACTAATCTTGGCTGCTTTGTGCAGCTTGAGTGATGCAAAACAGCTACAAACCAATTTAATTGGTTGGTTAACCTCAGTTTATGACTTCTTTGTGCTTCTGCAGGGGTGGAAAATAGCCAAGCTGTATCTGGTTCTCAGTCTCTTATTAATCAAAGGTATCCATTTGCCTCCCACTAAGGCATTTTGTGTGCTCTGTAATATACCTTAATCATCATATTTTTTACTTATACTCTGGTATCTAATAATTTCAATTTATAGCAAGCTTCAGCCTTAATTTTACAAAGTGATGGAGACCATCCATTTATATACCAGTAGGTATACTGGAGAAAGACTTGAAAAGAGCACACAGTCTATGCCTGAGAAAGCCTCTTAGATGGCACTATTCATTGAAACAGTATGTTTAAAAGTAATTTCAGCAGATGAGTGTGGAAAGCCACCCACTAAGCACTTACTCTTTGTGCGTATATGAAGGCATAACTGTACTGCTCCTTAAAAAGAAGAAAAAAATCCAGATTTCACAGATAACATCTTTCTTACTGAGTAGGCTTCCCATCAGCTATAAAGAATAAAAAGGACAGATGCACCAGATGTAGGGATAGATCCATGTTAGTGGGAGCCTGTAACAGAAAAACGCATTCATCTGAAATAAGCCATTGTTGCATGCTGAAGCCCGGAGAGCTGTGGATGTCCAGGCTTTCTTCCTATGCACAGCTGCAAAGATAACACTGTCTACTGTTCAGGGCACCATGGGGAATTCCTTGTAACAGCCCTGTTCTTTCAAATCTCATTAAGGTTTACATCCCCTTTTCAGCGGATGATCAACTCACTAGCTAGGTCAACTGCTGGCATAAATCCCATCATCAGTTACCATTTTAACTTGACAATATCGTTCTTATAGTGAGAGAGCATGTTGGGGCTTCACGGTGAGCCTGGCTGCATCATTTTCCCTTTCTCTGTCGCTATACTGCATGAAAGAGTTCTCCCATTCTTACCTTCAGCTGCTAAAATTTCTGTGGTGATGATGATAGAAGTGTACTATGCACTAAAATAATGACAACGATATGATACCCTTAAGCTGAAAAAGCTTTGAAGAAGAGATATGGATGTATAGGCCTTTATCTGAAGCCTATTAAAATCACTGGGAGGTTTCTCCATGAATTTTAACAGGCTTTGGATCTGGCCTTGAATTATTTATTAATGACTAAAGCAGGCAGTGCACGCTTTCCAGTTTAGACAAACCTGAACCTGCCAGTTAGAAATTGCACAGGGGTGGTACCTTCTGGTTTCTTTCAGGAGCCGCTGCTCTTACAAAGAGAGCACTCCTCGCTTGTAGCATTTATAGTTTTCACAACTCAAACTGAGCGTCACATTAAAAGCAGTTTTCAGGTCACCCAAGCTGTGGTGATAGATGTCTCTGGAGATCAATTCTGCCAGGTTGTGCTTCTCTAGATTCCACTGCTGTGCCTGGAGACTTGCAGCAAAAATTCTTGCTAGACTTCTCCAACTGCGGAAGGGTTTCTAATGATTTCTTATGAGACACCATACTTTGGACTGTGCAGCTCAAGTGACATAATGTTTGGCAGGGAAGTTGTTTGAGGTGTGAGTGGAGCAGCCCAGACAGATGAGTGCTTCAAGATAAGAGTGAAGAATAAAGCTTGTTTGACAGTATTAATGGACAGAACTTCAATCCTGTAAAAGGGGGATTTTAACAGATTTAAGCTGTGCAGTCTACCTCTGAGTTAAAATAAGGGTTGTCTCCCCCAGCTTCTGATGAGGGTACCTATATGATTTTAACTGGAGCAGTGCAGGCTTCATCCTTGCATTGGCCTCCCTCTACGCAAGAAACAGAAGCAAAGTCTACACTGAGACCACAGACCAGATTTTCCTGTCAGTAGCATTAATTTAACTGGAGATGCTACTGCAAAAGCAGCATGCTCAACTTACTTGGAAGAAGATGGTGAAAGTGAGAAGAGAGTTAGATTCAACCTTTTCCAAGAAAACATGCAGAATGTTTGATATCTGAAAGTGTGCTACAGAAGAAGTGCTTGCTGTCAGTACTGGTATAAATCTTCCCTCTTTGAAACATGAGAGACTATTAAAAGTCAGCTTTAAAACCTGTTTTGATTATCTTAGTGCATTCAATAGTTTTATCATTTTCTGTTGTTATTCTAACAAAGATCAAGTAGCCCATTATTCCACAGATGCAGTGCTTTGAAGAGTTTTCGACTGTAGTCTCTGCGGAATTATTAGGTGTTGCCCTGAAAGGCTGTGGATGGAGAAATCTGTCAGCCTACGAAAGCTGTGTATGCTCAGGAATAAATATATCAGCAGGAGTGAAATAAAGGCTGAAATGGAATGAAGGGGGAAGCAAAGAGAATTCCTTTTCATTCACCAGCTATTTAAATAGGATTGGATTTAAATGACTACTGATTTTTTCCAAATTAATTACCCCTGCATAGACTGAAATCCTCCATTTGAGTCATTCATGCTGAGGCTTAGCATTTGCTACTGGACAGTCTAGCAAAATCAAACAGTTAACCCATAAACCATCTGCAATAACCTCACAACAGCTTTGGCACCCTTGTTCCCCATCAGGGGACCACTTGGATGTGAATGGGAGCTGCATTTTTTCATACTGTCCCGGGATTTCTTGGGATTCTGAGTGATGTTTCACCTGTATGAAAAGGAAAACAAACCAGGACGATCAAAGAGTAGTTAGAGGAGGACATCCTCTATGCATTCTTGGCCACAGTCTCTTCAGTGTCCCACATATTTGGCTGTCTCCCTGGTTGATGAAATTTAAAAAGCTGAGGGGCAATGCACAAAGCCACCCTATTTCATAAAACTCACACAGCTCAGGATGTTCCATATTCTCCAAGAACTCGGACTGCGTAGAAAGGAAATATCTGAGGCATACAATGACTGGTGGGCTGTTCTTATTGATATCCAAATCTGGGATTTTTCTGGACAAGAGCTGAAATGTCAACCCCAAATACCCTTGAGTTTGAGGAAACTCCAGCTGTGGATAGGGGAGTTTATCTCACTTCTTACTGTGAATAACACTGCAAAAATCAAGCTCACTAATCCAAAAGTACCACCATGTTTGCAGTTGGCTGAACTGGACTCCTCACTTAATTCCTTCATTTGGGCAACGACTCAGATGCCAAGTAGGGATGATTTTTAAATCTGCAACTGTATTTAGAATCATAGAATTACAGAAAGGTTTGGGTTGGAAAGGACCTTAATGCTCATCCAGTTCCAACCCCCTCCCATGGGCAGCGATGCCCCACACTAAACCATGTCGCCCAAGGCCCTGTCCAGCCTGGCCTTGAACACTGCCAGGGATGGGGCAGCCACAGCTTCTCTGGGCACCCTGTGCCAGCGCCTCAGCACCCTCACAGGGAAGAACTTCTGTCTTAGATCTAACCTGAACTTGCCCTGTTTCAGTTTGAACTGCTACTCCATCCAGCTTCACTTAGCTTATGATTTGCTGCCGGTGAAGCTGTGTCTACCTGTGGTGTTGCTCTCAGTTTGACAGTGACAGACCATTCCCTGTGGGAACAGCAGTATGCTCTGCAAGGCATGCACTGGCTTAGCAAACCTGATGATGAGAAAATGTTAGCAGTCTGGGAAGATTTTAAGTTTAATGGCAGTAAATGGCCTATTTTCCATTCATGGTCTAAGTTAGAATTCATGGGGCATTAATCATTTTGTTGGCAGGTCAGCAAAGGATTTCTTAATATTGTGACATGATTTTGTTGATTTAAGAGGAAATGGCCTGTAAATCAGATAAGAACTCTTCTAATGACTGACCACATGTGTTCGGGAGAAGTGACAATGAAGCTGGAATCAGTTTTTCATGTTCCTACACTGGCCAGGCACACATCATCTCTTCCATTAGAGGTGTCCGTCTATAAGGCTAAACAGAAGTCCTCACTCATGAAACATTATGGGAGGTAATCTAAAGAAAAGGGCTTACACAGCTGCCCACTGGTGGTTCTCAGATTCTTTTTTTCCCTGTGCTACAGTATTATAAATCTATGGATTTTATTGAAGATTTCTTTAAAAGCAAACTCTGGGCTTTGAGTTCTGATGCTCTTCATAACTTTCATGCACCCTTGATAATGAGTATATAAGCGCAAACCACACAAATTCCTGTTTCTGATGGTTTTGGAGCTCTACCTCGGCGCAAAATACAGCTGAAAAAACACTTTAAGAAAACCTGGCACTCAACCGACCGTAACAAGTTCAAGTGTCTTTAACCAAGCCTAAATTGTTGGACTAGGATGGGTCCCTGGGCCTAAATCTATGAGCCTGCTCACTTCAGCTCATGTGTCCAGCCCTCCATCAATATAGTTCAGCCAGTTTAACCACTCTGTAACATAAAGCATACAGATTCCAAATGCAATTTCAGTCAAACTGGAAAGTTCATATTAATACAGGTAAGTGGAATTCTTTAACTGTGCATTGAAATGCAGATGACAGCATGGTTAAAAGTCAAGAAGAAGTTGTCTTCTTCTGTACTGAAGAACAGCCTTGCTGTAAATGGGGAAGAGAGGGAAGATGGCATTTTATTACCCACAGTATTATCATGTGGCATGGGAATGGTGGCCAGAGTTAATGGACAGAGTATAAAACTCTGCAGTTCTTCCTCGCCCTTATAAATTTGCACTTGCACAAGCATGAGCTCACACGTGCACGTGCGTGTGCTGACAAGCACAACTAACTGGAGCATTTGAAAAAGTTTACGGGGAAACGGAATACTTCATCTCCACTGTAATTTCCATTTTTATGGGAAGAATGCCCTTTTATATGCTACACATAGCTTAAAGAGCTGATGATGGACTCACCAATGGGTGCTCTCCCACACTCATGGCTCCTGACTGCATTTACCATGCACAGAGGAAAACACGGTACACTTAATGAAAGAATCACAGGGCTTTTGTTTCCACAGAGAACTCCTGGCTGGACTGGTCAAACTGCTTCCAGAGATGTCAGCAGTTGCAGAACCCTTTCATATGCTGAAAATATGAACCCACACCATTCCAGGCAGCATTTCTGTTAGCAGTGGAATTTTTAAATAGAAATAATTAGTTTTGCTGGCCATGGTTGTTACATCTGGCATAAATTTGCCCCATTGAACCCTATTTTTCAAAAACAAAGAATCTGAATTGAGGTTCCAGATCATACTTGTTACTGATCTTTGCAAGCCTAATCCATTCTTATGAACAACGCCTCTGTGGTGTTTTCTTCCCCAAAGGATATAGCATGGGTGCAACCCAAGCTTTATTGTGCTTAATCTGAACCAGAAGTCTGAGCTGATTGTTTTAAAAGGCATGCTGTTTCTTAAAAGTGATTTTCTTCCTGTCTTCATGCTGCACTGATAAGAAGTTATAAGTGGAACTCTTTAATGTTTTAGGCTGGAGCGGTACGGAAGGCAGAGTGCATAGGGGAGTTATGCAGCCCAAGGTTAAGCCAGTTGATGTATCAACAGTAAAGGCTGCAGAAAACTGCCCTTTCACTTTGAAGCACACATACCACGCCTTTTAATTGCTGAAAACAGCACACATGGGGTGAAATTCTGCCTGGTCTATAAAGGTGCTAAACAAGGGCGGAGGAAAAGACCTCATGCTCTTTCAGCACAGAGACCTGGCCTCTGCAGTGCTGTTGAAACCCAAAGCACAGAGAGGGCAGGGATGAAGAGATGTCCCCTGCACCCTTTCAAAGGATGCCTCTGCCCAACACGCCAGTGTAGCATCAATCAAATTCTCTCCCCACCTCTACCTTCTGACTGGTGCCCCCAGTTATGCTGGAGAGCACCCAGGTACGAGCAAGCCTCAGCTCTCAGGGGCCCACAGCAGCAGTGTACTCCTTTATTCCCCTCTATTTATGCGGGTAGTCCATTTGCCACTGTGACAGCAGCCTCACCACAGCTCCAGCCATTAACTAGTTGCCCTGCACACTGGTTATTTCAGATACTGGGTTTACCTCTGAGTTGTTGGTGTGGAATAAATAAAGGGGTAGCTACTACGTAGACAGGTCTTCAGTCTGTGCTGGATGTGAGACAGCAACGGGGGAATTGGCTTTAAGGTACATTCCTGGCTCATTCCAAACTCCCAACGACCCAACCACATCTGTGTTGCTGCAGTGAATGATCCTGCCTATTGATCTCCCTGTAATCAGTTCTTCCTACTAGGCAAATACAGGTACTATAAAACCTAATTAGGTGTTTTTACTGTTTAAATAGATTTGTCAGTAAAGATGTGCTCTCTGCCCAACATACAATATTTGCAAGTCATAAAAATCTCCTTTTGGTGATAAAAATGTCATTTCACATAGTACTCTTATTTTTTAACTGGCAAAAGCAGACAGAGCAGTCTTCACAAACACTGGATTAGTGGCCTCCCTCAATTATCAGCAATTAATTTTACCCAGTGTCATAAACAAGATAAACAGGGAGATACTACAGTAATTTCATCAGCTGTTTTAGAAATCATTATTGTTTCTCAAACCAGAAATCAGGCCTGTTGCTATTTCTAATCCAATAATGTGCATAACTGATGTTAACTTTGTAGATATCGGGTAATCTGTTAAATTCTTGGCATCCCATGGCTTCATGCTTAGATAGCCAAAGTGACTCTAATGTATCTTGATTATGCCTTCATTATATCATGTCAGAATCTTAGCAATTAAAGACCTGGACTGAAATCACAGTGCTGAAATCACATATGCACCCCATGTGCACGTCCCTCCCCACAGACCTGCAATCCTTATTAGATTTTCAACAATGTTAACTGCCCATTTATATGTTCATGGAAATAAGACATGAGAATGTGAAGTATCGACCAGCAGAGTCTCAAATTCATAATTCAATTAGTTTTTTAATTACTTTTCATGCTAAGTCAGATGAAATTTCTTTCATCCTTCTTTTGCACTCCATTTCATTGCCAGCAGCTCCAAATCGTAAGCAAAGTGGTAACAGATCTTTATTCCTTGTGTCCAAGCAGTTGAAGACAGGAATTAAGATAACCAAACTTAATCAAGTCTGATTTATCCACAGTTATACAGTTTCTGTTACTTCTCCTGACATATCTTGTTTTTAGCCCTTGGGATACATAAAGCCAAATCCTGGGAGGAGAACAGAAAGCCAGCACTGTCCTTTACAACCTCAGACCAAATTTCCAATGATTAGCCGGCTTTAAGCGGAGGCAGATGAAACCTCCCTGTTGCCTCTTGGATATATCCCTGGTGTCTTAGGAATCTGCTTCTTGGAAGCAGAAGTGAACAACAAGCACTGAATGGAGGTGGCCAGGAAAAGCGACAGAATTAAATGGCTCTAAGGACATGATGAAATTACCCAGGCTTTCGATAGCTGAGATCGAATACGCTCTCAAGCAAGCTGCAAAGCAAGAGGAAATTCCAGTAAATCATTTACTCACTGAGATCAGTGCGCAACAGATCTTTTTTCTCTCCTACAAGGTTAATATTAGTATTCTGTTAGCATCTTTTTGTTTTTCCCCCCCGTTTGCTAAGTTCTCATGTGAGATGCCAGCGGGGTCTGGCACAGTTTGGGGTCTGATGTTGCTTATAAACATACTGTGTGAATTAGGACCCAGCAACTTCTTTCTTTTCATGAACACATCTCTGCTGAAAAATGCAAACTCGTCAGAGCTGTGGCCAGCCTTACTCCTGTCTGCTCCCCTGGTCAGCTGAGCTGGAGCCAGGACTATCAAAGCCTCCAGATTCCCAATCGGATGCTATTCCTACCACTAAAAGCTTCAGAGGCACCTTCTACTTATTTATTTATCTGATATTTGTGTTTTGTAATAAAACATTACAGGATATCAATCCCTGTGAAATAGGTTCAGTGTTTCTGCTTATTACTGCAATTTGGAAGGAACATCTCCTAAACTCCTGAGCTATTTCACGTATGTATAATTGAGCTTCCTGGCCACTTCAGCAACCACACTGGAGTCAGTGGAATTATAGCTCCCTCGCCCAGTTAAAGCTGCTCCACATTGGTGGACAAATTCAAACCTTGTGTTAACAAGCACGATTTCAACCACATTTGTGGAGGTTTCAGAGTCTCAGATTCCAGCCACGCTTTTGAAAGTGCGCAACAGGCAGAGGAGAGAAACCCTGTTAATGCCACCGGTCAGGGAAAAAGAGTAACGTGAGCTCAAATGTTGTTAGACACCAGAGAATCCGCATGGAAGAGAGCCCAAATACATGCTCCAACCACCTGAAAAACTAAAGGACAAAGGTCTATAAAACTTAGCATGAGAATTTACAGGAAATTAGGGCTCTTTGGTCCCAGTGTTCTCCAAACTACCTGTTTATAGGCTCAATTTTCTATGTACACCCTCAATAACAATAGCCAAACCAGTATCATTCTGCAGTCAGGGACACATGAGGACCACAAGCACTTTTGCACAGCAGCTCTGGACAGCATCACCCATTCCCCCTGCGTACCACTGCATGCTGTACTGCTTTGGAAATCAAGTGTTACAGATGAAAAGCTACACAACTGAAAAGAAATCTTTTCTGTTGATGCGCAACTTCACAATTGCATCCCACACAGATTTTTGTTACTCACTTTGGAAACGTTTGTATCCCATTAGTCTTGTCAGCCATCTAGTGTCATCCACCAGGCATTGGGAAAGAAATAAGCTGACTGTGCCAAGCAATTGACGCTTGTTAAGTTTACGAAAAGCTTCTCAAGCACAAGTTGGACCAATCTGATTACCGTCATCCTTCCTGCGCCTTCGAGTTTATGCACTGCAAGTGAAATTAGATGGTGGGAGGTTTGTGTCTGTGCATGCCCATGCGTGTTTTCACTTAGCACCTAGGACAAAGAAGCAGTAACGCAGGGAAGAGGCGCACACCATCATCCCACAGACCCTTGAAGCTGGCGAGGGTTTGTCCTGCCCTGAAAAGAAGCCATATTGCCAGCTCCCAGCAATGGGAAGGAAGCCTCACAGGGGGAATGACAGAGGGAGGGTGTCATTCTGCTTTATTCTGGCTTCAAAAGCTTGTGGAGCTGAAGCCTGATGATATTTGCAGAGCTCCCAAAGCTCTCAGCTGAAAAGAGACAAGTGGTTTGAGGCTTCCTGAAAATATATACTATAAACACAAAACCTAAAGGAATAAGTCAGTAAATGAGCAAAATACACTTGAATATACAGGCTCTTCAGGTCTTTCTTTTTATTTTCTTACCCTTAAAATGCTTCTGTGGTTATTTTCATCCACTCACTAAAACCTCTCAGAAATGTAACAGTGCGCAAGCATTTGGAGGCTTTTCTTTCTGTTTGTTTATTCATCCTTTAGTGTAATCCCAGGCTGACTTTAAAAACCCAGCTTTTAAATACAAGATTGGGTTACCTAATATATTTGTTTAAAAATGACAGAGTGAAAACACATCTGCTGTACAAGAAAGAAGAAAAGAGATGTTTTTCTTTTGGAAATACACTTTCTAGAACAAATTCAAAAAAATGGAATCAGGTGAAGTTATGATACTGTAGGTACATCAAAGACCGCGGGATAACCCATGGGATGGAATTGCAGGAACAGATAATTATTTGCTCTTAAGAAAACCCATTGTTTCCTTTTCTTGATGAGCCAACTTTCAGGAAATGGGCGCAGAGAAGGGAGAAGAGAGGAAGAAGTGGAGCATTCTGGAAGCTAAAACTCTGGTTGGTGTTCTTTCTGCAGTTTTTGTGGCTCAGACACTGAATGGATTCCATAAGTGAGATTTTGTCAGCATGCCAAATCTACGTGGTCTTCTATCTTTAAAAGAAATGCCTTTGATTTTCACAGACTCCAGCCCAGCTTGGGACTTGGGCTTAGAAAAAAAGGCATATCCTGCTGCTACAGGAAATATTTTTCTCAACACCACTGTATATTATTTATTTTAATCATATTTGAAAAAGAATCCTATCGAAATCCCTGCAGCGCAGTTACACACGGCCCGAAAGAGTTCATTTCACCTACTTACAGGAGAAAAGCTCACAGGATTAACACATTTGGAAATGATGTGAAAATGCAAAATGGATTTAAGTTTTCTTGCAGAATTCCAAGTACTGAACGCAGTTGGATATGGAACTATTAACTTCCTTCACATGTGGAGGAAGACCATACAACATATTGAATGCAGGGATTGGCTTATTTTATACTGCATTACAGAGGGTACTGCTTTATTTTTTAGTAGAGAAACTTATTAACAGTGTGTAAGGCAATTCCAGCAAGCTTGAGAATTGTCTATGGGGCTAAACGTTAATCCCCATCACCACACACTGACAACATTCAGGTCTGAATCGTTTAATCATCTTTATTTCTTACATTGGGCCAAGGTCAGATTCAGAAAGCCCTTTTCTGCAGATGCAGAAAAGCATTTGAGCTCAGATCTACAGTGAAAGCTTTGGGTTTCTTACAAGTCATCTGCAAGAAACCAAAGTTCACTGTTATTAATAAAGAGAAAATATTACCAGGCAACCATCATTATTGAAGTGTGCTGGACCATTGAAGTAGAGGGCTGCAGCAACAGAAAGTTGCTACAGAAAGCTATAGTGATAATCAGCTAGAGCAGTAGTTTATAGGGAATGCACTTAAATCAATGCTGCAACTACATATAAAATGTGAAGGAAGAGACAGAAGGAAGGATTACTGGCATTTTTATTGGTGATATGTGTCCTGTTTTATGCCATCCAGTAATCCTGTGCTTCACCAGGACCCAAGTCCTTCACCTCAGGGGTTGAAAGTTACCAGCAAGAAAGGTCCTCATTTAATCCTGGCAGAAAATTAAGACATCTCACTTCAGATCTAGAGAAATGCCTCCTAATTGCAGGAGGCCAGCCAGACTATCAACTCAGCTCTCCATAGGGAATTCAAATGGAGAAAATGGGAGAAAAGAGATACTAAGCAGCCAGCCTGTATTGCTCCTTCGTTTACTGTAAGCTACAGAAACAGAGATGACCGGATGAACCTTTGGGTTTTGTTATCTATTCTCTAGGAAGCCCTTGTTTTTGTGGGTTAAAAAATCTCTTCTGACAGGGTCCATTCAACTGATAATCATCAGTGTGGGCCTCAGTAAGCCACGGGGTATCTTAAAACCTGAAGGGATGCTTAGCATATTCTAAAAGGCTTAGCCATCAGGAAATGGTTTTGGCAAACGTCACTTAGGTCTCCCAAATTATCCAGGCTGATCCTGGTTCTGAAAATCAGATGTGTAAGAGGCCCAAAGAAATCATGCTTATCCTTTTCAGAGCTGTATTAATTTCAGAAGGCAGAGATGTTGTGATTGCTGCTCGACTGCTTTGAAATGAAGCAGGTTTTCTAGCACAAACACCTTGTACTCTCTTCAGTCCTAATCAAACATAAGAATCTAAGAATTTGAGCGTGGAGTCATCCAAGACAGACTTTGAGCTTTGAGAAAGGTGCTGGGGCTGCCATAACTGAGAAAAGCTCACATGAACTTGCAGAGTATAAATCTGGCCACTGACTTTTTGCAACTCCAACAAGATTGTCTTGGTTTTTGATTCCCCATGAACAAAACACCAGCTACATTCACTGTACCAGATACTGCAGTCCATTTCAGGCACTGCACACACATGAGGTGATGATCCAGCCAAAATGGAGTCTGGGGCAAAAGAAGGGAGAAAAATATTCCCAGGAATCTCTGCTCAGCATATTTGCTTTATTATCTTTGCTACCTTCTGAAATTATCATACCCTTAAATTGATTTTAAGTGAAATAAGTACAGAGATATGTTTGAATTTAATGAAGAAACCTCTTATGGATGGTGAAATGACTTCCTAATTACATTTTATGTTCTCATGGTCCTTGAGCTTTTCATTTTCCACAAATGGAACAGATTTATATGAGTTCACATGACAGCTCTAGCTCAGTCAGGAGTGACCATGGCTGCCAGAGAGACTACTTAGCCTTTAGATACATGGGCAAGGTAGTACTGTATATTTAATAGAACTAGGTGTAAAGTGATGGTTCTTTTTTCACTGTTTATTGCTAAGCCAACCTGCTATAAAACATTGATCTCTCAGATACAGGAGACACATGACTCCCATGCCACTAGGTCCAGTAGGCTTAACCTGCTGAACCCAAAGTGCTAAAAGGACTTAAAACGTAATCATTAGTAGATTTTTGCAAGCAGCTGGTAAAACAAGACTTCCAGGCAGTCAGGGTGCTTTAGTTTATTTCTTGATCCTGCCAAATCAGCAGAAAAGCATTTTAACTTAGTTCCACTTGGCAGACAAAAGGTAGGATTCCAACAGGACGGCACAAGAGGAAGCATCTGTGCAGGTGGAAAATGATAAACTCTGCGTAGCGATGGCTATCAGCTCGTAGGTCCACATTTTTAATGTTGCTCTGGAAGAAAGTAGAAGAAATTCTTTATCTCGTTTTGGCTCAGCCCTGCTTGAAATAAACTATTGCTATTTTTCCAAACGCCAGCAGTTCTGTGCTCTGCCTTTCCAGTCTCCATTAAATCCAGCACATTGTACTGAGACAAAAGAGATCAGAGAACTTCCCCTTCTTCCCTCCCCATCCAACTCAGAGCTCATTTATCAGCAAGAGTTATTGCCCTAACAAGCAACTTACAAGTCACCCATTTGTAGCTGTTCACTTTTCACACTAAGGGAAAACATCGCAATGGGCAGCCTTTACAACCAGGTTTTCCATTGTTGAAGCTTGACCCTGCCAGTGTTTGCACACAGGATGTCAGGGTAAATGATAAGGACTGCACCTCTGAAGGCAAACAAAACCTACCATCCATAGAAATCAAATTCATCATTTTCTTTCCTCAGTTGGTACTTGCTTTCCAGATTTTTGGGGATACTGGAATACATCCTGATCCTGGTTTCTTGTCAGCTCAGCACTAAATGAAGAGTGAAATCTGTAGTGCTCATTAACTAGAGGTATTGAGTAGGCT
Organism: Amazona ochrocephala; assembly: GCA_039720435.1. Lineage (NCBI taxonomy): Eukaryota > Metazoa > Chordata > Aves > Psittaciformes > Psittacidae > Amazona > Amazona ochrocephala. The sequence continues at coordinate 126,398,758 of CM077878.1, forward strand.
ACAGTGATTGCTGTACAAACACACACCACACACTTATTTTCATGATCTCATTTAGATGATCTGTTTAATTGAATGCGATCTACAGACTTGATCTCTTGCCATGTAGCGCACACAGGAAATCCTGGAATAACATCCAAGGACTGCATTGGACTGAAAGTGAAAACCCTCAGCTTAAGCATGCTGCCAAATCTTTTAAAGAAGCAGAAACTCATAAAAAGAAAAGCCCTTAGTGCCCTTATGTCATAATGCGCAGCTCTGTCTGACTGCACTGCTATTACCTGACCTGAAATGTGAATTAATTCTCATGAATTAAATAAACTATCAATTGCTTGACTAGCACATAAAAAGAACCTAAAAAAGCAAAACGCAATGGCTTTCAGAGAAAACTTAGAAGAGAAATAAGAGAGAGGACATGAGAATCAACATGCTGAAAGTATTCGCTAGAAGGGTTTTGCTATAATCCTGCACTAAAATGTTACCAAAAATCTCCAGGCTATTTGCCTTTGACATTATAAAAGCCCTGACCAAAGTGCATGTCACGCTTTTAATATCATCTGCTGTGAAAGCCAAACTTGGAGTGAGGTTTAAGTGCCAGAATTTCCTGAGTGGGGGCAGGATTCATGGCTGCAGGTTTATGAAGTCTCATCCATTACATTCTGTGTTTTGCTCAGTTGGCAAACAGAGGTGTTTTTCAGTTTCAAATCCACAAACATCTGGCAGTCAAGTGATGTCTTACCATCTCATGTACTGAACAAGCACACTGCAAACCAATGTGGGCTTTCAGATGTTGCTGCAGGCATACTCTAACCACAAGTGATGTTACAGAGATAGAGCCAGTGGTGTAATTTGGCTTCTCTTATCTTTATTGTCAGTGATGATGCGTGAAGTAAAAAGAGCTCATGGAGAGTTTGGGGAGGTTTTAGTTTGGGAAAATATGTTTCAGCTGAAAAGGGAGTAAATGTAGTAAGTATTCAGTGGGAAACAGTAAATATAGACTCTCATAAAGTGATTATTACAGTAACTTTCTAAGGACAGACTTGCTCCTCCAGGTAGTGTCATCTACAGCTACCAAAACCTACTTATAGGCTTGCATGAACAGCTTCATTTATAGATTAAAAGCCACAAGCCCCCACTATTTAAAGAAAACTTTGCATACTTGGACAATACACGCAATATAAGATTCCTGTGCTGGTTATCAGCATTTCAGGCTTCACAAAAATTTGCTGATGTTATCCAAATGTAGTTTCATTGTCTACCAGAACAATCACTTATTCAGTAAGGACCAGACACAAACAAACCCCAGAGAAACTGCTATAATAGTCTGCAGGGGAATGGAGTACAAAAAGCTACCAATCCACTCATATGTAGCATTTCTCAGTTGTAAGCATACGCTTGTTAGATGTGTGTATATATGTAAAATATACTTGCTCAAAATATACTTTTTAGCACTTCACTCTTCCAGTTCAGCCCTCTTTTTTTCATTGTGTAACATGGAGCTACTACAGAATTGCCATCTTCTGTTTTCCTAGAAGCTATTCGTTTGGGAGCGTATTTACACAGAAGTTGCCCTGGCACATTTCTGTCACTACAGAAGTAACTATGAAGCAGAAAGAGTGGAGCTGCAAACGTGAACCACTTCAGAAACAGAACTTCATGTTTTAAGCACCACTGTCTGAGGATCCCTAATTACCTCGCAGCACTGAACATGTCCCTGGGCTTCTGCGTCAGACCCCTCCCGAGTCAGAACTGTGATCCTTGGCTCGTAGGCAAATCGCCTCCTTCCTGAAGGGCAGCAGAAACCTCCAAGGTCCCTGTCCCTGAGAGGAAGGACATCAGGAGGGCAGTCCCTGTACCACTGTGTCCCCAGGAGATTGCTTTTACCATAGGACATTGATGCGCAGCTCTCACCATTAAAGCCTGAGCTTGCACCTGCTGCACATGTGGAAGAGGAGAACAAACCCATCAGCAGCTCTCTGCTGCAGTGCTCGTGGGCTGGTTTTGTGTTTACATCAGGCTAGTATCCTGAGAGTAGACTGCAGATGCATTCATGGGCAGCTACTGCAGCAGTTATTCAGATCAGCTGTTTCTCAAATCTCTGGAATGTTTTATATTGACACCTGAAAACGGTTTTTAATTGATCAGGTGCAGTGGGTCTGGTTTTCTCTAAGAAAGAAGAGAGAGGAAAAACTAGAATAGGAGCTGCTGAGTGATATGACAGCAATATAAGGAGAGGGATATGAGAAATACAGTGGGGATGGTAAAAGGCTAGTCTTGGCTTTGTTACAGTGAAAGGATGTAAGAGCTTGAACTTTATAATACAGGGTGTAGTAAATCACATACCTTAGAAACTTAAATTAACATCACACCTGAAATTTGTTAGAAAGCATTAAAACTGCATTTAAAACTAATGTCCATAACTCCATAGGCACTTATGTACAATTTATGTACCCTAATACATAATTGAATATGGAGACTGCATTTTGCCATTAGGATTATAAATTGTTCACTTCGAAGTGCTTAAAGTCAGCAGGGGAGAGAAAGCAGGAGTAAAGTTCTGAACATGTAGGATGCCAGGATTAATACCCTCTCAACCATACCTGACTGATGCTCTCAGGTCAGTACACATCATCCGGACTTTTTATGGGATTGGACATGTCCTCAAGAATGTGAGTGAATGAGGCAGTCATCAGGCTGGACCAGAATTCTTGCATACAGAAATCAACCGAACTCAGCAAAACTCTGATTACCTCGTTTGCAGCTACAGCCACACAGCCACAATGACTGCACATGAATATGGGAAGGGGAGCATTGCATTGAAGCTCCACATCAATAAAACAGAGCTCAATGGCAAAGGAAGCCTCAGGCAGTGAATGTCTTCTAGTGAAAAAGATGACTTATTAAAAAATGTCTAAATAGTTTCTATTAGCACTACATGTGATTTTCTGAAAGGACAGCAGAAATCTTGGCTACGACAATGAAACATGAAACTCCTTCTGCCTGCCAGTTTTAATCACATAATAGAGCTCAGCCCGTACCTACGCAAGGCTGAAATGATGCTGTTGGAAGTGAAGCTGGCTGTCTCCCATTAAAGGCCTGCAAGCTTTTCTTTTTTAAGGTTGTGTGAAGCCTTAGGGTCTTATCTGACTCCTTACCGAGTCTGGATGACTGGGCAGCATCCCAAAAATACCTTCTCACATCTTTAGCTTTATGGGGAGTTTCATCCCTTCCTCCTGCTGAGGCCACAATATCCTTTGCATTCGTTACCTGGCGGCTGTGTTATTGCAGTCTCCTGTTTCTGAAGCTGAATGTAAGACAACTTGCTGGCTCCATATGCAGCAGAAGGAGCCCATCTGCCTTATGCCTGCCTTAGATCACTGTAATCAGTGCTCAGTTCCTTCTCTCAGCCCCAGGTAATTCCTGATGCCATTTTACAGCCTCTGGTGCATGAAGCCGTGCTGCAGTTGCAAACCACCGAGGCTCAGAACAAAGACTTTGGGAGCCAGGTGCAGAACATGCTTTTGAAGGCAATCCAGTGCTGGAAAAACCTTTTTGTGACCATCAGGTGAGGAGAAGATCTGACCATCTTTAGGACATGAAGGAAACCTTCCTCCTGGAGAACCGTTTCCGTCAGAAGCATTACTTGGGCAAGCCTTGGAAGGGGGGATTGGAAACGGATGATCTTAAGGTCCTTTCCAACCCAAACCATTCTGTGATTCTACTTGCTTCACCTTTCAAACTCTTTCATTTGCCTTCTCAAAAAGCCACGAAGCACAGAGCAAGTTTTGATCCAAAAAAGGCAGAAATGCTAAATGCTGCAGATATCCAGCTGCTGTTTCACTACAGCTGCAGACCCACTTGCAAGCTAAGATAGTGAAAGCCAGAAGTCACCAGCTTCAGGCCACAGTTCTATAACACACTTTCAAGTTCAGATTTCTAACTCCTAACACCAAAAGCAGACGACAGAAATCTCTGCTCTGATGCACTCACTTGACCAATGCACCTTCTGATGGGTTATCTTTGCAGGAACAGGCTTCAAGCTTAATCAAATATCAACTTTCACCACGCTGCCAGCATAAAACTATCAGGAAAGCATACAGCCAGAGTAAACTCTGTATCATGTGCTCTGCCAAATCTGACAGAAAAGTGATCCTGTGCCCAGGCCCTATTTGAGTCCAAGTTTCCCAGCGGTGTGCATAGTTTCAGCAGTAATGCTTGTGGAACCGATGCTTGCCTTGCAATACATTCCTTTTTTGTCATATCTTAATTACTGCTTAGATCTAATATTGCTGTTGCTACTGCCTAAGGATTTTGCCCTGTATGCAGAAAGTAACAGGGTCTTTCCCAACCTCCTGCGGATTTATACATACATAGACATATATATATACACATACTTATATACGCACATGCATCTATTGTGTCTTATCAACCTGGGAACAAAGTGCGATCAGCAGAAGAGGTCAGCATATACTTTATTGTGTATCTGCCTATAACTTTTGCTATGAAGTCACTGAATAAATCAAACCCACCATCTCATTCACAAAGTAGCTCTTCAGACATAATTTAGAGGCTGCTGCCACTTGCATTCAACATACAAACACATATGCAGGGATTTGAGCAGCACACCCTTTAAATCCAAGTCTCTGGAGGAAAGAGTAAACATGGAACATGACCGTATGCACCCCTGGCAAGTATACAGGGCCAGGCTGAATGGAGTCTTGGGTGACATGGTCTAGCGTGTGATATCCCAGCCCATGGCAGGGGGTTGGAACTGGGTGATCTTCAGGCCCTTTCCAACCCAAACCATTCTGTGATTCTATGAGTCTATGCATCCCTCTCAAATGAAAAACAGCACAGAACATTTACTAAGAGTATCTATCACGCAGTTGCTGATGTGACTGCCATATATCCATCTCCTTGATAACCCTTCTGAGGCACTGTGGCACAGGGTCTTGTGTTAGTTGAGCATTTGAGGTCTTTGCTGAACGGGATTCTAGGATGATGGTGATTTTATCATTGTTAAATTACCTATGGTGCAAGCTCTGTGCAGTTGACTGGCGTGGGCTTTGCAGTAATGCCTGAAAACGTGTAGGTGCAAGCAGTGCTCTGTTCCGGCTGCCAAAAACCCTGAGCAAACGTCAAAAAGAAACCTGCAAATTTGTCCCAGGAAAACAGAAAATCAGGTAGAAAACGAGGAAATATTTGTGGGAAAAAGGGCCATGTGGGAGTTTGGGTTCTTCCATGACCTTCCCTGAGAAGTCTGGGCACAGAGCTCAGCTTCTCATAGCGTGGAGTTTTATCAATTTATTAAACGAATTTAATGATGTGTGACACCTGGGCTGGTCCCACCTCGTCCCTCTCGCCTAAAAGCCACTCACAGAACAGACTCACCCTGTACATGTACAACAAACAGATGGCTCATAGAAGAATGAGTTCAGTATTTATTTGTACCTGTGAATTCTCAATGTATAAATACATATGCATACAGAAGCGGACGATTACTATGGGTTTCTTCACAAGATACAGCCAAAGTACACTCAGAGTTTATGGGTCAATTCACACTGCCTCAAAAACACTAAAAACCAAACCCCTAAATAACATGTTTCAAAAGAGTTGCTTCAACAGATCAAATACTGGCTTCACTTCCAAGATTTAAACTATCATTTCAAAGCAGCTGCCTGGCAGAGCTGAGGTTGCTTTAACAAAGGGGCTGGCTGAAGACACAGCTCTTGCTCATCATCTAAAGGGCTGAAATGAACAGGACATTTGTCAGGGAGGAGCACAGAATGAGCCCTTTTACACTATTCACATACTCAGCTGAGAGGTTATACAGCTTTTACATTAGCTGCTAATTGCTAATGTTGGTATTAATGCAGTAAGGTAGACATACACATTAGAAAGTACTTCTAGCAGATAGACCAGGAGGCAGAACAGGTTACAGAGAAAGACAAGTAGAAAAGCTTGATTCATTGAGCTCAGATTATGCCAATTGTTCAATATTTCTCACTCCTGTATGTTCGTCTTTATTCCTTCTGCAGAAAGAGTCCAGAACCCTCCAATAAGTAATTCAAAATGGCAAAAGTAACACTTTTCTTTACCTCTACCTGGCAAATTTTCAGAGAGAGTCATTTACTGGATGGAAACTTCCTGCCTGGACTGGCCATCCGTTAGTATGAGTAATGAGTAACCCATCCATCATTACGGTTAGTAAGTTTTCCATTTCATCCTCTTCCCTCCTTAAGTGCATGATTTAATTCACAGCACATAAACATTTATGCTGAAACCCTGTGAAAGCAAAACCATGCCCAGTATTTAGGTCATATATGAGACAACTTTAGGCAGGTGGGGGAACTCACTTTAAAGCAAACTCGTGTGCAGTGTTTGTTCAGAATATCTAATCTCTGCATTCTGCCTCTGGGCCTAATTTACATTAGTCTCCTTTTCTTTTGTCCCGTGCACACATACAGATTTCACAGTTGGCACTGCTTGGAGCTAGAGCTGCTACGTACTTAACAGAAAATTTGCTCCAGGGACAAATATGAGCTCTGGGAGAGGTTGCTTTATCAACTAGGATATAGGTTTAAAACTAGGTACCTCCCACTTTCAGTTCCCTGTCCTACTACAAACTGTCCTACTGCAAACTCCTTCCTGCCCTGACTCACGTCACTTTGGGAATGCTAAACTGCAAGAGCTAGGTGGGTGTATAGGAAAGGAGTGGCCCGTGGTATGTGAACATCCAATATTCATCTCAGTGCAGAAGCAGCCACCCTCCTCCTGGAGGATGCCCGGAATATTTCTAGCTTTTTCTTTTTAATGAAGTCCTTGGGATTCCTCTTGATCTTTAGAGCTGAGGCCACATCATCTCACTGCAGGGTGGGTCTAAGACTGTCTGGATGCTGGGGCATGCATAAGGGTGGCAACACTGCAGTGACCATGCGTGGCCACGTGCTTGCCCATTCTCTGCTGGGAAAAGCAATCAAGGTTCCAGTTTGGAAGAGTGGGGCCCTTCTCATATCTCTGAGGTACGGCAGGGAATCCCTTTTAGTCAGCATGAGCTTTCAGCCACCTTTTCTGTTTTCCTTTGCCTCCTTCAATGTTAGTGACCTCTTCCTATAGACAGTGCACTTGGGGCAGAGGTGGTCAGTCTTTGCCCTGTAATTCCAGCATCTGAGGAGGTTTTCATGGACTTTTAGTGACTGTCTTAATTCTGCCTGCAGCTAAACATGTGGTTATCCTCAGTGAACCCCTGCACGCTCTAACCCTAACCCTTGCTTTCCAAAAGTAAAACTTCCTTTCTTGCCCATTCCCTGAAATCCACTCAGAAAGCTGCCTGCTTGCTTGGTGCAAGCAGAGAGCCCTGAACTACAGACAGAGCTGAGGCAGAGCAAAACAACACTTTTCAATGAATGCTCCCTGAGCCAAGACTGCTTTAAGCCCTCCTCCTCCATCACCTTTCCTTAAAATTGAGATTATTAATGACTCGCACTTACATTCATATTTCTCAGAGCTCTGCTTTAGAGAGAAACAATAGCCAGGTCTCCCTCTCCTTCCTCCTGGGTGGGCAAGCAGCACAATGCTAAAGCATTATCACATCAACTGCTGGGCTAAGCAGCTTGACCCAAAGCCCCACGCCAGTGAATTATTTTCCCCTGACACATGGCTTAAGGCTGACGGATTTGAACACTTAATTGGTGCATTTTCTGCAAGGCTTTAAAGGCTTGGCAAGGTGAGATTCCTGCTAATCAGTGATAGAGCTGGGAAGCAGCTCCTGCTGTGCGCCACCAGCAGCCTCTTCCTATTGGAATTTCTTGATCTCCTGGAGCTCAGGGGACTTGCATTATCTGGAGGTGTTGAAATAATTACTAAGTGAAGTTGTCCAAAGATTGTGTTTTAAGCATTGTTCATAACCTGTGTTCACTGAGGCAGGGATCAGCACAGACCTGTTAATGTATGGCAAAAAGAACACCACGACTTTCTCTCTCGCATAATGGTGGTGAGATGGTTCTTTGTTAACCAGGAAAGCAAAGCACATTCCCTGCAATTTTGGACTTTTCCTGAGTTACCTCAGGCCTCCTCTCCAAGCAGGCATCCACAAAAAAATCAACGTCTTCACAGCACTCTTTTGTCATTGAAACTGTCAAAAACCCCAAATGCCTCCATCCTAAAGGTGGCTCGTTTGATGAGAAACGTGGGAAATTAAATCTCCATCCATCATGAGCAGCACTGGTTCTGAGCATCCATTTTCCATTTTCAGCCTGCCATTTTAGAGGACTTATACCCCTGACTTGCAAAACAATGATTTCTGTAACATCCCATGCATTTTGCTGGCATTTTGCTTTCTCTGCAAAACGCTCTCTAAATAAATGACATTTATCAGTTCTGTCTCATCAGAAACCTTGCAAATCCCCTCCTCAGTTTGCTCCTGAGAGCTGGAAGGAGCTCTGCACATGAAGGGTTTGCAGGATGGGCACGTTATTGCTGCTGTTCTGGCTTTCCCAGGGTAAGTATTTTTCACACAGCTCCGGTCCAAATGACCTTTTCATGGAGAGGACAATAAAACTGGAGAGAGCAGTTCAGTTACTGCACCCATTAGAGAGAAGGGAATCTCCCTTGGAGAAAACCGAATCCAGCCACAAACTGACAACTGCTCTTACAAGTGAAAGAGGTTGCTCATGCAGGGCACATCACTGCTATCACACTCGCTCGCACACAGAGATATAACATTGATACAAATCAAGGTGTGTTTTAGAAGGCATGTTTGTAGTAACTGAATAGAATATTTGTAGTAATTGAATAAATATTTGTAGCAATCGAATAAAGTTAATCAAATCACATTCTATTCAACACAAGCACAGAAGAGGGAAGCAGGGATTGAAAATGTTCAAGGTATGCATGTTTAGGACCCTAATCCCCAGAAGTTAGGTATGATCATTAACACCATTTTGTTTTGTTTATTTGATCTTAATTCCCTTTGTTCCCCTTCCTCCTTCCCTCTGCTAACCACATGAAATTGGGAAGATGCTATGAAATACCTCTGTCCCTTTTTCCCACTCACCTCCACTGGCTTGCAGTTTTATTTGTTAAGTCTTGTAGCCTTCAAGCCTGCTTTGAGTCCTGGCACAGCACAAGAGTTCTGGGAGAGTCAAAGTGAGATGATGCTCACCTCCGACAAAGAACAATCCTGACACAGATAACGCTGCTGCTCTTTCATTCTCTGTTTACACAGAGGCTTTGCAGCGCCTCTCTCAGATTTGTAAATGACAAAGACTTTCAAACAAAACTGGGTTGAGCTCCTTAAAATGGCTCTGACAACTTAATTAACTTTGTGCAGGAACCTCAGGACTGTCAACTGTAACGAGTTCAAAGATCAATTAAAAGATCAGTTCTTTTTCTCTGTATATGAGAAAGCATTTTTACACTAGCAAACACCCATTTCCACTCATTAAGTTCTGTGAATAAGCCTGCTGACACGCCGGGGGTCCCATTGAAAGACACTCTTCACAAATACAGTAGGTGCAGTGTTTACCCTTTGCTTAACTGCGCTGAATAAGCCCTTTGACAAAAGAAAAGCTTTCTTGATGGCCCCAGTTATCAGGAGGTGCATTCTGCTCTAGCCACTCACTCAAAATTAAACCCATTTTAATTAAGAGATTAATAGAATGAATAGATTTTCAGAGTGGTTAGGACTCAATCCCTCCATGTGGCAATGGTGTAAAACCATCGGTGTGAATTGCTATAACTCGCTGATGTACATTTTGTGTGTCTCATGTTATCCCAGCACTGGATTGCTCCTCTGGACTTGACCACCAGGATGCTCAGGGGCTGCAGCGCCTCCTCCCATATGGAGACAGGGTGAGAACATTGGGGCTGTTCAGCCTGGAGAAGAGAAGCTGCATGGAGACCTCAGAGCAGCTTCCAGTGTCTGAAGAGGCTACAAGGATGCTGGAGAGGGACTCTTCATCAGGGACTGCAGCGATAGGACAAGGGGTGATGGGTTCAAACTGAAACAGGGGAAGATCAGGTTAGATCTAAGGCAGAAGCTCTTCCCTGTGAGGGTGCTGAGGCGCTGGCACAGGGTGCCCAGAGAAGCTGTGGCTGCCCCATCGCTGGCAGTGTTCAAGGCCTGGTTGGACACAGGGGCTTGGAGCAAGCTGCTCTAGTGGAAGGTGTCCCTGCCTGTAGCAGGGGGCTGGAACTGGATGAGCTTTAAGGTACTTTCCAACCCAAACCACTCTGGGAATCATGCTATGATTCTATCCCTTAGTTTGACTGTTTCTCTGCTCTTATGTTGCAGGTAGTGAATGTTCAGAGATTCCTGGCAGGCCAGTAGTATAATCCTGCGCACTGGTTGGCCCCACAGCGCTGGGTGCTGCTGATTCAGGAGGCAGCTCAGCTGCTCTCCCTATTCCTGGAATGGGCAGGGGGGATCCTGAGTAGAAGCTGAATACAAGCACACAGCCTTATATTGGTAAGCTGTAAGTGGGAATTTTTTATGTGCCTCTATACAAAGCAGTTGTCATGAGGTGTCATAACAGTCCTGTGTCATCTTTGCAATTATTTTCTCTCACTAAGGTTCATTTCAACCCCAAGGTGCAGCAATATCAATAGACCTAAATCCTTTAGACCCCTCCGCAACTCACATTATTTTACATTTATCAGTGCATTTGGGTTTTGGAGAGCAAACAAGGACATCAGTGGTGACATTTTGGGGGTTCATACGTTTGGATGTGTTTAAAACCTATTCAGCTGGGGGTGTGATTTTGCTTGTATCACAGGGAGCCAACACATCTGATGTCATCTGCTACACTGTGCTAAATCCTGCATTCTCTCAACTTCTCACCCATCCACTCTCTGCCATAGGCCATGAATCTGGAACAAAGCCTGAACACGACAACAAGTGATGTTTGGGAGGCAGAGGAAAGGAATCAGAGAGATTTTGCCCGCTCTGCACTTAATAGCCTTTTTCCTGCGGGAACTCTGAAACCTGCATCCCACCAACCCAACTAAAGCTGATCAAGATGGTAATTTTGGAACCCACACAGCTTGTACATGCATTTATTTCAAGGTGTATAAAACACACACATATGTATCCACATATACACGTCTGTGGGTGTTCACCTACTTGCATATACATAAAACGTGGGAGAAATGGGTGGTGGCATGATGGGATAGATGAACCTGACACTTACATGAAAACTCACAGCAAAATTGGCCACTGTTTGAATGAGCCAAAAATGAGATGGTGGAGCTCCAGAAGAGCTCATGCATTTCCTCTGCAGCACACAAGTACGTACTCACTCGGTATCTTTCACTGGAGCAGTGGAAAAATTACTTGGGAGTGTTTTAAGAAAAGGAGGAAGGGAAATTCAATATTATTTATGTTTCTCTCTGTAAAACATTACTTATCAAGAATCACAGAGAGGTCGAAAGAAAGCATAAAAGCTTCTAACAGTGATCTAAACCAGATTTTGATGTACATAGAAAGGTCAGGCCTAAAGAACAGTTACTACAGACTTTTCCATGGTTAGGTCCGAGTTTAATGTGCTTTGCTGGACCTCTGACATAAAGCCCTTCAGAGTTACAGGATGTCAGACTTTGTTGTTGTTACGAGTGTAATGACAAGAGAAATGCTCCATAATAATTTCTTAGTAGTTTTTGTTGATGTTGTAATTGGGATGTTCACTGTCTGAATATACCGCTTTGGCTAATGGGTCTGTAAGGAGAAACAATAGCTCCAGAGATGCCTCTAGAGGGAATCAAGAGAAGTCAGGCTGCACAACTCACTGACAGAAGATAACACAACTTTAGGGAGTCTATACTCCCCCAATTCTTTACCCCCAGGGTTTCATTCCTGTTGATAAAAGAGCAGCTATTGGAGTGCGGTAGCTTGCCTGCTCTTTGTAAACCATTAGTCAAAACTTTCCATAGGAAAGACCTGCAAGTTTTCAAGCTTTTTGGCTTCCAGCTTTCCAAGCCTTTCAAGCTCGTGCAGCATGGTAGATATACAAGATATACGGCACAATGGAGCGCTCTGCCTAGGCCAGGGCTGCAGATCCTGTCATTTTGGGTACTCAGATCAGAAAGTTTCTGTCGTACCAAAGATAAATGCAGACAATTTGAAAGCTTTGTTGTGGGTTTTTTTGGGGGGTAGGGGTGTTTGCTTTTGTTAAAGGACTGCTAGGTACACCTGTACTGCTCTTGGGAGCAGACTTGGCAGCAGCTATGAAGAAGGCCAGTTTCATGCTCCATCTATCCCAGCTGTGGAGCCAGGCCACAGATACCCCCTGCTGAAACATCCCCTGCTGCTTCTTCCAAAGCCAGATTGCCCCGAGACACCCTTGGGCCACTCTTGCAAAGAAGGGGCTGCGGGAGAGCTCCCATGTCTGTGGGGTTTATGACCTCCATTCATGGAGAACAAATACATTTAATATTTAACATTTCCTGTGTCTAAAACCGCAGCTCAGTTACAGCAGTACAAGAAGGGCAACAGAGTGACCTCCCAGCTGGCTTTAAAGACAAGCAGGCAGGCAGTTCTTGCTGCCCTACGTGACAGCTTTCTTCTACTGCTGAGTGAAACAGTTTACCCAGTGTGTGGCTGGGAGGAGCTCACCTGAGCTGGGTTTTGGCTCTTTCTATCACGAACAGGCTGCGCTTTGTGCAGGTTTCTGTTGGCAGGAAGAAAAAGCTTGCTTCCTTAGGACATTTGAAACAAAAAAGCAAAATCAAAATGCTTTTCTATCCGAGTGCCCTCTTGAGATGTCTCAGGAATGTATAAACAAACGAAAAGACTTTCTTTTCCGGAGATAATACAAAGCTGGGTGTGCTGTGGAAACCTACACGGGTCGCCCATTGCATATACGCTATTTGTTTCCCGAGTCTTTGCCCACAGAGCATTTCCTTGGTGCTATTAAACAAAGGTCCTGGGAAGACAGAACTCCCAACCAACCACATTTTGCTGGGGAAATGTGTAATTCTTCAAAGGGTTTCTCTGTGTTGTTTTCTTTAAGCAACCCAACCCAATCCTTTCAAGTGACACATCCTCAAAAGGGATAACAGCTTTTAAATCTCTTTTTATCCTGTAAAACAGAGCTCTGTCCATCACAGTGGGAGGACACACACATGTTGCCTGGCTGTGTCTGTCACATATCTCACATAGGGATGACACGGGCTTCTGGAACAACCCAAAATGTCTATACTGTAATAGACATTTCCAGCTCCCACATATGGCTGATTTTGTCATTTGTTCTTGATCATACAGCTAGCAAGTGTAGGTAGCTGCTGCAGCAGGAGTCATATAAACATCATAGTTCTACACGGCACACACTCTCAAACAGAGACTCCAACTCTCTGGTTTAGCTTCAAAATACAGCGTGTGGTACAATTCCATTGCCCTTGGGGGTAATCAGTCCCTCCTTTTCTCATACTGCAAAGCTCAGTTTTCTATTAGCCTAATCACTGACACTAGTGGTTGCAGTAGAAATAAACAAGAGTAGCACAGAGGGGAATGAGACCGTATGGAATTAGAGTGTCGATATTTCCCCCCAAGGGGGTTTGCTTCTCCCCTGATGATCCAATTTTTCTGCTACCGTTATGGAACTTGCAGGCGAAAAGCGTTTTGCAAAACAGACCTCAACAGGAGAAGAACTCCGGAGAATCCTGAAGCTTTGCTTCACCCTCAGGAAAAGGCCATAGTTTGGTATGGTTTACCATAATCATATATCACTGGAATAATTGCTTTGAGTTGGAATTAAGATTAAGAAGCAGCATCTCAACAACATCAAAAGCATGCTACCATTTCAATCTGCTTATACAACCAGAGGAGTTGTACAGAAAGGTATCTGAGGGTCACTGAAGCAGAGATCGGCTTGTTTGGTCCGTGAAAGGAAAATTTCTTTAGAAGAAATCAATTAAGAACTGCTGTTATTTGAAATATTGGAAAAAAACCACTAACAACCAACAATCAGACAACAAAAAACCCAAACACAAACATCCAGCTGCAAACAACGCGTCAGGGTTACATGGATTCATGTTTTGTTTCAGGCAATTACTGATCAAGTAAGACCTTATAATAAAGAAGTGCAAAGGACTCCAAAAGGGTTGTGAAGCATTGGAAAAGGCTGCCCAGGGATGGAATTGAGTCACCATGCCAGGTAGACACAGCACTTTCGGTTTCGTGGTGGAATTATCAGTGCTGGATTAACGGTTGGACTTGATGGTTTTAAAGATCTTTTCCAACCTAAATGATTCCATGACTCAGGCATTCGGTGTCTAAGAGGCTGACACAGACCATCCTGTGCTCCCACGGCAGTGACTTCCATTGTGCTAAGATGCCCTGAGGCCTCGTGTTTGCACATGCTGGAAGTTATCCAGAGCAGGCACTCCAGCTCGCAGGTCACACTTGCACTATGCTGGCTAAATTCTTCCTGGTTTTTGGTCCCTGGACCTATTCCCATCAGTTTAACACTACTTTTCTTCTCACAGGAGAGATGCGAAGCTACATGCATTGATGTGTTATAGAAATCATACAAGTGCAATAAACCCAAGCAAACACAGAAAGACTAGAAAACAAGGTAAGAATACAGTAGCCTAAATACACCAATTCAAAACTGAATTTGGGAGTCAAGAACTGATGATTTATTTTAATTTCCCGTTTGATTTTTAGTTGAATATGTAGATGAATTGCAGAAGATCTACATTCTAATACTTCAATTTGATGAGCAAAATCACAGCTAACACCATGAAGGAAGATGATGAAAGACTGGTTTTAGGTGGTTTTTTTCTTTTTAATCCACTGAAAACAGTTTCTCCTAAAAGCCTCTTTTGATACTGAACAGAAGTGGTAGTCAACAGGCAGATTTATCTGCTGTCACTCTGAGTTAAAGCGCAGAATTTTGCCCAAAGACAAAATCAGCACTGCACCTATGCCCAAATTTCTAATGGTTTTAGTTTATTTTGAATAGAAAATAAGAGAGTTCCTTGTATCTGCTTTTAAAGTGGACTGTTGACAGTCCACTGCTTCTCCCTGCTTCTCTTCCAGCTTGTATATTTATCTCTTTAGCTTTCTGAGGCGTGTTGTCTCTCTTTGTTCTGATAAGAATAATCCGCTAATTCTCCTTCCTTTCCCTGCAGTATTCATGTGGAGGCTGGCATAAACTGACATCCATATGGCATTCATCCCATTGAATGATGCAGGGAGCAGGGCAGGACGGTGGGAGGACAAGTCAACTGGATGATCCTCAGGGCAACCGGACTGCCTCTACTCCCAAAACTGCTGACCACTGTTATTGCACAGTGTTATTGCATGTTTTATAAACATCACCCTTTAGACCTTTGCTGTTGGGCACAACCAAGTGGTCTATACCTTCACCTGGAAAACAAATCTCCAGAGATTGTGCATGCACATTTTAACCTCATTTCCAGGTAAAAAGCTGCTCCAGGTAAAAGGATGCTCTTGCAGCCTTTGGTCAGGTGATAAAAAACAGAAGGAAAGATTGGGATGGAAAGCCACCTGTACATCTTGAAGGTGTTGACAGCTACACAGTTGTCTGTGCAGGCAGACCCCATCTATAGAGGTCAGTCCTACCCTGCTGCAATGGTGGGTTTGTAAGGAAAGGATGATGTGATTAGCTCTGATTCCTTCTCTAGGTTTGATGGCTTGCTGCCTGGTATATTGTACATTTTGAGTGCTTTGTGGAGTTCCTATCAGTACGGAAATCACCATTATTAGGCCTTGGAATCCACCCTGGCTGCAGTTGTGCAGACTTCAGCTGTCCCAATGTAATGTTTTCTTCAGGAAGCTGAAGATTATTTCCTGCAGTAGGCATTTTTGTAAGGGAGCTGGACCACTGAATTTGCATCTACAAGACTTCCTGTACACCTTGCTGTACTGGAGGGTAGAAGAGTTTGAAACTAGTAGGAAATTCAACTACAATACAAAAACAGGGAGAAATCTGAGGAAAAATTCGAAACAAATATTCCTGTCTGAAGCATATTGTGGTATTTTTATTCAGAAGATCCTGTAAGTGAACGAACACCAACAATTTGTCCACCGCTACTTCTCCACTAAGAAGAAAGTGGTACCATTTCTTTCTACTGCTTTGCAAAACCTAAGGAGAGTTTTCACTGTTTAATGGCATGGTCGAATCAGAGTCATTGCAGCATAGTGTTAGAATGTGCCTGCGAGCCATTGCTGTTCCCATGCTCACTTTTCAACATTCTGCTTATAGACATTTCCTTATTAAAAGATGTTGAATACATGGAAAAGTAAGGGTTTGTTTTCATAATGGGGGATGTGCATTTTCTGCCTCTCCTCATGCTCACAAAAGGGCAGAGGAATTCTCACAAGATCACAAGCAAACGCTCAACAAGAATTGCTGTATATCTGAGCATTCCAAACTACCTGCTCACCCAGAAAACCACTTTGTGTAACATTAACATTGCAGTTGTCTCTTGTTTGAGAAGCAGACAAACAAAGAGAACTTGCTTACAAAATCAGCACTCAGAAACTGACTTGAAAAGTTTGGGGATTGAAACCCTTTCAATGCTGGAAGTTTATAAGGAAATACTGCGGGTAGACAAACAGAGCTCTGTTCTTACAGTTAAAATCAGTGGGTTCACCCTTACACTTAAAATGACTCAACTGGGAAATACTTGAAGGGCTGCGGCAAAAAGACCCCAAATGTAACAACACCAAAAAAACACTTCTTGTAGTTAATAGTGCAAAGAGATATTTCACAGCTTCCTCGTAATTGTGCGGTTATCATTTACTGTATCTGCATCCACTTTACATACCTACAGCTAATCAGATTGTGCACTACAGACACTGCTGCTTACAAATACAATCATCCTTTTTTCTCCCCTTTGTTTGTCTGTTACTTTGAAAGGTCCCTGATGTTTCTTCTCCTCCCTAATACCACTGCTATGCTTTCCTATTACATTCAATAAAGCTGCTAGCTTATGACACCAGCACCTGAATCTGGCCTCACCACTCCCTCCATGCCTTAACCTCTGGCAGAAAAGGAGGAGGAAGGGGATAGCTGACTGAAGGACAAACGGAGAGGATGAGAAGGCAAAAGCTGAATAAAACCAGATCAGAAGCACAAGGGAAGTGCACAAGGTCATGATTCAAGGCTCAGTAATGACAGTGAAGGTGACTGACATGGGTTAAAATAACCTTTGCTTCACTGTGCCTTCAAGTTGATATGCAAAGGGGATCAATCACACCACATACTTAGAACTTGAAGAGCAAAGGAAAGGAAAGGAAAATGTACTGCTGCAGCACTATTTTTGTCTGAGAGTGCCTGTAAGAAACTTCAAGTTCTGACACAGTACAAGCAACACTACCCCATTTGTTCAGCAAAACAGAGCTTGAACTCCCTATTACATCAAGATGTGTAACCCAGTTTTGTTGCTTCATAGAACAAATTAACTCATTCATTGGTCAGTGAAGTTTCTCCTGTCTGTCAACTGACACTCTTGTCAAGAGCTTGAGCTTGTCCCCTGTGAGAAGGTAGGTGGGCATCCTTGTCAAATGATTCACTCCAATACTACACTCAGTGTTTGCTTACAATAAGGTGTCTCATGCCCACTACATGATTTTCAGTTATGGAACTCTCTACTTGAGTCCTCCTCAAGTTATTCCCCCTGATAACTTAGGGGAACATAACAGAGGAATGACTAACTCCTTCCAGCCTATGTCACCCTTAGTATGCAGTGATACAGCCTTTTGGGCAGTGCGATAGAGTGAGATTTCAAGTTGTCAACAACACAAGGCCCCCATAAAAGCCATTCTCATGGTTGAGACACACTGATTGCAGAAAGAGATAAAGCTATCATCACCACAAAGCTGTGTGAGTTCATGCTCCACACCATGTGGTACCAGATCACGAGCAATGACTATCAGGCTAACTGTGATGGGTTGCCCATCATATGTGGACCTTTAGCTACAGCTCTGGCAATACTGCTTAAATCTGAAAGTCCCATTGCCTTACTCCTTGCAGACAAGGGTGATTAAATAATCTGAAAATGCCTACTGGCATGACAACGTTGTGAAGGCCTTCAGTATCAGCATGACATTCAACACAGTGCATCTCTATTTCAAAAGTTAATTGAAATCCCCCCATGGGTAAGAAAAGCTTTTGTAACGTTTGCTTCCCTCATGACTCGCTGTGGGATGCTGTGATGACCCCCGGCTCACTGTGATGGATAGGCTCTGAACAGCAGTGGTTGACATTTTCTATGTCTTGGCCCTCTAATAAGTTTTATGTTTGCACAGTTGCAATGAACATTCTCTACAGCCTTTAATCCTGGCTGACAAATGAAGCATGAGTCTCCCTCTAACCTTGAATAATCTCGCAGCTGATGCTTGTTTGATATGATCTGCATTTTTCCATGGATCCTGTTGGGAACTGTCCAATTAGCTCCCCCCAGCTATTGAAGGAGCTTTGCCATTGACTGCTTAATGCTTTTGCTAAAAATTATTAGGCATGCCTGCTTTCGTTTTTGCCATACAATAGTCATAAATACCATTTAACTGGTTTCCCAGATAGTATAAAATCCATACAAAAAGGTCAAGAGATCTTACAGCAAAAGGCAACTGAAAATCCTTGGGCAAAAAAAGATGCTGTCTTACTGCCTGTAAATTGATTTAAATCCAAAGTCATGCAGTAAATCTGTGTCTCGGTTAAGTATTTATCCATGGAAAAACAGTCTAATCCTGATGTCATACCTGGAATGAGATGAGCATGAAAAAGATAATGCTAGGAATAATTCCTCCTCCTTTCTTTCTCACATGTCAGATTTTACTTGAAGGACACTTTATGATATATGGTCCTCCATGTATCTTTCCCCTTCCAGTTATAACCTCTTCAAAGCACACATTTTACTAACAAAAAGAAGCTGCAGATCAAAGTGTGACAGTTGACACCACAAAAACAAAGAGACAAGGTTACTGGAACAAAACCAAGAAGCAAAACTGATGAAAAGCCTTCAAGTCCAGAGTGGGCTGATGAAAATCAGTGTGCGCTGCACGAGTTGTTGAATAAAAAGGGAATGAAATAGAAGAGAAGCAGGAAAGAGTGATGAAAACCAAGGGCTGAAGAAAGCACAGGGAGCTGATGACTTAAGTTTTCCAACCAGAAACTCTGCAACGCATTTAGAACTCAACGGAGAAACCACTAACTGTGGCATCAAACCCCCCGAGAGGAGAAGGAGGAAGGATACCAAAAGAAATTTCTTCTTATGGGTAAACTAAAGTTGGGGCTGTTCAGTCTGGAGAAGAGAAGCTGCATGGAGACCTCAGAGCAGCTTCCAGTGTCTGAAGGGGGCTACAGGGATGCTGGAGAGGGACTCTTCATCAGGGACTGCAGTGATAGGACAAGGGGCGATGGGTTCAAACTGGAACAGGGCAAGTTCAGGTCAGATCTAAGGCAGAAGCTCTTCCCTGTGAGGGTGCTGAGGCGCTGGCACAGGTTTCCAGAGAAGCTGTGGCTGCCCCATCCCTGGCAGTGTTCAAGACCAGGTTGGACAGAGCCTTGGGTGACATGGTTTAGTGTGAGGTGTCCCTGGCCCATGGCAGGGGGGTTGGAACTGAATGATGTTAAGGTCCTTTCCAATCCTAACTGTTCTATGATTCTATTCAGAGAGGTGATAACAAACAAAGCTATTTAACATTATCTGAGTCTACCTGAAAGCACATTGCTGTGTCTCTTGCAATTTTTTGAGCCCTAAAAACGGCTGGACAGCCCACAAATTGTGTAAAAGTAGCCAGCAACTAGAATGGGCTCTGATCCAATATATGCATCTTCAACTTCTTTTGCTGAAGCTCCTACCAACCCCAGAAAGGAAAAGAAGAAGTTATTTCTCTTATAGCTTACACTCCAGTAAATCTCTTCTTCTTATATAGGTAGGAAATGCAACTGCATTCCCACACACTTAAATGGCAAATCTAGTGAATATTGCCACAAAAACTTTGTTTTCCTTCTGAATTTCACCACACAACTTCAGAACATGGAATAAGGATCGCAGGAATTCCAACTCTTACATCGTTGATGTGACCAGTAAAATATTATCTTGCCCTCCACCATCTAGCATGTAAAGTGTGGGACAATAACCTTTTTAATGCTACCTTAAGAAAGCAAACTAGTTTTAACCACAGACTACTGCATTCCTGTAAGGCCTTTTTAAAACCCATGAAACCAAGGAAACAAAGGGAGATCTTTATATTGCAGCTGCCTCGAGTTCTTCAGTCATGCTCAGGTACTGTTGTACTGTGCATTTTCTTACCTTCGAGGCACATATCAACACGACAGCCGTGTGCATGACATGAGGATATTGCAATGAGATTTTAAACAGATTTCTATCTGAATGCTTACATCACTTCTAAGTCATGACTTAAAGAGGGAAAGAAAATTCAGATAAGCAAATGCTGGAACTTGGCATACTGGGAGGATTGCAGAAGAGGAAAAGAAGTTTGACAGCAAACCACACTGTTTGTTCCACAAGCATCCAGCTAATAAAGGATGATTCAGTACAAATAAGAATTCCTTCCCTGTGCAGGCATTTAGCCCTGTTCCAGTTTAACCCCTATTTAAATAGTGGCCAGTGATTTAGTCAGACTTTTGGGATTTCTTTTCTTTTTTGTTAATTCAAAGCCAGAGGCAACTGGAATCAGGTTCACTGATGCTTCAGATAAGGCAACGGCACATTCCCAGGCTATGGAAAATCCCATTCCTTTTTCTGCCAGAAAGGATTTGACCCCATAGCATCCATATTCATCAGAAGGAACCCTAGCTACCACGCTGCTTGCTGGTGGTACCCCATACACACCGGGCTGTGCTTCCAAGTCCTTTCCTCCTGCATCATACCAGACCTGCTGACATGCTGGTGAAGATGCCCTGTCTTTAGGGTATTTTCTGGTGGGGTGGAGGCAGAAAAGCAGGGGTGCTGGCACCCTCCTTCCCTTTGCTCTCACAGGAGAGCTGGCCAGGGCAATACGTACTCACCCTCCGCATTTCAAGAGGGCTTAACAGTGAATCTGGGGGAAGACAACAAAAGAGCAGAAATTACCAGTTTATATTTAGAGTATATAGATAGTAATAGCCAGGGATGGAGAAGTAAAGACTTGAATGAA
Source organism: Amazona ochrocephala (assembly GCA_039720435.1). Lineage (NCBI taxonomy): Eukaryota > Metazoa > Chordata > Aves > Psittaciformes > Psittacidae > Amazona > Amazona ochrocephala. The sequence continues at coordinate 126,419,885 of CM077878.1, forward strand.
TGCACTTCTACATCTGCTCCCCAGTGCAGGGTGTTGCTTTAGAAACAGTTCTTTAAACAGAAGAAAATACAAAGAAAACCGAGGCTGCTGGGAATAGCCAAAGAGCTCCTTAATATGGCAAAACATAGGAGCAGTGTGCATTGATTCCCAGCAAGTGTAGAGCATTGCACCATGCTGTGCTGTTTAGCTCTCAGCAGAAATGGCCCAGGTGTCATCAGCACAGCAGACAACACATGAGGAAACTGCAATGAGAGCTTAAACAGATTTCTGTTTGAATGCTTATGTCACTTCTAAGTCACCAAATAATCTCTGTTAAAGAAATTCCCCTTTGTTCATCACACACAGTAACATTTCTTAGACAGAGAAAATCAGAAGCACAGAATATGGAGGTAGTGATTTGTGTCTGGACAAATGACTTTTGGTCAGGCAATCTTAGGCAAAAGGACATTGCACATTAATACTTGTAGAAACTAATTGGAAATGCACTTGTGTGCATGAGTAATATACAAGACTAGGATTCCTTGTATACAGGATCTGTGCTCATAGAGTTGTGTCATCCATTTTTTCATGGGAAAACACGGAAGAAGCGCAATCAGGTGATGTGAATGTTTCCAGACTCTAAGATGACTGATGCAGCATGAGTTTTCCACTACTGATTCAGTGCTGTTTGGGTAGCCTGTGATTTAAATTATCTTTATACAGCCTTGAAATGCAAATCTAGGCAAGCAGTGCTATAGTTTTAGGCAACACAGTGCTGTACGCTTATACTTTGCAAAGATCACTAATGCATTACCATTCTTGATGACCTTTAATGTAAGGTAAAAGTACAATGAAGTTTGACATTATTATCAATCTGCTATTTAAACCTCCTGAGATGACTAGATAAAGCTGTTAAACAAGTGTTCTCTGATGAAGCTATGGAGATTATGCTACATAAAAATGATTTTTTCATTTATCTCTCTTTGGAAAATTAAGAATTATTTCATTGCCCCTTGTACTTAATGCATTTCATTGTTATCTTAGTGAGATGGGCTGTACGGGCCCCTTGGATGTGATTATCTTGAAGTGCTGCTCTGTGGGATCTAGTTAGATGCTGTCTGTGCCATAGAGCCTAACTTTAAGGTAGGTACATCTATATGGACGTTACTGCCCTAAAGTCTAAATGGCAGTTCCTGCTGAAGCAGGGTGTGCGAGCCTTTTGCTTCAAGCAGTTCTGAGAAGATCAGTCAGAGTAAGCACACTGCATCCACCAAAGCAGGATCGGGTCTGCGAAACTACCAAGTGGCAGCTCCCGTTTCTCACACAGCATCTGCTGCAATGGGGATATCGTGATGAGGATGGTTCACATGCTTGCTCAGTGTGATTCAGGAAGCATCTTCTCCATTTCACTGGAGGAGCTCTGCTTCAAAGGGCAAACCTACTCGTCACAGGAAATAAGAACCTGAAACTTGCAGGGAAAAGGATGTGGAGTAAATGGAGAACTGGCAGATGGAGCTGCATGCCAGGGATGATCCTGCCAGCCCATAAACATTGATGACTTTGCAGTCTCTAAATGTAGATTATTCAGGACCCTGAAGCCTGCAGCTGCACATTCACAGCTTGCTGCTCTCCTGAAGAGCATTCCTGACCTGAGAATGTGCATATGTCTGTCCGAGAATCCCCCACTGCTCTTTTTAGCTCTGCTGAATCAATGCTCTCCTCCTTCTCACGGAACTTATAGTCTATCATAACAATGCAAAAGGCAAAACAAAGGTGTGTTTTGCAAAACCCATTTGCCCTGCAACAGTCTGAACAGGCTGCTATAAACGCAGGTTGCTACAAGATAGGAGATAAAACTTGTCCCTTCCTTCTCATCCAGAAATTGTCTTCACATAAGCCACTTCTTGTCTATTTAATAGAAAAAAGCAGAAATCTCCAGATAGCAACAGGGACAGTTCATTTGTGCGTGCATCACGAGTAACCTTAATTATTTGGCAGATGAAATGCAATAAGATAAGCAAAAGGCCATCTTAGTTTGCCTACTTCCATTTGGGTATGGATCCAGTTAAGCTCTGGGACTCAGACATCCTTCAGAGAAATGCATTCAAGATTCAAGCTGGATCCTAAGTTCAATAGGCCAAAACTGGACCTGATATTCTGAGGATAATAAAGAAATACAGGAAAGTACTGAAGTGCAAACAAGGAGAAGCCAAGCCACAAAGGATTCAGCAAAATATTTCAGCATCTCTGAGAAAACACAAAGCATCAGGAGCTCAGAGAGCCCATCATCAGGGGTTGGCTCATGTTTTAAGGCAAGAACTTCAAAAGGTACTATTTGACTCTAATTCTATGGCAAAACAGCAAAAACTTACTATTTGCGTATCACTTGGAAAACAAATACACACAGATTAGTTTATCATTCTCTCATTCTTCAGTACATGGTTATCACAAATTCATGCTTAAGGCCTGCTTTTGCCACATTATGCAAGGTCTTACTCTCTACATGTATTTTATTGACTTAGCTGTGCCCTCAGTCTTGTGTGTTCCAACAGGGTCACAATCTCTCAACCAGCATTTGCAAAAATACTCAGAGGCATAACATAGCTGCTTTAGGTGCTCTGAATCTGGTCTATGTGGAGAAAGGACCAGAGCTTGGGCTATTAACCCACATTTATTCTGGATAACAATGCCACATGTTCTCAATTTCCCCAGAACTGCAAACATGAATCAGGGCTTTCCTGAGGAGAGAGGCTTCTCTTCACTGGGGGCTAATATAGAAGGTGCAAATTGCATTAGGGATGGAATTGGGCACAGGTGTGCAGTGCTGCTGCATGCAGCCAGGAACCTTGTGCCTCCAACAGCATCACAGAGTTATCATTTCACCCCGGGGCGTTTCTGCAGCGTGTCAGGCACCACAGCTCACCTCCTCACATGGAAGAGTTTGCCGCTGAAACAAACCTCTGCTAAAAGGTTTGGACTTCCTGTTTCAGATTACCTGTAGTTTTAGAGGTTAATCAGTTAATTGGAAATTATTTTGGAATATTACTGTCACCTATGGTTAGGCCCCATAGACATAAAAACATTTTGCATCTGTGCTGTTCTCAGCTCCTTCTGGAATCAACCTTTTGCATGAGTTCAGAAGAGTCTTTTTTATTGCAGCTCTGCCAGCGCTGATCTGTTCTGCTTTCTCTCTGGCTTCAGCGTCCTGGTTTTCTTTCCAGCTGAATGGCAGTGCAAAGTCAGAAGCAATTCCTGTTGAGCACACACATGCACCTGACCTGGAGATATGTATGGAAATCCCAAACTGATAAAATAGTTATAAGAAACCCTTCCATGGACTTCTACCAATGTATGTCAAACCGGTTTTCTCCTTTCTCCTTAGCTCCCCTTTTTTTCCCTTTTCCTATACAGTTTGCTTGCTTTTAGTAAGGTCATTGCTAATGCCTTCCAAGATTTGACCAGAGCTGGTGAAAAAGCTGTTTTTAAACCACAAGCAGTAACACCTCACGCTGAAAGCACATCCAGACACCGTACACAATATACAAAAGTGAGATACCAGGTTTGAATCCAGATTGTTTAAAATGACCTCTTTTTTTCATTTCAAATCACTACTAAGCCACACAGATAAAATCCATGTTTGAAAACATTGGGGCACTGATTCATTAGCACAAGCCTTTCTGTTATGGAAACCTCCACAAGAGCTGCAAGCACAAACCACCTCCCAACATAAAGCCTTGGGGACCCGAAATTGCAGTGTCTTCAAGGAAACCTGCTGGATTGGCACATGTTCTCTTGCAGCATAGGCTTTGCCCCCTGGCTCTGTGGTGGCTTTCCTTTCTTTAAGAATATAGTACTCACACACTTGCATTAATGTTAATTCACTTCTATTTCATGTTTTGATGTGATTTCTGTTTTATTCAGGGCCTCAAGCCAGGGTTTTCTGCAGCTCAACAGATCTTCAGTTTTGCTTGACTGCAAATGATTCATCCTTTCTTTAACAATAATATTTATTTCTACATTCACTTCAGAAGGTCTCAGTCTGTTGACACCAGCATGGTACCATTACCAATATATAAACAAAGAAATATATAACGCTGAGCCTGAATCAAACTCGTGCACAGTGTCTGTGGTTGAATTTTAAATGGATGCAGCTCCAGAGAGTTTATCCACATAAAAGTAATAATTAACATTCCTGAAGTAATAACTGTTCGGCCACATTTCAAACTGCTAGCTCAGACATTTGCATGCTTCCAATATGAGCACGATATGGCTCAGTCTTAAAGCTGCCAAAGCACAGCAGGTTACTCAGCATGCATAAAAAGAACTGACATTACATTCAGCAGGGACTTTATCTTGTTTGAATAATCCTCCCTACAAGATCACTTCAGCATGCAATGTGTTTCATTTAAGGAAAGTCAAAGAATGCAAAATAATGTGGAGTAATTATGCTATTAAATGTTGCTATTACTTTTTTAAGCCCTCTGTCTCAAAGCATAAGGAGTTTTCTCAAGGCTAAAAATTGTCAGCAGAAGATCAAATGCACCTCTTGAGTAACCTCATTAAAAGCAATGAAGTTTCCTGAAGACTGAAGTTGGTCCCGTGCGGAACTACACTGAGAACTAAGAAAAACACAGGAATACAATATATCATATGCTTCCAATTGGTATTAACTCATATTTCTAGAACACCCCAACTTGAAGGTCTCAAAAGATTTTACAGTCCTCTACAGAATAGAATAACTCATCTAGCAGACTAGGTGGTGACACCTCGCTGTGCTAAGATGCACCGATGCTGTAACTGCATCCTGGAGGTGGGCACCTGCCAACATCAGCCAGAGCATCGGCTTTGTCGCTATCTCCCCAAGATGTCTGTGTTACACTCATCTGGTTGGGAAACAGAAATGACACCTTCAGGTAGATTTAAAGAGAAACAGATGTCTGGTGCTCCCAGGAATGTGTGTTTTGAAACCCTCTCCCTCAGTGGCTAACGAATCACAGGCCAGCAGTTCCGAGTTCATCCTCACTGCCCAATCCAGGCATGACACTGCAGAGCAACTTCCTGAGTAAGTATGGACAACTGCTGCTCCCGAGGTCTGATGACAGTCTCCTATAGAAAAATATAGGGGAGTACCAGAGTTAGTAGTGACTGTGAGCCATTCACCCACTAGACTGAAATTCTCTCTGATTGCTATTTGATGATCACCTATGCTCAGCATGAGTTTGTAATCTCCTTTCTCCATATCCTACACATGATGGCAATGGATCGTTATAGTGAATGAGGCAGCTATTGTAATTTTTATTGGAAGTACCAAAAAGGCCTTTTGTCCTTAAATACAGTTTATTTCCAGCCAGGATCAAAGCATAATGGGGAAAACAAGAGGGAAGAAATTCAGCCAGGATTGCTATTTGACAGAACATCACCTTGTCCACAAAGACAGTAAAAATGGTGCTCACTTCCTAAAGTCGTATTACTTTTAACAGCACTTTTTTGCCTTACTATGTAACCTTCTGTCTGTTTTCATGGCTTTTTCTAGTGTCCTAGCCCTCAAAAGGAAGCATTCCTCACAAGCATACCTTATGTTGTTGTGACAATGCTATGTGGCTTATTGTAGGAAAGACTTGCTGGGATTTATTAGCTGGAGGGCTACTTACTAACCTGACATGTGGAAAATCCTTTTCAGCTTTGCAAATGAGAATATTATCCAGTGGATGCCATCTGAGCAGTTATGCAGAGCCAGTCTACTTGTACCGGCTGATATGAACATGTCAATCTGCTAGAGCACTGATACTTGCATGTAAAGTTAAGCTCCTGAGCAATTACATATGAGCTCAAGTGCTGCGTTGGATTGAAGCCACAGGACCTGAACCAAAACTCATGGAACTTGATCAGAGTATTTGAAATAACTTCAGTGGATTCTGGACCAGGTCCATGCTGTCTGCTAGAGGTATTGGCTACATTTTTCCAAATAAAAGAAGTTAGGAATAATATATCAAAACCTTTGATCCAGGACTAGCAGGCCCAGGAATTAAGACTCAGACCCTTTATATGATGAATTTACAGATTTCCTGAACTTAGGAAAGCATGAAAAACACTGACAAATACTTATGTTGACATACAAATAAGTACGGAAGACCAAAGGGTAGAAAAGGCATTTTAATCCTTTAAAAATATTGAACCATTCCAGAGCACAGAGAGTCTAATGATTTCAGTCCACAGTTGTTTATACAGCCCTAAACCCTGTATCCATGATGACATTTCATTTTACATCACTTGTTTCTTTAATCTGCTGTGTTTCATAAAAGCTCTCTTTCAGCCAGGTCAGCGGGGAATGTGCTGAGCTACCACGAGCAACGACTGGAGTCACTGATTTCATCTGCCTGCTCCGTGGACTGAACGTGTACGTGTGATCCCAACTCAGCTGCTTGGGAACCACAATCTGGTCTGTGTGTGCCCCAACACATTACCCAGTTTTCGTAACTAGGATTACACAAACATCTTCTCAATGTCTGTGACACTCTTTGTCTGTACTAAGAGTGTAATTTTTGACCCTGTCTCATGCTAGCTGGTCCTTCTACCATGGTAATTACTGCTGCCTTTGAGTGCCTTCCAATACTCATTAAGTAATGTGACTTCATATCCCTTATGTGTCGTTTCTTTTTTCATCTTCCCCCAGAGGAGCTGTGTATACAGTGGAGCACCTTGGACACCGTGTCTGTGGCCTGGTGCTGTGTGTTTAGCCAGTTTTCTCAGGGCAAGTTTATCTTGGAATATGAATATAGTTTCCAGGCTCAAACAGGGCAAATATCTGACAAGTGAAGCTTCAAACGCTTCATTCATCAAAAGTAGTTACACTCACCAAAACAGACCACTGTATGAAAAACTCAACATACACACACACATATAGATATAAAGGATTTCTTTTAAGAAAACATTTCTTTTACAAAAACAGAAGAATCTAACATGCTCCTTAGATTTTTAACGGGTCAGCTACTAATCGGTATTTATAGCTGCTAAAACCTGTTTTCAGCCTTGAACCAAACAATCCCCTGGCTCCAATTACTGTTACCCAGAGAGTAGCTGAGAAGGGAGCAGCCACAAGCAGAGGAGGCCAGACAGAAAACAAGAAAAGTAATTTACTGATTCTTCTGATCTCTCCCAGCTTTTTGTCATTGTCGGGTGCTTTGAGCAGAACCATCCCAGATTCTCCAGATTCTCCCGCCCCTACTTGTGTTCATTCAGATTGCTGCAGCATGGCCCTTCTTAGAAATAACCAACGGAACACCAATCAACTAATTCATCTACTTGGGGGTTTTTCAAGCAAAATTACCTCCAACCAAACGTTTCTTTTACCAGGGTGCATGCTTGCATCTACTAAGTAATCGTATCAAATTCCTTCCGCCTTCTGTCATCACACCTGATTAAACATCACATTTACACTGTATTTCCAATGTTTGTATTATCTTTCTCCTGATCACTTGCAGGCTGGTACTAATCAAAGAGCTCCAGCTGTAACTGCGAGAACACTGACCTTATTGTAAAACACCAGAAAGATAGTCTCTGCTCCAAAGACTGTATCTGATCCAAATTGGACATGGACAACTCTTTCTGTATTTCTCCTGCAACCCTTGCTCAAGTGACCTCCAGCATAGCTTTGGTGGCCTGAAGCTTCCCAAAATGCCCTACAATCTATCATGGCCCTTCCGGCTATTTTGAGGCACCTGAAGGTGCTGTAAGCGAATGAAGACATCTTGCTGCTGAGACTACTGCTGAACTCCGCCTCCTTGCACTAGAGATGGGCACAGCTTAGCACAGGGATGGTTAATTTGACATATCTAAGAATTTAACGTCTGAATTGGCTTCTTGTTTGATTTACAACTGGAGTCAAAGAGTAGGATTTTGCTCATGGGAAATTAACTTTGTCGTTTTTGACACATAATTGCTGACTACAGAGAGGAAAGAGATTTCAGCATTTCTTCAGCACTAGAGTGTGCTGCATCTTCATACAACAATCAGTGAAGTAAACCTGACTAAAGAAAATGCACCTCTCCCTGCGTACAAAATGCATCCGTGTGCTGAAAGTGTTAGCAATGTTAATTAAGGAGAATATAAATGATCCAAGGACTTTCCCACTTCTTGCAAAGTTTTCCAACCTACTTGTGTTTAAAAGGCAAGAGTGGTACTCGCGCTCTGTAGCTTAACAGCGAAGTTTGGTATCTACCTTCCTTGAAGAAAACATTATACTGAATCTATTGCTATTGTGTGGCATAGTGCCTACTTTTTTATCATTTCCTCTCTCTCTATTTCTATTAAATATCATGCTTCCCCCTGAAAAAACCCTCAAAGATGCAAAATGAAAACCAGTGCTAGAACACCCTGGTAACAATGATATCTTCTGAAGATAGCAATGCTATTAACATGAGTGACTGTTAGTAGAATTATTCTAGAGATAAATATTACCTGAATGGCACAAAGAACTCTGGAGGGAACTCAAACTGACTCAAAACTTACTCATTTATATGTTTCTTGGGTTGCACTTGGAAACTGTAGTAACCAAGACGCTGTTAGAGCTCCTAATTCCTCTCGGCCCTGCAGAATCAATGAGATGGGTTATATTCTTTCTTGCAAGGTCTTGGAAAGAACTGTTTACTAGATTTCAATCCATGAGACTCCAGAGCTTACAGGTGTCAGAGGGCAGGTTTTTGGCCTGCAGGCACTTCATTGCAGTTAAAGATGACCGAGGGGGTAGAATGCCACGTAACCTCAGTGACATGCATTTATCAAAGTGGCAGCTAAGAGACTCCTCCTGGTAGTGTTGTATGTAAATCTCTGGAAGAGAACAATCACACAAACCCACAAGCTTATTTTTGTCTTTTTTAGTTTGCCTTGGTTGGTTTTTTCAGAGCAAGGCTCTACTCCAAGGCTGGAAAGTCTATGAGACTCCACAGGAGTGTTACCATGGAGTTTCATGGGCTTGGGCTCAAGCCATAAATGTTTAAGTGGAAATAATAAAACGAAACCCGAAAGATGGCCAAACGCCCAAGTGAAACCATCTCGAGCCTTCATGAGCTGGAGGTAAAGTTAATGTAACGTTGAAGATACAGGAAAAGCAACATTTTAATTAACACATTTTCAGCTCCTATCATAAAGCCTTCATAATGGGAGACAAGCTTCCTTTTAACATTAGCTTGCCCCTGGGAAAAGCACATATTTGAGTGAGGAAAAAAAAATCACATATTTTAATAAAAGAGAACTAGCAAGGACATAAAAATATGAATTTTGAAAGCCAAGCCTCGGTTTCCCAGTGGGAGGAAGTTCATGTCTGCCAATTTCCAATGGCTGGGATGTTGTGAGTATGCATGGTGTTTATTGACTTCTAAATTAAAGCAGTCCATTTCAAGGAAAAGCAGAGTGACAGAGGCCACTCTTCCAGTTTCACACCAGGTGCGTAAAATAGTAACCATCAGCAAAACTTCACTGAACGAACTGCCACCAGTGCAGCCATAAGATGTTTTGGAACAGGAAAACATCATCCAGTCAAATGTGCACCCGTTCTTTGCTTATCTTATTCTCATTTTCTGCTTTTTTCACTGTATTGCTCAATCAATCCCATCCTTCTCCACAACCAACAAGTAACCCTTCACGTCTCTTGGATTGATTTATATAAACTACACACTTCAGTCATCCTCCTTCGTTTGTTAACTTTTTCCAGATGACTGTTAGTAAAGCTGTGTGAATAATCCACAATTAATCATTAACTCCATAAGTTTACCTTCTTTTTATGTTCTGTTTTCCTCCAACACATTCTTTGTTAGAAAGTATTCACTCACTATGGGCTGGCATTACAGGCAAGTGCCTGTGTAGCTGCTGTTAAGCAAGAAACCCAGTAGAGGTCCTAGTCTTACCCTTCAGGCAAAGCTATTGTCCACCAATAACAAGATCAGGAAAAGATGATGTTTTCCACCGGCAAAACAAAATCAGTTGAGATGTTGGGGGTTCAGCTCCTCCAAATTCTTCCCACTTAAGGCAGAAGAAGGGAGTATGCCTTTTTCCTTTAACTCATCTTCTTCTTCCTCGCAGAGCCTGGTCCAGGTCTTACAAGCTCCAATATCTTTGCTTAGTTACCCTGTACTACCCAGTATTTGAGCTCCAATTAGTTTTGATTGTTCTTTTTTTGCTGCATTATCATAGCTTAGAAACATGCAGTTCCAGTCACAAAGCCAGCATTTGCTTTCTGCAATAGTTCTGTGGTTCCATGTTTCCACAACTGCTCTTGATAGGAAACTTATCTCTAGACTATTGCAGTTCAGCAAACACAAAACACAGAGGGGAATGGACACACAGCCTTGGAGCCCATTTCAGCAATTGCTTCTGTGTTCACTGCTGAGCACATGCTCAGGTTTGTTCATTTGGTTTGTACAAAACAATTTACCTGGCATCTCCATTAGCTCTCCCATTTTGCTATAGCAGGGGGAAATGCTGCCTTTCTGTGTGTCTGCAGAAACACACATCAGGGCAACCTCGTGGTGAGGATGCACCTCTAATACCCTTTAAACTCCTTCATTTTCACAGGGCTCTCCTAAGACATTTGAATGGAAAATGTTTGCAGCTTATATATTCTTGTTACACACAATTTATGGAGACATTTATACAGGATTAAATTAGGTCGTGTTAGGAAGGCAGTCACATAGACAGCACAGTGCTCAGGAGAGACCAACCTACCTATGCGCACTGCAACATACACTACTTAGCAATAGTGGGTCAAACCTGTCCTTGATCACATCTGCATGTGACTTCCCTCTGCTCACACAGATCACACAAGGCAAGAGGAAGATACTCGTGTATTAGGATGGACCATATTTTCTAACACAGGAATGCATTTGATCTAATACATCCCCATGCAGCTGGGCTTTGTTGTCTGTGATGCAGGTGGAAGAGCAGTGCCTCAAGAGCTTCAGGTAGAACAAAAACTGGTTTGGGGATGTCAGGTACAGTGGGGACACAATTACTTAGCTGGTCAAACCGGGCCAGTTTACACCTGTGCAAACCTCAAGGGACAACTGGTTTTTTGCCAGAAGAATAAATATCTTGCACCCTTGAAAGTTGTTACTGAGAAATAGACATTCTTCGTCATTCCATACTTTAGGATGGTACATTATCCACTGTTTTTACCTGATTTCATTGGGAGTTTTTTTCATTATATCATTTACTCCTTTAGCACCTACTTTAGGAAATTAATCATGCCCTGGAAAAACTTCATTTCTTGCCACTGGCTGAGGACAATCTGGCTTGGATGTGCTCTCCCCAGTTTAGGCATCAATATGTTCTGATTAATCCCTCCCCAGACACGTAGAGAACTGAATGTGCTTTACTGCTAGACAGCAGCTGAACAGGCCCTTTTGAATGCAAGTTTTGGGTTTAGACTTTAGGATTTAGACCCTCTGATTCTAAAAAAATGATTTTTCCTGGCTTTTCCTGGACCCTGCTTTTGCTGACCTTGTTGACAAACATTGTGCTATATGAATAAAATGGCATACAAACTGCTGCTGTAAAAGTAAACATTTCACATAGAATAATTCTACGCTGTGTTTGATGGAAGTTGTGGAGTGATCTGCTGTTTCACCTTCTGCTAAAGGAATACCAATGTCCAGGGTTTTCATTCTTAACTGTGGCTTAAACAACTTAGATTCATTTGACATTCATACACTGAGGAGATAGACACAAAGTTTAGAGTGGGAATGCCTGTTTTAAGAGGGTGCTGTGTTAGAATGGCAAACACTATGCTGCTTCAGTGGGTAAGCATCTGAGCCAGCTTCCACATGAACTAGACATTTCCAGAGGCCTTGGCAAAGCCCAGCTAAACACAATGCTCATTCAGTTCATAAAGAGCGCTGCACTTTCTCTCCTGACAAATCTGACTCCCGAGTGCGCAGCGTTGCCACAACTCACCTCTGAGCTCCCCTAATGCGAGCCAAAACTTCACAATATCCATTGATTATTTTGCTTCATTAAGAACCCACGATCCAAATGAAATAACCCTCAGGACCCACACTTTTCAAGACAATTGATGTATGGGTTTGCCAGACCTATCGTTTGAAGCACAGAGCCCATTTTTGTCCTTTTAATGTCCCAGGTATGTGAAACCCACAGCCATAAAATGAAATCCAAATAGGTCTAACAGTCAAGCTTGTCAAGGTATTTTTTGCCCCTAGAAAAAGTATTTGGTGGGTTGCACAAAAGTTCCACTGAGCCCTGAACTGCGGCAGGACCGATGGGCTGCTGAGCTTCAAGGAAACACGCAATTCTTTATTTTAATCATCTTTTCCTGTGCACTGCTTACCTTTATGCACATATTTGATTTGGAAGCACTCATAGTTTTCATACCTCCATTAATCATTGGGAATGAACACGGGGGAGCTTTGGGGAAATTTCGGGGGGTGACATCATCACCAGGATCCTGAAAACACTAATGAGGAATGGCAGGAGAGCGCAGCTGGGAAATGAAGCTAAACTGATAACACATTTTGGCTGACTAATTACAAAGGTTTAACCCCCAAATCGATGTGAAATCGTTCCAATCCTGCTGCACAGTTGCTCTTCTATGAGTACAGCTTTAGTGTGAAAGATACAAATGCAATACACAAAATGTTGGTAAAGAGTTAATTCAGCACCTTCCTGTTACGGGTCATCCTGGGAAAGTCACTTCTGTCCATCTGGTTAATTTATGAAGTGATCCAACGCTGTATGTGCATTTCTTGTTCTCCCCCCAGGACCCACAGAGGCTGCATGCCTTCTCCCTGTCCTCATCATTACTTGCACTGAATCTTATAGTCCAAGCATTCATAAGGAATAGAAAAAAATTATGGAGGGAAGTGGAAAGAGATTTACTACTAGAAAATGTCTTGGACACATACATGTAATAAATCACAGGTCACTGAACTGGTCTGTAAGCAAACTGTTGTTTAGCCAAAGAAATAGTTTATGTTCCTCTTATCAGGAATGACTTCATTAGCATTTCTAGAATTCTTCACTGAGCACAGAGCAGTCGATCCATCCTGCCCAGAAACAGAGCTGAAATGTGTCCAAGGCTTTATTATTTTTCCAGAAGAAAATGTCCTGGTTTTTCCAGCTGCAGGTTGGGCAAGTTCCATTTTGTGGATGTTTTTAAATCTCCCAAGCATTAATGTTAGAAGTAACATAAGATTCATTAGCTGAGCTTAACGTAGTTTTCAGAGGCGCACTTGATGGAACACGAGCTCATCCATGATGCTCAGAGGACATGGCAGATTACTAGCCATACAAAAGGGCGACTATTTGCTAGCATATACATCAGGAAACCTTGGAGCCAGCCATTGAGATTCAGCACAAAACTATGTCTGACTGAACACTGAAGTTTCAGCATTCTGACATTGCGCTCAATTTTCTTGGGTTTTCATCCAGAAAGCAATGATTTAAAGACTAAAGGCTCTGTTTAGCAAAAATGTTCCACTGCTTTTGCAATGCTTAAGCCAAGAATGTCATGAAACAGCTTTTTGGCACCCAGACGAGCTATTAAGCAGCAGCTCAGCTGGGACCCCAAACCAGGTGTCTCCTGCAGAGAGCACTCAGGAGGTAGACTTTTCATGTTAACAGCTCTCCCCAGCCTTGCTCTGCTCCCAGACTCCATTCAGAACCGTGACCTCTCTTTCTGCAAAAGCAGTTTCCAGAAGTCAGGCTTTCCAAAGACGAATGGTCTTGTCCAGAGCTCCCCACTGTAAGTCCTGTGACCATCCCGACTCCCCAGCCAACACAGGCAGGAATTCTCTTCCCACTACCGAGATTGCTCGCGGGCCTTTACACATCGTCGATAACTGCAGATACTGAAATGAGCATGATTTCTGCATACGAGTTGAGCAGTGGTCAGTCTGCAGCTCCTGCAGAGACCTGCCAGTCCCTGAGCTGAATGCTGTACGTTCTGAAAGCTTTCAGTGGGGCCCATTTGGTCTTTTCATCACCAGCCAAATCTCATGTGGTCCTGAAGAGAGAGGCAAATCAAAATGGTCCCTCTGAAAAGAAGGAAGATAAAAACCCCCATACAGGCTCAGTTTCACGGCCATGATTAAATAAAACAAACACTTTTGCCATCTGATTAGAGGTGAAGGAAAACTTCCAAAAACATTTGCTGAAAGTCATCTAAAGATTCCAACTGAGGGGAGAGTGTGGGGGAAGCGTTGGGAGGGTGAATGAACCCATCTTGGTTGTGGGTTTGACCTTTCCTCATTCTCTGGCAATGCCTTGCAGCAGCAGTTACCAGAGCAGGAGGCTGTAAATCAGTATCACAGGATATTTGCAGAACATCAGATTCAGGACCGCAAGTGCTCACATGTGAAACTACTCAGAGCAAGGAGGCTCATCCAGAAAGCAGGAGATTGCAGGTGTCTGCTCAAAGCAAGTTTCAGCGCTGAACTTTGCTCTTTGCCTCGCAGATAAAGCAACAAGCAGCTTCAGTGTAGGAGATGCATCCAAAATAGGCTGGCAGGAACATTAATGTCCTACTGAAAGTGTTTCCTACCTTCAGTTCTTAAGAGAATAGTAGTCTGGGAGTGAGACCCCCAACAACAGAGAGGTCCATCTTCGTGCTCTTAGTATCAAGAAACAATTACTCTGCTAAAACGTTCTTGTATTTATTAAGCTTCAGCTCAGAAGAGGAATATTTGAGGAAAGGAATGGCCAGCAAAGGAGACAGGTGGCAGGGCTAAGCTTCTGTCAAAAGGGCCATCTTACAAGGGGAAGCAATTTAATACTGTGTCAGTGCCAATCAGTATTACTTTCATGGAAGGCTGTAAACAGAGGGCTCTCAGGCCCTTGCTAATTAATTCTCATGGAGATATTGCTAACAGATGGTAAGCACACGATTAGTCACGGCATCTTTGGTGTCCACTTGAACACAGCTATCACAAAAAGAAAAGGATTGTACCGTTAGCTGTATGAGTTCTGAAGCTACTTATGAGTAAGATATTCCTACATTCACCATGATAGCTCTGCCCTACAGAAACCGAAGTACCGTGTTCATATTCTGCCTGGTGACTGTAAATTGTTCTGAGCAGAACAAACCAACCCATGGGCAAATGTCTGTGCCTGTGGGAAAGCAAGGCTTGGCTCTGGTTTTTACATGAGATACCTACCCGTTGCTTCAGTTCTCTGTTGTGAATGGCAATAGTTTGTTTCTTTCATTCAGAAACATTCTGAAATGGACAGAGCAACTAACATTCCTCACTCGGTAACACTGCCCATCAGCTTCCTATTCAGCGCTTCCTTGTTGAGGAGACAGTACACACATGGAGCTCCAAAGCATCAAAGGCTCATTTTATAAGTCTAATGTTAAAGTTATGTGCTGTTGCAAGCTAGGCCAGCTCCTAAAAGGCATGTAAAATCAGAGTAAATGGAGCCCAGCCTGGCAGCTGTGAAAACTTGGGCTGTTAGTGCAGCCAGAGCAGATGCGGCGGCATTCAGCAGAGCAGGCACCCAGCTCTGGTTTGTCTGGAGGCAGGGTTGTCCAGGCTGGCACATGCCCTTTGCCAACATTCAGATGTGTTGTGTTTGGGTGTTGTCTACATAAAGGGGCCGGAAAAGCATGTGGTGATAAACCTGGCATGCTCCAGAAGGAAGACACTTAAAAGAAACAGCATGAAACGAGATTATAGCTCAAGAAATCCCAGCCTTTAAGAGAGCCTATAAACTACATACCAAACCCTCGCATGGCTGAAAGCCCCAGAACACATAGCACATACCTCAGAGAGGATAAGAAGGGTTCAGGGGTGGCAATAGCGGTGGCTCTCCAGGAGTTCCTTGGCTCCAGCCCAGCAGAGTCTGGGCTCGGTGTACAGCTGGGAGCCAGGATGACCCAGAGGTGTTGGCACTGGCAGCCCCCATGGCCTCCATTTGCCAGCAGCTGGCACTCAGATGCTGCAGCACGTTTTGTCTCAGCAGCACCTTGTTGTGGGTCTCTTAATGTGGCCCCAGCACAGAAGTTCAAGTGTGAAAAGCTATGGATGTGCACTCGCTGTTCAGCCAGCCCTAACACAGAGCAATATCTGAGCACGCTTTTTACCTTCTTCTCAGGTCAAGGATAAAGGAGGAAAACCCAAAACATGAGAAATCTTTGTGTGTTGAAGGAGAGAAAACATTTTCAAAGACAGCCACTGCGATCCTTGTGGCTGAGGTAGAGCCCAAATCCAGTGGGAGTTTGGTTGTTGGCTTCAGTGGAGCAGCCTTGAGCCTTCACACTGCTAACATGAAATATTCCCAAAGGGCCTGAGCAGGATGGCTCTCCAGCTTGTAGGACAATGTGGGAGAGCAGGATGACTGGAACCACGCAAAGAAGTTAAGTACGGAGCGGAGAGTGCTTGAACGGGAGCTTGGAACACAAGCTTTGTAAGTCAGAACCTTACTAGGTCTCAACTTTATCCAGATCAATTTTAAAACATAAATACATGCATGCTATTAAATACATGGCAGGTCTATATGCAGAAAGCTGAAACAGTTTCATCTGCTCACTAGTGAAAGGTGAAATCACAAGTGTGTTGGTCTGAACTGAGTCTAACCCCCTGAGAAAAGAAAGGCATATTTACTGTCCATGGATGGAACATTCTGTTGATACCAGGCTATATTTAGGCTGTGTGATGTGCTTTGCCTTTTCCACTGCTTAAACTGTGTATTTTATCATCCATTTCCAGGTGGTTTCCTATGCAAAGTTCAAAGGAGTCGGAGAATTGCGGAATGAAGTTGTTTTTCCTGGGTGAAAAGATGTTTGAAATGCCTCTTAAGGTCAGCTAAGATCCAAACCTACTCCCATTAAAAGGGCAAATTCCAGTCCACAGAAATTGATTTCCCTATTATAACAGTAGAAAATAAATGATGTCTATAAGACACACTGTGTGTGCCAGAAGGAACTCTAGTAAAAGAAGGCTTCTCAGGGGCTGTCAATAAAGCATCGCTCTTGCTTTGGTAGGTTTGCTGTTACTTTTTCACCAGATAAGAGAGAATGGGCCTTTTCCTCCCCTGTGTTCCATCTCTGCTCAAGTATTTCTACTGCTCCAGGTCTCTCACCTCACCTACCCCTGTTAGCTCCAGGGATGGTCTGGTATTTTCAGCGCTGGCTAGAAGGCAAGAAATCACAGACCACCTCTGAGAAAGGAGAAGAGAATCAATGTCCCTTTTGTGCCTCCTGGAACTGTATTGCCTTTTCCCAGAGTATGTAGCAGGATGGCCAGTTCTGCACCCTTGCACCAGGAGCTCTGAGAGCCTTGACCAGCGACAAACCTCTGCACGCTCTGAAAGACTGCAGTCATTCAGGAAAAGCATTTTTCCTTTCATAGAGAGCTTTAAAAAAGAGCAGGTTTTGCTCTGAACGAAGCCAGATTTTTGTGCTTGTTTCTGGCTGCCTACCTATACACACAGGCTGGATTAGCTTATCCTCAAAACACAGCATTTACATTGGGGAGAAAATAGTTGGCAGTTACATTTAAGATGTAATGAACAAATCAGTTTGTCATCAGTTTGTAATGGTACAAACATTTAGAGTATTGCAAGACAGCTTGAATAATATTGTGCTCTCCAAAGTAAAATGTTAGCGTTCGGTTAGTGGCAACAGTGGGTAAAACGGAGTCCTTGTTGCTGGAATGGTGCATTTCTGTGAGGTTAACCACACTTTGGCCAGCACCAAGCCAGAAATTAGCCTCTTGGCTGCTAAGACAGCGGCCTAAATGTGCAGATTGATAAAGGAATCTGCGGTTCCAGCTGCTTCAGCCAATTCAGGGATGGGATAAGGGAGTCTAGCGTGACTTTAGACTTGGCTAAACCAGGTCTGAAATTGACCCTCCACTACAATATCAATGCCAAAATATAGTCCATCTGCTCATGATAATTGTACACCTTAATCAGAAATGAATCCCTCAAATGAATGCACACAACTGCAGTGACTGACAGCGCACACATGGGGTTCACATCGGCTCTTCAGGCAGAGCTTGTTGAGTCAACAGGAGTCCAAGTTCCCCCATAGCTCCCATTAGAAGGATGGGATTGTGTTTAAATATGTATGAATTTGCTGAACTTGAACCATTCAGGCAGAAGAGCTGTTGCTGCAAAATTCATTTCCACTTATACAGTTCGTTAAAGCATCGGAGATTTGTGCACAAGTGTGTATCTAAAAACACGGAGACCCTATTATTGACCACGGTCACTGGTTTTATGGTGAAGAAACATCAGTATTTTATCTGTTGCCTTTAAACATTCAGAGAATCTACAAGAGCTTTTCACCCTACAACCAGGCTCTCCCAATCTGTGACAGCACAAAAAGGCTGCAGATGCTTGACGCTGTATTCTTGAAGTAGCCCCCCTGAGTCTTCAAAGGACAGGGTTTTGTCTGATTGCTGAAGTTAAAATTGCACTGAAGAGGGAAAACAGTTTTGTACTCAGTGAGATGAATCACAACAATCTTTTTGACAGGAATCCCTTTAACTTAAAGGAAATCTGGCACTTCATTTGTCATTGGCTTCCCCCAAAACAGAAAGTAAAGTCCTTGCAAGTATCTTAATGTTTATCCTTAAAATTACCTTTTACCTTTGATGTGTATCAACCTATTTGAGGTCTGAATGTGTTAAGGGAACACAGATGTGACCATTGTCTCAGATGCATTCCTATTATAATTAGGAAATGATACTGAGCCTTTAGATACAAAAGAGGAATCTGTGACCTGACTTACCTGATGAGTGGATCTCAAAGTGCATTATTGAAGGAGTCTGCAAAGGGTTGTTGTATTTGAACACACTGGTTGGTCTTTTAGTCTGCTCCTGTTTAAGAGTAGGAAGGAAAGAAGGCAGGCGGGCAGGCAGGAAGGAATAAAGGAAGAAAGGAAGGAGGGAAGGAAGGAAAGAAGGAAGGAAGGAATTTATTCTGTCTCATAAAGACAATTGCAAGGAAATAGCTACAAACCTCATGAGTGTGGAAATAAGTGGAGAAGGGCATTTGTATTTAGCCTTTGTACTTAGGGAATTCTACAGTGTTCTTTTTGTTAGATGTTACAAATTATTTCAGAGGGTCATGGAGATTGAAATTGGTAAATGAATTGTGTTATTTGATAAATGAACAGTGTATTGGCAAACCAGGCAACTACATGTCCAGTCCGCAGGACTTTGGATTTCACAAAGCCTTTCATAATGGTTGGAGCTGGATGATATTAAGGTCCTTTGCAACCCAAACCATTCCATGATTCTATGATTCCAAGATTTCGGGCATGTTTGCTCACTACTGAGCCTGGCTTGTTGACCACAGCCTCAGTTGCGCTGACTGCAACTTCTCAGGTTTAAATGAAAATCCCATCCCCGCGTTTTATTTGCACCAAGATTAAAGGAAGACGTATGGAAAGCACAGAGCAAAATAAAAATAAGAAGTAGAACTGTCTGACATTTCCTCTGTAACACACCATTACATTTTAATATCACAGAAAGTCAGCCTTTGTCAAAATGCTATAGAACATAATGGCCTGAAGCCTCAAAACAGAGATAAAAGACCAATTCTGAAAATAGACATGATACACACGATATCCTACACCTAAGCCCAAGGAAACCAGACAGCAAAAGCACTGTAAATTCAAAAGCTACATTAAAAATATAGTTTATAAATATATATATTAGAAATATTTCCATGTCCTTCTTTTGGGAAAAGGAAACTACCACACAGGCAAACAGATATTAAGAGAGAGTTTGCAGTTTGTGTTGCTGCTTCCTTCTTTTTAGAAGCTTTCATTTCATTTTATAATATGGTACCAATAAAATAGCATTACTTCTGTCATCCTTATAATTCAGACATCAACATACGGCCTCATAAAGCCATCACGCTTGTACTGTCAGACCGTATTTTTCAGAATTGGTTTGCATTGATGATTCCTGCATCCAACTTTGTTCAAATAAACTTAATACTGACTTTAAAGCCACTCTGACTAAAGCCTGTGCTTTCCCCATAGGGTAAAATCTCTGATGTTAGCAATATACATGCACACAAAGCCGTCCTGAGACTTCAGGTCTCTGCCACCAGTAGAAACCAATCTGCCCAGGACAAGAAGCAAAAGCCTTCTGGTTTTGTGATGGTTTTGGTGCCTGTTTGCATCCCTCTAGAATGTGACATATCCATGGCCAATACTGATCCTGCAGATTCCCAGCTTGAGCACTGCTTTGTCCCTACCAAAGACCTATTGATTTAATCTGTTGCCTGAAGAAGTGCAGGTGCTGCAAGACCAGAGCCCAGCCTGCTCCCACAGTGAGGAAGAGCAGGAACAGTGCCTCCAGTGACAGCCCACACCTCTATGGGTTTAGCCAATGGTGAAACCAGAGTGGGGCTCCCTTTCTCCACTCCTCTCTCGGCCAGCCCAAAGCACAAAACCCCAAACCTTCACCAGTGATAGATTATGGTTGGGAACTGAAGCATGAACAAAACGTAAGCGTGTCAGTGACACAGATATCGGCATGTTCTCAGCTGGGAACTTGACACAGGCCACTGAGAAGTGTAGCTTCCTTCCTGCAGCTATACTTGCCACAAGAGAAGTTCCTGGTTTTCATTCACAATAAATTGTCAGGTTTTTCGACCTCAAAAATTACTGCAAGATGAGAGAAAGAGAAGAAGAAATGGTTTCCTGCAGAGCTCTGCCCAGCCCCTTCCCTGACGGCGCTCTCCCTTCTCTGCCCAGATATGTGCCGTCAATATGGGGGTAAAGCCACCGGGGTTGGCTCTCAGCAGGATTTACCAAGTCATTGCCACGGCTGTCCCCTCACATGTGCTCCTCCCCTGACAGAAGTCCAGCTTTCCTATGCTCTGCTATAATCACTTGTCATGGAAGGAAAGATATGAGCTTTGACATGAAGAATCTCTATCACCTTATAACTGCCACTTCCTGTCGTCCCATTACAGCCCTGGAAATTGCATAGGATCATGACCATTCCTCAGAAAGGAAAACCAAGTTTTCCCTTTTTGGCATGTCAAAAATGATAGCAATATCCAGTGATGAAACCCAAAATTCCCCATCTCCAAAACATGAACTCATGCCTCACTCAGTACTTCCTTGTTTTAGCCAGTTATTTCTACTTTCTTCAACATATAAATTAAGGTAAGTATTATATATCCCAACATATATAATCCACTGTCCACTTGTACATATGTCTCCCTTACACTCTCACCTTTGTATATTTGTAATATTGAACATTTTACTGTGAGTGGAGACACAACAACCATAGGTGTTGCTGTGTATGCGATCTAACCAATACAAACACATTCCTTTTTATGAAGCAGTAAAATAAATCAGACTCTTCCCTGAGGTGATATTTTATTTAAGAGGTAAACTTATAAAGCTATTTATGGAACCATCTAATTGCTTTATAAGGAACCTGAGGGCTTCGACTCTGCTGCAAGTCTTCCATGCGGCCTCTTCATTTCCAAACCTTTGGTTCCTCCTTATACAAAAAGGCAGATCCTTTCTATGAGCAGCGGCGGAAGAAAAGCACCGCCGCTCATAGTGGTGGCAAGAGCTGGTCTCTGGAGACTGCAAGATGCTGCCTACCTGCACTGGTGACAGTTCTCCCTGCTCAGTACCTTGGGTCAGCTCTGTCTCTGGGTGTCCCATGTCTCATTCGCATCTACTCTTTCTGAATTCCTAACCTGATCTGGATTCTGTGGATAAAGTGTTTATCCTGCAGTGCCTTGCATGTGTGGATAACACTTTTGTGAAGAACTGAGTGTTCCAAACTAAGACCTTTTGGAGTATAAACTCAGGAAAAAAATACATTAAGGCTGCTTTTAAGTACAATTTGAAGTCTCTTGAAGTAACACTATGGATCTTCTGTACACATAGGTGAGGAAAAGGGAGTTTTCTCTTCAGACACAAAAGAGAGACAGAGGCATTCAATTACAACATTACACGGCCTTCCCTGTGCCCAATTTGTTAGCCTCATAGCACAGGACACTTGACAGCATAATGATATGAAATTATGTAAAATGTAAAGGAAAGCAAACACCTAGTTTGAAGAAATGCCCACTTAGCACTCAGTTCAAGCCCCTGCATCTCCCAGCTCAGCAATAACAGATTATTGGAGAACAAAGTACACATTCTCCTGCAAGAGTGGAAGGGCCCTGATGTATATTTCTATCACATTACATGCCTACCATCATGAATCTTAATCTTCACATTAAAGCCACAAGGGCTACTATTGTTCAGATCCTTTCCATTTTCATCCCCCACCTGAAAACACACTCTTCCATTTGAAAAAATAATAATAAAAAGGCTTTGACACATGCCTGGATGCAGGGAATTTCCAAGAAAAAAAGAAGTTTGGTGGCTATTCCTTCCAGTTGTGAACCAGGAATTGCTTTTGTACAAGCCTGGGTCTAACACAGTGAGACTAAACATTTATAAAATCAAGTAGGGATTGAAATATAGCATTGTGGTTACTAACATGCTGCAGCAGCAGATCAAGTTTCACGTTTCATCAGCTGAATAGAGTCTGTGTGCTGGGCTATTGTGGTTCAGTAGCTGACAGCAGTCAAGTAAGTGCTGCTCTCTTCCTGGCTTAATCATTCCTATTACACTCAGTGTCAAAACAATAATGTCAGTGAAATGGGCTTGCTGACATTACAGATTAGAACTGAGTGATTCTGAATGTCCTGTGACTGAATTGCGCTTTATTTCTCAAAAATTACATGCTACAATTGCAAATTAAAGAGCTTAGATCTCAACAGGCTGTGTCAACAAATATGGAGCCGTGGACTCCAAGCTGCCGGGGAGATGATCCATCATGAAATGCATGAGGTTCATTGTATACTAACAAAACAGCAACTGCCGAAATCTTTGGCCTCCTGTTTGCAGAGCATCACAAGAACAATCAGCTTTTTTAGGAAGGATTCATTCAGCTGCACGAGATGCGAGAGTCCCTGGGGTAATCTTGGAGATTGAAAAGGTGTTCCAGAAGAAAGAAGAAATCATTCCCTTGATTTTCTATCTTCCATCTGCAAACCACCGCGATTTACCAAGATTCATCTCCTGATCTTCACTTGGGGAACATATTGACGCCCAGAATTCCTGAGTGATGGACAGCTACCAAAAGACAAGAAGCATGATTTAATGACCGCAGTCACCAGGACACTTACTGAGACGAGCAGGGCATTGCTGACATCTGCCCTTTGGGTAGTACGGAGAGCAACTGTGTACCCCAGTCTTACAATAACTGAGTTCAAAACATATTTTCCACATTATGAAAAGCTTTGAAATACAAAAGATATATTTACTGTTTGTGATTCCCTAGAAAATCAGCAGATCAGAAATGCCTCTGGAATTTGTGAAATCATCTGAGCCCCACAAGCAGTGAGTTTAATAGGACAAGGGGTGATGGGCAAACTGAAACAGGGCAAGTTCAGGTTAGATCTAAGGCAGAAGTTCTTCCCTGTGAGGGTGCTGAGGCTCTGGCACAGGGTGTCCAGAGAAGCTGTGGCTGCCCCATCCCTGGCAGTGTTCAAGGCCAGGTTGGACACAGGGGCTTGGGGCATAATATCATTTTCTTGTTCCCTATTCTCTCTTCCAAACCTGAACATACAAATTCATGCAAATGTACACAAATACAGATAGAGGTGCAATTACTTATTGGAGAGTTTTTAGACAGAGAAATGGCTCACTTTTGTTCCTCTCAATACCTTCTAACCTCCCAAAAATACCCTTTATGAGCATGTGCATCTTCTCAGAGGAGTAAAGAAGGAATATCTGAGCTTAGGTTCATCTCCAAATCCAAGGTAAGATTTATTTTTCTTTTATGAAACTCCTGACAGAAATAGGAGAACAAGGAATTCTGGTTTTTTCCTGAAACTAAGAGCCAGCTTTAGTCCTGTGTACATAACAAAGGGCACCAGAGCTGGTACAGGGCCTGGAGCACAGTGCGATGGGGAATGGCTGAGAGACCTGGCGGGTTCAGATGGAGAAGAGAAGGCTCAGGGCGGACCTGATCTCTGCCTACAACTGCCTGAGAGGAGGATGGAGCCAGGAGGGGGCTGGCTCTGCTCCCAAGGAACAAGGATGGGACAAGAGGAAACGGCCTCAAGCTGCACCAGGGCAGGTTTAGATGGAGCTGAGGAACAATTCCTTCCCCAGAGGGTGCTCAGGCATTGGAACAGGCTGTCCAGGGCAGTTCTGGAGCCGCCATGGGTTAGTGGTGGCCTTGGCAGTGCTGGGGAACGGTTGGACTGGATGAACTTAAAGGTCTTTTCCAACCTCGTTGGTTCCATGATTCCATAAGGACATGTGTCAGTAGCAGAAGAATCTGACACATTTACCAACTGTGTTTTGATAGGAAGTTGGCAAAATTCATTACTTTTGCTCAATGAATGGTTACTGGGAAGCCCCAGCTTTACCCAGTTATGTGCCTGGCAACCTCCTTTGTGTAAGTGAATGAGAAAGTGTGTCCTCACTTCATATTTAGCAGAAAGTCAGTTGTGCACGTAGTAAAGGAATAGGCTTTAGCATGGAATAATGGGTGCCAGGAATACAGCCATTTGTTATGTATAATCACAGAACATCTGTTGCTATCTCTCCATGGGTGGTCCAGCTCCAAAACATCCTCAGTTTTCACCTTTTGCAAGGCAGCTCAGATAAAGTAACGTCATGCAGTACTGTGATTAGTGCTACTTCCCATTTGCCATAGGCTAACACTGCTTTTCAGGGTGAACCTACTGTACAGCTCCAGTAATGAAAACAATCCTCATCTGTAGTCGAACAGAGAAATGGAAGTGTTCGTGTGGCTACAAACGCACACCTACTTTTGGTTGATTTATTGTAACTGTTAGAAAAACACCCTCTGTTTTTTCTGTCACTGTTTTCCCAGTGTTTTGTCAATAAAGAAATTCTTTTCTTCCTCCTCATAACTGTAGTGGTGCTGGTTCCTTAGGTCACAAATGACTCCACAAGAAAGGACAATATGATCTTTGCAATGGTTGGTTGTGGTGTTTTAGCATTAACTCTGCACTTCTCTGCCTTTCTCATTCCACTGTCTTCTCCCACCCCTCTCTTCCACGTTTGCTGAGTAAAGGGGGCTCTTCTCACCCGGCAGAGCACTAAAGCTCTCTCCAGATGCTTCGGTACCATCATTCCCTGTGGGTCTTGCTCCAGAAACGCAATGGAAGGATATTTCTCTTTAAGAATGTTCCCAATATTAAGCCTTTATTAACGTGAGGCGGTTCCTTTCAAGTAACTATGGCAAACTTTATGTTAAGAATGAGAACAGAACCTGAACTAATAAGTTACAAAACACCCTTGTTTAGGGACTATAGACTGGGACACTATTCTGTTATGGGGATGGGCAACAAGAGACAGCTCTCGGATCTCTCAAAATCTAAAGTGCCTGCCTGCGGACATGCGAAATGACTGACTATACACTAAAGTTCAGCAAAGACCTACCAAACCCTCCAGCATTCCTCAAGCATATCTTTGCTCCTGTGGTCACTTTTACCTTCTTCCTGTCCCCAGAGCTGAGCCCCAACTCAGTCCCTTCTGCCTATCCACCTCCACCTCCATCGCTTTTTCTCCCGAAGAACAGAAGCACCACCACCAAAAGGCACCTCAGGTAACTTCTGCAATAAGCAGGTTATGTCCCAGTGTCACTTCAGACAAAGAGAGGTAAAGGGAAGATTAGAACACATGAAGGCACTTGGTTTTCCCAGATTTTGGCACAGCCAGAGGAAACAAAGGGCAGCTTTGATTTCCTCTGCCCACTCTCTGCCCTGGGACAGGCTTATTCACTTTGTGTGGGAAGGGAAGTATGGCCTGGATGGGTGGCAGCATCCAACCCACTCCTCGGCCAGCCCACAGCTATCATGCTCAGCCTCAACTCAGTGCTCAGCTCAGGGCTGGCCCCCAAATGAGCTTGGCTCACATCGTCCTGATGAACACGCTCACAACCGTTGTCCTTAGGAAGAGTTTTTATGCCAGGACTGTTGCCTTGGGACTGCTGCCTTGAGATTGTCACCTTGGGACCAGGCCCATCCCCAAGGCCAGCAGATTTCCAAACAAGCTGAAAAAACACCTTCAAGGAAAAATGCCTTTTAAAGAGGTTTTTTACACTACAGTGGAGCTCTGGCTCTCCCTCAAGGCACAGATCCACACACTGATCAACAGGCAGAGTTTCAACAGGAATCCATGGAAATCTATACATTTTCCAGTCATTTCTATGAAGAAATATCACACTTCATTTTCTGATAAAGCCTTCTGACCAAGTTAATTTTAACAAAATTAGAGTAAAAAGAGCAATGTTCTTTCTGGAAAGCCCTAATGAAGGCCAGGTATGTGGTCTAGGAAACACAGAGCTGTGTAACCTGATGGAAACGATCATTTCCAATTGTCAGGACACTTCTGCTTCTTCTCACCCTAGTTTCAAGTACATCTGTTTTCCACCTGCTCTATATAAAATTGGTTCCTCCCTTTTCCAAACGTGAGCATCATGTTCTCTGACTTGGTCCCTCTCTCTCCAAGTGACATTTAACTCAAAAAGTCAACTCTACCTGGAATATGGACGCAGCCAGATGGGAAGGAAATGAGTGTTACAGGAAATTTATTCTAGCCATGAAGAAACATCCCAAACTTCAGAAGGGGCAGTTTAGCTGGGACATGGATATGCCAAGCCTCTCTGATTCAAAACTTCAACTGCTTCACTTTATAGAGCTGGATTCCTCAGCATAAGAAGGACATGGAGCTGCTGGAGCAAGTCCAGAGGAGGCCACGAGGATGATCAGAGGCTGCAGCACCTCCCATATGGAAACAGGCTGAGAACATTGGGGCTGTTCAGCCTGGAGAAGAGAAGCTGCATGGAGACCTCAGAGCAGCTTCCAGTGTCTGAAGGGGGCTACAAGGATGCTGGAGAGGGACTCTTCATCAGGGACTGCAGCGATAGGACAAGGGGTGATGGGTTCAAACTGAAACAGGGCAAGTTCAGGTTAGATCTAAGGCAGAAGTTCTTCCCTGTGAGGGTGCTGAGGTGCTGGCACAGGGTGCCCAGAGAAGCTGTGGCTGCCCCATTGCTGGCAGTGTTCAAGGCCAGGTTGGACACAGGGGCTTGGAGCAACCTGCTCTAGTGGAAGGTGTCCCTGCCCGTGGCAGGGATTGGAACTCTATGACCTTTAAGGTCCCTTCCAGACTAAACCGTTCCATGATTCTTTGATTCTGTGATTCTGACTTGTACTTTGATTAATGCTCTCCAATAACCTGGTTCAGCTGGTGGCCTTAAACTTTCACATCCTCTGCACAACGTTTTGCACTCTGTCTGGGCAGTATATCTCACCTGTGACCTGAAATCTCCAATAGACAAAGCATACCTTCTGTCTCCGTTACTGTTTCCTAGAGGGTTTTCCATTTGCCACCAGTAGTGGCAGTCATTGAAGATAATGGTGAATTGTGAGACCTGATAAAAATACCAAGTTCATTTTAAGTAGTCCTCATAAAGGTATAAAATATATAAGTCTTAAATTCAATACCCAGAACTGAAGCTGGAGCATGAGAATTTCTCCTTGTATGTAAGGAAAAGACTATTTACCATGAGGATCATTGGATACTGGGATACGAGTTCAGAGAGGCTGGGAAGCCTCCATCTTTATGGATACATGAAAGTCATCTAGAATTAAAGTCCAGAGCACCCTAACTTTATGCAGGAAGGCTGGATTACAGGTGTCAGAGGTCTCTTCCCACCTATTCTGTGATGTGATTTTCAGCACGGTTTATGTCCTATCAGGCAGGCTGCAGGATGAAGATCAAGAATTTCCGGCTGGTCCTTTGCTTCCACTTGTGGCAGAAAGGTCTCCCCACGACAGCCTGCAAAAACCAGGGGGATAGGAGCAGCACTTCCAAAGTCAAACTGTAGCTCCATCAATGTACTTCAGCATCCTGACACTCAGCATTGTAAGGCTCAAGAAACAAGGCGGTCACCCACCATCGGATAGCACATTCAGGACAACTCATTTGCCCTGTTCAAGAAATGAGGTTTTACATCTCAGGTTCCTTCAGGGTAGAACAGGATGTGTAGCAATGTTAAAGGGGAAGCAGCTGTGCTCTGAGCATCATCTGCTAACGTGAAAGCCCCTGGAATGAACTGTTCTGCTTGATACTGTTCTGATTGTTCCGATTGAGGAAATCAATGTTTTCCCAAGGCAGCTGTGCTGATGCAACCACTGAAGTGGGCAAACTTCTGCTTCTTTCAGAACACAGCTTAATCCCTTATCCCCTGAAGTACCCGATAGCCCTAGAATAACAGTCCCTCTCATGGTTGTGTGTGATGCAGCTTTAGCATTATCAACACAGACAAAGTGCTACTGCACCTTCATGCAGATTGGTGTACAGGTGCTTTTGCAAACCTGATCACACAGAGGATGCTTTTTTAAAGGACATCTCTCATTTTATTTTCCCTGTTCAAAGCACGATCCGTGCACAGCAGCCAGAGCCTGTCTTGAACCAAAACCGTTTTCCAGGCTGCCCATGCAGGCCCAGCACCACGCAAACTGGAATGAGTCAGGTTACACAGAGCCTGCTGTGGTTATGAAGACAGCAGAAGCTGCGCTCGGTGCGCAGCACTGGTTGAGGAAGGGGATGATCCCCATGGTGCGTGTTTACAGCAAAAGGGGAGCTCTGCCATGGAGTGAATGAGGCAGTGCTTTTTCCTGGAAGAGAAAAATACCTGGTGATCCTATAAGTAAAACCTATATTGCAAAGGTGCTGCATAAAAGGGTACAGGTATCTTGCAGGCTGAACAAAGCCCATTTCCAGCTTAGGAGTGATCCTCCTGCCAAATTTCAAGTTTCCATTACCTTTTGCA
Source organism: Amazona ochrocephala (assembly GCA_039720435.1). Taxonomy (NCBI): domain Eukaryota; kingdom Metazoa; phylum Chordata; class Aves; order Psittaciformes; family Psittacidae; genus Amazona; species Amazona ochrocephala. Next base: position 126,448,726 of record CM077878.1, read on the forward strand.
GAGGTGCTAGAGCCATTAAAATCTTAAAATGTCTTAAATCATAAATTTTCCTTAATCACTTTTTCCTAACCTATAGGCTATTCAACCTTTCCTAACTTAAACATGGGGAGAAAGTCACCCTTTGTCTAGGAGCAAGCATACAGATGTACAAGGAAAGCTTGGAGAAAAATTAAACTAGCTTAAAGTAATTGAACGACAGCAACACTTCATTGCATGTAAAACAAATGACCCAGATAGAACCTTTCAGAGTGTTATAAATGTTGTCTTCAGAGCCCCACATCATGGCATCATCTGGTACCTCTAGTTTAGTTCTGACCAGGGCTCTCCTTGAAGGGAAGAGTTGCCCCAGTTCCTGTGATGTTGTGCCCATCCGAGGACAGACTCAGCATGCAGGAACTGGGTTTCCTCAGTTTCCTTTCCAGGATGTGCTGTAGGAGTGCATTTAGTTTACTCCAGCCAAGACTGGTCTTTTAGCCAAGGGGAGCAGGCTGGAGTTAGTGTGAAGTGCACCATGCATAGCTTGGATGTCAGGCTTTTCATATCAGTTGTTCCACTGTACACATCTACTCCTATTGGACCTTAATGTTTGCTAAGGCAGAAATCCTACTAAAAAGCAATAAAAGCATTATTATTGCTGATAATGCTGCACACAGCATGATGGCATTATTGAAAATGCCACTTTTACTATGATTTGAAAACAGTAACTTAGAACCTCCCAAGTTCCATTGTAATAGTGCTCAAAGTGGATGCACAGGAATGACCAGTTTTGTCACACAGATGGAGTCAGGAAGAAGATGCGCCTGATTTGGTCCTTCTCAGATGGCTTTGTGTGAGGAGTCGGATTCTGAAGTCCTTGCTTCTAGAAACCAGTTTACTATCTAGTTAAGGCTGTTTCAAAGCATATGAAATCTCTCCACAAGGGTAAGAACCACGAACTCACTCTGCAGACAAGCAACCCAAAAACAAGAGCAGATGGAAAATGCTGTCTAGAGAACACAGCCTTGGGGATGCTCCCACTAGCATCCTCTGGCTGTGGCTCCACAACTGCTAATGCTGGATATTGGGCACTGCTCGATCGCAGCATGACAGCTCTAACTCACATCAGAAGCAGACAAACAATCACATCTCTCTTGCAGTAACAAGAGTTGAAATTTATGCCAGCTTTCTGCTTTTACTTGGGCTGTACAAGGACATGGAATATCTGATCTGTGTAGTCTGCTACTGCAAAGTTAACCTGTCAAAAGATATTGAACCAATTTGAAACAGCAAAGTGAGTTTACAGGGGATCAGCAATTTGCACCGCATGGCTGTGGTCTCTCTGTTCCAGTGCTAGAAGTAATGGATTTACTACACCATGACCATTCGGAGAATTCAGACTACACAGAAACATGTGCCCTCTACTAAACCGACAGAAACCTCCGATTCGTGTCTGCTGGAGCAAACGGTGATGTTCTTTATGACATTATCACCTTTCCTTCTGCCACCCGTGCTCCTCAGTCTGCTGCATTTGCTGCCAAGTAGTGGTAGAGACAGCAGAAGAAAGAGGAGGTGCTGCCTTCAGGCTGCACCCCTGCGATCTTGGTGCGGTGGCCAAGTCCACCATGAGGCAGCTGAGGGGTACACAGGAGGAGAAACTGCCAACAGACCACAATGGGAGGACCACAGGCAGACCACAGATAACACCCCCCACTCACCTGCCTTGCAGGAAGGACTGTGACTCTGTGGCCAGTGTTTGTGAAGGACTTTGTGCTAGTCCCACATACACACCTACACCGTGTCCCACAGGCATTCACTGAAACACAGAAGTAGATTCTATCTGCTGTCTCTAAACGCTTGTTTACCACAAGTCTTCCAGGTAACCGGATCACTGGCCAAACTAATTTGGAGGATATTATATGAAAGACAAACATATCCCAGAAACCACAGACCTTCTATGGACAATTCCCCATGGACATCAGAATCCATTGCAAATCACTGCAACTCCGTTGTTCAGCTTTCTCTCATCTATGAAGCAGAAGACAGGAGGGAAGATGGGATGTTTTTGCTTTCTCTTTAAGTTCAGATTTCAGCATAGAGGAAGAGGAACTTGTTGACAAGATTTTATGTTTATTTGGTGAGAAGCAAATTGAAAGCACACTTCAAAAAGCCAACAAAAACTGCTACAACAAAAATAAGGCAAAATCAATCCAGCAGTTGTCACGGGATTTAGTGTCATTCATACAATCACAGTGGTAACTGGGAGCTAGTCTGGAAAAATAAGTCATGAAACACTGCAGGACTTCTGTTGTTTCCACAGCTTGTCTGTAGGTACACACAGAGGAAAGACCTAACACCCGAAATAATGGGCCATCACTTCACGTATCATTCACACGTGCGAGAATTCATTCATTCATGAGACAGGTTTGCTCAGAATTAGCTGAATCCTGTCAATCAGCATCACCTGAAGGATGTTGGAACCAAATGATCTTAAGGTCCTTCCCAAACCTAATCATTCTATGATGCCATTCCTCTACCTGGTCAGGTCAAGGGCTGTCTCTGCACAGGATGGCTGCATGAGCATCTCTTCAGTCCTGAGGTGGATGGGTGATGTTTTACACTCCATGCTCTCTTTGTATTTGTTGTGGTGACTGTTCTGGTCAGTTAACAACTGCTGTTACCAAAAGAACAGTTTTATTACCATTATTACATCAGTCCCATGACAATAATTAATCGTGGGAGGAACTAGATGTAAATTACTACATAAAAGCCATTCTGTAAGCATGCTCAGCAGCCAAGGCGGCTTCTGGATAATAGGCAAATTGAAAGAGGCTGCCAAAACCTTGTGGAGAACATTAAAAGAAATACTTTAATTTCCTAGGGAATGTGAGTGCCATTTTAAATGCAGAGAAATGCTTAACTAGGTGGTTATTATCAATTAAAACTGATCTAATGATTAACTTCTGTAAATGGGGCAAATCCTTCTTGGAGGTAAGCAGTATGACTTACCAGTTCTCAAACACACTTTCCTCTTACCCTCCGTGTTATAACTGAAACTCAACATGTACATCCCACATGGGGCCTCTCCTTGGCCCGACCTGTCATTTCTGTCATTGTTGTGTTTTGCTATTGGGCTGGGTCAGCTGGTGCTACAGAAGGGAGTTGATCAGTCCAAAACACGGGGAGTGCAGGCGAATCTCACACACAAAGAGCTGAAGTGAACCCAAGCAATGAGTTTAGTTGAAATACATAGCCAGTTCCTGATGATCAAAGCGGTATTTAGACCATCAACTCCCTGCTTGGCTTCCTTGGCTCCAAGAGGAAGTTAAAAGAGGAAGGACGGAAGATGTAACACTGTGTATTAACATTCTAATGGAAGTATTTCCCTCCACAGGAAGCCCTGAATTTCTGGATCAGCAGAAGTAAGCAAATAGGTATTGAGCAGTCATTTGGCATTTCTGTTTGATGACTTCACAGATCTCATAAGATGAGGTGAATAACGACCCTTCCGAAAGACCTCAATGCTTCAGAAAGTCTTAGAAGTAACAGGCAGTGCCTGCAAACACAAACTGTTTGCCTAGGGAGCATCAAAATGTCTCTGAACATCAAGGGAATGAAGTTCTAGTACAGCCTTGAAACACAAATAGGAGAATGGGGGAATAATCTTGGAGGTCTTTCCCAACCTAGTTGACTCTATAATTCTATGAGCCTACAAGAGAGAGGAAAATGACCCAGCTACCCTGAAAATGAACAAAATCACATAACATAGGATAGAAAGGCAAATACAGTTCCTAAGCACTGTAAATGACAAGCTTTTGAGAACATTATGCTCATTGTCTTATCGAGGTCAGATATGAAAGCAGTAGTCTCAATGGAAAACACTCTTGAAGTGCAGGCTTCAAATTCATTGTACGCTTCTCCATATATTACCATTGGAAACCAAGTCATGTGGGGTGTTAGTTTGTTTTGACCACATGTATCACTATTTTGAGTCAAAGCCTGTCTTAGGCAAAAAGCAAAGCACAAGTGCTGTGAAGATTTCAGGGCAATTAAAGGTATAATTCTGGTTCTCAGTTACTTCTCAGGCTCATTGACAGTAACACACTTTGAGACATTCAAGCATCTTTAAATCTTTGGGCATTGTGAAGAACCAGAGCACTGAGATTGAAGATTCGAATTTGGCTGCGTTTCACCTACAGATCTACAGCGGTTGGACTGGATGATCTCCAGAGGGCCCTTCCAGCACCGATGGTTCTGGGATTGAGGGATTCTCTGACACCAGATGTGATGGAGCCTTGATGCCTTTAAAGACCAGGCTGGAGAAGCATCCCCTGAGGATGATGTTGGTACAGCTGACCTGACCTCTGGGCAGCAGAGGAACCCAGATGCACTGACCGTCCGAGATGACAGCAGTCCATCCCTCTCCTATTCGGGGGGGCAATGAGGGGCTGTGGCCCGTCCCCCCGTGTGTGCAGCCGGGGCTAGGACACAGCGGCAGCCCCGCGGCTGAGGGCCGAGGGTCGCTCAGCGCTCCCCGCTCCCGAAGCAGACCCGGGGTCCGAGCCGGGGTTTGGGACGTTTGGGAACGGGAAGGGCTGGGCGCCGGCGCGCGGCGGCTCCCGGCCCTGCCGGTTTAGCTGGGGAGCTGCTGCCATCTAACGGCAGAGATTGGGCAGCGCAGCAGCTTCAGCGCCTGAAACACACACGGGCCCCGGCGGGGGGGGGGGGGGGGGGGGGGGGGCTGGCGTGACCATGGAAAGCTGAGGCAAAGGCAGCGTTAAGTACCTCAGCCTTTTCCTCATCCTTGGTCGCTAGGATTCCGCAGCACCCAGCAGAGGATGGGGTTCTTCTTAGCCCTCCTTTTAGTGCTAATATATTTGTAAAAAGATGTTTTATTCTCTTTTATAGCAGCGGCCTGATTAAGTTCATATTTAGAGGCTACTTGCAAGTGAGAAATCAGCTCACTCCGAAAGCCATACAGTAACAAGTATTGTCTATCAATGAGCCCGGGTGTTATCCCAGAGCGGGATGAAGTGCCAGAAACAGGTAGCAATTCAAGTGCTCTCTATCCAAACGGCTTGCTGGCCCTCAGGATATCAAGAAGAGCATCTCTGCCTAAACATATGCAAACACACAAGAAAAGAATCTGTGGTTTAACTGTGGCTCCCAGGAACTGAGTGACACATTGATTTCCATTTAAAATAGCAGGTGGCAGGTAACACAAACTTACATGTAAGAGCTGCCAGATGGTTTATAGGAAACCGAAGCTGGATATGAAACTGTAAAACTTCCAGAAAATTCTTAAATGTCCTGCAGCTTTCCACAGCAATGCTGGAATTTGTTAGGATTACACAAGGCATTGGCAGGCTTCAACACGCGGCATTTTGGTTGAGTAACTCTAAACTTGGGGTGCCGAGCGCGCCGCATATCCTGAGTGATCAGTGCCAAGTCACGCTGCAAGTGGCTCCAGCGAGCCCCTGCCACACAGCAGCATCACTCACGTCTTGTGGGATCTTTCAAAAGGCAAATGAAGGGGAAAACTCCAGGGCCCTATTATTATATGGTGATTATCAATAAAGCCCTATTCAAAGAAGAATCCCACATTTCATGCCAGGTTTTAGGCCCTCTCTCTGAGACTGAGAGCCGCAGGGAAAGCTGCAGCTGGTGGGGGAGGCTGTACATCCCTCATCAACCTGTGGCCACAGGGAGAGTGCAGTAGGATGGGGTGATGGCAGAGCAGGAATGGCAAGGAAGAGCACAGGGAGTTGTGTGTGCAGCCGCCCTCCTTGGTGGTTGGCATCGCAGGCTCTTGTGAGGTCCCTGGGGCCAGCAAAGCCCCAGGGCTCCTTAGCAAACCTGCTGCTGGTAGCTCAGCCCACTGGCTTGTGCTTTAAAAGGTTAATGCTATAAAGAATGTTATCTTTTATTCTTCTGTAAACTGCACTGGGACCCTTCCACTGTTCACTTCAGAAGCCAGGACTTCAGGACAGGCAACAATATGAACTTTCCTCTGTGTTTCCTCCTCCCAAGGACTCTGGAAGGGAAGGCTGTATCTGCACACCCGCCTCGCAGTCGGTGCTCTACATACCAATACTTACAGTGTAAACTGCACGCTTTGGTTTAGGGCTTTTTGCAGATCGTGCGTCCTATGAAACCACCTCAGCATCTTGAGATCATCGACTTGCTGTGAGGAGCACCACATCCTCTGAGTGACCAGGATGCTTGTTTCCCTTGGCCAGATGACAATAAATGGGAGACAACGAATACTAACCACATTGTATAACGATTTGGTCCAACTATAAGGTTCTCTTTTTTCTCTTCAGGAAAAGCAGGAAAAGGTTTTTAGACCTTTCATTTTAAGGCAAAGACCTGCTGAGTTCATACTGAAAAGACATCATGAATTCAGTGAACCGACTCTCTTATCCAGCCCAATGGTACGCTTGAAATATTGCAGAGGGAAGAAAATATGTAAAGAACATACAGACTTTTGAAGAAAATGGTATTTTAGTCCATTAAAAGAAATGTTTTTCATTAAAAATCATTGTTTGGTTGTTTTCTCTGTGGTTCCTCCTCATTTTGAATGACATTTTTGACACTAACCTCTGCTGAGGTATGGCTTTTTTACATGCAGTAACCTAAGATGGAATCTGTTCTAAAATGGCATCCATGGATGCTACATCCACTTTGCTGAGGCACACTGGGTGATGCCTGCAGATATTAAAGGGTTATCAACAGGGAGGATCCATCTTCTGGAGTTTTGACTTTGACAAAAAAGAGTTATTCTTTGATAGATTTCTGACTTTGAATTCTCTGAGGGCTGTGTCTGAGGAATTATTGTCCTCAGAAATCACTGCAGAAATGGCTTTGTGCTATTAATTGCCTAGAGACTTTATCCACTAGAAGACGGAGCATCCTCTTATACAAAATTCCCAACACGGTAACAAGATATTCTAGTCACATATGAATGCATAAACCCCCTGATTACATTGTCTAGTACCCCAGGGACACTTCATGGTGTCTAATTTCAGTACTTATTGCACTGAAATATCAGCTGGTTTCGAATAATAAAAAGCAAATCATTGCAAAAAACACCCCTCAACCCCTCAGCAAATAGAGTTTAAGCTGAATGCATGAAGTGGAGGGGGGAGAGAGAAGTCAGAGAAGTTCAGACAGAAGCTTTATAGGATCAAACAGAGACCATTTGCTGAGCTGGTAGCTCTGTGACCTTCTGGGCTACATCAGACCGTGTTCTCCACAGGATAATACTGGAGCAGCTTTCCTTGGCTTAAAAACGCTTCTTTGTTAGGAATGGCGTGAGAAAGCAGAAGTGGAGATAACACAGCCTGAGGCAGAACAACTTTTCCTGCCCAGAGCATAATGAGTGCTCCCTGCTTTCAGGTTAGTGAAAAAGGGATAAAAAGGAATAAATGGGAATTGTTGTCTTTAAGGATCTCTTTCTGACTTGGACAGAAAGATCACAAGTTGCATTACAAAGAAGTAACAAAATAGAGTTCATGTTCCCCTACGCTCCCAGAGAATGGTTGGAATACCATATTATACCAGTGATTTACAGCTTCATAACTGCAACAATTTTTCATCCATGTTAATAAATAGACTGCCTGTATTCAAGTTCACATAGTATGAGCAGTAATAGCTTTGATTTAGCAATGTTATTTCTTAGGAGCACGCACCTAAAGTATAGAGCTTTTTTAATTGTGCCTTGGAAATTATGCATCCATGCAAGGAAAGAAAGAATTTGATTTTTAGCTGGTTAGAATAGAAGCACAGAATAACTAGGTCCTTACAAAGGCCTAGATGCTGTATTAAATACATGGTAACATTATAGCGAAATTGTCATAGGGTGCATAGACGAGAGAAATATTACTTTAAACAGTTGCTCTTAACTCTTAAAAACACAGAAGTGTTGAAGCATTATCTACCCAGTTTTCTTCAAAAGTTAATGCTCTGGGTAATGGACTGGAGTACTATAACATGAAAGGTGCCACAAACCCTTTTCAAGGACTAAATCAGAATGCAAAGGAACTTGACAAGCTGGAGAAATGGTCTAAAATGTGAAGGCAACAATCAGTACAGGCAGATGCACAGGAGGTTCATGATGGATTATGGATTAATAGTGAGTCACCAACAGAAGGCTGCTGCAAACTGAGAAATGTTCTATACAATGTGTAGGACATGATTATGGTACTGCTGGTCAGATCTGAGCTGGTACTTTTGGCACAGTAACTGACAGAGATGGACACAACTGGGGAAGGACCCCAAGGGCAGCAGCAAGTGTAAAGAGGGTTTAATGTGTATATAAATGAAGTGGGAAAGCTGAATGTTCTCTATCATGTCTCTTTTAAACAAGGAGATTGAAAGGAAGTAAACTGACAACTTTCCATTGAGGGATAGCACATGCTCAGCTGTTCCTCCTGACCACAATGGAAAGAAACAGAAGAAATCTGCTTGGTTTTCATCAAAAGCCATTCAAATCAGCTATTGGGAACAGCTTGTCCATCTGCAAAAATACTGAAGAATATGGGAAGGTGTGGAATTTCCCTTTTATAATGATATTTTCAGTAGATATTTGTCCTGGGTTCACCTGGGCTTACACCACAGCAGTATGAAACCATCACTCACAAATGTCTGTCCTCATCCATTTGAAATCGTCCTTCTGCAGAAGTATGGACCAGATGACCTCTACAGGTTCCTTCCAGTTCTTCATCTCTGAAGTTATAGGTAGCAGGCAAAGGAAGCAGCAACAGCTACTGAGTAACAGCTCACTTCACTGGGATGGTTTTTTTCTTCCCTGCCACTGGCGTACATCCACATTCGGAATTTACATGCTGCTGAATTGCATCCAAATAAGTGTCTACACATAGCTACAAATATGTTCTGTAAGCCAAAATAATTGTTTCTTTTAATATGAATCATCTTGAAGAGCATTTTATTATTATAAATGAGAAAGTTTCTAAAAATATATTCTGCCCTATTTGGCATGGTATTATAAAAATAACATCTGCAAATGTCCCCTCCAGCCAAGTCTTACCCAAGTTGACTGGTGTATCTGAGGGCAGAATTTGGCCTACTGTTATTAAATCCAAGCATTGCATCAGAGTTTAACTAGCACAAGACCTTGCTTTTTGGTGCAAAGGTGGTGGAAATTTCTATTGCCTTTTTTTGTCAGTGTTTTTGGACTGCAACAGTATTTAATCATATGATGGACACAAGCCAAAAGTCATGTATCTGCCCAGCAAAGACTGATCATGGGTCAGTGGGACTAGAAAGGCTGAATTTAGAGCTAGAACCGGGTTTGCCTTCCCAGCTCTCCATGTTTAGAAATACAGATCCTGATGCTACCTGATAGGAAAGTACATCTGAAATGTCTGGACAATGTTGAATCACCACATGTGGACTCATCTGTGAGTGCTTATACATTTCTTGGCTGTTACTGTACAGGTAAAAAGAGTGAGTTTTAATGGGACTGACTTTTGAGAACTGCATTATTTTGTCTGGAAAAGTACATCTGGAGGCATTATCCAAGTGCTTTTTTTCATGGGGGACAGCTGTTGGAAGCAAGCTGGCCCAGGATGTGGCTCTGTTTTGTTGGCTGACAGAACCACTCTCCTCAGTACCCAGAATGGGTGGCAAATCAGGTAGAAGACTGTGGGACAAAACCTGTAAAAGCTGTAACGTTTGATCCGCTGTGAGCTGGAATTTTATAAAGGAATGTTATGGGAATCGTTCTTCAAGCTGAAAACCAGATTCTGCTTTCAAAGTAGGTGTCAATTTGGCATTCACGCCAGCAGCAAACATCATTGTGAACACACTGCAGCTGCGAAGACAAAGTCATGTGCTAAATGATGGAGACAAGTTACTAACATTGCTATGGTACATGCCAATTTTCAGAACTCTTCTACAACTTCATTGTACTTTGGTTTCATAGCTTGGAAAAAAAAAAGGGCTTAGCAAGCCAATAGTGTGTCATTTACCTTGCTTGCAGCCAAAAATGATAACATAGCCATATCTAGAACAGGAGGGGAGATGAAAGGAGAGGAGAGATTTCTGTTGGAATGGACCTACAATGATCGTTGAGTAGAACTGCAAAATCTGACCAAATCCCGAGGCAGTTATTCAAAGTGTTTCTCTTTGCATTGCTTCAGAAACAATCCAGATCATAAAACTGAATTTTTTCCCCTTCGATCACTCTTCTATGAAATATTTTAACTAGACATAGCAGAAGGAAGGTAGTTGGCCTTTATTATTAGCTGGCTAATGTAGCCATTCACTACAAAGAGAAGTAAAAAGGGCAAATGATACTGAACGTTCCTGTTTCTATTCTGTATTGGTTAGGAGAAAACCAAGTCCTCATTCAAAAATCCCTCTCAAAACAACTGATAGCCAGAAGACAACAGGTAAAAAAAGGGTTGTGGGGGAAAGAAATGAGCCCCACGCACTAACAGACCTTAAGCAGAGACTGATAGCAGAAACTGATAAAAGAACCTGACCAGTAGTACAAATACAGCAGCACTCAAGGAATTCAGAAGAATTCCTGAATTCCCTAGGTATATGTAAAAGGATACGCCAGGCAATTTAGGATGTCTGTATCCCATACACTGAACTACGAGTGCTAGAGATTGAAGGGGAGAGGAAGCGGAGGTGTATGAGAAGGTTCAGCAGTAGATTAAGACTTGGAAAGATGCCTCTTCTAAGCTGTATTCAATACAGAAAAGGTCAACATTTCTGGCATTCAGAAGTGCAGAAACTCAAACCCAAATGAGAAGGGTTCTGCACAGTGAAGCCCCTGGAACATGCTGTCAGCTTTTTAGCAGCTAGAAAAGATGTTATCGGTAGAGGCAAGAATGCAGAGGAATGGTCTTGGAGGCTTCAGGCAGATAAAAAGAAAGGAATAAGATGTCACTTGATTTTAACTCTTTTTCTCTGAGGTAAAAAAGGTCTAGCAAATGCATGGGGTTTATAGAATAGGTGCCAGAAGAGAAAGTTCCAGTGTGAAGGGAATGAAAAAGAAACTCATCAGTCATCGAAATCATTCCTCTTTGACCTTTCAGTCAGGATGCCAGTGATGCGCAGCAGTAGTTGGCATAAATACATGACTGGCCATGTGATACAATAGTCTAGTCGTAGTAAACAGAGAGGAGAACAGGAGACCAGAAACACATCTGCAGTATTAACCAAGCCTGCAGATTCGTCCTTCTGTGTACCCCTCAGAGAAAATCCTGTGTTTAAGCAGCACCCTTTTGCAAACCAGGAGATACAAGGCAAAGGTGACACTGTCAGCCTATACATATCCTCTAGCAGAGCACGTGGAAGTGTTTTGGTTCAAAATAACTAACCAAGGCTCACTGAAAGCAGCAGCAATCATTCCAGCTGCTTTATTAGGATAATAATCGTCCTAATTATGGGAAAAACAAGCATTTTTATATTGTCTAGTTAGCACAAAAGTGGCCCGGAATCTGGAATTCTGTTTCAGCTCCTGCCCTTAAATGGACTGCATAGTAGGTTACAACAGCTAAACCTTTGCTTCTATTTTACTGCCTCAGTCACAAGGTTTTAAGCTCTATTTATACAAGTGGTTTGAGTTATAAACCACACATTATTACTTAGGAGTAATTGAAAATAGCCTCCCGGACAAACAGAGACCTGGCCACCTGAACTGTAAGTGTGCCTAGCAAAGCTGTAATTTGACAGGTGTGCGACAAATGGGAGATATCCGGCATTAATTCTTCTGCATGTCACTTGATACAAAGATGTAAGGAAAACAGTAGCAGAAGTACACGCAGTTATTTCGAGCTGAAGTCACCAGGAAAATCATTGGGAAATCGCGAATGTCTCCCATTAACTTTTTAACTTGATTAGTATGTTTTCAATTTGGCTGACAGGCTCCTCCTCTGCAGGTCCCTCCAGGAATGTGGAGGAAAATAAGGTACTCCATAAAATGCTTCCATGCAGAATTTGGTTTCGGCTATGCAGTAAAATGTACACACTCAAGGGCAGACTTCAGCCTTTTCCTCTTCAGGCTGGTGGAAACTAGAAACAGCAGAGAAGAAATGCTTGCCTTTCCTAAACATAGGCTTCTTTACTAATGCACCTTACCTACCTAAAGAAGAGTGGGTATGGAAGCTACAATTGCAAAAAGAAAGGAAAACATTCACATTAGGGGGAAAGAGTCTTCTACCAACAAATGACTCGGGGCTTAATCCTACTGTTGCCAAAGTCAAAGCAAATCATTTCAATCACATTCCTTCTAACACAGGAATAAGGGCAAGTACATCTGGAGTAACTGGAATAAAAACTACCCCCAAAGTGTGGAATTTTCTGTGGCTACAGAGGATTGCAGCCAGATTTGTCATATTTCTGGTAAGTCTGGGTCAGATTCTCTAAGTCAACTGAGTGTCCTTGAAGCCTCACTCCTTGAGAAGACATAGGCATTTCAGACATTCTCACTCCATACCTCTTTCCAAACCACTTTTGTGTGTTTGCCTCCAACATATGCCCTTTAAATTGATGCCATGAGTGCACTTTGGACTGGAACGCAGCCAGCAGCTGGCGTATAAATAGCTGCTCTGCTTAATTACAGAAGGAACCTTGTTTGCTTTTAGACTCCTACAATCACCAGTATAAATTCCAAATTCAGAACTTTATATGCTCATTTACACACTTCCAAATACATATTCTACCAGATGAAGTAAAAACTTAAGATAAATGTCAAAACCCCCGCTACTGATGTTTTCTTTGCTGCAGGGAGTGCCTTTCAGTAAAAACTAGGGTACTAGATCTAAATCTCCATCAGCAGCATGGCTGCATGTCATGCCAGCAACTGTTTGAAGTGGAACTTCCCTTTAACTCCAAAGAAAAAGCCTGATTTCAAATTTTGGCCCTGATGGAGATCTATCCCAGTTTATACTGCCCATTACTAGAAGCGCAGCTATAGAGGGCGACCAGCTAAACCTTTGAACAGCTTGGAAGAGAATTGCTGCTGTTACTGCTTACAGTCAGCTGAACAATGAGAGAACAAGTTATATACCTTTATGTTTTCTGACAGATCATATTGAACACCACAGAGCTGACTTTTCTTATTTCCTCAACTCACACGCTGGGTAATAGAATTGTGTGCGTATGTGCCCACAACCCCCTAAAACCTCATTAAGATGCTTTCACTGAATAAAGAGAAACACTTCAGGCTTTGACCATTCTAAGCATTTCTCAGCCTACAGAATGAGTAAGGCTTGAGCAAGATTTGGCTAAGCAAATAAGTTGGCACTAACAACTTTACCCCATGGCAGTAGATTACCACAGTATCCGCATACCACTAACATTAAGCCGATCTGGGGGGGATAGCGTGTTGTGCAGAGTGTTCCTTGGGCTGAAGCATCATCCTGTTTGGAAGTGCTCTGGGCCAAACCCTACAGCCCTCGCTGAGGCACGGCTCCAGCTGGCTTCATTGGCAGCATTGCCTGAGTCAGGGCTGCTGGGGTGTTCTTGTTGATGGGAGCATTGATGTTACCCCTCGCCCACTGGAGCCCACAGAGGGCAAGTGACTCTGGTCTTCGTGACCACCGAGGGGGGTTGGTGACAACAGCACTGTCACAACACGTCCTACATGCTGCTTTTCATTAGTTATAGGCAGACTTCTTCAAAGAGAACGGGGTGAAATTTTCCCTTTCGGAAAAAAGCTGGAAGTTTAACATTCCAAAACCTCTTTGGAGCCTCACTGAGCTTCGGCAGAGCACAAGTTGGAAAGGTGTGGTTTTCCTTCAGCACTGCAAATGTCTGAGACAAAGAGGCACTGAAGCTTGATTCCCAGACAAATTAGTCCCCAATATGCATCTGAATGTGTTTTTGAACAAACTTTTTTAGCCTTTCTAAGCTGCCCACCCTCAACTGCTCTGCTCTTCAAAGCTCCATGGATTTTATTTAATACAGTAGCATTCTGAAACCAGAAGCAGGGCAGTACAGCTTAGTCACCACATGGTGATTAAAACTGCACATGAAGGAACACACACCACAGCCACATTTCCTACTTGGGTTATTCTGTTTCAGAAATCAAAGCATGTCATTGAACTCAGTCTCCTATCATCAGGACCTAATCTTAAGGTTACTGAATGGTCTGGACAGCCCTGACACCAGAATTGGGGTTACACCACGCTACACCTGGGGACAAGGGTGGTCAGGGTGAGTGGCACCTCAGCTCTGGAGCTGAAGTCCTTCAGCAAGTTCTAAGTCTTTTTCACTGGTATGAAGAGAGCATCATTTGGATCCTATGGAGATCACTTGTGCAGGTCATGGTTTCTCTAGCCTAAATCATGCACTACTCTTCAGATATTGTACCTGAGCTAACAAGCTGCATTCTCTTTGTAGTAAATAGAGAAAAGAGAAACTTGAGCATGATTTCCCTATGATTTACTTTACATGACCACTTCTTGGGGGCATTAAACGTGCCCTCAGAGTGCCTCCTTTTCTGTACTGACTATAAAGTCCATGACTAGGGTTCACATGCTGACAACTAGAAAGCAGCTGTGTGAAGTTCTGAGTGAGGAATACATCCTCTCCGAGTAATCTTCTGCGAATGCCTCATTAAGGAGGCTGGGATGACTATCTCGGATACTGACACCTACAGTAAAGATGTTTATATTTAGCTAGATTAATCTGTTGCAGGTTTGCCAACTTTCGCCAATCTTCCTCATCATCCACCATCCTCACAGCTCCTCCTTCCAGCTTTTTTCCCCCCCATCTCAAAACTCTACCTCCTGCTTCGGAAGCACATAATACACATGCACATGATATAGTCCTTGCTGTTGTCATCAAAACCTGCTCCTTTCCTCCTCTGTCAGACTTTTATCTCAGCTGATCTCTGTATGTAACAAAAGCTCTCCAAGTCTTTATGTTCTGTCAGATGCATTCCCCATGAGTGCTGTTTCTTCTAACATTTTGGACTATTTAACCAGGCAAAGTGCCAGGTTCTGCACTTCGGCCACAACAACCCACATAATGCTCCAGGCTTGGGGAAGAGTGCCTGGAAAGCTGGTCATGGAAAATGATCTGGGGGTACTGATTGATGGAGCTGAACACGAGCAGCTTGTGCCCAGGCAGCCAAGAAGCCACCAGCATCCTGCCCTATATCAGCACCAGTGTGGTAGCAGGGCCTTTAAAGAAAGGTACTGCTTTTAGTGGGGTGAAAGACAAATGTGTCCCCCCTAAAATATCAGTGACCAGAGCTAACACAGCTTTTCTGGCTGTCAGGGATCTCTATAAAAGCAGAGAGAATGATGCTGCTTATACTCATGCCATTGTGTCAAAAGACTTTATCATACTTCCTTTAGATGATGCATTCCAAAAGGCTGCTGCATAGCTTTTCACAAATGATACACTACAGAGGAAGTTCCAATGACTACAATAAACCCAGAAAACATGGAGAAAGGTGAAGTAGCTGTAAATAATAAATCAAGAGAAAAAAATCACGCTTACAATGAGAACTGGACCTTGGAAGGATGATGTGGGGACACCTGCATCTAAACTATCAAGCCAAAGCGTTTGTGCCATTTAGACAGCCCGGATAACATACATACATACATACACTTATTTATTTGCCTATCCTGCAGTTAAAATCTCTGCTGTGTGCAGGAAGTGACCAAATTCCACAGAAGAGCTGCTTTCCGAGTTTTGCTGCCTGATTGTGATCAGGGAAATGCCAGAAATACCGTGGGACCTTCTCCTTCCCTCTGCACATTGAAAAAGTCTCCAGAAGAGCAGCTCCACTGCTGCAGCTTGTGCTGAGTTCATACCTGTGAGCTGAGGGTGATGAGAGATGGCACATTGAACAGTCAAGTGCCAGGGACTGGAAAACAGAGAGTAAAAGATAATTAATCTTCTTGACCCAAGTCTTTGGGCATCTTATGGTAGGATTTGATGGCACTTTATAGGTAAAAACCCCTTGTTTTCAAATAAGACAGTTGCAGTTGTCCTGTATGTTTATTGCTTCTGTAGTCACTTATCCCTGACTTTAACCATTGCTGCTGTTTGAAATATCACATTTTAATAATATCTGATAAAAGCATAAAAAAAAAGGAACAGATGTGAATCTAAAGAGGCATTTTTTATACAAGAATCTCTTAGCTAAAGTCCCTTAATGATACCCATGTTCAAAGAACCTGGAGTCCCAGGGTCAAAATAACTTCCCATTTGAGCTGCAGGAGCCGAGGCTCGTCACTCAGTGAAACACCACAAGGTGGAGATGTTACAAGCTCTTGGTAGCAAATATAAAGCAGAGTGGCTGAGGATGATTTTCCCAGAATTTATCTAGGGAAATAAGACCGTCTTTTAAATTACAATTGCCTCCAGTTAACAATTACAGTGCAATAAAAGTAAAGGAAGTTTGTCATAACACAATAATTAAAAGGAATGCCATTTCTAGCTTGGCCTTGAAATCAGTTCCTTCTATTTTGTAAAATGCAATGATACTTGATTATTTCTTTATATGAAGGCACATGATTTATGCTAGTGAAATAAAGTGTGTTTGCTAATCACGTAGCTAGACTGCAAGTCAGATTTGCACAGTCATCCAAATATCCCTTAAGACCTTTACACAGCCGTGCAGAAACTATCTTGACTTTAAGCTATAGGAAGGAGAATAACAGGGAGAGAGTGAAGGCACAGGCTGGAGTGTGCTGTATTCCAGGACTGATATATACCTCTGTATGAGTGAATGCCATCTCCTCTTGCCATATCCACACCATAGGAACTGCAGGTAAGAGTTACATCAAGCTCAGGAAACCTTCAAAAGAAGTAAAAGGCAAGATCCCCAATCGATCATATCTGTAAAGATAAGAAAGAGTAAGAGAGAATCCTGGCATCTTTATATTCTCTACAGTCAGAACACCAGGTAGGCAAGGCAAATGTGCATTCAGCTCCTCCCCTGAAATCTTTACAGTGGAAATTTGACTCAAATGTCCTGACCACCTGGACCATTAGAAAATATTCCTACAAAATGGAAGCGATGGATTCCAAACTCTGCTTTGGATAAAAAAGAAGGTTGTCTAATTGTTCCATTGGAATAGGTGTAGAGGAGCAACCAACACTTTCTCCTGACCTACATGACTTTCAACTGCTCTTGTGAGTCTAGATCCCAACTTTTCAATTATTCACCTTTATGAGTTTTAAAACCATTGGTTTTCATTGTACAGTACAAATATCAGAAGAGGTTTAGAAGATTGCTCCAGAACACGGGAGTTTCTAGGAATTATGGGGTTTTCTGTACGCAGAGAATAGTCTACTAATTTCTCTTCCTTTTTATTCTGTTTCTTAAATCCCTGCTTTTTGTATAGGCTGTGGGAATATAGAATCCTAGTATCCCAGACTGGTTTGGATTGGAAAGGACCTTTAAGATCACGCAGTTGCATCCCCCTGCCCTGCAGGGCTTTCCAAAATGCAACATACTACTGTTGCCAGAAATCTCAAGGTTTGTAGATGCAGTAGATGCTTTCTAGAGAAGTGGAACTTAATCTGACTGGGAACAGTGTGACCTATCATCCCGACAGGTTCTTACACCACTATCTTGAGACAATTCAGTCATATGAGATATTTTCAGGCATGAAAAACATCTCTGGAGAGTAGTATTGGTGTTATCTACATCTGTTCCAATGCAGCACTTCAGAATCATTTACACTTAGGCATAAGCCATCTGTTCTCTTTCGGGAGATGCTACCTGATACAGAAGGAACTAGAATGTTCAAGAATCATCACAGATCTACATCTCCATAAAATATGGGATAATGCTATGTTACTGTTGGTTTAAAGTGGTGTACATGTTACATATTCATGGCTAATTATGTACATTCGTGTACAGCAATAGCTTCTATCAAGCTCATCCTTTAAACCAGCAAAAATAATCCCTGTGCAGTTCTCATATTACAGAAATATTCTTGCTATGTGCCATGGGAAGTAAAGAAATGGAAATTACAACTAATTTGCTCTTGTGTTTCACATATACTATTTGGGCCCCTCCGTGCTCTTCCTGTCCAGTAATTAGGCTACCCTGAATAACGATGGTGTGAATGTTTTATATTCTATGTATATATTTATCTACATAAACAGTTATTTCCCTGATTCAGTTTTCAAAACAATTTCATCATTCTTAGGACGTATGAATCTTTCTATTGCCAGCATGTTGTACAGCTTACGGTGACCCTAAATAGCAGTATATTATCACTGCTAGTATTAAAGATAGGAAATCCCTCAGAATCACTGACTTCTAAATTAAAATGTTAGATTCTTACTTCTCTTTGATGGCCTTACTGTATACATTGGTTTGACTTTACAGACTGGATAAGGAAGATAGAAGAACTGCACAATGACCAAACCAGCCTGTAGAATAGTAACTTCAGGTGAAACATATTCCCTTGTAGAAGCCAGAAGACAACAATCAACTAGGAAGATTGCTTAAGTGTATAGGCTGCAGCTGGCACATCATAGAAGCTCTCTATCAGGCCCCAGAATGAAGTACTTAAGGCTGATCCAGACAAGTAAGGGATAGAAATAAGAAGAGGGTTACTGCAGGAGGAAGGGGTGTCCTGGGTTCAGCAGTAGCAGTTGTTTTTTTCTCCTTCTTGGTAGCTGGTGCAGCGCTGTGTTTTTGATTTTGGGCCTGAGAACAGTGCTGATAACACCAGTGTTTTCAGTTGCTGCTTGGTGATGTTTAGGCTGGCCAAGGACTTTGTGAGTCTCATGCTCTGCCAGGGAGGAGGAGAAGCCGGGAGGAAGGAGAGACAGGACACCTGACCCAGACTAACCAAAGAGATTATTCCATACCACAGCACGTCATGTCCAGGAGGTAGAAACGGAGAGCAGAGACCCGGAAGAGTGGTGAGGGTGCACGGTGGGGGGTGCATGGCTTGATACTGGGTGGTGAGCAATTGTATCCTTCCCTTGTATTTGCCTTGTCATTATTGTTACTGGTGGGGGGTGCACTGGGTGGTCGGGCTTGATATTTGATGGTGAGCTATTGTATTCTCCTTTTCTTTGTATCTGCCTTGTCATTGTTATTATTGGTGGCAGCAGTAGTGATTTGTGTTATACCTTAGTTACTAAACTGTTCTTATCTCAACCTGTGGGAGTTGTATTCTTTCGATTCTCCTTCCCATCCCTCCAGGAGTGGAGGGAAGAAAGACTGGGGAGTGAGTGAGAGAGTGGCTGTATCGGTTTATAGCTTAAACCACTACAAGGGGCTTAGCTGTTTTTCCTTCTTTGTTTTCTGCCAGGCTCCATATTCATATTTGCAAACAGAAAGGACCTAGTGGTGTCAATTCTTCTCAGCACATAACCCCATAATTACACATTCATTATGAGCCACTACTCACCTCTGCAGGAAGAACTGTAGATAAACATTGCTCTCTGAAAGCTGAATAACGCACCCACAGTTATTTCTAGCCCAGTTAAGGAGGCAAACAGAATATATGTGTATGTGTGTTTAGATCAGCAAAGACCCTTACAAGGCAGCAAATCCTGAAAATCAACACAAGTGTGAGCTGGTAGCCACTGTAATTGCTAGCAGTGAGCCGTGTTAACAGAGAAATGGTGAAATATGGCCTGGGTGATTACTATTATGAGGGGCTAGAGCTAGATTCAACTGAAGAATATAGGGCTCATGGGAAGCCTCATAAACACGGACATAATCAAGTATTGGTTTTAATACAAATTCATAAATTTTTATAGGTGTCGAGTTGTCAGGCAGATAATATATGACCAAACTCGGGATAAAGTACATGGAAAAAAAGCATTCCAGAAGGACTGCGAATAGAACATGATCCAGTGCAATGCCACTGAGGACTGCAGCTTTGTTGGGACCACAGCTGCGAGTGAAGGGGTGAGTGTCCTGTGTGCGGCTGCTAGTGCTTTGTGTGCAGCTCCTGGTGCTTTGTGCGCGGCTACTCACTGTGTTTCTCCAGTCAGCAGTGCAGTGTCACACACCCTGCATGAAACACCCCTTGTAGAAGCTGGCAGCAGCAGGAGCACTGGTCACCCACCTCTCAGCTTTAGGCACAGGCTCTCTAGCTCCGCATTCAGCATATGCAATGGGTGAGCTGGCAGAAGATCCCAAGTGCTGCATCTCCTGCTGGAAACAATGGGGATACAAAGAGCCTGAACCACCAGTTTTACATAAAGGAAGCATCTGAGAGCACAGATGGCTGCAGCTTCTCCCTGACTCTCACACACAAGAATGCAAGGCAGGGGCCCCTTTCTTCCTCTGCTCCTTCGCTGCTCTGCTTCCCCTGTAACCCCCTCCCCTCAACACTGCTTTGCTGGCCATTAGCCAGTCGCTGCTTCCCTACAGGCAGCTACAACTGCAGTTGCAGGACTGCGGGGTCTTGCCAATTGTGAAATAGTATATTCTGACATAACATCATCTCTTCATGTAAAATGGAAGTGCATGCAAACAGCAAGAAGGATGGCTAATAAACTGAAGAGATGCAGGGGAGAGAAGTTGTAGCCTTGTTCAGATTCATGGCAGAATTCCCACTCTTCTCAGTGAGCCAGAATTTTACCCTAGATATTCATAACCCTTGTTAGCTATGTTTTAGATAGCTAGTTTGGCAAATTCCGCAGTGCTTCATGCTGTGTGTAGGACTTCAGGATTTATACCCAGTTGATTGGGTTTGAGGGCCTTTTACTTTGGTTACAGATCAATTCCAACCTCAAAATTACTAGTGCATGTGACAAATCACAGTTTTTCCTGAGAAATATCATCTCGTTGGTGCTCAGGGGAGGTAACATAGCGTTTGGGATGGTTACAAACTGCTTAAGATGTTGATGCCTCAAGCTTATAATGAACTTTACACAACCAAGGCTTCTGTCATGTACTAAATTGCCCTATGCCTGCCCCAAAGGAACCCCTTTACTGTCCCCATGTAGTGAGTCCTGACATTCCATGCCAGGCTGGATGTGGTTCTGGGCAACCTGATCTAGATGAAGATGTCCCTGTTCATTGCATGGGATTGGAATGTATGAGCTTTGAAGGTCCCCTCTAACCTGAAGTATTCTATGATTCTATAGTTCTGTGCTGAGACCCTGGATGCTACATGGCACCATCCACTCCAGTCTTCTTCTGAATGCAATGTAACGGCCCTTTTATACCCAGAGGCGATGCCGCAACTTCCCTTTGACAATGACTTTACATTTTGAGCAAGGTCAAAAATAGATCTGCCGCAGTGATCTGCCCATACACGGGCCTTGTCAGGCACCATGACAGCTCAGCGCATCCACTGCGTCCAGCTCCGCTCAAGGACATCAACAGATACACTTGAGGACAGCACACAGAGAGAAAGGCAGGGACTTCTAGAAGTTATTTGTATCTATAGAAATCCCACAATGTAATAAGTCAAAAGGAACCCAGCTTTTAGAGAAAACAATGTTTCCCGCTCCTAGAAGTCTGGCTAGAAACAGCATTGAAGTGAAAAAGTCAAGTTCTCTGATCCATTCTGCAGTGCGTTGTCTTCAATACAAGAACTACCCTTCATCTTGGGCTGGGAATGGTTAGCAGGCTTTGGTAAAACTGAGCAGGAGCAAATAATTCATACAGAACTTGGTTCTCTGTAATAACTGAGTTTGTTTGATGAATTTGTCTGCTTTAGACAGTGCTTTAATCATTTTTTGATGCCAGTCTCTGAAACAGCCTTATATTTTAGATTCTTAAGGAGAGACAACCATCAATTTATGCCAGTTAAACATATATTACAGTACCTTATAGCTAACATAAGCCCTTTGTTTTCCCTCAGAACATTACAGCAAGCCATATTATGAATCAATAAAATCCGCTGCCTTTTCCCCTTGTTCAACTGCATACACTTGGGGCCTGGGGCAGTGCCAAAGAAAATCAACACATACAAATGGAGGTCAGAAAGAAATCTTGACGTCTTCTCCTGCCACTCATTTTAGCACAGGCAGTCTGGCTGGATGCATGATTTACTTCCCAGATAATGTGCTAGTTGATTACTATTGCTCACCTCTCAGCAGATCTATGGGTCAAACCTCCAGCTCTCAGCTGACACTTTTACTGTGTGAATACTTGTTGTGCTACAAAAGACTTGTTATTAAAAGGGCTTTTTTTCTCCTCTTCTTAATTTGTCCATGAGTGAGAATTATGCACTCAAAGCTCATTCTGCAGGGGAAAAAAAGAGTAAAAAGGAGGAAAAAAAGATCACAATTAGTCAAAAGTTTTAATCCTTCAGGGATTACTTCTTGAAAGTTCATAAAAAATGGCATCATTTAGGACTAAAGGAAACACACCCAAAATACGATGCTCCCTGCCAAAGCCACAGCACTTATTAAGTGTTGTCAGCCATACTTCAGAGTGCGTGTGCTTGTTTTTACGGAGCGCCCCTTCTTTCCACAAGGCTGTGGTTGTGTAAGCAGGCTGCCAGCACGGGCAGCATACTCACTGCTGAGTTTCATTCTCTAGACTGTTCTTACCACCACCTCCTCAGAAGTGAACCAACCGTGCTCGCATTGGAGATGGCAGCAAACCTTGGGTCTGCAACAGAAGCTGTTCGAAAGCGTAGCCAAAGATGAAAGACAGTCAGGAAAGCCGGAGCTGCTCTGAGAGCGATTCCTGCATTTCAGCACTTCACACTGAAACACTGAAATGTCAACGTTTGGCCAAAGGGACTGATTTAACAGCCCCTGAAGTCAGAGTCCAACTCTTGAATTCAATAGCATTGGACTCAGCCCATCTGCCCTAATTCATATCTGCATCTCTAACGAGAAACAACACTATTGAAGAGTCAGTTTAAACAGTACTCTGGAAAGGCAGACACTAAACTAGATCTCTAAACTCTCCTTTGTATCATGGTTATGACAAGCAATCATAAGAATAACTACAGGAAACATGAGAATAATTCTATAATAATATCATTTACAATTTTAGAGTTTGGGGCATTTCTTTTTGGAAAATAAAGCATTCTAAATGATCAAATCCAGAACCTTCAATCAAATCTCCCAGCAATGACCTAACAGGATACTGCAGTTATAATGCCTGGGTTATAGGTCTGATTCTGCAACAGAGCTACTACACAGCTACTCACATCATGGAGAGGTTGCAAATGATCTTACCAAGCACAGTTCCTCTGTCACCTTGCCAGCACTCGCTTTATTTTCTTGTGGGTCCAGACGAGTCTTGTCACTGTGACACTCCTCCGGTTGACTTTAACAGCTCTGGAACAGCTCCATGTTGACAGGAAAAGTCCAAGCAGAAGTAGGCCTTATGTTTGTAATCTATTTCATTAATGTTTTCTTTAAAACACATACCCCCCATGAAAACGCAGAACTCCTTTTGATCTGTCCATGTTGCTCACGTGGATGTTGAACTGCATCTGTCCCAACACCAACCACTTGTAAGCTGCCATTACTGAAGGAAGCCAGGGGCAGTCCCAGTGAAGGCCCAGCTTGGGTCAGCATCTCTGACTGCCTCCTCATGCCCCCCCTGCCTCCAAGCACCCAGGAGATCTGCTGCTCCCCATCCTCGCCCTCAGTCAGTTCTTCTCCATCATCTTTCCCTGTGCACCTCAAAGCAAATTTGAGTACTGCCTTTTGCTATGTGGAAGAATTGGAACCTTCAGCCTCATTCATCATTCTTTAGGATAAATATCTATTGCCAGAAGATCTTACGGTGGATAACAAAGAACTCATCTTGAATAAAATGTAGATATTTCCAAGAAGAATGAAAACATCGGTTCAGACAGGATAAGAAGTGTTCAG
This sequence comes from Amazona ochrocephala, assembly GCA_039720435.1. Classification (NCBI taxonomy): domain Eukaryota; kingdom Metazoa; phylum Chordata; class Aves; order Psittaciformes; family Psittacidae; genus Amazona; species Amazona ochrocephala. Next base: position 126,472,468 of record CM077878.1, read on the forward strand.
ACAGGAGGAGAAGTAGCAGGATATTTTATCACCCACCCTCACAAGTAATTCAGTGCAAACCACTGGGAGAACTCTCGAAATGGATGTGCAAGCTTTACTCCACTGTAGCTCATTGTCACTTCATGAGACAGCGTTTCTGGTGTGGAATATCACTGTGATAGAGAAAAAACTCTGTTATTCACCACTGATCAATGCAGGATACATTGGGACACATTCCAGTTCTTCGTTCTCTCTTTCAACAGTACGATTACAGTTAATCTTGTAACCCAATTTCTCTGTTTAGCCTGAAGTTATAAGAGTAATGCACCTGATTTCACATCAGTTGTTTACAGGACTGGATTCATTGTGGAACTCCAAGTTATTTGCTTAAACTGCCAACATCTGAAGGTGGCTCTGAAGATAAATGCGGTGTCACAATGCCCCTGGGGCAAGATGGGACCTTTCCCTTCTCAGTTCTCCTCTCACTGTTTTCAGAAAGGGTGCAGCTCAGGCATGGCTTGGCACCACCTTATCGCAGCAGGCCCTTGGAGAAGAGGACTGGCACATGTGTGCCTGCAAGGATGTGCTTGGTGAGCCCTGATGCACAGAGATTCTGACATCTGCAGGTGGGATAATGCCCTGCTCTGCAAGAAGCAGCTCTGCTGTCATACTGTAAGTGCAAAAGGAGAGATCTTGTCTTGCTCTCCTTCATCAGAGCCAGTTCATACCCAGAGATGGGGATGTGACCCAAACATTCCAGAAACCCTTCCTTCTGACCTTTCATTTTCTCATCCTCTGCAACAGTTATTGAACATAGGGGCCAGTCCTATTGCAAAGGTTAACTCTTGATCACTCAACTCCACAAATTACAGAGACAACTCATTGTGACAGTACTTGTGCTATTCCTTTACCATGTCCATGGCCACACACCCTGCACAAAACATTGTGATACTGTTTTTATAAGCTCTCTCCTTTTAGCAGCCAAAGGCATTGGCCCTGGTTTGCAGTGATAGTTGCACAGGGCAGAGCGAAAACAGGGCCAAGAATCTGCCTGGTTTAGCTCCAACTTTATTTTCCTGCCTTGTAAAGCTAAGGATCATTTGAAGACTATCTCCAAACTCCCGAGAGAGAGGAAAGTGCCTGGTGGCTGGTAAATATAGCCTAGTAAAATAGATGGGATGGGGTTTTAAACATGTGTACGTTGTGCTCAGTTCGCAAACATGCAGCTGCATGCTCACTGCTTTTGGGTTTATTTAAACACTGGTTTCAGTTTAGGCTGGAATAAGGCTTGACTGGAATAGTTAGTTTAGGCTGGAATAAGTCTAAGCAGTCAAAGTATTTTCTATGTGGGCTGAAGTTGCTCCCAGAATCTGCTTTAAACCACACAACACAATCACAATGAGTCTCACAGAGTGGTGTGGGCCTTGTTGGCTGCAACCCTGTAAGAACAGGAAAAAATGAAGACCATCCTGATGATAACAAGGATAAAGCTTTATAACAATAACCATAAGAGCCACTGGATAAAGTGTAACTGGCTGTAAACCTCAGGCCCATGTTAGGTTATTATGGCCAGAAAATGAAGATAGTTTTGTTCCCAGTACTTCTTTGTGTCACGACATTATTAAAGACAGATTGCCTTACTTAAAGCACAGGATCCCTAAAAATTGAGCAAAATGCAAGTCTTACCAGAGGGAACTTACCACTCGCATGAGAGATGCTTCTGCCTGCCAGTGGGAAGTGATGTCCTTGCCAGGCTATCACAAAACAATTGTTTCAGAGACCAAAAACATCCATTAAAGAAAATTCTTGTTCTACAGCAGCCTTTTTACTCTCAAACCCCACGTAACTGCTGTGAAACTCAGGGCTAACACAAAAACCACCTTTGTGTCTCAGCCTGGCTGCACATGCCCACCTAGTTCAGACAGGTGAAGAACAGACAAGCCTGATCCCTTGTAAATCTCAATGTTAAAGAAGGCTTTTCCTCTGTAAGTAGGACACATGGATACTCTCAGTTAAGACAACTACATCTAATGTTTACAGGACAGTTAGGCCAGTGTTGTGAGTGCCAGCATCCTGCCTTCATCCAAGCACTTTTACCACTTCGTGCCATTGTGCTTTGCTTGGCACTTGAGAAACTTTGAAGGGCAGATTCAGCATTGTTCTATTGTTCATCTGCTCTTGTACACCTTTTTCCTCTCTCTGGACTGTCAAAAGGGAGACCTGGAAAGTGAACTGTTATTTTTATGCGCTTGAAAATGAAGCGCAAGCAGGAAGCAATTCCTGGGGAAGCAATAATAGGCAAAAACTATCTAAAAGAATGCACCACAGCCTCTCCTGCTGTAAGCTTTTCCAGACATTGGCCAGGTGTCCTTACCCATACATCACCAAGTGCATTAAAGCTTCACTCTGCACACCAGGTATCAAATCACTCGCAGATATCCTCTGTGTCATGCAGCGCTTCAACATCCATCCGGCAATTCCTCCCAGGAATAGATCGGAGTGTTGCTCGCTTCAGGGTTCTCACCCTTTTATCTTTCATTACTTTGTCCTTTCCTTAAGAATAACTTCATGAAAATGGTGAGGAATTTTCCAAATGTGTATTTTTATCTGTCTCACTCCTCTTGTGTGCAGAGAAGATTGATATTGGAAGGAATGGGAGGAAAAAACTTCTGCCAGCATGCTCAGAAGGGGGGTTGGCCTCTCTTGCATTGGAAGTGGCTTGAGGATGAAACAGAGCAGAGCAATACTGAACAGAAGTCAAAGTTTTGTTGCTCTTCTGCTGTTTTGCAATCATCACCACTACCTACGATGGGACCTACGAATGTCACCACCTACAATGGGAGCATTGAAGCCCCAGAAAGAGAACTGGGGCATTTGCAGGGAGCATTTCAATATCTCATTGTGGTTTCTGCTTTTCAAGTTTGTTTTGTTACTTATTCTGATCTCTACACTAGCACATCATTGTAAATAGGCATCATACTGACTTCACCACCAGGTCATTGTTGAGCTTTCTCCCTTGCCTTGCACTTGGCCGTTTGCTGCAGTCACTGCTCCAGATGCTTGAGTCTGAGTGTTGCTGAAAACTCCTTAATGTCTGTTTGGATTTCCTACTTGTTACACACCACAGAGCACTACCCAAATATCATAGAATCATACACAAATCTAGCGATACAAAAAGCAAGGCCACAGTTGTACCTCTAGATTTAGCAATACTAGCGTCCTACTTGCTGTTCAGTAACTTCTGCAGGTGTCCTCCAGCAGAATGCACACAGCTTGAACAAAACTGGGGGGGCAAAGAGAACAGAAATCTTCCTATGGCTGAAAAGTGATTTCAAGGGCATTTTTAAATGACTTGATCATAAAGACAAAAGTATTATGAAAACCTTGGAACTTTCCATGTTTTTCCCAGCTAGGCTGCAGACCTGTGAAACCCATTTCTGGTTTGGCCATCGTTCTGATGAACCTCTCAGCCTTTTCAGATGGGTTATTTCACCTGTACAATAGTTTTCATGGTTATTACAGGTTAAGGTTTGGGTGCTTTACAATGTGTTCTTAGAATTGTACAATGATTTTGCTTTTGCTTCATTTGCAAGACAAAAGAAGGTGCAAAAATCTCTGTTGACTGAAGTCCAGAAAGTTCCCACTTCTTTATGCACGAAGAGCCACCACGTCCTTACAGTCCAAGTGACTTAGATGAAATGGAAGGATGTGAGATGGGACAAATGTTAAAGGCACCAAGAGGGAGTTCCTTTCACACCCTTCTTTGGGCACAGGCTGCCTCAGCTCTGTCACACAGCACACCAAAAAAGCAGACTCCACATTTCATTAAAGACCTTAATATAGACAAAAGGTGACCAATGATGCCCAAAGCCTCACCTTGTAACATGTATCTTCTATACTGAAAGAGATAAGAAACCTAGCCCCAGGGAGCTCATAGCCACTAAAGTTGCATAGCCACAGAAGTCTCCTTTGTGGCATAAACCACCACATGCTTTTCCAGCAGAAAGAAGCAATTCCTGCCAAAAAACACCCTGCCTATAACAAAACTTTCTACCCAGATTTGTGCTACAAAAATGCAATCCAGACCATGTGGAAGAAAATTCAGCAGGAAATAAGCCCCTAAATTGCACTGACAGCAGTGTTCTGGTATCTGTAAATCAGCTCTGACATGTTATATCCTCCTAGTCCTTTATGGTGTCGATTCAGCAGTAATGCCCTTATTCTGTCATTTTGTGAGCTGCTATTCCTTTCATGGCTTTGAACAATATGTTCTCATATGAAATGTTCTTTGAGCTGCACTAAATAGGCCATGAAATACCTAAGCAGTCTTTTTTTCAGATCAAATGCTTGCACACTTGATTTACCAACCTTGATAGGTAGGTAGGTAGATAGACAGGTAGACAGAGGTGTAAACATGATCTCTATAGATGTCTAACACAGCAATGTTTAAACATTACTCTCAAAGTGAAAAGTTAAGGCTTGGAGAGCCACATCATTTAACCTGTATTTCTCATTATTATCTTCTTGTATTATCTTATGCTGTGGGACTGAAGGGACATGCTTCAAGGTATTCCTCACTAAAGAAGCAGTACTTCAAAATGTCACCCTGTCCCATAAGAGGACATTGTAAAGGTCACAGACATTTTCTTCTCTGGATTTGAATTCAAAGTGAATCTGTTGTAGGTGTTGGCTGAGGTTTGAGTTCTCTCAGGTAAAGCTCACTTAAAAAAAAGGCATTTGGCACTTGTTTGGACTTTATCAAACTATCCATCAAGTAATTTGTGCAAGAATTCCACATAAACGTGCCTTTAGATCATGGAAAAAGTCCTAAGAAGTCTGAAGTATTTTAAGTTCAAGTGCTTTATATGTCTATAGGGTTTTGCATCCTGGAAGAGCCCCCAGTTAGGCGAAATCCTTGAATCTTTGGCCTGAGGTCCCTTTTGCTGCTGTTATTTGGCATTTAGTCTAGCTACATGCCTCAAGGAACCCCACGTGAAGCCTGGCCATTCAAGTGGTGACACACATAGGAAAACTCTTCAAGGTAACACAAGAATGTCACATCCTGCTGAATAAAAAGGAAGAACAGAAGACTAAGAATACAATTGCCCATATGGAAATTTGGGTAACAAAATAATGCTGACAACAGAATTTCTTTTAAAGAAAATGAAATTGATAGATAGATGATAGACAGAATCTATCTATCAATAGATGATAGATCTGATATAGATAAATGAAATTGATAAATGGATAGAAGCTGGAGGTGTTGGCACTCCCTTTGCTGAGCGTGCAGGCTGGAAAGCTGATCGGATACTGCCGAAGTGACCAATAGGTCACCCTAACATTTCAGGGCTCTGGTAGACTAGTTCATTCAGGTCAGCTAAAAAGTGCTACCCAAAGACATTGCAAATCAATCCCAACGCTTCAGGTCAGCTGCAAATGGTGAGGGTGAGATTCTGTGTGGGATCATTAACTGAGAAGTTTACAAGGTTTTCATTAAGCCAGAGAAGAACTGAAGATTGACTCTGAGCTTCTGAAATGCTCCTTGGAGAAGCTGCTGTCTTGAGTGTACTTTTATAATGACAAGACCAAGAAAACAAGTCTGAATGACAGCAGTACTGCGCCCACCGATATCATGATGGAAAAAGCAGTCACAACTACATTGGGAAGCTGATGGGAAGCCTGCCTACCTGTGTTCTCACATAGAAAAACTTCAAAAGAAAATAAAATTGGTTTTCCAATGGAGGAATTTTCCCAAGTGAAAGGTGAGCATCGGCCATCCCGAATCAGTCTGTGTTAGGCCCCAGCTACAAAATGCCTTGGGAACTGCATCACTTCAACACCAACTAGACTCAGTGCCATGGAGGCCAGATCTCCTTCCACCCCACAGCCCTCTTTTCTGTCTCTTTCTGACTATTCAGTAGAGAATACAGATGTATAACCACCTGGTGAGTAACAGCTTTCATCCCACTATCAAACCCAGAGGTTATTGGGATCCTGCCTGCAACTAATGACTAAAGGGGTATTTTCTAAAACTGAAGAGGACCTCATGTGGCAGAGTCACAGCCTGGAGCATTAGCAGGTACTGGAGCACAAGGGCTCTCTTTTGCTGATAGAAAAGGTTCTGGCCCTTGCATGCGTACCCCAGTACTCCACAGATGATGTTGTTGCTTTTCCTCTGCTTGTGAAACTCCTTCCACTTTACCGCCATGCAAGCTGCAACAAAGCTCTGCTCACAGAATAATCCAGCTGCATCCCACTATGACAGTAATCCAAAAACCTAAGACCTCAAAACTTCAGCAGCCCTTGCCAGGTTTTCCCTCACCCTTCCTGGGTTAGTACTGCAGCCAGTTAAAACCGCATTGAAATTACCTTTTAAACATGCCTTTAGGCACAGAGCTAAAGCAAAGATTTGGCACCGCTCATCCTGCTCTTAATGCTCTAATGCCATATTATTACTACTCATTGAAAAGCTTAATGCATTTAAACTCAGCCAGCGTGCCAAAATACACTGACGTTATTTAAGAGTTTGCCATATAATTTGAACTGATTGCATATTTATTGTTGAAGCAGTCTCAAACCGTAAAGCCTTCTGGTTTCCTCAGGAGCACTTACTCCTCTCACGCTTTGATAGTCTCTTCCCACACAACTGGTATTCACAGCAGGCTTCAGGGAATTATTTCTTTAACAGGGAATATTTACATTTCTTCTGCCTTCCATCACTAGAGTTTTAAATCTGGGGTTCAGAGATTTTCCTGCTACAAGAGGAACAGCAATCTGCTGCAACAAAAGGTCTCAGATTCTTCTGTTTCAAGACACTTTACCCCTGGCATACCCCAAGGAGCAAAGATACAACTGTGTTTTGGGATGTGTCTGTACATGCACCGATAAGAGATGATCCCCCTTCTTTGTGAAAGCTGTTAAAACCAGCATGAGCTGCAATAATACCTTCGAGGGACACGTCTGTAATTCCCGATGCCATTTTTCAGTTGAAAGATAGAAACTGGGTACCTGTCAATGGGCAACCATTCTTTAAAAGCATCTGAAATAGAAAGGTGCAGGTTCATGCAAGATAGGAACGCACAGCAGAAGCCTCAGTATCTGTGTGAACAATTCGTTTTTACCATTTTACTTAAACTTTATATCCTTTCAACACATATTTCCCATTCCTGAGGCAAATTCACAGTTGCTAGCAGAGTGCAGGCACAGAAAGGTACACTTCTTACAGAATTTATGATGGATTAAACACTGATAAATACCAGCTACACCCTCAAGTTACACTTGAGTCCTGCCCAGCAGCAGTAGGAACCTCAAGGCTTTCAGTAGCATCTTTCCCAGTTGACCCTGTCTGTCACAGTGTTCCTTTCTTCCCCCCTCATCTTTCCCTTTACTCTCTGATATCCCTACATAGACTCCAGAACATCCAGCTGCTAAATTCTGGATAGCTTTTCCCCATCTATACTTTCAGGAAAGCCTTCCTTTCACTACATTACTCTGCTAGCTCATCTACTCGAAATACCCCAAAGTAAATTCCTTGAAGTAACATCAAAACACAGCAGTGCCTTCTATTGTGGACGTGAAAATAAACCTACTACAGCAAAGACAGACATGTTCAATAATAGATCTCCTTCCCTGGCTCAAAGGCCGCCCTTTGGCAGCGTGGTGAAGGAGAGAGACATGGTCTGCAGTGAGTGAGAACAAGGCCAGGTCTCAAGTGCCCACTGTCAGTTCACACAGAGGTAAATGGCAGAAGTGAAAAGTGTGCTTTTTAAGCTAAAGCTCTCCATCTGGCCTCCAGGAAGGAAGACCAAGAGAAGCATTTGACCCTCTGTGTATTTAACAGGATCTGTGCCAGGAAAGAAAAACCCAGAGCCCACACACAGTCAGCAAATCCATCGAGAAAGCATGCGTCAAGAAGTCAGGAACAGGGAGTCTTTCTGGGGCAACAGCCATGTCTGTGTTACAAATCATCTCTCCCACAACCAAACATGAGGAAGAATTTGCATCTCTCTTTATTTTTCCTTTCCTCCCAGGCCTGTAAGTCTGCACAGGGCACAAGCAGCCCCAAAGTCACCAAATGGGGCTTTGCTAACCCGGTTTATTTTTGTTTAAAACTATGGATCAAGCAGACTAGACTATGCATGCACAGCTCTTCTTCAGGATGTGCCTTGTGCAAAATTGAGGCTATAAAAGAGTTATAACACCCAGGCCATTCATTTCTCTGGATGTTCCATTAATGGTGAGGTAAAACACATCTGCAGGCTAAATGGGAGGTACTTTTAGATCGAAAGAGGACAGCGCTACTGAGGATATGGGAGGCATGAAATGAAGCAAGATGGAAAGCAAACCATACTGAATCATGCCAGTCAGAGTACAGCACTGTCACCCTAATGGAGGGGAGCAGAAACCCACAAAAATCCCAGCTTCCACCACATCCAAACAGGCCTATTTCACAATGAAAGCTTCTGTAGGGACCTGCAGTGAGTCTGGAGCCACCCACGACTTGGGTATTTTGTTTGCTTGAAACTGACATGCTCTTGATGATAAATGAATGGGAGAGGGAAGTGAAAGGGAATAAATACATCTCCCATGTAGAAATAAAGACATTTTCCCTCTTCACAGCATCAAGAAGAGAGCCCTTGCCAAGCTCTGAAAAGTGGGATGGCAACTGCGCGTCATTTTATCAGCTCTGAAGCCTACGGAGATGACATAGATTGGAAAAATAAATCACCTTTGTCACAAAGCCTCTTTCAGCTTGATTTCTTGGCGTTAAGTTAGTCAATACAAGTGAACTTACGGTATCGATGCTCAAAAGTCAGAGGCCAAGAGCTACAAGAACAGCCAAGAGACAGACAGTATTTCTTTCACATCTGGAAGTAAGGAACCACACTTGAATGGCTTTTATCAGACTAAACTGTTACTTGTGTTCCTCTTCCCACCCAAATGTCCCACTCTGCTGAATGCCTCTATCTTAGAAAGCTTTCTAATCTCCTCCCTCATGTCTATGAAGAGCTCACATCTCCCCACTCTCAACAAGCCAAGAGATAACCATCTCACCCTTAAAAGAGGCAGAGAAAAGACACAGTTAAAACCAAAGGGTGGCAAGCAGTCCCTGGGGAAAGAGACAGGCAGATAGCTGGGAATCACAGCATTCCCCATGCCTGGAAGGGGATTTTCACCAGCTCCTCAGTGAGGCAGCTTCAAGCTTAGTGAAAAGCTGTCATCCACACAGCAGCACGTGGTGGATGAGTCCTCACACATGGGAGCAGAGCCCATCTCCCTGGATCTTAGAGCAGGAGCTGCTCTAAGCCCTGGTAAACCTCCTGCCATAAGCTGCACAAACCCAGATTTTCCGTAACAGAGAGAGGGAGTTCCTTCGGACAAGCATGTGAATACATCTGATTTTAGATGATTCATCTGGACAAGGCCTGAAGACTGGATATAGCCCATTTTCATGATGTTGTGATGATGACCTTTATCATCACACCTCTTCCTAGGCCATTTTGTGCACTCAGTTTGATGAATAATTTCCTCCCTCAGTGACTACCAATTCACATCCTATTTTATATTTAATGTCTCCTTTCTTTTGACAGGTTTTCACAAAAAGCAAGCGATGCCAACCTTCCCCTGCAGTGATTTGTCCTCCTGTTTCTTTACCTTCAGAACACTGTACACAGAGTTGTGAGTTTCAGTGAATCATAAGCAAAGGAAGGATGGGGTCTGCCATCTGGAAACGATTACACAAACGTATTGTGCTACATAAATACGCTGCTTGCTTTTTTTTCGTCCCTGCTAATTCTAACACAAAGCAGTGATATTGAAACCGATGCCAGACCAAACAGTGGAGAAAACAATGCAAACATGAACTTTGCCACCGGCAGCCTAAGTACTCAGCCTGATCATAAAGGAAAGAGCAAGCTGGAGCACATGAATATTCTGAAGTGGGTGAAATGGTCTGTGAGGGAAAGCAAAATGAAGTTTAGGTTAAAGGGGGGGTTTGCTAACATAGGCAAAATTCAATATCACTGAACACTAGCTGGACCTTAGCTGCTGAAGTGTGAAATCACAGCAGAAAGATTTGGTTTCTAAAAAAGCCCTAGGAAAACACGCATCTCTAGCACAGAGGAAGTCAGAAGGAAATCAGCTCCAAAGAATGTCTGCTCAATTTCCTTTGAGACAAAGGTATTTCTATCTCCAGAAAAGGGGAAGCAATCCCAGCTTGCCCTAGATCCCTCAGCCAGCTCATTTGGGTTTGGTAGTTAACCTTCTTGCGGTTGTTGTTGGGTTTCCACTGATCTGGCACCGCTGCCAGGCTCCTTTTTAAAGTATTTGCTTTTTGTTCAAATAAACACTGATGTTACATTTACATCTATGGCACTGGAGTGCTTGACCTTATGGAAAGGTTCTCCTGCGTCCTGCAAATGCAAGTAGCCTTGTGTGTATATTTATCTGACTCATCTCCTCTTGATTCAATCAAACCCAAGTTACCAAGAATATCAACATCCAGCACAGAGCAGGACTCACAGCATTGTGCTCATCCTGAAGACTTCACAGTCATTGCATGTGGTGGGAGTGCATGGAGAGGGTGAGGAGACAAAGACAACCTAAAGATCTACCCAAGCTACAGTTAGTTTCCTGCCACTGTCCTGCACCCCTCTGAGCCCTCAGGGGCCTTGCTGCTGCTCCCAGACTGCTGGGAGCCCGAGTAAAACAGGTTTACCACTAACTGGGGCTGTGCTTCTAGCTGTGGCACACCTCATCTGTAATGCTGGCGTGCTTCTATCGTGATTCCCATCTCCTTAACGGAAAAGCAGGGCTAAAGTGGGAAGACCAAGCAATAGGCTCCTGTTCTGTTCAGTGCCTGGTCCCCACCATCAGGATGAAGCTGCTGTGTAGCCAGCAAACACAGGACCCCTCCTATCCATCTTCATGTGAGAGCTGCACAGCAGCCCTTTATAATCTCTTTCGCCTGTTCCCCATGGGAGAGCCCACATACACAAGAGCATTAGATTTTGTCCCTGCCTTTCACATAATCAGAAGCTGGACCTGCAGCTCTATCAAATCATATGAATTTCATGCATAGACTGAGGAGTTATTAACTAACTGGTAGGCATAGAGTACTGTAAGTCTGCTGGCATGAGAGCAATCTACCGATCATTTGTATTAGGGTGTAGGATACCTGAAAATGTAAAGTATTGATATTAATCACAGGGATGTTACAAAAATCAGGTGATGACTGACCTTCTAAAAATTGATATTATATATAAATTTAGATATTATTATGTAAAAATAAATGTTATTTTCTATGTTTCACTGAAATACCAGAGTGAGAGAATTCCAGCAGGATATAACAAGGGGCAGAGTATGAAAGCATAAGGCAGCTAGGACAGCACAGCTTTTCTCTCTAGCTCCAATGCATTTTTCCTGTGTAGAAGGGAGTACCTAAACTTCGGAAATTCTTGTGGAAAGAGATGGCACCACTAAATAGCCATGAAACAGCTCAGGAAATTGCTTGGCCAGGAGGTGGCTCCACACTGAAGTCGCACAAGCTATGCGCCAGCCTGTCTTCATCAGCCACAGCCAAAGGTGGCCCCAAGTCATCGGCCCAACCTGCCTCGAGTTCCTACTGCCTGGGGGCCATGGTTCAAGGTCGAGCTACTCCCCATGTGGGGCTTGATTCTTCCCGCCTGAGAAAACAGAGTTGATTTGCCTGCGGCTAAGCCAAAGCATGAGCCAGGAACAGGAAGGAGGATGGTGGGAGAGCCTGGCCTCCAGCCACAAGCCAGCCTGTAATTAGAGCACAGATAGTGCCAGAGAGCACTGCTGAAACCAACAAGCCAGCTCTGGCTGAAACCAACAGCTCGGTGTTATCAGGCAGTTATCTAGGCAGGTATTTGGGCTGGAATCACATTATCATCTGACTTTTTACACCACATAAAGGAGGGGGCTGATTTCTTTACAAATCTTTGGCTGTGACTGAATGAGACGCAGAAATAAGCAGGTTCTCAGATGTTTCATCCTTAGTATACTGACCAAAACAGCTGAGACAAGTTGCTTAATCTGGTCAGTCAAATATCCCCGAGTGCTGCATTGCTTTCACTGATCTGAGCACAGAAGTGGGAGCTTTCAGCAATTAAGTGCTCCAAAAATACGATTTGCAATTGCTACTCAGCCTCTTCTGGTTTCCAGCAAAGTCCCAGAACTACTCAACTGCCACAGCTTTTGTATCCATGCTTTTCTATTCCTGATGGCTTGTGGATACCAAGTCTGCTGTTGGCATCCAGGTGCCTGAATGGTCCATTGTCCAGTTCATGTCTTGGAGCTAGAGAGCATCTGGAGATGCTGCTTTAAAGGAATGAATGAACTTCCAAGCAAGAGTGAGCAAAGTACATGACCCTAAACAAGAAGGATGAATAGGCTTGGACAGGCATCTCAGGCTGAGCCCAGTAAGCACCACAGCTAAATGGGAAAGAACACTGGCAAGGAGAAAGAAAAAAGAATGATGTACATGGAGCAAAGCATAAAAGAGGAACATCCATGGACGAGCAAGGAGGGCAAATTGCAGAATGAACAGCAGAGAGAAGGAAATCAAGGACAAGAGGTGGTTAATATGCTCCCAGAACACCACTGAAAGACAAAAGCTAACCCTGGCCAGGGCAGAGCTGAAGGAAAAAGTGAGTCAGCAGACATGGGGGAAAGCAAGCAAACTGAATCTTTAAAGCTTATACAGCAAACTGGGGTCTTGTACTCCAGTGAACTGTAAGACAAACCCTGGCCCTGCGCACTGCTGGCACTTGAAGCGAGTTTAAACACCTCCCCATGGAATCCAACAGCAGCTCCCCTAGACCAGACAGCAATGGGGAACCCCTGACTCCAAGCTCACAGTTTGCTCGTTCTGTTCAGACCTAGAAAACCCTTGCCGAGCACAACAAACATCTGCTTCGAGCTATTCCAGGCACAAGCAGCAGGTCTGAAATGCAGGCCAATGACTGTGGTCCCCAAGGAACAACTCTTTGTCTGCGAGCCCCTCGATCAGACACCTGCAGAGCTCTTTGGCGCAGGCAGTCCAAGCCAGGGCGGGAAGTTCTCCTCCTACACAACAGCTTTTAAACACACAAGCTTCATCATTCAGGCTCAGAAAACTACTCACAGACAACGCTACAATGGAACACAGCACCTGGTCAACAAACCCCAGCTCCTGAAGGGTATCTTGATAAAGACACCACGCATGGCTGTTCTCTGGGGTCTGTATAGTCACTGGTTAGCAGGGATATTCCAAAAGTATGTTGATAAATTGGAGAGCCTGCAAACGTGATTGGAGTGCTGGGGAAAACACAGCAAGTGGGAGCTGGCAAGTTCAATCTGTGCAGGTTATCAAGGAGAAAAGTGAAAGGCTCATTGCCACACAAAAACTGTCAGAAAAGGCAACACCGGTGACTGAAGGCTCATCGCTTTAATGGACAGAATGATTAAGACCTGTAAACAGCCACCGCAGCCCGACCAAAGTCAAATGAGATTACGGGCACACATTTTAGCTGTGGTGGTGATTAACTACTGTGGCAAAACTTCCAAGGAAGCGGTGAGTTCACCACTCCTTGCTATTTGTCTTAACATTAAAACAGATGCTTTTCTGGGGAGGATGATTTTAAGCAAATTAGAAGCTCAGTGCATGTCTGAGTGGAACCCTGCAGCTTGTGCTATACAAAAAATCAGGCTGGATTACCTAATGGCCCCTTTTGGCCGCAAAACTCATGCTGTGGATCTATGAATCCCGTTCCTCACCTCCAGTCACACTGCACACCAACACAAGAGAAATGCCGGTACCTGCCGCAAACAGCATCCGTGAGAGCACAGCAGCGCTGCCACGATGGTCAGAGCAGCTCGCTTAGGGAACCCACGCCACCAGGAGCGCTCACCAGAGGACAGCAACGATAAATACACACAGAGGATCCTTCTGCAAGTAATAGAGGAGCCGACAAGGAGAGGTGCCATGCTTGACCTCGTCCTCACCAACAGGGAAGGGCTGGTTGGGAATGTAACGCTCCAGGGCAGCCTTGATTGCAGCGATCATGAGATGGTTGAGTTTGAGATCCTCAGGACAGTGAGAAGAGCGTGCAGCAAGCTCACTGCCCTGGGCTTCAAGAGAGCAGACTTTGGCCTCTTCAGGAACCTGCTCAGTAAGGTTCCGTGGGATACAGCCCTAGAGGGCAGGGGGGCCCAAGACTGTTGGTTGATATTCAAGGATCACCTGCTGCAAGCTCAGGAGCGATGCATCCCAACTAGAAGGAAGTTCAGCAGGAGGGCCAGGAGACCTCCTTGGATGGATAAGGAGCTGCTGAGCAAAATTCGAAAGAAAAAAGAGGCTTATAAAAGGTGGAAGCAAGGTCAGGCGGCCTGGGGAGAATACAGGGATGTTGTCCGGGAAGCTAGGGACCAGGTTAGGAAAGCTAAGGCCCACTTAGAATTAAACTTGGCTAGGGATGTTAAGGATAACAGGAAGGGATTTTATAGGTACATTGCCGATAAGAGACAGGTTAGGGACACCGTGGGCCCTCTCCAGAAGCTATCGGGAGAACTGGCTACCCTGGATTTGGAGAAAGCTGAGGTTCTTAATGACTTCTTTGCCTCAGTCTTTACGGGCAAATGCTCTGACCACACCACCCAAGTCTTGGAAGGCAGACGCGGGGACAGTGAGGGTGGGGACCCTGGGCCCACTGTGGGGGAGGATCTGTTCGGGACCACCTTAGGAACCTGAATGTATACAAGTCCATGGGACCGGATGAAATCCATCCAAGGGTCCTGAAGGAGCTGGCAAATGAAGTCGCTAAGCCACTGTCCATCATATTTGAAAAATCATGGCAGTCAGGTGAAGTTCCCGATGACTGGAAAAAGGGAAATATAACCCCCATTTTTAAGAAGGGAAAAATGGATGACCCAGGGAATTACAGACCAGTCAGTCTCACCTCTGTGCCTGGCAAAATCTTGGAGCGGATTCTCCTGGAAGGCATGCTAAGGCACATGAAAACCAACAAGGTGCTTGGTGACAGCCAGCATGGCTTCACTAAGGGGAAATCCTGCCTGACCAATCTGGTGACCTTTTATGAAGGGGCTACGGAACTGATGGACAGGGGCAGAGCGGTTGATGTCATCTACCTGGACTTGTGTAAAGCCTTTGACACTGTCTCCCATGACATCCTTCTCTCTAAGTTGGAGAGACATCAATTTGATAGGTGGACCACTCGGTGGATAAAGAACTGGCTGGATGGCCGCACACAAAGAGTAGTGCTCAGTGGCTCAATGTCCAGCTGGAGACCGGTAACGAGTGGTGTCCCCCAGGGATCGGTGTTGGGACCGGTCTTGTTCAACATCTTTGTGGGTGACATGGACAGTGGGATTGAGTGCGCCCTCAGCAAGTTTGCCGATGACACCAAGCTGTGTGGTTCGGTTGATAAGTTGGAGGGAAGGAATGCCATCCAGAGGGACCTTGACACGCTTGTGAGGTGGGCTGATGCCAACCTAATGAAGTTCAACCATGCTAAGTGCAAAGTCCTCCGCCTGGGTCAGAGCAATGCCAGGCACAGCTACAGGTTGGGTGGGGAGGAGATTGAGAGCAGCCCAAGGAGAAGGACTTGGGGGTGTGGGTTGATGACAAAATGAACATGAGCCGGCAGTGTGCGCTTGCAGCCCAGAAGGCCAACCGTATCCTGGGCTGCATCAAAAGGAGTGTGACCAGCAGGTCGAGGGAGGTGATCCTGCCCCTCTACTCTGCTCTCGTGAGACCTCACTTGGAGTATTGTGTGCAGTTCTGGTGTCCTCAACATAAAAAGGACATGGAAGTGTTAGAACAAGTGCAGAGGAGGGCCATGAGGATGATCAGGGGACTGGAGCACCTCTCGTATGAAGATAGGCTGAGAAAGTTGGGGCTGTTCAGCCTGGAGAAGAGAAGGCTGCGTGGAGACCTCATAGCAGCCTTCCAATACCTGAAGGGGGCCTCTAGGGATGCTGGGGAGGGACTCTTCATTAGGGACTGTGGTGAGAGGACAAGGGGTAATGGGTTTAAACTTGAACAGGGGAGGTTTAGATTGGATGTGAGGAAGAAGTTCTTTACTGTGAGGGTGGTGGGGCCCTGGAATGGGTTGCCCAGGGAAGTTGTGAATGCTTCATCCCTGGCGGCGTTCAAGGTGGGGTTGGACATAGCCTTGGATGGCATGGTTTAGTGGGAGGTGTCCCTGCCCATGGCAGGGGGGTTGGAACTCGATGATCTTGAGGTCCTTTCCAGCCCTTACTATTCTGTGATTCTGTGTGATTCTGTGATCATCTCCCTGACCTGCTGCTCAGGCTCCTGTTGATGCAACCCAGCACACGGGTGGTTTGTGGGCTCAAGCACACACTGAAGCGGCTCACGTTCACTTTCTCATCAACCAGCACCCCCAAGTCCCCCTCCTCCTCAGGCTGCTCTGGATCACTGCACCGCACAACTGTACCTAGGAATGCCCTGACTCAAAGACAGGACCTTACACTCGGTTTTGCTCAGCTTCGCAAGACTCACGCAGCCGCCCCTCAAGCACACCCAGGTACCTCTGCCTCCCACCCCTCTTTATACCTCAAATCACCAATAAAAAGCCGGTGTGACCGGCCTTCCTGGAAGGAAATTTGCCCTGTTTCCAGTTGGAGCTCGGCTCAGCATCCACTGCAGCCGGGTCCTAAAGCCAGCCACCGCAGATGGGCCGCCAGGGGGCAGCACCGTGCCGAGCCTGAGCATGTGCGCGAGGAGCCGCCGAGCCGGGTGAGAGGAGCCGGGGTCCGGGTGTGAGGAACCGGGTGTGAGGACGCGGCTCCCAGCGCCCCGCAGCCCCGGCAGCCGTTCCGGCTGTCCCAGCGCCTGCCCCCTTCCCCGAGCACACGAGTTCCTGTAGGGCTGCGGGCTCCTGCTTGGTGCCTTCGTTCAAATAAGGTAACGAGGAAGCAGGTAAGAGCGAACGAGAACACCGACGGGAGGGGGGCAGTGGGGCCGTTTCCTCATGAGGCGTTTAAACCTGAGCTGCCGATTCAACCGGAGAGCTGAAACCTGAGCTTCTCCCACTGGAAGCAGAGGCAGTGCGGTAGCAGAAGTCAATGGGGTCTGCTTAAATCGCACTTGTGGTGTTTTAAATGGGTGTGCATGTGTTCAAGCCATGCAGCCCTTGTCGCTTTGTATTTGCTTGTGTATCTGAGCAAGGAAAGGTTCCTGTGAGGGAAACGGCCCTGAGGCGCACCAGGATTTACGTTGTGGAGAATATCCGTGGGGAGACCCAAGTTGTGAATGATTCTTGGGCCTGGTAACTAGTGTGGTTTAGGCATTTGCTATCCGTGTAAACTCGGAGGGTTTGGAGCTTTCGTAGGAGTCCTGCTCTCTGCCACACTGCATTTATGTGCTGGGCGTCAGCTCTGAGCCCATAAGTGCCGGTTCCGGAGTGCTTGAAGAGTTCTGCGGCACAGCAATGGCTTTGCACTGAATGTGGCCTCTATTTTGAGCCACCAGGCAGATACACCACCTCTATTTTGATAACCAGGCAGTTAACAGCTTGCAGCAGAGCCATCCATCACTCCCAAAGCACCCAGCTGGTTTCCAGGGTTTGTGCTTGGTCTGTGGCGATGCTTCAGGACACAGGAGTGGTGGAAACATCCCAATTGCTCAGAGGATGGCTCTTGGCCTCTCATTTTTATCCCCATGCTGTGACTTTTGCATTCATGAGAGCAAGCTATTAGGAAAAGAGTTGTGGATTTGAAGTTACTGTGCGTTCAGTGCCTATCACTGCGAGCCCCACTTAGACTTCCCACTGTTGCCCTTCTAGGAAAAGAACTCTTTGCCGTTGCCATTTCTTTTGTGTGGCCAAATCCATGTTTTCCACCCTAAATGCTGCCTGTCTCCCTTTCTTACATTGGTGAAGAGCAGCAGGAGAATTGACTCAGTTCTTTTTTCCTTCGGGTCCTTTCTTTTCTTCAAAAGGATTTCTTGTTCTTCGTTTAAAAAAACCAACCAAACAAAAAACCCAAACCAAACAAAAAACAAACAAACAAAAAACCCAAACAAACAACAAGATTTGGGCTGGGGTCTTGAGGGGATAAGAATGAAGCAGAGGTTTTGCTTCTTACTTCATTTCCTTGTATCCTATCACTGAAGGTTAGTATCTTTCCTTGAAGCGTTATAAGCAAGCAAGTGAACAGTTTCTGATAGAGGGCAAGTTGCATTCCCTGTGCTTGAAAGGGAAGTGACAAGAAGCAATTAGGATATAATTCAAGAGGAAAGAACCATACTTCAACACCATGGGCAGTTTCCTGGTTGTATTTGTAGATTTATTGGTTATTTATTCCCTCTGACTGAGATTTAATGAAGTAAAGGACTACCTACAAGGTTTTCTAGTATCAACTGTAGCTCCAACATCACAAATGATAAACACCCTCACTTAGGTGAAACAGCCTGGAGAGCCCTTTGAACCTATTGCTGTTACCTACTCACTGTCCCTTTGATGCTGAAACAGTTAAAAATGTCTGCAATAGATTGACTGGGTGAAATTACTCCCTGCAATTCCATGGAGTATATCAGAGATTAATTTAGCACCATTTCTTCAGCAGGATAACAGCTACATCCAGTCATTAGCCAGTTAATAAATTATTCAGGGAGTTTTCTTCCACGCAGCCCATTAGGGATGAAGAAAATCCTTTTCCAGTCAGTCATTGTCTTCAATTTTGGTACCATTTTAAGAATACACACCCCCCCCCCCCCCCCCCCCCGCATTAGCGAGTGATGAATAACCCTTGCAGGCAGTTGTTGTGCTGTGTGCATGCCTGGGTGCAGCTGGAGCCTGTCCCACAGCAAGCACCAGCAGCTTGGAGCTGAGAGGCAGGCAGCTGGCATGCGCCCTGCCTCCCAGAGCCCCATGTAAGCCACGGGGCAGCCCCACAGAGCCCAGCTGCTGCACTGCTGACTGCTCACTCTTTGGGGCTCGCCAAGCGCTAATTGATGCCATTCCTGATGGGGAGCTGTGCTGAGCACAGATGTCTGCGGCAGCAGATTCACATATACAACTTCCTGGTACTACTGACACGTAGTACTTGGCCGCAGCTAAAGATGTGCAAAGAAAACAAAGCTGGAGCTTGCATCATTGTGCATCCACATGCTCAGCTCCCCCCAGCCTGTTGTTATACTTGTTATCAGTGCTTATGGTGAGCTTTTCCTATTCCAGAGTTTGGGGAGTGGTCAGGCACTGAACACAGCATGGCACACTTGGGTTTGTTGATGGTGAGGACAGTGTCACTGCCATAGAATAGCTGCACTAGTCACTATGGGTGCTCAGCCATGCGGCTTTGAGTTCAGGTGCCCAAGTCCCACACTGCTGATTCTTCTGCCCCCAGACTCTACAAATACCCTCATTCTCTCAGCACCAGTTTCTGTCTGCAGTGTTGTCCTGCGTTCAGCAGTAGCAGTCATTTTTATCCTTCTTAGTAGCTGGTACAGTGCTCTGTTTTTGACTTTCAGCCTGGGAACAGCGCTGATAACACCGATGTTTTCAGTTGCTGCTCAGTAATGTTTACTCTGACCGAGGACTTTCTGAGCCTCATGCTCTGCCAGGGAGGAGGGGAAGCTGGGATGAAGCAGAGACAGGACACCTGACCCAAACTAACCAAAGAGATATTCCATACCACAACATGTCATGCCCACTATATAAACTGGGGGCAGTTACCCAGAAGGCCCAGATCACTGCTGGGTCGAGCTGGGTATCGGTCGGCGGGTGGTGAGTGGTTGTATTCCCTTCCCTTGTTATTTCCCTTATCATTATTATTGTTGGGGGCAGCAGTGGTTTGTGTTATTCCTTAGTTACTGGACTGCTCTTATCTCAACCCATGGGAGTTCCATTCTTTCTATTTTCCTCCCCATCCCTCCGGGGGGGGAATGAGCTAACGACTGCGTGGCTGATTTATGGCTGGGCTTAAACCATGACAAGTGGCCAACAGAAGTACCTGAGGCCCAAGTCTTTAAGCTTGCTAAAGCCCTGTTACATATCCAAATACTTTGGGCATTTCCCACCAATTATGCCTATTTCCTTGTTATACATATTCTAAGAATAACCCGTGAACACCGTATACACCCTGGTGAGAAGCAATCAGATAAATTGTGGGAGATCTCAGCTAGAATCCCTCATCCACAAGCTCTTTCAGAACAGGACATTAAAATTCCATCTCCTCTTTAAGTGAAATGCCTCTCCCTCTTATCTGCATCAAGTCATCTTTAGTGAGCCACTGTTAAATTTTGCTGAATAGTTCTTTGTTGGTAGACGTTTTTTAGATACAAATCAGAGGATGGGCAGGGGTTGAGGTCTCCCACCTGGACACAGGGTTATGGACTCATTGCCCTTCAATGTAAATAGTTAACTGTACTGAGGATCTGCCATCAGACCTTACCATGAGCATCTGAGATAACATAAGCAGCCAAGAGGGACAGAATTACTCATCAGAGGCCAAGAACAACAGGATGAAGGTGATTAAAGGTATTTTTCAATTTAAATTGAAGGAAAAAAACCATGGAGAACTAAACTGTAATCACAGACTTTGATCTGGATCATTTAAAAGCAAGTCTGCCATGTAAATTAATGTTGATTTGGTAAAATGGAATCATACAATTTCTCTTTTCCTTAGTTCTGTTGTTTCAGTGTTTCTAAAACGGGATGGAAAGTTTTCCATCTGCCTAGCAGGAATGTTGGGAAACCGATCTGCTGAAAATGAAAAAGAAATCAAAACTATTCCTGAGTTCAGAAGTGCAGTATCTTGTAGGTCAAGCGTTCACATCCACCTGGCATTTTAGGAGAGCTCTTAGGAAATGCGGGGAAGAATTGCAGCAGTTTCTAGAAGACAGAGGCAAGTATGAACTGTACTAAAGCTGTCTTCATGAAATGGCAGTAGTTTTATCCCTATTTGAATTGTAGCATTCTTCTCATATAGTCTCACCATGAGATGAATACCTGGCCCACTCTCTCTTCTAGGGAAAGAATAAGCAAAGCCAGCAGTTGGGGTATGTCTCTCATACCAGCTTGGGCTCATTGCATCCAAAAGACAATGCCTAGCTGTGCAGCAGAATACTTGCTCTCTGTCATGTGGGTGAAACGAACTCACATTAGGAGATAGAGTTACATGCTCATAAAGCAAATAAGCATGCCAAAGCTTTGATGCATTATATAAAAACTTGGGATCAGTTTTCACTCCCCTTCACTTCTGCCTCACTTAAAAAATTCCCCACTCAAATCTGCTCTTTCCTATCCAACACAAATTCCTTGTGATAGAAGCGAGCACAGAGCACAGCCCTCTCCCAAACCAGATGATATTGAAATTAGCTTCATCTATTTGCTTATTTAAAGCAGCATGACAGCAGGGATAGCTGAGCTGCACCTTGATGGCATAATAAACTTGAACTTGGTGATATGTGCAGGGATTGATTTCTGCTGTTGACAGATTCTAGGCTCCAGTAATGAATGTGTTAGAGGGGATGTAAATGGCCACATGGTTTCCTGAAGACATGAGTGCTCCTATGGTCTTATACTAATCACTTCCACATTAAACTCTTCTTTTTCTCTGTGTAAGCTCCCTGCTTTTTAGAAGAAGGTTATGACCATCCAAACTGAATGCATTCATTCACCAGGTCAAAAGGTTTGGGAATAATAAGCACCAATTCTAAACCCAACCAACCAAAACCAAATTAAACAAGAAAATAATTTCACTGGGAGAAATATCCCTCGAAGGTACCTTCTGATACCTGTTAGGCCACAACCCTGACTAAATGAAAACTGACATAGGGTAAAAATCAGTATAAGAAATGTCAACCTTTATTTCCTGTGGTGGTACAGATAAATTTATACTTCTCTTTTTTTTTCATCAATCACAAACACATATCTCTGATGGCAACCTCAGGTTTTGCCAAAAGGCAGGGTTGGTTTCCTCCCTGTTCCACCAGCCCTCATCTCTCTCCCCTTCTCAAGAAGCACAGAGCAACCTTTAGTGCCTGCTCCCAGACTGACTTCCAGAGTGCAGGTGTTTTACTGCTGGCTTGCAACGAGACAAAAAAGTCCCCAAGATGCTGTTACCTTTCCCCAGGATTCCTTGCCTTGCTTAAAGCAAAGCATAGATTTTGAGATATAGAAGTGTGAGAGGAGAAATCCTGATGCTTTAGCATTAGAGTTGCCAGTTGAAAACTGACTCTATTCTTATCAAGATTAACACAGGCACAGCCACGCTGACAGCATGGTAGGGAATGCTTGGCTCCACAAGCTTCCAGGAAGCCCCACTTCAGACAGCTCCTTCCCGAAGCCTGTCTCATGCAAGCAGTGTGGTTGGCTTTTTGAGGAAGGAATTTGCCTTGGATGGGGGGGGACAGGGTCACAGACAAACCAGCCCTGCAGTTCAGAGGGGAAGTACCGAGCGCACTGCTGAGGTCACCTTTTCTCCTCTTGATTCTTGCAGTGAAGGAAACAGAAGCCAGACACGGTTAGAGGAATATCTTGGCTTGCAGTGAAGTCATTCTCACGGTTCAACCTTCTGCCGCAGCTCCTGACAACTTGGATGAAATTATGAACACAAGGGGCTTAACTTTGGCATGTAACTGGGGTACCGTAAGTAATGGAAGGACAGACAGAGCTGTCTGTCTAACTGCAGCTTGGCAGGCAACAAATGCACTCACCTGCTAGCTGATACCAGACAGCAAGAGGTGCTCCGGTTTACAACATAAGGTTATTTCCTTGTCTCTTTGTATTTAGGCAGCCTCATTTCTTGTCCTATCTCTTCCCTTTTACTCCAAAGGGAGCAAATGCAAATGCATGGGTTTTCTCGGTTTCTCTGTGGAATCAATAGTCAAATCAGCATTACAAATCTGTGGTTTGGGCAAGCTCTGCTCAGGAGCATTTTGTTGCCAAACTATAACATACCTCTTGAGCTCTGTTTGCCCTTGATCTGTTGGTGTTATTTTCATCCTTCCCCTGGAGACATTTAAGCTAATGTGACCTTTTCTGTTGGAGTAAAAGAAAGAGAGAAAGAAATGTAATGCAATGCCAGGAGTCCAGAAAATGGAGCCTTAAAAACAAAAGTCACAACTGTTAAGGAACTTTGATAAGCCTGGGAGCACTGCATATCCTGCAGTAGTCCTGCAGTCTCTGCTGTGTTATCATGTAAAGGTGCACAGAGAAAAGAGTTGGTTTAGCAACACTTGCGTTACAGAAAGCCAACCTTTCAAAGCGCACCAGGAAGCCAGTTCTCTGCACTGGTTCCCTGACCCATGGCAATGAAACTGGTGGCAAAGTGCTGCTCACCACCCAGTCACCGAAGGCCCTCTCACAAAAAGTATGAATGACCAAAAAAAGTCATTACAAATTTTTCTTATTCTTGATGCATTTTGTCTTGGGTTTATTATGTTTTTAGTATTTAAAATTCTCAGAGAGTTATGGGCTATGGGGAAGTCTGTTAAATCATTACATTATACTTCCTTGTTCTTACGCATTTCCCTTTATAAACCTGAAACCTCATGATGTTCTCAAAGCAGGCTTTATTTCTCTGTTTTAGAGAAAGGGAAGTAAATCAGGTTGCCCCATCCAAGGCCAGGAGATAATGTCTGAGTCATGACTAGGACCCTGTTGTTCAGCCTCAGGCCAGCGTAGTCTTTGGTGGACAGGGGTCCATCATCACAGGCCCAGAGGGGCTTCAGCTGGAAGCTGCAGGAATCGTAGAACCATAGAATTGTCTGCGTTGGAAGGGACCTTAAAGCTCACTCAGTCCCACCCCTGCCATGGGCAGGGACACCTTCCACTAGAGCAGGTTGCTCCAAGCCCCATCCAAACCTGGCCTTGTCAGGGATGGGGCAGCCACAGCTTACCTGGGCACCCTGTGCCAGTGCCTCAGCACCCTCACAGGGAAGAACTTCTGCCTTAGATCTCACCTGAACTTCCCATTTCAGTTTTAACCCATTACTCCTTGTCCTGTCACTACAATGGCAAGCATATATAACACTGTATATAAATATATAACCGCTCAAGGAAGGTACAGTTCTCCACACAACTGGGAGAAAGGGTGTAGTTTGCCAACGGTTAAACTCAAAATAATAACCCAAATGAAGAGTAAAATTGCAATTTCATTAACCTGAGCTGTTTCTGAAAGACAGCATCAACCCGGTGCTAGCGTATGAAGCAAGTTCAGTCACTTTAACAATGCCTGTAGCTTGGTCAGCTGAAATTTAAGGGGCTGTTGTTTGTGCAACCTCTGTACAAAGGGTTTTGCTGTCAGAAGTTGGAAGATATCCTATGGACCGAAAGTTCAGACACTGTTCAATTGGCCAGAGCAGAGTCTTGGATACTCTTTGTGTGATCCGTCTTTTTGAAGCAACATAGATGTTCTTCCTGGAAAGCACAGCAGAGTCACAGGGGGCTCAGAGCTGGACAGTGTCAGAAGGGCAAGGAATCAGTATCTGAACAACCAGATCACACCCACTGTGCTTGAGTAATCAAATTGAAACAGCCAGCAGGGCTGCTCTCCTTCCAGGAGCTCTTCATAACAGGCAAGAGAGATGAGTAAAATACTTCAGATTTCGCTTGGCTCTGGTGTTTCTTATAACCTCCACAGCCTCAACACTCAAACCTGTGCATTCCGCTATTGTCACTATTGCAAAGTGTCTCAAAGTTTTGAATGCTTTGTGGAAGACACTTTGCATAGCCTAATAATTCTTTAGCTAGGAAAACAATTCCTCCTTTTCTACCATACCTCATTCAACTTCAATTACATTCCTCTTACTTACTTACTGCATCATAGTGTGATGGTGGAAAAGGCTGCAAAGCACCTCTTGGTATTTCAGCTTATCATCATCCTTGCTGTAAAGTTTCATGTAGATTCACACTGAGTACTGTGGTTTCCAGTTGTCATATCTGCTCACAGAACAAGCTTCATCTGCTTTTGAAGGGAGAAATGAGTTGAATGCCCCTGCCTCCAGGGCAATCACTTTCTAAACGTTTTCGTTTTATTTATAGCCATGTAATCCAGCTTCAGCAGTTAATTGCCTTGCTCGATGTGATGCAGTTGCTGTGATTTAGCGACTGTCCATTCGTATTCTGGTCACAGGGTAGAGACCCGAAACAGGTACCCCGAGAGAGACCAAGATTCCTGACCTTAACTGTAGGTGGCATTCTTCATCTGTTCTTGAGTCACTGCTCTAGAAACAGAGGCAGAGGAGGGATTTTCGTGTAGCCTTGATTAATGTCCGCAGCCCTCTCCCAAGTCTGATTAAATGGTACTTTTAGCTGGAAGGAATGCAGGTTCATAAAATCTGAAGTTGTGTAACTTACCTGGAAAGAGTAAACCAATTTTCTTGCCCTGGAAGCTGAGGAAATGTCAGTGTTTGAGTGATCTGGAGTGTTTCCAGAGAAATTCTTCCATCATGTGCTAGGAAGAAGAAAAAGCTGTAATGCCCAAAGGTTTATCCATGGCCTAGAGACCATTTTCAATTACCTTGCAGCGAGAGTGAGCAAATCCAACTACATTTTAAATTATCAGTGTTATCTCTAGAGGAATCTCAAATAATTTCCTCTTGGAGAGGGGGTTTTGGCATGCACAGCGTTTCTCATGTGGACGTGGTTATCTGAGACAACTCTGCACTGTTCCAGCAGTAGAAAGGTTACAAGGAAAAGAAAAGAGGAAATTTTATTCTACAATTTAGCTAAAAATTGGGTGAGCTTGAGAAAGAGAAGTAATCCTGCTCAGCTAGAGCCAGGCTGAACTGCACGCAAGTTACCTTTGCGTTTCCCATGCAGCTCTGAGCACATCTTGCTCTCAAAACTTTCCCAGCCCTGACCCTTGCTCTGCTGTAATGGCATCAGTGGTACCAAATGATGTGCATCCTTCATGATGCAGGCAAACATCCACCGAGGATTAGACTAAGGACACAAGGTTCATCTGCACTTGTGACGTGGGACAGCTTCTAATCCTGTGAATCAATCTTCCAAACAGGAATGCAAGTCAATTAAATTACTCATTTCCCTTCTTAGCTTAATCAAAGATTAAACTACAAGAAATTCATGCTAGTGCCAGAGAACTGAAAACAGATGGCTAAGATTCATTTTGTTCATCAGAGGCATTGGTAGGTCAAAGACATCAAACCCCTCAAATAGCAGGCTTTCTTTTTAAAGCAAGTAAACCCCTCAGCTCATTTTCTTTTAGCATTTTCATTTCTGTTGTGACAGTGAGGTGCAGTCTAAGCAGTTAAACGAGCTGAGAGGGTTCCAGGAAACATTCCACATATCCATTTTTCCACATTGTTTTCTCTATGAAATGTGTTATCAAAAGCAAGGCAATTTCTGCCTTCTTTAGGACCAAGTTAGAACCAAATCTTTTAGGCTTATCCAAGGGGGAACACTCAGATAAAGGCTAAATCAAATATTCTGAAAAGCTTAGTTTTCTGGTGCATTAGAGTCTGGGGAAAAGGCATTAATTTATTGGTTTTCCTGTTTGCTCACCTACTGCGTAAAGCATGATTGTATGAAAATTTCAGAGGCCTGCCCATCAGGCCCAATGGTTGTCCCAAAAGGAAGCACATCCACTGGCACCAGGTGACTGGCTCGGCTGCTGCCTCTGGCAATAGTGTGGAAGGGCAGGGACTAATGGAGCCAGTCTTGGATTTGCTGCTGGTTACTACAAAATGACAAAGTATTTCACAGTGTTCACTAATACCCACAGAATTGTAGGTGATTTAGCTATAGGTGGATAGAAAATGCACAGCTAAAGCTGCTCTGTACTCCTGTGAATGATAGAATCATAGACTCAACTGTGTTGGAAAAGCCCTTTAAGCTCATCCAGTCCAACCATTGCCCAGCACTGCAAGGCCACCACTAACCCATGGCACTGAGGGCCTTGTCTACACAGTGTGTGAGCACTTGCAAGGATGGTGATGCCAGCACTGCCCTGATCCACTGGGCAGCCTGATCCAGTCTAAATCTCTCTTGGTGCAGCTTGAGGCCATTATCTCTTGTCTGTCACTTGGGGAAGAGACCTACCCGAGTGCCAAATCCTGACCAGGACAAAGTTCCAAACTGCAACATGGTCCCTAAAGAAGTAAAACAGAAACCAAATTTGTGCAGCCCATTCTGCTTGAGCCACGGATGATTTTAATCTCAGCCTTATTTACCTGAGTTTTGGAAAGGGGCAGCTTAACAAGTTCTTGAGTTTGGGCTTTTATTTTTTACATTAGACCAGGGTCAATGATGTCTTCAGTAGCAATGGGTGATGAAGCTGAACAGCCATATTCCGCATGAGGAAACACACCAAGGGTGTGTAAAATCGTCCTCTGGTATGTTTTACGGCTACCTTTACATTCTCAGATCTGGAAAACACGTTTCACAGTTATAGTTTAACTAGAATACTGTGAGACAAAGCGTGCAAAGGTTTCATTATGGGCAGAGACAAAAACAGCTCTCAGTTTTGTAAAATCAGGCTTCTTGGTATGAACTCAATCCTACAACTCAGCCTGCTTCAGATGTCTTTGTACAGATCTATGGAGTTACAGGGAAATGACTCCCTCAGTCCCTCACCAGCGTGCTGCCATGAGAGACAGCACGTTTCAAATGCACATTCATGAATACCTTCCACAGTGATCTTCAGGTCCTTTCCAACCCAAACCAGTCTACGATTCTATAAGCAGAAGTATCTTTTATGGCAACTTTGCATCTATTTAGACTATACTTAGGTAGATTTTAAACTGCCCTGGTGTCTTTCCCATGAACAAAGTCAAACTCATGTTCACATAAACATGACCAAGGCACAATCCAGTTTTACTGGGTATAGTTAAATCCCACCCAAGTGAAATTATGGTGATACATTCCCAGGCTAGTCAAATGGTTGTATAACCTCTCCATTCTGCCCACTGTGAGATGGTTATGGATCCTTTACAGCAGCCCACGGACTGAGCTAACACATCAAGGCAGCTGCATTTCATGTCCTGTGCCATTGCACCCGAGCCTCACAAGTGGCTGCAGTAATTAGTTTCACAAATCTATTTTCTCAGGTTTAATAAAGGGATTTGGCTAAGCCAAAGATCACCATATAATCTAGAGAGAAAGCGTTCAAAGAGAAATCCTCATCACAGCATGCATTTAATAATCAAAAGCTCCAGGTGACCCACCTGGACCTTGTCTTTGCAAGCCTTGCAGTGATTTTTCCAAATCAAGTTCATTCAGTGCTTTGGAAGAATGCCTTGGAAAATTAATTCTTCTGCTATCATGTGGACAGTGTAGGCATATTTTCCCATAGTGTAAGAAGAGATAGCACATTTTCCCACTCCCCTGGAAACTGAGTTAATGCAGAATGACTAGTTCGTCTTTTTGGACTGTCAAAATGCTTGTTGTAAACTCAATGGATCATTTAGCCTAAAGTACATTGCAGCAAAGGATGCAGTCCAAGGAACACAGTTTCTTTTCTCTTGATTAATAAAGGCTTGGAAATCATGCTTAAGAACATTCTGTGGTCCCTCAAGGTCAAGAAAAAGATGCAATACTTACAAATTAGAAGCAGTTCACTCCAAGGCAATGGGCAGTACTTTAGCTCACCCTACATTGCTCAATAATCTACTTTTAAAACTTCCATGTGGCTTCATCTACCCTTCCCATCTCTGCAGTGTTTTGTTTCCCCATTGGGGTGGATCGTGCAGACCCTAGGGCTGCCCACTTAGTCTTCATGCCCTGGGCAGTGGTGGTTTGGCAGAGCTGTTGAGAGCAGCGTGCACTTCATTCTTCTATAGTATCCATTTCATGGGAAATACTGTGCAGAGCCCTGACAGAAATTAGGACCACCACACAAATTTATTTGCCTTTTCTGTATGATTTCTTGAGTTTGGAATTTGCTAGCAGATAACACAGGCTTACTTCACAAGTTTGCACAAGGAAAGGTCGGGTGTTGTAGGAACTACAAGGTCAAGTTTTGTAGAAGCTATATGCAGCATCAACAAAGATTTTCCTTACAGCCTCCTTCTCAGGAGTTTATTTCCAAAGTAAACTGCAGTGATTGTGTCAGCACTAAATCATTCCCCTGACTCCCCAGTGCTATTCAACTTTGTAATACACATCAGGAACAGGGGGGATTCAGGCAAAACCAATCTGTTTTTTCTGTCATAACATTGCTGAATAACAGCATTGGGAAAGAAAATATTTATGAAGAAAGATCAACAAACCAATGAGCATCACTTGGGAATGATCCAACTGATGCAGGAGACAAAAGCTGCAGCAAGGAACAGCACGCATGACTGGTGCAGACACTGTGCTGGACTCAAAAGCACTGGCTGGAAAGGGAAAGTCCAGTTGGGACCGTTGAAAACATACCCCTATGATAGCTCAGTGGTGAGCAGGACACTTGCAGTATTAAAATTCGTGATGCTGTTTGGGGGTTTTTAGCCATTTAACAGAAAGCCGATGATAGTATGGTTCAACACCATCTCCTGTCTGTTTTGTGTAACATCTTACATACACCTTATTAGTACAGTAAGTTTGGAGAACTTGGCTAGAAATGCTTTCAGATGTTTTTTCAAGCAGCAACACACTGAAAGTGCTGTTTTCTCTCTTGAACCAATAAAAAAGGCCTTTGAATGGCTTTTATAATATGCAGCACCAAATGCCCTGATTAATGGAACCCCAGGAGATATGGACTAGAGCTCATATCACAGGAGCAATCTGAAGGCCCAAAAGCCTATTATTTTGTGAGAATTACTATGGAAATTCAAACATATTCATTAGGAACATTTCTACTTTAACATCACTGGAATACTCTAATATCTGCTAGGCAACTTAGGAATGTCAGAGCGCTGCAAGAGGGAAGCTGGATTTGGAAAGGGTGGAAGATGCTTATTCATCTCTCTCAGGAGCCAGTCTGAATGTGTCAGGATAATATTGCTGTTTGAAAAGGACAGATTGGAGCATGAGATAAAGATGACTGTGAGGTTCAGGACTGTCAACACAGCATTGTAAAGCCATGTCTTTCAAGTACTGTGGATGGAGAAAAGGCCTAGTAAAAAAAAGAAATGTCCATCAATACATGAATTCCACATCCTAACAGTTCACCCTTATTTCCAATATTCCTCTATTAAAGCCCACAGTTACTTAATTATATCCAACTGAATCAAAACCAAACTGAAGGCAGAGAGTCTTTATGTGAATAACAAATACAGCTAACTCTGCCCCAAAATGATAAGGTTTGGCAACAGCAAAATACAATGACCAAGGTATGGAGAGCAAACTGAAATACTCGAAAGTAAATGAAGCTTTAGTTAAAGGATGCAGTGGGAAAAGGATAGGAGAAAGAAAAGTTCAGGAAAAATGCAGTAGAGGGATAGAGCTCAAGCAGATGGGAAAGAAAAAATAAGCAAGGAAAATGCTGTTCAAAAAAACAGAGCATGAAATGTTATATTCCACCTTCACTGAAAACAAGTCTAGTGTCTACTTCTTTCATGGGCAGAAGGGTAAACACTGAGTAAACCACACTGGCTTCCAAAGAGCATTGCCAGCATCAGTACTGGCAGGGAACACGAGCTGTGCCTAGTGCTTGTCCCAGAGTGAATTCTGTTGTTCTGGCTTCATAGAATGGTTTGGGTTGGAAAGGCCCTTAAGATCATTCAGTTCCAACTGCCCGAGCTCTGTCCATGCCTACCAGTACTGTAGGGACAAGATATGTAAATACAAGGTAACTCTAGATTTAGAATATCACTGAGCCTGGATTAAGGTCATGTTTCTTTTCCCTTTCTGAAGAATTGCTGTGGCTCCTCCACACCCTTAAGACACTCAGAATTACACCAATTTGGGGAGGAAAAGATGAAATACTTTTGTATCATGTTTGCGTTGATTTAAAGAAAATCTTGCATGTCCTGGCTTTGCCTTGAATAATCTTCCTTTGATGTAGGAAAGAAAGGGAACATCATACTTGAAATCTTTTCATGCATGAATGTAATATATACTGAATTTGTGTCAGGAACAAACATTTCTCCTCTTCTTTCTTGCCTCACCAATTAATTTTGCAATGAAATGACAACATTGTCCTTATTAAAATGCCTGAGTTTGTGGCACAGACTTTTTTACAACTAAAAGTGTGAGCTAAAGTAAACATGGCTTGCTCACTGTCTCCTATGTATTTGAAAAGGTGGTCTGTGAAGATACTCACTGAACCAAAAATACACAGCGAGACATGGAACTCTCAAAGCTGTTTTTCCCATAGTCTGGAATCTGGAAATTAGTCCAAACTAGGAAACACCTAGATACAGCTGTATGATACCTGCTGTCTGTAGATAGGAAGCACAACTCCGCAATGGCCTTTCAAGGTTCACATACTGCTCAGTATTTTCTTACTCAAGAAGCTGTGTTCAGCTGCCTCTGATTTTGCAATGAGACAGTAAATTTCTGCTGGCAACTATGAGTGCACTTGCAACTCAGATTCCCCCCAGTCTAAGCCATGACCCCATAAGACTGATTTCCTGTGTCCCAAGTAAGTCAAATAATTATTTGATGCTCAATATATAAAGGCGGATCATAGAACTTAAAATGGTGTAATTAAGTAGCATAAGAGTGTCAAGAAAAGACAGGTAACTGTGTTTCAGCTGACCGCAGCTATAAAGGTCAGATAATGTTAAGCTGAAACATTGGACATGGTTTGTCTTTTAAGTCAGGAAAGGAAGGGCAGAGTGTACTGCAGATCTCACTTGGAGCAGACAGCAGTGGTTTTTGTGGTGGAGCAGGCGAAGAGAACACCTGTATCAGGTATCTCAGGAGAGCACTGGCCAGCCTGCTCATAACAACAGTGTGGAGTGCTTCCCACCAAGGTAGAATTATTTTCTTGGTTTTTCCCATACCCTATCTTGAGAATGAAGGACGGGCGACAACAATCAGAGAATCCCAGACTGGTTTGGGTTGGAAAGGGCCTTAAAGCTCATCCAGTTCCAAAGCCCTGCCACGGGCAGGGACACCTTCCACTAGAGCAGGTTGCTTCAAGCCGCTGTGTCCAACCTGGCCTTGAAGACTGCCAGGGATGGGGCAGCCACAGCTTCTCTGGGCACCCTGTGCCAGCGCCTCAGCACCCTCACAGGGAAGAGCTTCTGCCTTAGATCCAACCTGAACTTCCCCTGTTCCAGTTTGAACCCATCACCCCTTGTCCTATCACTGCAGTCCCTGATGAAGAGTCCCTCTCCAGCATCCTTGTAGCCCCCTTTAGAACTGGAAGCTGCTCTGAGTTCTCCATGCAGCTTCTCTTTCTCTTCTCCAGGCTGAACAACCCCAATTTAACTATCCAGTGCTAATGTTTTGAACATCCCATGCATGTATGCATGCATGCATACATATGTATGTAGATGTTCTTAAATGTAAAAATAGAGTGCAAAGGTAATGTATGACATGCAACGTCTGGGCAATTTTAGGAGAAAGGACATCTAGATCCCTAATTTTTTCCAAGTTATCTGAAGGTATATGAACAACATCTCATGAATGTTCATTCCCCTTACTTGGTTATTGTTGTTTGCTTTTGCTGCTGTTGTATTTGAAAGGAAATGCAGGCTGGTTTAAGGCTGAAACTCGAGAGGGTTGGAATAATGGTCTCCAGGTAGCAAATTCCAAGTCTTTCTGCCTGCCCTCTGTGAAAAGTTAGTTGCTGTTTCTTTTTCCTTTCCAAGCAGCCTGACAATAGCAACTTACAGCAGTGAAAACGCAGAGTAAATACTCCTGAGAGCGCTTGACAGACAAACAAGCTGTCTCTCCAATGGGAAGCTGAAAAAGACATTTGTTTAATGGCAGAGCTTTTGCAGAGAGGTTGCTCTTTTAAGCCAATGATTCAGTAGCATTTTCGAGACCAGGAAATCCTCGCTCTACAATGGCTGCTGTGTCGTGCCAAGAGGCTGATCCAAAACTGCGTTGTGACTCACTCCCGAGGCATTCAAACATTTTTATTTTCTTCAAATGTCTGGAGTTTGAATCATGCAAATCTCCATCAGAGGCAGCAGCAAGAGAGTGCTTTCCACTCTCAGATGGGATGTTTTGAGAGGAGGCTGTGCCTATCGCCAGCCAGCGCGAACACGTGTGGTGCTTGCGATCTCCCAGGCGCTGAGGGGCTGCTTACCAACTTGTCTCTACAGATTTTTACCTCTAATAGAGCCTCTCAAAGCACGAAAGTACTTTGGCTCTGCTAAGGTATGTGTACATCATAATGGCTTTGTACAAGCTATGTACCATTGAAATTAATCTGTTTAGACAAGTTCCTCATCTGATTCACAGATTAAGTAATATACCCTGAAAAGATGTTCATGGGGTTCATTAATTTCCTGTGTTGCTTCTACTCAAGTAGTGCTGCTGTAAAGGCTTTTAGGCGAATACAGGAACAGCAAAGGTCTTTATCACTGACATGTATGAAAAACCCACAGATTGCTTTCAGAAGTGATTTTATTCTCTGGTACATGGTATAGACTAGAAAGCACCACTAAGGAGTTCACAGGGGGTTAAGGAATCAGTGCACAGATCTTTTAAGTCAATGATCACTTGTGAAACACCACTAATAATCTGTATTTTTTCTGTTGTGTTCATGTTGGTTTTCATCCTGATTTTCTGCAGCACTTAGCAGTCTGTGTGCATCACATCACAGAGCAAAAACTGGTCAGCTCACATGGTTTGGAGCAAATCAGTATTGAAGTGGTTGGTAACTATTAATGGCATGTAGTTAACCAGTGCTCACCGAACTGCACATTCAGGATCAATGCTGATAATACAGCAGATAAATCTCAGTACCAGGTTACTGACATGTTAATAAACACTGGACTATTTCCAGACACATCTTTAGCAGTTTTGCTGTTTCCAGCCCAAGGGCTCACCACCAGCTGCAGCTCCCCGTGCCTCTTAAGAGACCACCTACCTCCTCCAAAGCTTGTAACAACTATCAGTAATCAAGAACTGAGAAATACCAAGGCTCTTGCTTACAAGCCAAGTGAATTAACTGAATTGTTAGGATTTATTCACTCAGCTGTCACTGAAATGCAATACACCACCTCAGATTTAAGACTCTGATCCTACAGGCTTCTACAAGCCCTTGTAGGACCGCCTGATTTTACCACAAGGAGTAGTTCCATTCGGTCACTGACACAAAGAATAATGAGAGTAAAGCAAACTTAGGAACGTATGCTAGGTTGGTCTTAAAAGTTTGGAATATTGAAACAAAGATATTCAACAGGTTAAGTTGTTTATTACTTGTTGATTACTCTGATTTAGTGGGAGGTGTCCCTTCCCATGGCGGGGGTTGGATCTAGGTGATCTTAAGGTCCTTTCCAGCCCAAACCATTCTATGATTCTATGATTTGATTTTAATGATAATCCAATTTCTTGTCTCTTCAATGCAGTAGTGATTTAGCAGCTATTTGCTACAACATTAACATATGATTTCAGATTATCTAGAATTAAGCCGGGGGGGGGGTTTATTTTTCAATGATTTGGTTGAATATTCCATTAGAAACAAGTCATTTCGCACAGTTTTAATACACCCACAAAGTTTAATCTGCAATGGGGAAATGCAAACCCCCCAGCTGCTTGCACAGCCTGGGAGCTAACATTTGCACAAAAAGGCATACCTGAAACTCCAAGCTGCAGCTTTCCAAGATTTCCGAGCACTCCACCTTAAAAATCCCTACGAATAGAGAGTAGAGGCTCTCCACATCCTCAATACCCACTTCTGGCTTTTGCAAAGCAGACACTCGGATATTGTGAAGTTTGAACATGCACAGCATATACCATGGCCTGTGTGCCAGGCATCAGCCTGTGCGTTTCCACCGATGGCATGTTTATGGCTGTAGCAAGGTTCAGGAGGTGCTAAATACGTAATTCCATATTTTGCTATCTAAAATGAATACCTTCTTTTCTTGCCATTTCTGTCCATGATAATGGGCTTGGAAAAACCCTGGAATCTCCGCAGAGCAGTTCTACCACGTTTGTTTCACCATCAGCTAGATCACTGCAGGAAAACACTCTACTTTTGTCTACATCAGGCTATTAACCCAGCAGAATTACCTATTCAGGTTCAGAGATGTACATGCAATGGAATATATTCAGTCTTTTCACCTGGAATACATCTA
Source organism: Amazona ochrocephala (assembly GCA_039720435.1). NCBI lineage: Eukaryota > Metazoa > Chordata > Aves > Psittaciformes > Psittacidae > Amazona > Amazona ochrocephala. Next base: position 126,507,581 of record CM077878.1, read on the forward strand.
TAGAAGAACTGACAACTGGAAAAATACTGGTAGGACAACAGACTGCACCATGCAACCATAAAACCACAGGAGCATGGTTTAACTACTCTTTCTGGACTAATTTGTCCTTACCTACTGTAGCAAGGCTTGTTAAATACAGAGCAAGTTCAGATCAGCCTTTACTGACACTCACCAGGAGCAATAGGTGACATTTTAAGGTAGATCATAACTGGACAAAATCCCAGCCTCAGCCTCAGTCTCTGGAATGCCATTGACTCCAGTGGACGGAGGGCAAGAGACAGTTTGAATCTGATTGTTATTTAGAGAAAACAATTGTATTTCAGAGCTCTTAAACAGCAAAGCAGACAATTTTGCTTTCGATACTGCTGTCAACCAGCATCACGCAGCATTTTACTTTCCAAAGGCGAGTTGCAGCCAGTGAAAGTCACTAACTGCCACTAACTTCCAGGGAAAACTGCAGTTTCCACAGGATTCTGTACTCAACTGCTGCTAGGGTGGTGTTTTCCTTCGGTGCATTTGCAGCCCATACCATTAGGAATCCTCATGCAACAGTGGATTGAAGCTTGACTCATTGAATTGAACTGTAAAATGCAAACTGCCCTGGCACAGGATGTCCATTCATATATACACCAATCCATCTTAGACAGCTCATGAATGGCTGTCACAGCACAGTAAAGTCCCTTTGAATAAGAAACAATTAACTTCTAAACAGTACTCCAGCGGAAAGCAACCGTGAAGTCTACATAATAGTAAAGCAAACAAACAGAACCTACTGGGAAGGAGCTTAGGCTATCACAGTGAGCCATGTCACATATTTTCCTCCCTGTCAGCCCTGTGGACCCATGAAAAAGAAAGAAAACACAATTAATGCCTCTCTGCAGTCCACCAGTTTCTAGGTACCAGATTGTCCTTCTGTGCCTGTTGGTTGCTAGCACAGGCTGGAGCCGAAGTCATGGTTATCTCAGCTATACTGTAAGGAAAACAACCATCCCACTGGAGGAAGGAACACTACAGTCTGCACAATCTCTGCTCATCCTCCCCTGGTCCTTCTTCATCAAGAAGAGTTCAATACTAAAAGAACACACTGTGCAGAAGAGTGCTTTATGTGAAGCAAGATGTGTAATGAATATACAGTGCATAGCTCAAGATATACAAACAGCCCAGAAGTATTACTACCAAAATTACTCTCCAGGGGGGCACAGGGCATTCTGTGGCTCTAAATCCATAGATAGTATGAAGACTCATGTGGTAACCACCGGGAAGCTAAGGAAGAGACTAGCTTTTCAAGCTCTTTTCTCATTAGGAAATGTTTAACACACACACATTTACATCTACAGTATTGCTGCTAACCAGAGGGAGCCCTCTCCTGGAAGAAAACATTGGTGGTTTCTTCGGCCAAAACACATGGCAGCAATCTCCTTCAAGTAGTTCAGAGGGCACAGATTCCCATTGACCTACCAGTTCTCCCAGGTTCAGACCTAACTTCTCTAGGGATGCAGAATGGGAGACAGAGAGTCAGTATCTATCCAGATCTAGCACAAAGTGTCTCTTCTGAGCTCTGATGCCCTCATAGACAACTGGCAACAGGTTTCCCGGTGTAGAGAGACTAAGATAACCAGAGGACTAAGAAAAATCAGAAGTGATTGCTCATAGACTTGCAATCAGTCATTTATGCAATGAGATGGTAATGGAAGAAGTTACCTTTTACTGTACTCCTGTCATGCATTTTGGCCAAGCTCATTATAGACGTCCTGTGAGACTGTTCCTGAAGTGGGCATGACATGAAGCTCTGGCTCCTACCCCCGTGCACTCAGCCTGGGCACTTCAGTGGTGTCAGAAAACCCAAGGGCTGCTGACACTGTGGTATCTGCTCACACATCCATGTCCACTGCAACACCCAGCAGTGTTTTCCTTTGGGGAAAGAAAAAACTCCTCAGGTGAACATACTCAAGGCAGCAGAGAGGAGGCAGAACATTCCAAGGCTTGTACTTTCCAAGTGACCACTGCTGGCTACTGGTGACTTTGGGCCATCCCAAACCAACACATAGTTTCAAATGGAGTCATTCTCAGACACCAGGCAGCAGGTTAGCAAAGGGCTGTATAAGAAACGATGATGGGACTGCTTCAGAAACAGCCCTTAGATAAAACATGCTTTTCACTCATTTTTTGCCTTAGCACTCCTATTATGAGTGCTAAACCCTTCTATATCGCGAGCTTCAATAATTGCAAAGGAAACATCTCATGTAATGATGCTGTACTGCTCTGATTCCTCCATCAATGTCAAAGTACTTTACAAAGGAAAAGAAATATTGCTATTCCTACTCCAAGTAGATGGTTCCTATTTCACAGGTGCAGTTACCATCCCCTCAAACAGCAGTTATGCTTCCTTGGGTGCAAGCTCTGGCTATAAAGAGATTCGGCCCAGTGGTGTGTTTGCACCAACACGTGCAGGAGAGAAAAACACATGGCTTGAAGCGTTTTATTTCAAAGCCTGTATCTCTAGAGGACACAGGAAGATTAGAGAAGATCTTTCTCCCAGGCACACAGGCCCAAACACCTGTATGTTCTTTGGGGTTGATTATATAGCATGATTTTCCTTTCCATTCTCTTTTCCCAGCACATCTTCCAGACAACTGGAAATGGTTAGAAACCAGCAGGAAAATGGGGGTGGGAGGGAAGCGGGGGGAAAAGAGAATATTTGCATGCTGCTTTCAATATTTTCCAGATTTGAGGTTTTAGGGTGGGGGGAGGAAAGGAGGGGCCTGTTTTTCTGGAAAAGCATGGGAATCCAAAAGTGGAAATCTTTAGATTTCCAAATGCCAAAATCCAATGGCATTAAGTCAAACCAGCTGTTTCGTTTCGAGTTTTCAAAATGGATCTCAGTTTGAACATTGTCATGTCATAACACAACGTTCTGCTTTAAAAAGTAAAGCTGTAAAGAACTCCTTTTTCCTTTTGCTTGAGTCTTTTGGAAAGAGGTTTCCCCAGGGAATTTTCAACAGGAACAAAGAAGGGGCATTCTGACCTTCTCTGCCTCCAAGCTTGACTTGAATCTGCAAAGAAAACAGCTCGCCTCGTGGTCTTTATTATGCAGCGCTCAGAAAAAGACGACCAGAGAAGGTGTTAGAATATTCCCTGTTGGACATTATATGATGATATAATGAATTATGGGCATTGCAGACACTACCTTTTACCGCTTAGAATTTATGGGGGAACAGTAAGATAGGGGACTGAAGAAGAGGCAGAATGTGATGCAGAAATGGTGTATTTCTTACAATTGCATAGCTCTGGGGTGTCTTTCTTTTGTCTTCTTTCACCTGACAAGTTTGTTAGAATGTTTAATAGACTTTTTGATGATCAGTGCTTGAATTTTAGTGGCAAGTGTTTGAAAAATGGAATTATACTCACTTGAAAGAACCTTCGAGCAGCCCATGTAAGCATACATATTGAGAGGATGCAAATGTACATGCCTCTGCATTTTCATTTTAAGCTATTTTAATACCGAATGCCTTCAATACAAAGGGGGGCGGGAAAAGGATTCTAAGGACTGATTTTCCATGTCTTAACTGTTTGCTGCATGGAGAACACTGCTTTGTGAATGATACAGTTGACACATTTGCAAAGAAATGCCAGATCTCTCATGACTTCTGAAACAAATCACCCTCTGCAATCCAGTTCCCTTGTAGAGATTCCTGCAGTGTGTTTGCAGTAACATGCAGATGTGCCCACTGGGGTGAGACTGAAGTTAAAGGGATTTTTTGGTACAACAGATAAGAATGATTGGAGAGAAAGAAAAGGGCAGTTGCAAAAGTTACAGTAAACAGCATGGATGCTGTGCAGGGCGAAGGATTCCAAGGATTCAAGCTAAGAAACACTAGGATTGCTTTGCAAAAGGCAGATGTAGCTCTTGTGTGCTGTTTGTGTCTTTTGCAAAGTCTAAACAGCACACTGGAGCCCAGGGTCAGGTTGCTCAAAACACAAAGGATGTAGGTGAGACAGTTTGGATGCAGAGGGGAAAAGTGTCTTATCTGGCATCTATTTACCTCCCACTGCAAATCGGGAGGTGAGCAACCCAGTTGTGACTGTAAAACGCCAGCCCCCACCTCCATATGCAGACGATCTGTGTGTGAGCAAGCAGCATTTCCTCATTACAGTGTTTTTCCAAAGTGCCTCAAACAGTGATAGTGTAGGAGAGCTCTTGGGCAGAGAGCAAAGAGCAGGAGGAGCTCTGCGGTACAGCAGGGCATCACTTTATTCACTATGAAATCCACACACTCAGCTGTCCCTTTATAGTGCAAGAAAATACACCCTTTACGTTGGGTTCCTTCAGAGCTGGGCGATTTCACAGGCCAGGAGGAAGCTCTCTGAAAGAGTGATTTTGCTCCCTTCACCTGGGCCTCACCCACACCTCATCTGCAGTGCTGGGGCAACCTTTTATTCTTATTTGGATTACCAAGGCTCAGACTTCAGAGCCTGGTGGGTTCATTAATGCAGAAGATCATCTCCTGGGGATGGTGAGGTGGCTCTGTGAGTGCCTGAGCTCTAAAACTCAGCCCCTTGGGGAGCCCGCACTTGCCTGTGGGTAACAGAGGAGCAGCGATGTGTGAGGGAGGGGGATGCAGCGTGTGTGCGAGGGGTCAGCTCCATCGCTGACCCATCACAGAATGACATTCTGTTTGCAGCTAAATGTATTAACACTGTCCCTGTGCTGGAGATGTGCCCTGAGCCCTGTCCCTGATTCAGCTTGCTGCCTACAGGGTGAGTAAATCCCAGTTTATGATGGGAATGTGCAGCTAACTTGTTGCTTCTGGTCTGAGATGGGGCAAAGCACTTCTGTGCTTAGGAAAGGGTTGAAGCAGAACAGCAGCTGTGGCCCAGAAAGTTCTCTCCTTTTGTTTCCATTGGGATATTTTCTATTATTATGCAATTTCAAGACCAATCAAACCCAAATGATTCCAAGCAGCAGTTAAATAAACTTAAGGAAAAGGTTAATACATTATGCATGGAAAGATACAGATCCCACAGAAGAGTTTTCAGTGTAAGCAGCCAAGAGCGTGTGGTGTCTCTGCCCATGGCAGGGGGTTGGAACTGGATGATCCAACCCAAACTGTTCTGTGATTCTATGATTCTAAGAAGGGCGAGACACTGAGACCATAAGGAGAGCACAGACCTCGCTCAGCATCACAGAAGGTGCTGCTGAGAGCCAAACAGCTTTCTGAAGTCAGGCTTGAATCTCACTCCTTTTCTCTACCTATAAACCATGTGTCACAGTTCCCTCTGCTGCTCTGTAGTGGCTCAGGAGTGAGTCTTCAGTTCACACATAGCAATTCTCCAACTTAGTTTGATTGTTTGGCTCAAACATCCCCCTCCTTAAGTGTGTGCTAGGACAGATCGGCATTTCTGATTACTTAAACACAGAACGTTCATACAACTCTGTGTTTCAGCACCAAAGTCACTTTCAGGGCTTACTAACATTCACAGAACACTATTTACACTTCTCTTAAGTACAAAATCATTCTTACTCAAAATGGTTGCTTTTTCCCTCAGAATCATCACTTGGAGTTCTTTCTTCCCCTTTCTCCTGGTCCTTCTTGCATTCCCTTTACCTTTCAAACCCCTCCTATTTGGGGGTCAGTCTCTGCTCCCAAGGAATAAGGGATGGGACAAGAGGAAACGGCCTCAAGCTGCACCAGGGCAGGTTTAGATGGAGCTGAGGAACAATTCCTTCCCCAGAGGTGCTCAGGCATTGGCACAGGCTGCCCAGGGCAGTGCTGGAGTCACCGTCCCTGCAAGTGTTCACACACCGTGGAGATGAGGCCTCAGTGCCATGGGTCAGTGGTGGCCTTGGCAGTGCTGGGGAATGGTTGGACTGGATGAGCTTAAAGGGCTTTTCCAGCCTGGTTGATGCTGTGACTGTGTGTTTCTATGGCCTGCCACGGCTCTCATGCAAACTAACTGACAGCTTTGTGGGTGTTAAGATAGGGGGCAGGTAGAAGGGTCTGACTGCCTGGCTGATGGTGCAGCTTCCCCAGAGCTCTGGCTCGGGCTATGAGCTGTTTCAGAGCTAGATGACATTATTACACATGATTAGTTGCTCAGAATTAAGCAGGTTATGTCATCACGCTCTCAAGAAATGATTACTTCACGACAGTCCCTTTGTCTTGCCATCAGCCTCTATTTTACTGTAACTGGGTGATTGAAGCATTTCTTGTGGCATTTCATCATTACTCAGCGCTGAACAAGTGCAGCCAGTGATTAATAATACATTCATTGTGGGTCTTGGATACCTGGTGATCTGCATCACAGCTCTCAGTTCCCAACATCTGCTATGTGCAGAAAGCACAGTGAAGAATGGGGCCTTTGTAGTGTTCCTCTGAAGGTTTCTCAGCATGTTTGCTTGCAGTATGTTTACACCAATCATGTACATTATCCCTGTGCTGGTGGAACTTGTGAGCCCTGAGCTATGTCTTGGCACCTGCATGCAGACATTGTATAGATACATACAGAGGAGATTTTTAGGCTGCTCAGGACTGGACTAGCTATTGCTTTCTGGCAGTATCTTAGCAAGCAAGTTTGTTGGCACAAATACTCATGAGTTAAAACAAGTCTGAAGTGGCTCTTATAGTTTGAATTGGTATTGTGTAAAATCTTAGTAGGAGCCCAATTCCCTGAGGTATAGACATCTGATCAAGGAATGTGCTGGAACGCTCTCATGCAGCAAACACACGCTCAGCTTCATGCTCTTGAATGATACTAAATGATTGCAGAGAACTGATATATTGCAGCACCACTCCCCATCCTAAAATTCCTTGTGCTCCCACTACACCTGGGCTTTCCATCAGTTGATTCCCCAGCAAGAGAAAACCTCCCCACCAGAACATCTCACAAGAAGGGATGCTGGTGCCTCTGCTGCTGAGGATGTCCAGAGTGGAACTGATGGATTGCAGCCCCAAGGAGCAGCTTTTCTCCATCCCTGCCTGGGAGCAGACAGGCTCAGCCACAGTCTGCTCCACATCTGGTTGGCTGCTCCAGCTTTTGGCACTGAATCCACATGGATATTTGCAGTCTGTCGAGTGGTTTGATGAACATGTCAATACGATGGTCAAGCACAAGGGTTTCCATTTCACCTCGCATTGCCAAAATATGGTTTTTATTTAAATGGAGGCTATTTTGAAACTCCCTTTCATTCTTCCCTGATGGCTCACAGATTACGGAGGAACAGGCTTTCTCCCTGTTGGAAAGGGCTAGATTCAAACAGAGTGAGAACTGTCCCACAGCAGGGGAGTCTTCTTCAAATGAAGATGGTACACAACAAGGAAGGAAAAGACAAATCTGTTAGAATGAGCCTGTCTGTACACAAGGGTTAAACTCTGCTCCCTTTCTTCCTTGCCCCTGTCAAATTCCCTGCTGAAGCATACTTCTGCAGCAAACCCTTCCCTAGGAATAACTCCTTCTCCCTTTCAACTCCTGAACCATTACAATTGGCTTTATTTGCCCCATCTCAGCGGTTAGAATAAGGACTAGCTGAAGGGGGGGAAAGAGCGAGTATTACAGAAGGGCTAAAAAGCCTTCAAAAAGGCAAAAGGGGTGTCAGAGAGAACTAGAGTATCAGCCCAATTAGCCAGTCACTACAGGAGAAGTGTCCCAACATCACTGAAGTTCAGACTAACCTCTTGTTTCTATGCCTTTCTATGACATTTCAGATCACTTTTGTATTCCTGCTTCAGGTTTCTAAGGAAGAGTTCTAGATGCAATTAATGGTGCATTTATGGTACCACTGTTTCTGGTCTAACCCCCCTCCCTGAGGTGCTTCCAGGATGCAGGAATACACTGGTGCACAGCAGCCTTCCAAAGTCTTAGTAAAAGGTAGATGCTGAGTGGAAATCTTCACTTCCTTGAGTTTATTATCTGAGATACTTTGGGCAGGAAAGATACGGTTCTCCAAGGTGTTATTGGATATCATCTAATGCAACAAAGCACTTCAGTACCGAGCTTAAGAGCTCTGCTGGATCCTTAAACCAGAGGGCTCTGCAGCACCTTGGTTACCAGGTCTCATGTGAAAGCTACTTGGTGAGGAGCAGGGAAACAAAGGGCTTCCAGCCCACTAAGAGTTAAAAGCACAGCTGCAGCGTTCCAGTAATAACATCCAGGAAATATCAGTTCCCATAAGATCCCATTGACCACAAAAATCCCTCAAGCTTAAACACAGAGAGAAATTGATTCCTGCTACTTTTTGAGAAAGCCCTGTCTGGTGACAACAGGTTTATGAAGTAGATTTGTAGCCACAGTTACAGCGTTTGTCAAGTGTATTTCCTCTCTGGAAAGAGGACAGCAGAAGGCACCATCCTCCAAAGGGCTAAGGAAATAAAACCTTGAGGGATGATTGTTCAAACCTTTTCTCTCAAGCCCTTGAACAGAGGGAAGGTGGGCATTAGCAGTCATCGCCTTCTACACTGGTGCAAGATCCCGTTCACAGACCCCACACAAGATTAAGCCAGTTTCCAGACTGGTACCAACCCAGCAGCACTTGAACTGTGTCTTGTTTGACAACCTTAGGTAATACGATAGCACGTATAGATCAGTGATGAAATCCTTCTTCTCTTCCAGGGCTCTGACTTGAGTTGACTGTGCTCAGCAGGAGGTGAGCACAGTGTGTGCCGGTGCAGAGCAGCGCAGGGTGGATCATGCCTCTGCAGCTATCTGTGAGATAGGAAACTGTCTCTTCCTGGGTGGGATTGATTGCAGCATCTCACCTTACTCATCCTCCCGTGGCACCTTGACAGGGCTCAGGTTTGTCTGCATAACACACGGGGGTGCCAAGACCAGCCTTAAAAAGTGTGATCTGAAACCTGTGTGTGTGTTACCTGCTTTTCAGATAGCTCCATGGGTAACCATCACTGCCTCGATGTTAACAGGGCACAGATTGGGGTATTTAGAGAGTGGCATGTTGAGGAAAGGTCTGTAATGTCTTCTGAGCATCTGGTTTACTTTTCCCTCCCTCCAAAACATGCCTTTCTTAAGGCATGTAACAGAGGTATGTTAAAGGAACAGCAGGTAGCAATAAGAACAAAAGTTGCTTCCAACATAAATATATATATTTTCAAACGTTAAGATGTTAAGTAAAATCCTGGATTCAAGCATAGTCCATTTACTCAGCCTTAGTAAACTTACTCAACCTTAGGTCTTAACACCTGAAATATGGCCTAGCCCATATTTCTGACTTACTGCTTTAACTTTTGTTAGAACAAAGTCACTGAGAAGCTCCTGCCAACCCATCTGTTTGTGCCACACATGCAGAAAGCAGATCCTTTCCTGCTTGTTCTATTTTTCCCCATGCCCACCTCGTGGCACTGTGTTTATCTTGGAAAAGGTCTGTTTTCCAAAGCATTACAACTGCAGAAAAGCAGAACGGCAATCACAAATGTGAAACATTTAGATTCCTGTTTGGGATCAATCTGTAAGTCTGGATTATTTCTCTAACTCTGTTTGTGGAACACATGCAAGCACAGATGTAAAAGGAGAGGAATTATTCCATGATACCCAAACTGAGGGGTAACTGCATCTCATGTGATCTCTTTCAGCTTTGGCCAAAACCTTTGCTTTGCTAATACCAGTGAAACTTGAAGATGTGGAAAAATAGTAGATGGAAATTCTTGCCTGGCAATTGTTTATTTAAAAGGCAGTTCAGCACCAAAAAATACTAATAACAATAACAGTAATAATAATAATGATGATGATGAATAGTAATAATAATAACAACAACAACCATCATCACCATCATCTGGGGCAGTTGAAGAAGGCACTTTTCCTACTCCTTTGAAAGGGCAGCAGAAGGCACTACAGACAATCACAGTGATCACTGAACTGTAATTTACATCTTGAGCAAAAACGTTCCACAGACAAAACCACAGGAGGTGAATCAGAGCTTTTGCCAGTGCACCAGCATTAACCATCACATGGCTTCATCCAGCAGAGCACCAGAGCCTCACCCCCTCCAGGGATGCAGGCATGGAGAAGGGCACCCGCCAGCATCAGCAGTGAGCCAGGTCCTGGTCCCCGTGGTTGGAGTGAGGCTTTGGGTCAGCACTGGTGGGAAGATTGAGCCATCAGCAGCCCCACCAGCCTCTGGAGATGTGTCTGACTCAGAGGGAAATGTGCCACCCCCTGACTCCTGCAGCACCCGGGATTTTCCCTGGCAGCTCCTGTCACACGGAGATTCACTGCGTTACCGGTAAGGGATCAAGCAAGACAAGAGTCATCACACAGAACGAGAAATTAGACCCACTGACTGCACTTTCTCCCTTTGCCTTATGTGGTTTAGGCTTCAGTTTTTATTCAGCTGAGCTACTGTAGTTTTCAGAGAAAATCTTGTCTGAGAGGAGCTTGCGTGGTCCTGCTCTGCAGTACTGAGCAAAACAATGACTTTCCAGTGAGATAATGTTAGTTTCAGGTTTATGGTCTTATCCTGCTAGTAGCCATTCCCACAAATAGAGCCTCTGTCAGAAGTATACATTAGTTCCAGTGGACTTCCCAGATTTGCAGCTGTCTAATTCAGCTTCCTTCTGCACATACACTGGATGCTGGAGAGGGACTCTTCATCAGGGACTGCAGCGTTAGGACAAGGGGTGATGGGTTCAAACTGAAACAGGGCAAGTTCAGATTAGATCTAAGGCAGAAGTTCTTCCCTGTGAGGGTGCTGAGGCGCTGGCACAGGGTGCCCAGAGAAGCTGTGGCTGCCCCATCCCTGGCAGTGTTCAAGGCCAGGTTGGACACAGGGGCTTGGAGCAACCTGCTCTAGTGGAAGGTGTCCCTGCCTGTGGCAGAGATTAGAACTGAGTGAGCTTTAAGGTCCTTTCCAACCCAAACCAGTCTGGGATTCTATGATTCATATTGTAGAAGCTTTACATCACTAAATAGTCCTTATTTAGTAGCCCTTATGCATCCTTATAATAATGAATAGTGAAAGAGTTCTAAATCCTGATTTTTCAATGATGCTATTTTTTGTTGTTGTATGGGGGTTTTATGATGCTCTTTGTCTGCAGAGGGAAATGACTGTCTCTCTTTTTGTGTCAGATTCTGCTCCTGTTCATACTAGTGTTACTTTTGAACAACTCTTGTTATTTGGTTTATCTGTTTGTATTATATACTATTATATGATATTTGTATTGCTTAAGGCAGAAACTGGAAGCCTTTTGTTGACAGCGAGTGAGCCAAATTGTACTTTGTTACATGACCATGCATCTAAAGTGAACCCTTGCCAAAATTCATTGTGCTGAGCGGAGGTAACATTCCCTCTCATAGTTTTCATCAGCGATATCCAAAGTCTTATTTTCCTTTCCATGAGATAACAAATCTCATTTGGGTCAACCTGAAAGAGTTTCTCTTTGAGCAGGCCAAGTGTCAGAACAAGATACCACCTGTATTTAACGCAAACAGACAGAAATACCTAGAGAAGAGCTCTGTGCAAGTCTCTTCTGTGGAGCAGGTGAGTCCGCTGGCTTTTGATTTAATCACATTCTGGTTCCTGCTCACCCATGTAGCCATTTGTCTTTTTGCATTAGGGATAAAATATACAAGCTGTCATTGTAACACATGAGTTTTCCCTTCTGCTTCTGTTATTCTTTCGCTGGCAGGCCCCAAACTCCGTATTCTGAGGTGAATTCCCTGAGTTTGGATGTGTTTTCTTTCAGCAGATCACATTCCAAGGCTTTTCTCCTGCATGTGTGAGATCAGAGGTTGGCTGAGCCTTGTTGCCTTAAAAATGCGCTACCAAGGGTGTAGATTGGAGTAGTCTGCCAGAAGAAAGGGGCTGAGTACCCAGAAAGAGCATGGTGTCTATTAAAGAGGGTTCTCATGCTATCGGATATTCAGGTTCATGGCTACCCTCCTCTGGAAGGGATAGGACCAAAGGAGAGGACAGCATGGGGGAACCAGTGGCAGTTTCTCTTTCCCCAGCATCTGGGCAGATGTGCTCCTTCGTCAGCCTCCTCACGGGGCCTTCATTGGGCACAAAAAGGCTGAAAGTTTGCAAAGCTGAATTTAGAGGCACGTTGAACACAGACAGAGGAGCAGAGGTGGAGAAGACCAAGACCACCCCCTTGAGTAGCTCATTCCATCTCCTGATAACACCCAGTATAGAATCATAGAATGGCCCAAGGCTTCATCCAACCTGGCCTTGACCACTGCCAGGCATGGGGCAGTCCCAGCCCAGCTTCCAGTGAGGGATGTGGCTCACAGCGCATCTCACAGCGAGCTGGCAGCAGCCTCCAGCACACTGTGCAGTGCTCTACCTATGCCTTTAATAGCCCTCACCCTCTCTTAAACACCTTCTTGGTTTAAACACCAGGCTCGCGTTGCAACCACCTCCCAAGGCCCTTCAGGTGCTCTTTTCTGACTGCTGAATCTTCACACACGAAGCTTGTTGCAGCTTGCATGCATCTTTCTCGCTGCACTTCCCATCCTGAGCTCTGGCCATACGGACAGTTTAGCTTGCATAACGTTATCAGAAGCTTGTGCAGTTTATCATTTTCCCAAGGTTCCAGCTCTCAGCATGCAGCAAGGCTTTGGTTTTCTATTTCATTAAGTACAGTTCTGGCCCTTGTGGAAGGAGGAGGTTTGAAAATGAAGTGCTGTCAATCCAGAAAATAAAGGGCAAGCAAAACCAAACCCCATAGTTATTATGTGCAAAAATACATGATGTCAGACTGTCTCCAGATTTCTGAAGCCTTGGGGTTGGTAATGCAAGACCTGCCTCTAATTCCTTGAGTCTGGAGAGAGATGTGTCTGCATTGCAAAAGCACAGCAGCAGAGATTTCATTCTTACCCTGTTATCACCCATTGTCACTCTGCCAGGCACGACACACACACCATTGCAAGCAGTCTGGACCACATCCTTATTTAGGGAATAGTCTCGGCTCCCTTGTGCTTTTGCTGGATGCCTGCTCATGCCATGCCGTACATTAACATCACAGCTGACAGAGTTAATCAGCAATAATAAAAGCACTTCCATGACTTGACCCATGTAATCTAGTTGAGGACATCTCTCTCCCTCTTTCACTCACCCTCTGCTTTTATGTCGAGCTCATTTTTGCCCATCATCTGCAGAGCAATGGGTACTCACTGCAGTGCTGGTGTGATTGCTGAGCTACACAGCTCTGCCATTCCTAATGCATGACATGATTTCATGAAGTAGCAACTAAGCATTTGGGGCTGTAAAAGCCAAAAGCATTACCTGTAGAACAGGAGGACTCCAGGCCAAACTTCTCTGGTGTTGGAGGACATACTCTAGGGAAGTTCCCAAGCTTCTCCCCCGGAACTGCTATTGGTCACTGTCTGTGGGAGGATAGGGAGTGAGGCTCCACAATCTTTCTCTATCCCTTGTCTTCTTATCAACAGATGCAACAAATAGGAAAGTTCTACAGGTATTTTAATTCACTTTAAATTCCCCAAGTGACTTCCATACACAGTCACAAAATGGCTCGTAACAGTGCTATTGGCCTGTCATGTTTTCTTCCCTGAAGCCAGTTCTTGGTGGTTCTGTTGAGTCTGCAAGCCTGGATCCACAGGAAAGCTCCAACAGCACTGGAGACCAACAGAGAAACTGAGGGGGGTCTTGAGCAAACATATTTAGAATGCATGGAATCATGGTATGGTTTGGGTTGAAAAGCAGGTTAAAATCATCCAATTCCAACCCAATTGCTCCAAGCCCCTGTGTCCAACCTGGCCTTGAACACTGCCAGGGAAGGGGCAGCCACAGCTTCTCTGGGCACCCTGTGCCAGCGCCTCAGCACCCTCACAGGGAAGAGCTTCTGCCTTAGATCTAACCTGGACTTGCCCTGTTCCAGTTTGAACCCATCACCCCTTGTCCTATCGCTGCAGTTCCTGATGAAGAGTCCCTCTCCAGCATCCTTGTAGCCCCCTTCAGACACTGGAAGCTGCTCTGAGGTCTCCATGCAGCTTCTCTTCTCCAGGCTGACCAGCCCCAATGTTCTCAGCCTGAAGCATCACTTGCTTCAGTTCAATGCGGATAAAACTGACCAACAAGAAATTGGCTGGGAGGCTCAACCATTACATCTAGGACATGGAGGAGGATGAGCCTACTGTTCATACGGTGGAAGGCAGAAAATGGCCAGCAAGCCACGACCATGAAAGAGAGAAGAACTGGATAAAATTTGGCATAGCTAGGAGGCTCAAGCAGCATCAGGAGCACAGAGAATGTAGAAAGTAGGCTTGACATTTTAGACACAGCAAGTGGAATCAAAAAGGAAGTTTCCGATAAAGCTGCATCGGAAATGCATTTCATTGTAAAAAATGGAAAAGGGAAGCAGAGACAGAAATGAAGGCCAACACAGCTCAGAACAGTGAGAAGACATCTTTAAAAGATTAGGAGTGAAAGGACCAAGTACTTGGGCGCATGCTTTGGAACAAATGGTCAGCTCTGAGAGAATGGCCAGGCTTTCAGCAGTACTAAACAAACAAGAATGCTGGAAGTGGGAAGGGCTGGACAGTTTCTACTCAAGAATTTTACAAGAACTGGCTGAGGTCTTTCCTGAACAACCTCCTGCAGGCATTTTTGGTTGTGGGTTTTTGTTTTTCTTCCGCAGCTCTTGGAATATAGGGGAAAACTTTGGACTAGGAATGAAAATCATGTGGGACCGTGCCAGTGTTTAGAACAGGTAGGTAAGATGTAAACTCTGACACGGGTGCTTGTCTCTGAATCTTGAAGGGTAGATCCATATGGCTCTCATCTGTCTGAGAAAGTATATCTGTACTGCGCAGTGCAGCTCCTTGCTGAGATAGTATCTTAGTTTCAGGAACAATATAGCTGTATCCCTGCAGCCTCTGCCCTATTTTCATTTGCCCGGGCATACCACTGTGCTGATGCAGCTAAACTGTTTCCAGTTCTGGAGGTGGTTCAGTTGGAGTTATGTCAGGTATTGTAGCATGGTTTGGTATTGCACCATAAAGACAGAAAGGGTAGACTCCATATGTCTGGCCGTGTAGTATATTGCTCAATGGAAGGGTTATATCTGTACCAGTAAAGAGAACTTCCTATTGGAACAATAGGCAACAATACAACATAAATCTCAACAGCTGTCCTTCCAACAGGGTAATTTGTACTTGTCTCCAGCAGTCGCTCACTTAAGCATGTTATAAACAATGATATATGAGCATTCATGTGAAATATGGTTCAGATGTTGCCACCATATCATGAGCTGCTTTGCACGAGTCTCCTTAGTGCAGATGAGGTCAACAAGAAGGTGCCAGCCGTGAAGATTTATGCACAGAGAACAAAAAGCAAAACCAAACCAAAAAGCTGAGAAGAAAACCTCTCAATCTGAAGGGGAAAGACAAATACTGAACCCATAAAGAACCATCGTCTATTCTAGGGCATGTTTTGTTGAAGGACACAGAATGAGATCCCCCATCTGGGTAACATTTGGGGTTTCTGCTTCGTACTTTGGGGTTTTTTGTAAACAATTTCTCTTGGAGTCTTATGGGACTTCTACAGGAACTTTGCTGGAAGCTATTATCCTAATTGCACAGCTAATTTGTGCAACCCACAGGCTCATGCTTGGACTTGGCTTTCCCTGCTGCCAGCTTTGCTTTTTCCCATCAGATTTTCTTCCTTGTTTAGTGCCACACTCCTCCTCTTTCTGTTTTCCTCCCTGCTGTGAAAACATCTTTGTTTTCTGCTCTCTCTAAAGGAGAAGGAGATGTGGGATCCTGAAGAGCCATCCACAGGCTCATGCACAGGAAAACAGCGGCTGCAGCAACCCCTTGCAGGGTCTGTATCCATGCACGTTACCTCCAGCCAAGCCCTGCTGGCTGAGGAGCATCACCAGGTATTCCTGGAGGAGTGTATCTATGGTTATCCTGCTCCTCAATGCCAGCACTTCCCTTATGATACCCCAACTTGAACATATTTAATTGCTTTCATCATTAAAATGACAAGCAGGTAGGATTCATGGGGGCATGGACTGGAGGTAAACCCACTTGGCCCTCCCTCCTATCCTGCAATATATAACAGATGTTATGGACTCCCACCCATATCTGCCCTGCCCTCAGCATTCACAAGCTTCCAGCCCTGGTACCAAAACATCTCTTCAACATCCCAGAATGAAGAGCAAAGCCACAGGAAGAAAGAATGAGAAAGAAAACACATTGTATCTGTGGCTCCTTGAATGGAAGGGCAAGAGGGAGGTAAATGACTAAGGGAAGCCCAAGACTATTTCATGGTGGCAGGAAGGCTTTCCTTCCCAATAACACTCAATCTGCTTCACTGTGAGATTAAGGAAGAAAGAAACACAGTCTTCATGATTAGTTCCAGAATCTGCAGGGAGATGCTGAGCTCTTCTCTCATAGAAGGGCTTTTGTGTGGATATGAGATTCTTTTTAAAGGCTTTGGCAGCCTCCCATCACTACAAGAGATTCACTGCAAACATATGCATCGGATTAGTAAGTTATATTGTCCTTTACCTTCCCTCATCATGTCAGCAGTATCAGGTTCTGGAATTAATTTGATGTCCTCTTTCTTCATTCTAATTGTAATAAACCAATCCTTCACGGTCTTCAGGTCATATTTTGAGTGTAATATTTCTAACTCTTACCATTTGAAGCTTTGCTTTGTTGTTTGGTTTGGTTTGGGGTGGGTTTTTTAACTCTGGTTTCTAGAGTCCTGTAGATTCCATTTCAAACCTCATTTGCCCCCAGGATTGGAGAGAAAAGTTGAAATTGAAAACTTCCAACAGCCCAAAGCAAATGACAGGAGTTGCACAACGGCTGTTTCTCTGTCTCATGGTTTTTACACCAATTTAGTAAAGTCTGAGTTGTGCCTTTTGACTTTTGAATGTGTAGGGCTGGTGCCTCTGCTTCAGTGCCTATTGTGCAGAGGAGACATGCTGAAATGAGGGCATTTCTTAGGGAAGAAACCTTCCCTCATGATGTACTCTGTCATTGAGTTCAGGATGCTGCCCCTGTCCCATAAAGAAAGGATCAAACAGTGGGCAACCGCAGCTCCAGCTGAAAGAAGGGGGATGTTCTCCCTGAGGCCGTCAGTGCCCTGGGTTAGTGGTGGCCTTGGCAGTGCTGGGGAACAGTTGGACTAGATGAGCTTAAAGGTCTTTTCCAACCTGGTTGATTCTGTGATTTTCCACCAGTAATAAAAGGTGGAGTTTTGTTTATTAATTTGCTCAGGAATTGCTCAGGGTGGACAGGAGTGTTCCCTTATCAGATAAGGACAGCCCATTTCAGATGTTACTCTCACTGCATTGAGGATACCTTAGTCCTGATTTACAGCTTTACAAAGCAGGAGCGAATCAGGGAATAAGGTTTATGACATCCTGTCTTTCTCCTGAGGTTGTTTTTGACAAGTGAGGTCTTGTTACAACTCTGTGAGCACAAACCAGGGTCCATCAGCCATTAGGGTCCTGTGAACACCTGCATACTGCCAAGCCTCAGCTCTAAGCCAGTTCCCAATACACACACTGTACTATGCAGCCCAGTACATATGCATAGTTGAAGCAAAATGAGTCTTTTCCTGCATTCTCTGCACGTATTGTGTATCTCTGTTTCATACAGCTAGGGAAGAAGCGATTCCAAAAACGAAGGTGCTAAAAATATCCAGGCTTCAGAACTGAAATAGCATTCACGTGATGCAGGGTTTTTTACCTCTAGGTGTATGTCCTTCTTATCAAGAGATGTTAATAAGACTCTGAGCACAACCACATAACAAAGACAGGAGAAACACATCTCTCTTACAGTACTGTATTTTCTGACAGCATAAACACAGACTTCTGGCTAATAAGCATTGGAAGACATGGCACAAGGCTACCCCAGTGCTCACGTCTGTACAAAGCACTGAACCCAAAGGAATCCAGAAGACTCTGCCTCCCTTCTTGACTTTCCTAAATTAAATAAACAGCGTGCCCCTTCTGGAAAATGCACACCACGTTTCCAGCATTTAGTCATAATGAAAACCAGAAGGCCACAGTCTGACTGCTCTGGAGCATGTGTGTGTTGTGGAGGAAAGTAATAGGGACCATTTCCTCTGTTTATGCGTCTCTTGTGAGGGAGCTGAAGGCTCTGAAAAGTGGTGGGGTTGAGGGGCTGCAGGGTCCACATCCTGAGGTCCAGCCCTAATGCTTCAGCTCCAATGGACATCAGGGCCACAGGGAAGAAAATACAGTGGAAAACACCAGCTTTCATGTGTGAGCAAAGCCTGATTAAAAAAGCCCCAGGCCGGAGGAGCGGGAAGTGTCCCTCTCATCTCAGTGGTGGTGGTGTGTTGAACCAGGATCCTCCAATGCACCTTTTGGCCCAAGAGATGAGGGTACCAGGGGCAATTGGTGTGATGGAGACAGCACTTGTCATAGCCAAGGGGCATGGGAGCACCCAGGGGAGTGCAGGCGGAGGGGAGCCCTGGGGTGCCATGGGCTTCCCCACCAATATCCGGCTTCCCAGGTGCCTGGGGACCCCCTGATGCCACCACCACCTCCACAGGCAGCAATGGGAACAGGGTCCCCCTGATGTCACCACTACCACCACCTTCACAGGCAGCAATGAGAATGGGGACCTCCTGCCCACAGGAAGAAAAGGTGAGGAAGTGGTAGTTATGGTCCACAGAGGTGATTTAAATAACTTTTCAGTTGGATATGAATGTAACACATGCTTAGCTAATACATCTAAGAGTCAGCTGAAGGCACTGGAGACAGCAAAACGCTTTCTCCCTCTATAAATACATCTGATTTCCCTCCATCTGTGCATGGCACTGCTGGATAAGAGCAGCCACAAAATGTACTGACATGTCCTTTCCAAATAGTAATCAAATTTGCTTAATTTCTATTCACATCCTTTTTGGCTCCTCTTTCTGAAAGCATCTTGCTGAAAACATCTTCTTTTGGAGACTGCTCATCTTGAAAGAGCAAATGCTGCAGAAACTCATGGTGGGATTAATGTAGGGCTTTGTCACTGCAGAGCTGCACAGACGAAGGGGTAGGCTGAGACAGAGCAGTGCTGAAAAGGGACCACCAGGAACTGGTACTCAGATGTCCCTCTTTCGCTGGGTGTCTGTGATGCAGAAGTCCACCTCATGCACTTGCAGTGAATAAACCCCGGGGTTACTGCATGGAAAAGGAAGAGGCTGAGCTGAACATTAGTAACTAACTCTTGCCTCTCAGGTTCACTAACAGTCCTTCCTGGCTCCCAGCAACACCATTAAAGACTGGAAAGAGAGGTGGTTTGTGTGGAAGGAAGGATATGTTACCTCCTCAGCATAACACTAAAGAGGGGACAGCACTAAATTACATCTGCAGTATGCTTGAGGAACAGGTACGAGACATGGGAAGTCAGAGGTAAGGTGCTGTTGACAAGCAGAGTGCGGAGAAAGTGATGTCTTGCTGAACACATTGCTCTGTTCTCTGAGTGTCTGCAGGAGAGAACACTGAACTCTCCAAGGAGCAAGGGATGGGACAAGAGGAAACGGCCTCAAGCTGCACCAGGGCGGGTTTAGATGGAGCTGAGGAACAATTCCTTCCCCAGAGGTGCTCAGGCATTGGCACAGGCTGCCCAGGGCAGTGCTGCAGTCACTGTCCCTGCAGTAGATGAGGCCTCAGTGCCATGGGTTAGTGGTGGCCTTGGCAGTGCTGGGGAATGGTTGGACTGGATGAGCTTAAAGGGCTTTTCCAACCCAGTTGCATCTATGATTCTATGACTCTATGGAAGCAGGCAGGGCTGCGGTTTAGTTCCTAGGAAGCTCATCAAACCCAAACAATAGATTTTAAAACCATCACAACGGGACAGTTTAAGAAGGCACTGAAATAAAAAAGAATTCCAAGAATTGTGCCCAATGAAGCATGGAACAGGAATGAATGGTGTGAGTGGTGCATCCAGATCAGAACTCCAGATCATACTGTTTCAATAAGAGCTGCGGTTATTTTGCTAGCACAGAAATAGTTCTTGCAAAATATGCTCCTCATAGATAATTAGGACAATCCAGGCATTCACAGCCTATGAGGAAAATGAGAACTGCATTCTAAGTACAAATAAACACATAGCTCTGGTTTGACACTATGTGCTGGTGCAGCACGCTCAGATTTGCATGCACTCAGGGGTGGATCCAGGTGCCAATGCTTTTTAATGCTACTCCATGTTAACGGGCACAGCAGATCCAACTGTGTTCCCATTGATTTGCCCATCTGGGGGAGTCACAAGGGATCTGTTATTATAGAGCCACAGTTCCTGCAGTGGATTAGGAATAAAGGTTAGGGTGGGCAGCAGGGAACTCTTCTGTTGCAAGGAACCCATTGCTGTGGTTAAGGCTTACAAAGGCAAATGAGAAAGAGATATTTTGGTCTCACCGTTATCTTCTCTGCTTTTTGTGCCAGGTAACATTATCTCTTTGTCTCTTTATAACTGGATTGCATTGTTTTCATCATAGGTAGACCTGCCTTAAGATGAGATTAACAATAACAGCTATATTTAGGAGGGTTATTTAAAAGGAAATCTTGGGAATGGGAGCCTTAGGATATAAGATATGGCCAAGCAAAAAGCTGTTATTGCATATAAACAGAGGATTTTTGTAGTGAAAAGAAGGAATGAATATCTTCTACCAAGTCATCTGCAAACAGGGAAAGGGCAGAGGCTCAGCCATGGGGCTTTTCCAGCACAGGCCAGCACCCACAGCTCTGAACCAAGCAGACACACATTCGGAGGTGGATTTTACACCTTTTCCTGATACTCTTTCACGTGTTACCAACACTCGGTGCTGAACTGTGAAACTCCATCTGTGGTCACCAGCCCCAGTTCATCCTGACAACCGCTGGTCACCTCAGCATTGCCCTGGTGCCGTCAGGAAAAGAGCAGCTTAAAGCAGCAAAAAAGACAGAGCTGATTTTAACCAGTGAAGGGACCAAATGAATCACTGAGACATGCAGTGTCCTGGGAAGCTGCTCGTGAGTATTTGTCTCTTCTGTAGGCAAGAAAATGGAGCTGTACAGACTTTGAAATCCCTTTTAGACAATAATGGGGAAACATTAGTTATTGCATGCATGAAAATGCAATTACAGAAATTGAATTGAGCTGAGTCCTGGCGGAAGGCTCCCTCTGCAATCACCGGCAGCAGCCATTAAAAAACATTGAATTTTGGTCATTGAGTTCAAAGAAATAAGGATTTGATCCTTAATTCTATTTTCCAAGTGAAATTGTAGGGACACGTGCCAAGCGTTTGGAAGCTAACAACAAAAGAATGTGAGTGGATTTAGGAAGTATATTAACAATGTATGAAGGAGCTACTGAAAATACATGAGAATATTACCCAAATCTTCTAAAATGCCATCTTCACATCCTGTGCAGCGTATTGGTTATTCAGGCATGTATCAGGAAGTGTGGGTGGAACGAAAGGAGTGTTTTAAAGGCTGAGCCTACTGCTTTTGTTGCAAGTGAATCTTTGTCTCTTATTTCTTTTGGAAGCAGTTCTAGACCTTTCGAGAGCAGCAAAGCAGAGCAGAGTGTGAGGTGAATCAGTGCCACAGTCTTGCTAAGGCAGGTTTTTAAATGAGAATGATTCTGTGTGCCGAGTGCCTGCCAGGCGCATCCCTTGTTCCTTGTTTATGGAGTTTATCACAGAATCTCCTTATCTCTGAAGTGATTACTGATAAATAATATTAAGCCACATTTCATTCAACATTAAACTGATACTTTTAATTGGTTCAAAAGAGGTTGGACAAGCACATTCCTGGGTGGAGGGTGCGGGACCAGGTTTGGTATCTCTGCTTTGCTTGCTCTTACCATAAGAATTTGTCCTTCTTTTCAAAGAGGTGATGAAGAGCTGCGTGTATTTATCTCCACAAAGATCTAAGCTCAAGGGCTGCACTCAACAGCCTTTCTCACACTGGATGTGCCTGACTTCCCCAGAGCCCCTTGGGCAAAGAAATGTGCCGGGATGGTGTCTGAATCAATCACAGCAAATTCCTCCTCATAAGGCAGTGCTGGTGTGGTGCGAGTGATAAATAACAGGTGGTTAGTGCAAAGGAATCTGAGCACATAACTAAGTCAGGATAGGGTTAAAACATTGGGGTTTTGCCTGCAGCTGTCCACAATAAATATGCATAAGTTCATTTTTTGCTTAGTTATGAATTCCTCCACCCGTTTCTCTGAGAGTGCCAGACATTCTGTACTCTAATTATTACCAGGTCCTTTCCAAAGTCCATTTAAGTTAGACAAAAGAAGTTGTCACTGATCTCAGGGAACTGGGATCAAGCCATATGGAGCAGTTTCACTGCATATTTATATTACAGGTTCTCAAGTTTGACCTTACAAGAGCAAGGCATATAGAGGAAAAAACATTGATTCTTTTTGCATGGGACTTACACATTCTGTGCTCTTCTTATTTCCAAGAAGGTTTTAAAAATAAACCTGTGCTTCTTTTAAATTATTCCAACAGAAATCTTTGCAGAACCACTAAGTCAGTGGAGGGTTCAGAGCTGCAGCCCCAGTCAGCAGAGAAGCGGGCCACGAGGATGCTGGAGAGGGACTCTTCATCAGGGACTGCAGCGATAAGACAAGGAGTGATGGGTTCAAACTGAAACAGGGCAAGTTCAGGTTAGATCTAAGGCAGAAGTTCTTCCCTGTGAGGGTGCTGAGGCGCTGGCACAGGGTGCCCAGAGAAGCTGTGGCTGCCCCATTGCTGGCAGTGCTCAAAGCCAGGCTGGACGGAGCCTTGGGTGACATGGTCTAGTGTGAGGTGTCCCTGCCCATGCCAGGGGTTGGAACTGGATGAGCTTTAAGGTCCCTTCCAACAGAAGCCAGTCTGGGATTCTATGATTCTATGGCTCCCATCTCAATTCAGACCTCCCAGGTCAGCTTTCACACTCTCTCCAGAGCTGCTTCAACTGCAGCACATTGCCCATAAAGCAGGTGAAGCTTGGCTGTCACAGAAATGAGGACATTTCCTCCTTCAGACCACCACGTTGCTCCCCATTGATTCTTCTGGTGCTTTTTGCTTTCTACCTTTTCTTTAACTCTTATCTTACCAGTTTATGTCTGATGATTTTATCACTATTGCCTTTGTACCCAAGTAAGGCACAGGGTATCCTACAGGCACAGCTGATCAGTGACTCCTCAGGCACAATAACAGCCCTCAGAAATAGAAACTAATCAGGAAAATATCTATAATCTATGGATGCTCCAGAAAACTTCATGTATAGGTGTCAAGATTTACCAAATAATGAACAACAGCAAGGAAGAGAATACCTAGAGGTAAGCTCCCATAATTCCACAACTCTGCAGATAACCAGATGTACAAAGTATGAAGCGTTACCAATTTCCATTGAGTTCCAGGTTTTGTTTTATAGATCTGGAACTGCATCACATAATATGCTATATATCACTTAATAATACACTTAATGAGGTAAGCCATCCTATCATGCAACCTGGCCGTCCGTCTCTAGGCTCCATTTTCCCTCATAGTGCAGCAATCAGTGAAGCAATTTGTTGAATGTAGCTACTCAGAATCATTCAACCTCGTGCCTTATTTCATAACAGAACCTCTAGTTAATCAACATCAGACTTATCTCCTTTTATTACTGTCTGGTATTTCCATTGAAGATGCTGGCAGGGCTTGAAACTGGGGCGGGAGAAATGTGGTTTGCATTTCAAAACTGAACCCATGTTCACTGGCACATCTTTGCACCATTATTGCTGGTGAGTCCTTTGGGATGAAGATCCTCGTCAGCCAGCTTTCGGGAGGTGCATGGATATGATGAGGTGACAGTGTCCCAAGTGGCTAGTGTGCACGATACAATATGAAATCAATCTTCCAGTCTTGGCAAGTAAAAGGAAGAAGAGCTGGCCTAAGCTTTTTTCTTTAATATGTCTTTAGTTGTAATTCAGATTTCTTTATTCTTACTTTATACTTCCATTAGAACAAGCTGACATTTTACAGGTACTTTTCCTTTCTGCAATAGTGTCATTTGCATTACCTGTTAGTGCAGGCGTGCTTATGTGACCTGTCAATAGCAGTCAATGCTTTGCAGCCAGAAAAAAACCAAATCATCAGGAAGGTGATCTCCCCAAATCAGTTTGCTTTTTAAAGGCTGCAGCAGGAAGGTTGAAACATCTACTCTGAATATCACACTGGTGACACAGGCTGGGTTTGCCTGCTGCTGACCACTTTTCAAGCGGTACTTTCATGACTAGCTGAGTAAGAGCAACAGGGCCCCTTTGATCCTCCAAGAGAAGAGAAGCTGCGTGGAAAACTCAGAGCAGCTTCTGTTGTCTGAAGGGGGCCACAAGGATGCTGGAGAGGGACTCTTTATCAGGGACTGCAGCGATAGGACAAGGGGTGATGGGTTCAAACTGGAACAGGGCAAGTTCAGGTTAGATCTAAGGCAGAAGCTCTTCCCTGTGAGGGTGCTGAGGCGCTGGCACAGGGTGCCCAGAGAAGCTGTGGCTGCCCCATCCCTGGCAGTGTTCAAGGCCAGGTTGGACACAAGGGCTTGAAGCAACCTGCTCCAGTGGAAGGTGTCCCTGCCTGTGGCAGGGGCGGGAACTGGATGAGCTTTAAATCCTTTCCGACACAAACCAGTCTGGGATTCTATGATCCCATGTGGGATGGGAATCCCTCCACTGGATCTAGATGCAGAGAAACAGAGCACGTTGCTCAGGATGCCCCAGGAGAGGCTGAGGACAGCTCTTTGTGGTCCAGGTTATGGCCTACTCAATTGATCCATGCCCTGTCTTGCTAAGTACTGTGCAATCAACTCTAAGAATAGATCTACACCCTTGATAGATGGAGTTTTGGAAATAGAAGCTGCGCTGTGATTATTTCCGCATAGAAACAACATGCTGCATTTTCTGCTTCTGAAAACTGCTGCAGCTCTGTGGATGGTGAGTGATTTAAGCAGCAGTTCTTTTGTGACAAATATCACCACCTCAGTAAAAACTATAAATCCTGACTATACATTTTTATTGCATTATACTGTGTTATAATGCAATGTATATAATAGAGTATAAATTGCATTAAAATGGTCAATGCATTATTATGTATCTATCAAATCATTATTCTTGACATAAACTCTTAATATTGTGAAATTGATGATGGAATTTGAAGACTTCTCTGAAGTCCTGAAAAGATGGAATCCAATTACAAGAGAATTTCAGGTATGAGTTAAAAGCAACTTCCATATCCCTTGGTGGGAGGAAAGCTCAAACCCCTCAGCTGAATGCAAACTGAGCTGAAAGAGAAGCAAAATACACACCTTTATTAAAGCCTTCTGTAAGATGGGTGCATCCTGTGAGTAGAAGTTGATTAGAAATCTGATTAAACCCAATAAAAATTGCTAGCAAACACAACCTGAAATAACTCTTTGCACAAGCATGGGTGCAGTTTGCCCTGGGTTTGGCCCCCATGCCTTCAACCTCCTCTGCTAAGGCAGAGAAATTTTAAGAGCCACCTTTTCCTTTTAAACTAAAATTCAACAGCAAAAAATGAAATCAAAACTTCCAGAAATGAGTCTCCTGTGTGTTGGATAATGTGCTTTCCACTGGGATTGGCTGCAGCAGGACAGGCTGCACCCACTGCTGCTGGGAATTAGAGGTTATTAGCAAGGCACAGGCAGAGATGTCTAACCAGGTGAACCTGTACAGCTCTGAGGCAACCCACAGCTACTGCCAAACCAAGATGAAAAGAGAGTTAAGGCTTTGCTTTGTGTTTTCCTTTGATGCACAAATACATGCACACAAGATTAAAGCTACGTTTTTAGTACAATCATACAGCTATGATAGCTGATGCAAAATCGCACTTGGCTTTAGAGGCCTGGCCTGCATCATCAGCCTTATGTATAAGAAGTTAATGATTTATTTGGCTCTTTATCCAAGCCAAAGCCTCATTTCTCAGAAGCATCAGCATTTGCCGTAAAGGGACTTGAAGTTTATGGGAAAAACATGCATGGCAGAAGCATGCTGATTTTACCATAAGTGATCTGCCTCGGGAAAGAAGTTCTGCAAAGAAATAGCCCCTGAACTTAATACAAATAGAAAGTGCTTATTCCTAGTAAGCCTGAAGTTCTTTTGGTGAGGTTACCTCATGCGTTAGATTTCACCAGAACCAACCCTTACTTAACTGGTCTTACCAAGCATCGCTAATAATGTATTTTAAGTCTAAGATACATATGCAAAGAGAGATTAATTGAGCAAAAGAAGTCTGAATTTTGTAGCAAATTGTTTCCTTGCAGGTGAGCATCCAGAATCACTTCAGTGTAAGTGGACATCAGTAACAGAAGACTTCATGGGCACTAAGCAAGAATTTATCCCTTCTTTCCACTGGTAATGAACTTAATAACCTGGAACAGAATAAGCTACATAGTACTAATGGTAAGCAAACAAGTTCTGTTGTATCTAGTTATGGTCGTAACATTGCTGCAAGTGTGGATGCTGATATGCTGGTAAGAAAAAGTATCTTTGGAATACTTTTCTAATGTAAGTCTTCTTTTATTCCTGTTTTCAGAGAGCTTTAAATCAATATAATAACTTGGGGTAAATCTGGATTAATAATGAGAATCCACTCTTCACTGGTGCTTATTCTTCATCATTTTGCATCTGGTGTAATCATTTTGAGATGTGCAGGGTCAGTGTAAAATGTTACAAAATTAGAATCAGATTGTTCCAAATTCCTTTATGAAGGTGCACAAAATGTAAGGCAGGAAACCGGAAAGTCACTCCCAGTGTCTTCTGGATCTCCTACTGATGCTCAGCTGCTTTCTAGACTTATTTAAATGAACTCTTCAGATCTGGTTCTATTTACCATTAATTCACAGTCAAAGATGAGATTTATGGGCCTGAACTCATGAGTTCAACCATCTGCAATGCAGTTTCTTTGAAGAAAAGGTAACTGGCTGTAAATAGGGGAAGACCCTTAGTTAATTTCCATGGGGGCTTTTAGGCATTTAGAATCATGGAATCCCAGACTGGTTTGGGTTGGAAAGGGCCTTAAAGCTCATCCAGTTCCAACCCCCTGCCACAGGCAGGGACACCTTCCACTAGAGCAGCTTGCTCCAAGCCCCTGTGTCCAACCTGGCCTTGAACACTGCCAGGGATGGGGCAGCCACAGCTTCTCTGGGAACCTGTGCCAGCGCCTCAGCACCTCATAGGGAAGAACTTCTGCCTTAGATCTAACCTGAACTTGCCCTGTTTCAGTTTGAACCCATCACCCCTTGTCCTATTGCTACAGTCCCTGATGCAGGTCCGTTTCCAGCATCCTTGTAGCCCCCTTCAGACACTGGAAGCTGCTCTGAGTTCTCCACACAGCTTCTCTTCTCCAGGCTGAACAGCCCCAATGTTCTCAGCCTGTCTTTGTATGGGAGGTGCTGCAGCCTCTGAGCATCCTCGTGGCCTCCTCTGGACTTGCTCCAGCAGCTCCGTGTCCTTCTTAGGCTGAGGGCACCAGCACTGCACACAGCGCTGCAAGTGGGGTCACGAATTCGCTAGCATTCACACAGCGGAGTCTGCTCTGGGCATTTTGCTGGACAGAGTATGCACAAAAGCATTTTCAAAGTAAATGCAGCTGGTCCTAATCCTCCGATAATTCAATCTGCTAATGCATCCTGAGCTTCAGCATGAACCACACCATCTGTGAAATGTTAGTTACATTAGAAGACACCAACCTAGTTTCTGAGCAGACCCAAGCCAATCACTATGACTTACTTCCTTTGATCTTTGTATTTTCTGGAATCATGACAAGAAACCAAACCAAAGTCACCACAAAATCAGTCCAAGCCATGATGCAGGCTTAATACTACCAGGAGCTCCTTTTGATGAGGGGCTTCATTATTGGTAGAGTTTCTCTGCTCGCCACACGCATTCCAGTGGTGATACAAAGTCTTTTGCCAAAATGAACTTAGAGGATAAACTGTACCTGCAATCATAGAGCAAGCAGGAGGGATACTGAAAAGGAAATGTGAATTTTATCTTAAAAGGCATATATGGGCCCCCTTGCTTTTCTTTTCGGATGAAATCCTGACCAACATTGCTTAAATAACCAGTATAAACAATACACAGACAGAACACAGGAAGAATGCTGAGAAAAAATAAACCACGGCCAATTCCAAGTGCACCAAAAGCATTTTATGCACATTGTGTGTTCATATTACATTCAAACTGTGCTTCCTGCAGCCCCTCACATCCCAGCTATGATGTGATTTCAGCAACATTTACAGATAACAGCTTGTATTTAAAAAGAAGAGAAAAAAACAAACAAGGTTGTTTTAATAACAGGAAATGACTTTGCATGACAAATACCATAGTTTTGGTGCAAGTCCCTCTATGTATCATGTAGTTTTCCTCCATTTGTGAAATGCATATTCCTCAGTCAGGATTTTTACTCTCCCACGTTTATTTGAAGGGCCAGTTGAGCAGGAATGGGCATAGAACACTGCTGCCAGAGTAGGATGGAGTTCTGGTTTTGCTTTGTCCAATTGGCCATGCACTGGACAGATGAACAGAGTGAGAAACTGGTACCTGCCCATCATCTCCTTCCTGGACCTTGTCGAAAGGCAGCAGCGCTAGAAATGCCCCTGAGTCCTTTTCTTGTTCAGAGATGATTCAAATGCAGCTTCTCACTTGCTGCCCAAATTACAGAGCATGTTTTCAGCAATATGAAGAGTCCCTCTCCAGCATCCTTGTAGCCCCCTTCAGACACTGGAAGCTGCTCTGAGGTCTCCACGCAGCTTCTCTCCTCCAGGCTGAACAGCCCCGATGTTCTCAGCTTGTCTCCATATGGAGGTGCTGCAGCCCGATCATCCTCATGGCCTTCTCTGGACTTGCTCCAGCAGCTCCATGTCCTCCTTATGTTGACTGCTTTCTCTGAGATATGGGCCTTCCTGTGCCAGAGACAGCTCAATCCTGTCACGCTTTTCTCCTGATGTGAGGGGGAATGGGTTTGTGTAGGATCAGACCAGGGTTTCAGTGTTTAAATACAGTCATAGAAGTAAAATTCCAGGGCAAGCTCTCACTTCCCCAGGTCTTTATTTAAGAACTACCATTTACTCCTTTGACCTGAGACATTTCCCTTTACTTCTGCTGCCTCTTTCAGGGTGGGTTGTTTCCACATTAATTCCCATTTGGGCCAAGAGGAAGGTTGTTCATTTCTGCTGGGAAGCAAAGGCAGCAGGTGAAGAGGGGAAATGATGCACTCATTCTGGTGTACTATATATTTGCTAGAGTAAATTTTAATTGGGCGACTTGCACAAATGGAATGTAAATGTGCTTTAAAAGCCAAAGTTCAACTGCTGATGCCATTAATTGGGAAGTATCATGAATAAGTGTAGGGTAGGTAAAGGAAATGAAACCAAATGTGCTTTATTAACTAATTCTTCAGGCACAGGTAAATCCATTTGAAGATGAGTTCATTCACCCCAGCTACACACTGCATACCTTACAGCCTTATTATGAATAGGGTAATAATCTACTGCTTTTGACTGCAGAAAATCTAACTCCCCTGGTTACATCTGTTAGGGACCTACATCCGGGAGTCATGGTGCAAGACAGGGTTGCAGCTTCATC
The DNA here is from genome assembly GCA_039720435.1 of Amazona ochrocephala. Lineage (NCBI taxonomy): Eukaryota > Metazoa > Chordata > Aves > Psittaciformes > Psittacidae > Amazona > Amazona ochrocephala. The sequence continues at coordinate 126,537,137 of CM077878.1, forward strand.
TTGGAGTCTTTAGGGATTTGGTCCAAAGAAAGATGAACTATCATACACCCCCCCACCACCACCCCATTACACTATCTGCCTGAATGACGTTGAATTATATGCTGAGACAGAGGTTTTGATGACCATTAAGAAACCAAAATGAAGATTTTGATTTTCTCTATGACTCGTGGTGGTCCTGGTGTTAGCAATTCACAAAGACACAGTCAGGTCTCTCATTACGTTTGCATGTTTCTGTATAACCCATCCTGCAAACACAGCTAATGGTGCGTGTCCAAGAGCCTGGCAGAAGCCTCCTTCCTTAGATCTACATTTTCTCATGGAGTAGTAAAGTAAATGTCTGACACTGCAGACATGGAAGATAATCAAAGCCTAAAAGCTCAGATGTGCACTGCTGGTGTACAGAGAGCAGTTTTGCCCTTCATCCAAGTTGTCTATATATAGGTACTATTGCAGGATTAGTACTTTTAATGGGCACAGAGTTTCTTAGAATCACAGAATCAACCAGGTTGGAAAAGACCTTTCAGCTCATCCAGTCCAACCGTTCCCCAGCACTGCCAAGGCCACCACTGACCCATGGCACTGAGGGCCTCAGCTACAGTGTGTGAGCAATTCCAGGGACAGTTATTCCAGGGTTTCTTTCCATTTTCGTTCTCCAATCTCTGGTCCTACAATAACATCCTCGTTGGTGTTCCCAGCCTGTAAAACGGAGGATGATCACTGTGCTGCTCATTGCATTTGCGTGCTAACATTATCCTTTCTCAAAGAGCACATGGCACGCCTGCCCTGCTAGATAATAACCATTCAATGCATGGTGGTCACAGACTGAAAGTGTAGAAATGGAAATGGAAAAGAATCCCAAACTCACAGAGGGGAAAAGACCAAACATGACAGCAATTTATGACAAGAGCATGGCATAGCTGAAAGACAAGAAAAGATTCCTTGAACAGGGCATAACAGGACAAAAGAAAACCAAAACCTGCTAAACCACATCTGTTCATTCTTATTATGGGGCTGCCTGCAGACTCCCAGCCTGTTTTAAAATCAACACTTCCCAGCAAGAAGCTATACGGTAATGGATCACTTCTCTGCAGGCACTTCCTTCCCCTGACAAATGGTTCGAGCGCAGTAATAGCTTAGCCAGAACTGCACAGAGGGTGAACGGCACTGATGGAGGATAAATACGCTCACTGATGTGTATGTGTGTATTTACAGATACATACACACGCACACAGGCTATTGTGTGGACCAGCTCCATAGTGTGGATAATGATCTGTATAAAATGCAAAGCTACAGGAGATGCTTTAATAGTCAGGGGGGAAAAAAGGATAGGAATTCCACATTGCGCTCATTTCTCCTGTCCCCAAGGGACATCTCCATAAGTTCATCAGCCTAAACGTCAGCTCCTCTTCCAGCAGTTGTACCTCTTCCTAGTTAACCACATGAGCCTGCTAGCTTTACATGCTCCTAGTTTTCCTAAGCAAGGAGAACAGCAAAGGGGTTGCTCCAGAGCTCATCATAGTGCTCCTGAGTACAAGCTGAAGCACATTTTTCCCTGAGGCAGAGAATAAACTGCACCCTAATGTAAATGGCTGATGCAAAGCCAATGCACCGACTTCTGCCTCAGCTAAATCCTTAACTTGGCACTTATGTCAGACATTAGACTTTTATAGGGCTTGGACCAAGGTCTGAATTTCATCAGGAGCTCACTAATTTGAGAAGACAACTCTGTGGTGTGAGAAACCAGACCACTTACCCACTGCGGAGACATGAAGGAAGAGAAGATTCTGGTTTTCCAGCTTTCTGGAATTTCAGATTTCCTCATTTAATGGAAGTTCGATACAAGCAAAAGTGTCAGAGTGAAATTGTGATCTCATTTTCTAGTTCCAAAGCTGAGCCTTTCCCCTCAGGAGAAAAGCACCCAGAATATTGTGCACGCAGGGCTTCAGCAGTCTCTGCCAATGCTGGCAATGCTGAAATGCTTGGGAATCACACTGAATCTGCTCAATCCTCACCAGGGCTGGGGAATGAACTGGCACTAGAGATCTGCTGCTTTTCTCCTACTCAATAGTCACATTCCTGGGAGACTTCCATCTGCCAAAGACGCCAATGCAACGATGTGCAATCTAGCTTACGGTAACTGGGCTTGTAGGTTCTGTCCTGAACCACAATGTGCATTTCATGAGAACCCCAGGAAACGAAGCAGCTCTTGCCAAAAGTTTCATTAATGGCTTAGAATTGGCATTTTGGGATACTCAGTGCAAAGCGGCAACCTGGAAGCTTGATTTTTCAGGAAGTAGGTGCTCAGCACTTCCTCAAAACAGAATCCCAGAATCCCAGACTGGTTTGGGTTGGAAAGGACCTTAAAGCTCATCCAGTTCCAACCCCTGGCATGGGCAGGGGCACCTTCCACTAGAGCAGCTTGCTCCAAGCCCCTGTGTCCAACCTGGCCTTGAACACTGCCAGGGATGGGGCAGCCACAGCTTCTCTGGGCACCCTGTGCCAGCGCCTCAGCACCCTCACAGGGAAGAGCTTCTGCCTTAGATCTAACCTGAACTTGCCATATTTCAGTTTGAACCCATCACCCCTTGTCCTATCGCTGCAGTCCCTGATGAAGAGTCCCTCTCCAGCATCCTTGTAGTCCCCTTCAGACACTGGAAGCTGCTCTGAGGTCTCCATGCAGCTTCTCTTCTCCAGGCTGAACAGCCCCAGTGTTCTCAGCCTGTCTCCATGTGGGAGGTGCTGCAGCCCCTGAGCATCCTATGTTATATGACAATGGAGTAAGATCAGGAGATACTTAGGTTTGCCTTGACCTTAGTCCATTGTGAGTAATTGACAGACCCTGGGTGAAGCAGGTACACACTAACACCAAGAAGACTGGGTTCTAACCTGTATTATACTGTAGGAGCTAGGCATCTTTACCAAAACAAATGAGGATAGACACAGCAGTTAACAAACTCAGCCCCATTTTAAAACCCCTATGTTATATTTTAGCTAAACACATGATTAAAAGCTTTAATGGAAGCTCCCTAGTTCTCCTCAAGTCCCCAGCAAGATTCCAGTCCATTCAGTGTTACAGGTGCTGATTTATGCCCTTGGGTAATTTAGAGGGACTGAACCTTAGGCTGCTGCTGTGGGGAGGCAAAATCCCAGCCCACGAAGGAAAACTCCAGATCCTCTGTGTTGGAGGTAAGAGGAGCCTTTCAGATTTATACACTCCATACATCAGGAAGGAGTAATTTAATCTTCCTCTAACTCAGGTATCAGTTTTCTTCTCTTACATCAGTGACCTCTGGGAACTTCTTATAACTTGAGCCTCACATGGGAGAGTTAACAGTATCCCGCACCTTGTGGTGAGCCAAAAGAGCTGATCTTCTGCCAAACATGGCACCATAAAGAACCCCACATATCTGCAAAGGAGCGACATCTCAAAGGAGCAGAAGGAGTGATCCTGCACTGATTGTGCCACCAGCAGCAGCTGTGGGGCGCAGCTGGGTGTAAAGAGCATCATGTCTTCCCCCTTTGCAGGTATGCCAGTGGGAGCAGGGTTGGATCTGTGGGTGGCTGGCTGCTCCTCACCATGTGTCTGGGCTTGTGCTGCTCACCCTGAAGAGGGGCACCAGTGAAACTGCAAAGGGAGAAGATTTCCTGCAGCTCATTCCCCTTTGGTCCAGGAAACCAGATGCCACTGTAAGTAACAGGAGATGAGCTCTGTGGGGAGCACATTCCCCTTTCTATCAGGTAAGGTGAAGTGGCTCACAGGTTCAGACTCCCAACTTCATGTACATGAATCTCAGCAATTGTGTTTTCAGTTGTTCTTCTTTCTTCTGTTTCCTCAGTGGAAAACTACTTCAATATAACTTACATTCAAGCCACCAAAAAGCTATAAACAGCTCCTAGGCTGAAGGTTGCCAAGCTCTGTCAATTAAAAACCAACCAAACCAGACAAACAAAGGTATTCCTACAAAAGGTACTGTGCAACAACCTGCAGTCCAAGGAAAATGTGCCAGAGAAATGAAACAATGGGGGAAAACCAGCCTATTTCCTTTGCGGGCTTGGTAAGTCACCGGAATGTGTGTAGCCTCCACAGTGTATTTCAGGGCGACCTCTTCTGTGGTTCATGTTTTCCATAGCACCCTTCTAGGAAGAAGGAGACTCCACTTGTACCTCCAGGTGCTGAGCTATAGTCTATGCCAGTGTTGTCTGGTGACACTCACTGCAGCTGAGGCACCAGCTCATTGCTCACCAGCTACTCTGAGCAGGTCGGGCTCTGCTGACCCCAGCACTGGTCTGATCACCTCCTGCATCAGTGGGACTTGAATTTAGGTTTCCTGACTGTGTATCTGTCAGACTGATGTAAAATGGCCTTCATTTACCATGTGCGCTCGCAGCCCAGAAAGCCAACTGTATCCTGGGCTGCATCAAAAGGAGCATGACTGGCAGGTCGAGGGAGGTGATCCTGCCCCTCTGCTCTGCTAAGATCTCACTTAGTGTATTGTATGCAGTTCTGGTGTCCTCAACATAAAAAGGACATGGAACTGTTGGAGCAAGTCCAGAGGAGGGCCATGAGGATGATCAGGGGACTGGAGCACCTCCCGTATGTGAATAGGATGAGAAAGTTGGAGCTGTTCAGCCTGGAGAGGAGAAGGCTGCGTGGAGACCTCAGAGCAGCCATAATGGGTTCAAACTTAGACAGGGGAAGTTTAGACTGGATATGAGGAAGAAATTCTTTACTGTGCAGGTGGTGAGGCCCTGGAATGGGTTGCCCAGGTAAGTTGTGAATGCTCCATCCCTGGTGGCATTCAAGGTGGCGTTGGACATAGCCTTGGATGGCATGGTTTAGTGGGAGGTGTCCCTGCCCATGGCAGGGGGGTTGGAACTGGATGATCTTAAGGTCCTTTCCAACCCTGACTATTCTATGATTCTATATGTGCAATAAAGTGCTGGATGTTGAGCTGATATGAAGTTTGAGGTGAGATATTCTAAACTGACCCCAGTCCTGAATAATGTGATCTCTCTTTAGCATCTCTTAAAGGACACCACTGCTGAGCTTGTTAAAATCTTGTAACGATTCTCTTGTTCCTGTCTTTGAATTGTCAAGCAATAAACAGCAGTTTTAACCCCTTAAAGCGCTACCCAGCTCCTCTCCCCTGCAAAGCACGAGGTACTACACCAGAGGTAAGAAATCAGCTTGTCCTTGGGGTTTGTACCTGGAACAACCAAATAGTTTACCATTCCCCAGGCTGCATTAAGTACTTTGCCAATACCTGTGTGAAACATACATGAACAGTAGTGGTTTTGACTTTAATTGTAAGTTATTCTGCTCAGCAGCCAAATAACATTGTTAGAGATGATCTATACATGCCCATATATGTATTTACTGCAGATTTATTTGTGTTAAAACTCTGCTTGTGTAATGCCTGGACCACAATTACATCTGTTGTGCGCACCACAAGCACAACCAATAAATAAACATACCAGTCAAAATCCCACCTGAATTTAGGTAGCGGTAGGATCTTGGCTTAGACTCAAGGAGTTAAAATTAGAATTTAAGAGCTGGAGTTTGCTGTACTTTAAGTTCTGCACCATCCCTGGAAACATTCCAGGCCAGGCTGGATGTGGTTCTGAGCAACCTGATCTGCGTGAAGATGTCCCTGCTCATTGCAGGGGGTTGGAACTAGGCGAGATCTGAAGGTCCCTTCCAACCCAAACTGTTATGGAGATTATGGAGAACAAGCTTTCTTTGCAGCTCTCTAACTTTTTATGTACTTCTATGCAAGCTCTGCACAATCCAGGTAATTGAAGGTGAATATTCATTCATGCCCCTCACTGATTTCAGGAGGAATTAAATATCTAACTAAGGATCCCTGCTGTCGTCTTCATCTCTGTACCTTGGTTCCCAGCCTCTGGAATAGAGGTGAAACTTCTTTATGTACAACCATAAGGATGTTTGCAGTAACTTAGTCACTGTGTCTGAAGGATGGTCCTGCCCAAGGCAGCAGCTGGGCACCCTTTCTCTTTGGTTTGTTAAGGTTTGTGCTATTTGGTTAAACAAGCAACCTAGCACCCAGATCCTACCTAAAGAGCTTACACACGGCTGTGCTGCAGTGGGGAAGGAGCCAGTCTCTGAAGGAAACTGCCCACAGGCTCTGAATTCCCAGGGCACTTTTCCTAGCTAGAGGACATTCCTCTCTTTGTACTCCCAATGCAGTAAGCATCTCGAAAACCTGGCCTGAGGCAAGGAATAAATGGGGGTGCAGAGGTGGGACCCGAGCTGTTGTGCAGCAACATGGAAAGCAAGATGCTTTCCTCTGTAAAATTAATCACTGCAAATGGAATTTTGACTGGACGGACTGCAGCACTCATTTGTCCACAGCTAAAAGGCTCTGGAAGTAGCCTATGTAGAGCCCTTCTACAGCAACAGAGCCCAGGGTCAGGTAGAAAGTTGCTAATATTTAAGGCTAAAGATGCCCCATTTACAGCAGACCCACTGAAAGGCATCTCTTTTGACAGGGACACATGAGGGCGGGTTATTGATGTAGTTTGCAGGCAGCCACACTCACACACATTGCAGTGACAGCTGCTCTGGAAAACCTGCTGGAGATTAGGTTTTGATTAATGATTTCAAGGTGTTTTCCTCCAATGTGAGCAAGCAGAACCCTCTTGGGTTTATTTTCTAATGCACAGCAGAAGGGAATGATGCTTTCACCTGGATACAGGGGAGGTGCTGGGAAACATGCTGGTACCACGCTGCATTACTCCCCAGCCCGGGAGGCCCTTCTCACAAGGCACCGATCCATTTCTCTATCTAATGGCAGCACTACAGTGCTGCCAGCAGTAGGAAAACACTCTTAGCAAAACAGGATGTTGCAATGGGTACGCAGCTCTTCCTGACCAAGAAGAAACCTATATATCACACCACTCAACCGTGTTGCTTAACGTAGGAAAACCTCGTGGCTACGCCATCGGATCCGTAGTTTCTGCTCCAACTTGCTGTTTTCCCATGGCTGGGAGTCAGAGCCATCGGGAGCGCGGCTCGCAGCGCGAGGAGATGTAACCTGCGGTTACAGAGACAGACGAGGAAAAGCTTCCCCAAACTCGGCTGACCGGACGTCTTCAGACTCACCTAAACCCCATTCTGTTTCAGCGGCTTATGTGAGACGGCGCAGCCACCCCCCCAGGCTGCCCAACGGGATAAGCGAGACGTTACTCCCGAAGGGCTTATACCGCAGCCCATGCGCGCCCAACGGCGCCGGCTCCCGGACCCCGCACCGCCCGCAGGGGAAGCGGCGGCTGCCAGCGCGGGCGGAGTCGGAAGCACGACAGCACGGGGCGCTGGGGCGGTGCTGCCGGCGGCGGGAGGAGCTCGGCGCTGGCTGCCGCGCTGGGGTCGCGGCGCAGGGACGGAGCCGGGCAGCGCCGCCGCCGGCCCCGCAGCAGCGGCAGCAGCAGCAGCAGCAGCGCAGGGGGAGGAGCAGCAGCCGGGTGCGGGGAGCCGCCGCCGCGGGCAGCTCATGAGCCCCGGGCAGCGGAGCCGCCGCTGCTGCCCGCCGCCGCTCCGTGGGTGAATGAACCTGCCCCGGCCGGCAGCGGCGGCTTCGTCTCGGGCTGCGGCACCGGCCTCGCCGCGCACACAAGATGGACGGTTTCGCCGGGAGTTTGGGTGAGCGGCGGGAAGCGGGAGGGCGGGACGGGACGGAACGGGATGGGATGGGGCAGGCAGCCGCCAGCCCTGCCCGGCGCGGGGCCGCGCACCTGCGGGACCGGGGCTGCGCCGAGCCGCGGGGGATGCGCGGGGCCCGGGCCGCGGAGGGGAAGGGGAACGAGAAGGTAGGGGGGGCGATGGCATCGTGAAATCTGGTCGGCTTCAAACCATCTGTTGCGGGCGCCCCGGCTGCACTTGCCTCCTTTGTTCTTCCCTCGCCTGGGCTGGCGCTGCCCCGGGGTTCCTGCGGTTTGGGTTAAGTTGTGATTGTTCCTTCATTACTGTTTGTTTTCGATGTGATTGTTTTATCCTCCCCCCGCATCCCCGTTTTGCTCGGAGTTGGGAGCGGTGGCGGCGAGGTCCCGTGTTGCCCGAGGGGAGCCCCTGGCTCCTTGGGTGCCGTGATCCGCTGCTGTGCTCGGTGCATTCTCTCGGTGTTCCCAGAAAGCGGCCAGGCTGCGTTCTCTTCGGTTCTGTGGAGGCTGCGGCAGGTTGGCACCAGCTTCCTTAGAGGAAAAAGTAGCCCGCTTTGTGAATGGTGTGGAGAGCAGATTGCACCTCGTGTGAAGTCGTCCTGATTGAAAGCGTGAGCTAAAAACGTTTCCAAATGCCATAGTTATAAAGCGTGGACGTTCCTGTGTGTTTCTTGTAAGTTCCTGTGTATTCCTTGTAAGTTCCAAAGACACCGTGGGGCTGAGTGTTTGCCCTGTGGTGACATTACATGTAGTCCTACCTGCTGTGCTCCCCTGCGCCTTCTCTTTGCTTTCAGCACCTAGTGCCGGCGTTTGGCGGTCGAGCTCCCTCCACCTCTTGTGGAGGAGTAAATCTGTGCCTCCAAAAATCAGATGAATTTGTTTTTACAGCGCTCCTGTGAGATCTGCAATAATAGCGAACAGGTCTCCGTTTTCTGGAAAAACTGACTCATTTAAACCCTCCTGAGTGTGTCCCGAACCTTTCAGGTTTGGAAATGTCAACTCCTGCATTTTGGGCGCCGGTCCAAACCAAACTGGTGCACCGTAATTAACAGTACACGTTGGTAGGTTGGCTCTTTGCCTGATGCTCTCTCCTCGCTCAAGTAACTGCCGTGGTCGTTTTATAGCCGAGGAGGATCAAAAAGCGGCGTGCGGAGGAATAGTGCGGGTCCTGTTCCCGGTTTCCAGAGAGGACGTTGTGCCAGTGGGTGACACATGTAAATGATGCAAATGTGTCCGGTTAATATTTATGAGCCTCTTTACCCAGCGGTGGAGCTGATCACCATATCAAAAGGCACCGATATGGCTTTAACTCGTGGAGTATTGGCCCCACTGAGGTTGGTAGTTAGAAATAACCGTTTTCTGTTGGAAACAGACACCCTCCCAGTTATTTTGCAGCACTAAAGCATCGTTTTCCGGAGGTTGGATGCGGACTGGTTGGGTGGCTGGAGGGGTGATGGGCTCCTCAGAGCAGCCCGCTTAAGGGAGGCTCCATCTGGACCTTCGTTTGTTTCACTGGTTGGTCAGGAAGGCGCTGTGGTTTTATTAGGATTTAATGAGGATTGAACTCAGCTCAGTCTTTACAGCTGTATATCATGATATACACTGTCAGTTGCCCTTTGATTTTGCTGTTGTGGTGAGCAGGGTGCTTGTCTGGATGTGGGCTGAGGAGAGGCCATTCCCAGAACCTTTAGCTTTGAAGTGTGAAACTTCATGTGACTGCCTTGTTTTCAGGTTTGGATCATGCTACTTAGTCCTCTCCTGTCATTCTAATCCCTTGTTGCTTGCTGTAGCTGCTAACAAGCGTGTAGTGTTCACAAAGATGTGTGAATTGTTCCGAGATGGGGTTCTTTTCAACATCTCTAATTAAAATCTAATGGCCTGCGTTTAATCAGCTGCCTGCTAAATGTCTTTTAGGAAGGCTATCAATTAATGTAATTTTGACTGAAAGGTAAAAATTAATTAAGAATTAAGGCTGGCAGAGCTGTGCTATCTATGTATGTGCGTGCTCAAGCAGTCAAGCGAGCTTATTAGAGAGCAAGTTGTCCTTTTAATGCTTCCTCCTGTCATTATCTGGAAGGCAAACTGTTATTACGGATTGTGCCCTCCAGCACAGTTAGAAATACCTCCTTATGTGTCTCGCAGTTGAAAATATGCAGCTGATTTTTTTGGCTTCCACATGGCAATTTTTATGAGAATAAACAGATGAAAGAAACCATTTCAGATGTAATTTAGAAAATGGGTTTGGTTATTGGTTTAGTAAATGCTTATGTAGCACTTGACTCAAGAGTATACAGTTAACTGTGTACAGTAAAGAGAAATAATCTGTGTGTTCTGAGTTAGCTGAAATAGGTATTGATTTCCTCTCTTGATAAAACGCTGAGTTATTTCACATTTGCTGGGGCTTCAGTACCTTTTGAATATCACCAGCAGCAAAGTGGTTATCGAATCCTGTTTATTGTCTCCAATAGGACACTCACACTGTGCACTTGAGCACTTCCAATGTGTCGGAGGGCTCAATGGGTTTTGGCCATGCGCTTTTTCAGATGCATCCCTTGCAGTGAAGGAATGTGCTTCTGAGTGGGAATCAGAAGCCCGCGGACTTGGCGTGAGGGCTGGGCTCTTGCTTTGTGCCCTCGCCAAGACAAGAGCGCAGCATGGGTATCTGCTCCGGCTCAGCCCAGTTCTCTCTTAGGGTGCCCCTCAAAGCAGCCCACAGATGGTGTCCTTAGGGGAAAGCCCCGTTAATGCCACCAAAAGAAGCAAGCAGAGAGTTCTGCCAAAAAAGAAAAGGCAATCAAAGCAGAAAGCCCATGTGGGAAATAGGACAGTGAGGGTCACCCTGCTTTAGTCCCCTCTCTGCTCTTTGCTGCGCTACTGCCCTGTATCTCTTCCATCCTCGCACCGGTGCCTGTGAGCCCATGGGGAACCGGTCCAGAGGTGCCCATCAGGGAGCTGTAGGAGGCTGGCTATCAGTAACTTTGATTTTTATGTATCACTGTGGGTTATGTTCATTTACAGCCCCGGCTGTGTTGTCACGTTTCTGCTTAGACTGGCTGATGAGGGGGTTGGAGAAGCAGGACGTGCGGTGGGAGCGCTGAGGGTAGGAGGGACATGGGGGCACTGTGGATAGCTGGCAGTTCTTAGGTTGGCTCTGCTGTGTTGTGCAGCGTGGAAGGTGATGCCTTTTTGAGGCCTAAAACTTACCTTTCCCGTGCAGCTGATGCGCATCTTCAGCTCAGAGGTGTCTCTGTGCTATCTGAATGTGAAGCATTTGTCACTCTGTCACTTCTCTGTGGCACCTCTTAAGCTATTCATTTATCTTGCTTTCTGTGAGGTCAACTGGCTGAGGAACAGGTCTGTTAGACTTGGGCTCATGAAGAGTGAGCCTGGGGCTGGTGAGGGTGCTCTTTGGTGGACAGCTTTCCATTGCTTGTAGCCGCCCCATTGTTTTCCCCTCTGAGACAGCTTCTGCTAATCGAGCTCTGTAACTCATTGTGAAGAAAGATGTGGAAGCATTCATCACACTGTGTTAGACAAATCACTACAGCTGGTTCTGTGCTTGTCACCAGCGAATGATAGCAGTGTGGTATAAAGCATTTCAACAGCATCTCTCCAGCGATGAGGTCTGGGGCAATATTTCCGCAGAGAAATTAAACCCGGTCTTCTCTTGAAGGCTCAATCAAGGAGAATAATTTAGGGTTTTTCTTTAAAGAGTAGTTGAGCTTATGCATTTTCATCAGAGAAACAGAAGGCAAAGGAGAGGTGTACTCACTAAGTGGAGACCAGCTTTTGCTCTGCTGTTGATGGTGTAGGGAGAACAGGAAAAACAAGGTTCATTTTATGTACTATCTCTATATTGTTCTGTCACTGTATATGTAAGCTGCTAACTGCTGTATTTGCACTAACTATGTACTGGAGGGGTGGCATGTAGGTCGGTTCCTAATTTCCTCCTCCCTCCCACCATTTCTTCTACTGGGAATTGTATAAAAGTTGTTGGAACACATTGCTGTCCCACAGGTCTGCCTGGGGTAGCTGAGGCAGTGGTGAATGTGCTGCTCCTCTGCACCGCAAGAGCCACCAGCGTGTCTGGAGCCTGTGGCTTTGTTAGGACCCAGTAAGTGATGTGAGGCAGGTATGCTGAGAGCTGGAGCAGAGAGCCCTTGAGCTCGGAGCCTGGGGAGCGTGTGTGCATCATGATTCATCCCTGGCTGGGTTCAGTACTGAGCAGGAGGAGTGTGTGGAATGACTGGCTGTGACAGCTTGGGGAGGTTTTGCTGTATTTGGGCTAGAACATGAAGTGTGATGGTTGCCCATCTAGACTGGTGATCTAGGCTGTAGTGCTGCAGTGCAACTGCTCACAGCTACAGGAGTTCACCTTCATTCCCAGCGCTGTGCCCGTGGGATTGCTGTGCGCTGTTGTCAGCGTGATGCTGAAAGCTTTGGCAGGACATGAGGCTGTCCTGCCTGAGGAGGATGGCCTCGGGTGTGCCAGCAGTGATTCAGCTAGAGCGGTGAGAGCAGGCAGTTTGCTTTAGGGACCCAGTGGTGGCCCACCTCTTGCTGGAAGGGTCTTTAGTTGATGGGCAGTGAGGAGGAACCTTTTGCTCTGTAGCCAGCTGGGAAGCAAAGGATGGTGTGTTTAAAGAATGGTTGTTTCTCTGCACAGAGCAATCACCAATGTTTGGCCTGGTTGTGAGTAACGCACTGGCTTTTAAAAACAAAAGAAGAAACAGAATCCCAAACATAGGTCTCTATTAGAAGGACTCCTCTCTCCTTCAGAAAGGCTTTTAATGCCTGGGATGCTGGGAAGAACTTTTGGCCTCAGTGTGGTTTTCATATTCTTTAACTGAATCGCTTTTGATGTAAGTACCATAGTTACCTGACAGGATTTTCTCTTGCCTGAAAAGCCTAGCCTGGAAGGATATTTATGTGGTTTTCTGTGCTTTATATCATGCAGTGTGTAAAGATACAATAAAAGGAAAAGATTGGTCAAGAACAGTGCTCTTACAAGCATTATATTGGTGATTGTGCAGTTAGTAATAACTCACTAAACAGGGAAATCTGTAAATCACTCCTTGCTCTTCAGAGTAGCTGCTTCCCTTCATGTTGTTTCTATGAATTATGGAGGTTTATTTTCCCCTTCTCTCTTTAGCCCCTTGCTAAATCTAATCTTTACGAATGCAATTTCAAGGCCAAGGCCGTAGTTCCTGTTTTACTTGCACATAATGTAATAGGAAGGGGGTTAGAGGGTGATTAATTTTCTGAGAACACGGCATGTAGGATGACAGCGCAAGTCTCTGTGCTTGCTGGTGTTGGTCATTTCTGACAGGGACATTCTTCTGTTTAAAGAGATGAGAGTCACCCAATACACAACTTTTATTAAGCTTTACTAACTGCAGGAAATCTTGCTTGCGAGTTACTTGCGATGCAGAAGTCTGGGTTGCCAGGCTTGTCCTTCGTTGGGCACTGCAGGATGGGTACCTGGGCACCGTGTGGTGATGTGCAAGCTCTTCCAAGAGATTTGAGTCATCTTCAGGAAGCACAGATGTGTGCACTCAGATTGGAAAGGGCTCGCAGAGGAGTTCGCAGCCTGAGCTGATAACTCAGCGGAAGTAAATGGGTGGGATGGGGGGAGAGACACCAGAGTCAGTAAAGCCTGAGTTTATTGCTGAATCTTGGAGCATATGAAATGTTTTTGTGTTTTGGTTTTGCTATTTCTGTTTTTCATCATGGTTTTTGTTCTTCTTGTCTTCCTCCTTTCTGTTCCTCTTTACTTATTACGTCTGTTTAATATTTGTGTTTCTTTTTGCCCCATGTTGTAAGTATTCGTGCTACATACCATCAGTGAGTATATTACAATAAGTTTTCTGCCCTGAAACTTCTTACTGGGTTGGCTGAACTAGTTGTTTATTATTGTTTGTATTGTTTTGCCTCTCAGTGGGCTGCATCTATGCTCATCCTCAACAGTTTCTGCTAAATATAGCTGTGTCTTTATGTTCTTCAACTGCTTGTTTCTCATCTACTGACTTTTTAATGTCCGTGCAGCTCTGCTTTGCACAGCAGCGCTGTTCATCAGGAAAGACAACTGCTTTTTCAGCAAGTGTTGGAGAATCCAGGTTCTTTCTTTGGCTGGTGGTCCACACTGCCTTTCTGCCCTGTCTCATGATGTACTTTGCATGCTGTTGCAGCTTTTAGACAAGGTAATTTTGAGTGCAAATCTGCTTTACTGTAATATTTGTAATAGTTCTGTATTTAAACACGTTTCTTTAGCTCTCTGGAGCTATTTGCATGTGTAAGCAACTCTTACTCATAATAGAAGCGCAGTGGAAGGGGCAAGAGCGGAAGCAGCACGGCTGTGTTCTATAAACAGCTATGTATGTTGGAGAGGTACAACCACCTTGGATTTCAGATGGATTAAATGAAGGAAAACCACTCCCTGTTGGCTTTTGCATGAATTCAGTCTTGTTTCGATGAAACCCAGCCCGTAGCTGTGAGTGCAGTGCTCCAGCCTGGAGCTGGTTCCCACTTCTCCTGCCAGTTCCTTTGGGCTTACAAAAAAGAGGGGAAGTGGAGGGGGGCTGTTTTGTGTTGGAATGTATTTTGGATTTGTGTAAACAGTTTGAAGGCATCAAGCTCAGTTGGCAGGCTGTCGTAATCCACTGGGAAAATGGAGAGTTTAGAGCCCAGTGGATAAATTACAGTCACAAAAGCTTCTAAGCCCCAGATTTGGTTCCCTAAAGGGATGCTGTAAAGTAGTTAGGCCTAGAAATGTGGTTTAATTAAAGTAAATGCTCTTTCATGAGAACTTTGTAATTATAAAGACCAGAGTTGGATTTCTTTCTTCTGAATTGAGGGCACAAAAGCAGGAAGAGAACTGTTAACAAGAGAAACTTATATTTGCTGTCCAACCACAAGAGGTGATGATGTTGCCACTGGTTTATGGTTCTAAATGGAATTATGACATAAAGGTGTAGAAATAAGTTTACAAACGCTTCATGTCAGTCAGGGGCTGAGGTAAGCAAGTCCTCACGTTCGTAACTACATTTGTAATGCCAAATGTGCAAGATGAATGGTAGAGCTATTGGTTTGCTTATGTTTTACTGTATGTTATGTTTTCCCCCTCCCTAGAGAACATGTCAGGGTTCTGATGAGGCTTGCACCCATCACCGTGCAGAGCAGCAGCAGGAGGGGGGCTTCGGTTTGTTTCCTTCCCCCTCCTTCATGGTCACCAGCAAACCATGCCATGTTCTGAAGAGGTCCTGTTGTGTGCATTATCTTTAGTTAATCAGACTTGTGAGTTTCATTGGCAAGCTCTGTTTAAAAGGGCAGAATAAAGCCCAATCCTGCAGTTTTGGAGGGTGGATGTCACCTCCCCAAACTAAATGGGGCTTTTTTCCAGGTTTACAATATATGGTCACAGCATCAACCAGGTTGGAAAAGCCCTTGAAGCTCATCCAGTCCAACCAGTGCCCAGCACTGCCAAGGCCACCACTAACCCATGGCACTGAGGCCTCATCTCCAAGGTGTGTGAGCACTTGCAGGGACGGTGACTCCAGCACTGCCCTGGGCAGCCTGTGCCAATGCCTGAGCACCCTTTGGGGAAGGAATTGTTCCTCATCTCCATCTAACCCTGCCCTGGTGCAGCTTGAGGCCGTTTCCTCTTGTCCCATCCCTTGTTCCTTGGGAGCAGAGCCCAGCCCCCTCCTGGCTCCATCCTCCTCTCAGGCAGTTGTAGGCAGCGATCAGGTCCCCCCTGAGCCTTCTCTTCTCCATCTGAACCCCCCAGGTCCCTCAGCCGTTCCCCATCACACTGTGCTCCAGGCCCTGCACCAGCTCTGTTACTGTTGGATAAACATCTTATGGTACCTCTGGCTTTTATAACCAACAGACTGTGGAGCGGCTTTGAAGTGTAGATGTAATCCTTTAAGGGAGGGCACGGCTGTCTGGGTTCCTTTCCAGGAGCGCTACTGGAAACCTGACCATGTGGAATGGAAGGAAAAGTGTTGCTGTTAGAGGCTTTCTCACGCTTCTCTGCATGGATGTAGCTGTGGTGAAATCACGCTTGGAGCCTGAGCACTTCTGAGATGACTGCTATGCATGTGCATGTGTCTGGGCTTCTCTGGGAGCAAAGGCCAGTACGGATGTACTGACATGCATTACAACAGTTTGGGGTTTCTTTGGGTGCTGTGTGATTGAATTGAATTCCAGGAGAGCAGTCGTGTAAACATGCTTCTTGGTATTTCCAAGGAGTGGAAAGGAGGAACCATCAATTAAAGTGCTTGAGCTGCAGGATTTGGAGCCCTGGCAGTGCTCACAACTGCACAGCATCACTTAGCTCTTGTAAACAAGAACTCTGACAAGGAGAAAATTACACCTTTGTTTAGCTGTGGAATCTTGTATTGAGCTGCTGTTGCCTCCTCTCCCAACATGGACTGTGCAAGTGCCATCAGAGAGACGGAGCAGGAAACCGGTGCTTTGTGTGGCTGTGATGCTTGCTCTCTGAGCTATGAATGTGTCCATTAAAGTCATGAGGCAAAGGGGACAACAGGAACAAGAAGTCCAAACTCTTCGCCTTCTTTTTTCCCATGGGATAAGCATGAAGGAGCTCCGAATCCCTTGTGACAGGCTTGTGATAGCTGGAATAAGCAGTGCTTTGAGATGGTTTTAGACTCTTGTGCATTGGGATTGGTGGTGGGGAGGATGTCTGCATGTCTGTTCCCTAGAACACTTAACACGTAGGATGGCATTTTTCTGTCAAAATGATGTGACGTGTTTAATAACCCAGGTTTGGGTTGGTTTTGCTGTATTTTCTATAACTCTGACCATAGTTACTTGATGAAAGATGCTCAGAGGGGTTGGTTAGCATGGGGGAGGCAGCAGTTAGGCTGTGACCATACTAACAGTCTGCACAGTTCTTGGGCTGAATCCTTGCTAGAGGTATGAGTGTGTCATTACCATGAATATGTAAGTTCCTTTTGGAGGTAGGTATGGGGAAAGGCTCAGTTTCTTTGAGATAACCCTCTACACTGAAGAACTGGAGTAATAAGGCCATTCATTTAGCCAGTACAGACTTGATGGTGATGCTCCTGATGTAAATGCGTGGGGTTTTTTTAAGTATTACTTTTTGCATTAAAAATGCATTAGGGGAGATGCTGTTTCTGTCTATTGACATTTCTAAATTGTTTTAACTTCTCTTTGGTGGGCGTTTGATAGGGATATGCCCAAACGCCTGGAGCTTGGGCAGGTATTCAGCTTGGAGCTAAGAAATACCTGCAATCTTGGTCTGGATTTGGTATGTGTGCTTGTTTTCCAGTGAAAGCTTCCTGGTGGGCATATGCCTTTTATGGAGCATCCCTTCTGGGTTGTTTTCCTCTTGTTCTCACCCCACAGCAGAAATGTGTTGTAGCTGATGTGGCTGAGGACTCAGTTTCTGATAGGTCAGGTTAGAGGGAATAGGAGCTATAAAAAGAAGAACCTGTTTCATCCTGGTTCACAAAATAGGGTGCCAGGGTATGGCCCCATACACCACACACCTCACTGCCAAGCTACCCCAGTGGAAAAGCAACAGGCGTTTCCTCCAACTGATCCTCATTTTCTGCATTTGCAGGATGTTTAACCCAAAAGAAACCATTCTGCAGTGCACTGATTGGTGTAATGTGGTGGGCTGGAGGTGCAGTACCCAGTGGTGGTGAGGGCAGGTTCAGTAAGGCAGGGTAACAGAAGTGATTATGTATTTCCTCGTGACTCTAAGTTCTGCATGGTAGCATAATACTCTTTAGTTCTAGACCTAAAGCTGTGTTTCCTGACTCCAGTCAGCTCATGGAGTTGGCTTCTCCCAGTTTGCGTTGTTGGCTTGGTTCAGGAAGAGTGTTTAACTTTGATTTCTACTTTGTATTTCAGTTCTGTTTGATTTTTCAAATCCTAGGAGCATTCAATCATTATTGGTGCTGTGAAGTTAATGGAAGCTATAGCTGTGAAGTGCTTAGTGGCTCTATCAACAAAGAGTGATTTGAGATATACTCAGATTAGATTTCAAAAGGAAATGGCTTGTTTTCCTGTTAAACATAGAGGAAAATGGGTATTAGGTGTAGTAGTAGAAAACTGTGAATAATTCAGCTTCTTGAACACTTCATCTGGTTGATAAGTGTTTCATTAGAAGTGATGCTCCAGCCTGGCACTGTTCCTGTCCTGTGGTGCAGCTAACCTGACGGGTTATAAACATTAAATGGGTGTGTATCCATATCCATTACTGCTCGTGTGCCACCTCAGTTGTCAAGGTGCTCACCAGTTGGGACCAGTATGGCTGGGTGACTGGGATGCTCTGGGGATCATAATCCAAGGAGTGTAGCGATGTGCCTTTTCCAGGGAACTACTGTACCTTGGAGGAGCACAGATACAGAAATGAATCCTCCCAGCTGCCTGGAGGTGAATGGTGTGCATGTGTGAGAGGGTTGGGAGCTGCTCTCCTCGTCCTGTAGTGGCTCTGGGGGGGAATGACTGCTGATCCCCACGTGCAGTATTACAAATTGATATATGTTTTAATGTGTATCAAAGTGCAGAGAATATGGGTAACTTTTGTGTGAAATGAACAGCAGCCCTTAAGCTTTTCCATGTTACCTGGTTTAGATGCGAAGAAAATAGATCTAAGCTTGCAGTCTGGAAACTTATAAATTCTGATGTTTGGAACAACCACGAGAACAGAAAACCAATGCAACTTTATTGTGATGTGCAGATATATACTGTAAGTTATTGTTTAATCACAGAACCCCAGTCTGGTTTGTGTTGGAAGGCACCTTAAAGCTCATCCAGTTCCAAACTCATGACACATGGGCAGGAACACCTTCCACTAGAGCACTTGCTCCAAGCCCCTGTGTCCAACCTGGCCTTCAACACTGCCAGGGATGGGGCAGCCACAGCTTCTCTGGGCACCCTGTGCCAGCGCCTCAGCAACCTCACAGGGAAGAGCTTCTGCCTAAGAGCTCATCTCAATCTTCCCTCTGGCAGGTTAAAGCCATTCCCCTTGGCCTGTCCCTACAGGTCCTTGTCCAAAGCCCCTCTCCAGGTTTCCTGTAGCCCCTTTAGGCACTGGAGCTGCTCTAAGGTCTCCCCTTAAGGAGCCTTCTCTTCTCCAGGCTGCCCCAGCCCAGCTCTCTCAGCCTGGCTCCAGAGCAGAGCTGCTCCAGCCCTCGCAGCATCTCTGTGGCCTCCTCTGGACTCACTCCAACAGCTCCATGTCCCTCTTGCCCTGTTGCCTAGAGCTGGATCAGGACTGCAGGGGTGTCTCCCCAGGGCGCAGCAGAGAGGCAGGATCCCCTCCCTTGACCTGCTGGACATCCTTTTGATGCTGCTGCCCTTGTCCTGCTCCAGGTCTCTGGCTGTTCTTGTCTCCGTGCGGGGATTCTGTGCCCCCCACACCAGCAGCTCGCTTGCCTTAAGCCTTGCGAATCTGGGGTAAGGGCTGGGCAAAGACAAAGAGGGGAGGTGATGTGTGCTGCTGAGATTGGAATCCCTGGTGGGACTTGGCTGACTTGATCACCCCTCCTGAGCGCATCTAAATCTGGTGGTTGAAAGCTTGTGTGCTGTCTGATCGAGGTTCAGTTGTTGCCTTGCTCAGTCACACAGGGATGTCTGTAGGGCTTCATGCTGCCATGAGTTTAATTCATCTGCATTTGCGTCATGACTATTTACAGTGGACATCTCAATTTCCTGTTCCTATAGCTAGTGCAAAAGGGCTCGCGCTCGGCTGCCAGTTCTGTGTGTTAATGGCAATGTTTGCTCTTTCCTTTTTATAGACCACAAAGGGATGTTTTGTCAAAGCTATAGAAAGAATGACAAAGGGCATCGTAAGAAAGCAAAAGGGAATGGACAAGAAACATGTCTAGTGTGTCTGCAGCATGAAGCTGGTATTTACTGGGGTGTGGGGATTTGTGTGTGTGTTTAAGGGTCACTTGCATCTGTCTTTCAGCCCCTGGTTGAAGTTAATTTAAACAGATAAAATCGGAGTAGTCCTTATTTTGTTTGGGGAGCCAATGGAGATGATTCCAGACCTTGGTGGGTTCATCTCTATACCCCTGCCCCCTCTTCAACTAAAAAATAGAGGTTTTAGTTAAAGGGGCTCAGGTCTGGCCTTTTTAGTGCGTAACTGAGCCTTTCAAAGAATGCCATTACAGTGTGTTCAGGACCTGGTAATATTGTCCATTTACAGCATCACCTACAGCAGGGCTTTTGACTTCTACAGAAAACTGCATGAAAGCATTGCACAGTGCTCCTGTAATCTCATTAAAGTATATGTGCATTCTTCAGTCGAAACATTGCAGTTACGTTGTATAGCCCTACGTTCAGGGACTACTTCTGTGTGTGGTTAATACGTATTTCAGTTTCTTTTTGGTATTACTGGGTTTTGATTATCTTATGCATTGCAGAATGTATATTGGTTTTGCAGAGCTTTAAGCTAACTTTGAAGTAGCTTTTTTCCCCTTTGCCATAATGCTGGGTACAAGTCTTTTGCAGACTATGTATGGTTTAAAACTCGGGTACCACCAATGTTGAGCTTCTGGGCATGTAAAAGAAGATAGAAGTCTTTACTAGATAGAAGTGGCTTGCTTGAGATGCACAAGAAGCTATGTTTTGGCAAGGAGCTTTTCTGTACTACCGTATGATCTTTGTGTGTGTATTTTTAGAAGAGAAATGGGTAGGGTTGATGTCACCTAAGAGTTGACTGTTCACTCTTCTTCATCAGCTTAATTGCCCTGGGATGTTACAGACTCCTGAGTTGCAGCACTGGCAGAACAGCCCTGGGGACCAGCTTCTGCTTTTGATCTGCATCATTCTCTATTGGGAAATAGGGGTGCAGAAATAACCATTTTGCAGTGACTTCCATCATCTGCTTCGTTGGCTGTGATGTGTGTTAATGTCCTCTCTCCTGTGCAGTGCATAGTACGTGCTGTGTGTGAGCTCCATGAGCCTTAAACCACATGCTACCCATGGGCGCCATAGTGCTGGGAAGCAGAGCTGGATCTCCACTGGGGTTTGGTGTAACTCATCCAGGGGGAAAGCCCTTGAGGAGTTGCTCCCGATGGAAACCATCCCTGCAGAGCAGCTCCTGTGTCTTCCTCTGGTATAAGGCTGCCATAACATGTGCTCCTCACTGTAGACTCCTAGCATGTCCAACACCATATAGTGTTGCCCTCCCCACCATAGTATCTATAGGGATGCTGTGTTGTGGGGTGTGTGTGTATTACACTTCTGCCCCTTGCGTAATATTTTCTGCTTCTCACTGCCTGCCATTGGAGTTACTTTTGATTGCTGAAAAGCTCTTGAGGGGGGTCCTGAGTATTTCGGCTGTAGCTGCAAGGCTGCGCACTCATCCTGCGAGAGGAGGCGGGGAAGGTGATGACCATCCCTGTCTGATGGCAGAAGGAGATGCTGCTGTGGTGTTTCTGCATGGTGCTGCTGTGCTAGGGGGAATGGTGGAGGTGACATGCTCTTTACATTGCTTTTTATACAGTAAAAATACATAAACTGGAAATGGGGAGGCTTTCCTGTCTCTAACTAATGCCTTGTGGATCCCTTAGCCCCAGCTGGTGACTGCACTCTATTGATGGCTTTGGGATCAACAAGATTTGGTTTGGGATCCCTGACAGCATGTCCCCAGCCTCATGGTGGTGGCAGAATGAAGTCACCTCTCAAGCCTGGGGACCGCTGTGGCACGCAAGCAGCAGAGCTAGCACAGCCCTGCTCTGCTCGTAGTTCCGTTTGTCCAAAGCTAGAGGTGCGCACCGTGCACCCTGTGTTCTCCCATTGCGCTGTTGGTTGTCATGGGCTATTTTATGTCATGTCAGTCTTTTTCTAACCTGTGTCCTCCTTGGGTACTGCCTTTGAATGGTTTCAGCGTTACAGAAGGCAGTGCCTCTCCTGAAGCAGTGGTCAGGATAGGGTTCAGCAGTTTCACTTCTGTGCTGTGTTAACCATCAGTATTCTCCAAATGGAGAACTGAGTCGCGTTGATGCTCTGGGAACTTGATGTGTTGCTGGGCCATGTCCTGGGAGCTCAGAGCAGGAGGGTGCTGCCTGGTCAGTCCAACAAGCATCTTTGGTTCTTGTCTGACAAGAGCCATCCTTATTTACAGCTTAGCTGCAGGTGGTAGCTGCCATATGGCTTTCTTCCTTCCCCTTTGCTTTGAAGTTTGCATGTGTGTTTATGTACTGACAGCACCAGGAGGACCATTTCCATGCTGGTATAACACTGACAGTGGGTAAGTTTCTGTTTGTCATTCGGGACAGTGTGTATGCTCATGGTTTAGTAAATTAGGAAAATGTTTTGGTGATGCTTGTGAAATAGGTTCCATGAATTCCCAAAGGCTCTTACGTTTAGTGGGTTAGTTTTGGCTTCTTTGGCTTGCAGAGTGGTTTATGCATTTTAACTGTGGAAATAGGCCACAGCTTCTATTTGCAGGATAGAGCTATGCTTGTTTAATGTAGAGCATATAATGGTGAGTTTTGACACTGTAAGGTGCGTTCCACTTCTCCTGTTTGTCATTGTGCTTTGATTTTGTCGTGTCTCATTTCTTCAAGGACTTTTATTGCAGCAATTACCCACCTACGACAGGAAGCCCAGGAGGAAGCGGAGCATCAGATCACTGCGGATTCTCTGCTCTTTCACAGCTGATGTTTCTGTTCTGTGGTGTACAAGCAAATGAATCCTCGCCTGTTTCACATGTGGGGTGTGTATATTGTGTCTGCTTTTATCACTGAGGGTATTCTTTTGAACCCACATGCATCAACACAATTGGTAGAAAACTTCTCTTTGGTTTTGTTATTGAGTGCACAGTTGTACTTAAGTGCTTTCTAGTGCTGCTGCTTTCACTGGTTTAGGAAGTGACCTGTAGTAGCCATATAGAAGAGTTGTAATTACCAAGGGGTAGTGCAGCTCTTCTGCTAGATATCATGATCTTGTTATTGCCATGTGTCATCTTCTGCAGTTGTACTGTGTTTCTCTTTCTGCTCCCTTCTGAGTAAGCCTTAAAGAGGAGCTGTGTATTGAGCAGTTCAGCTGCTTTCTACCTCCCAGCTCAGTTTTGGTTTTGCGGCAGTATTTGTAGTCCTTTGGCAGTTGTTAAATATCCTGTCTCAGTAATTGCAGCTGCACTTGCATGATAGGGTAAGAGAAATGCAACTTCAGGTTATAGAATCCCAGAGTGGTTTTGATTGAAAAGGAGCTTAAATCATCTAGCTCCAAGCCCCTGCTATGGGACTTCCACTAGACCAGGTTGCTCCAAGCCCCATCCAGCCTGGCCTTGAACACTGCTTAGATCTATCCTGAACTTGCCCTGTTTCAGTTTGAGCCCATCACCCCTTGTCCTATCGCTACAGTCCCTAATGAAGAGTCCCTCCCCAGCATCCCTATAGGTCCCCTTCAGACACTGGAAGCTGCTCTGAGGTCTCTACACAGCTTCTCTTCTCCAGGCTGAACAGCCCCAGTGTTCTCAGCTTGTCTTCCTATGGGAGGTGCTGTAGCCCTCGAGCATCCTCGTGACCTCCTCTGGACTGACTCCAGCGGCTCCGCATCCTTATTACGTTGGGGACACCAGCACTGCACACAGTGCTGCAAGTTGGGGTCTCATTATAGGTAATGAAGTTTTCACTGTTCCTGTATCTGTGGTCACTTGGGACTCTCTTGTTTCAGTTGTGGTTCGTAGGAATCCCCCGGTGCTCTCACCCTCCTGTCCTGGGCAGGCTGCTCATTCTTGATCCCCATGGGCACTGCCTGAATCGTGCTTCAGGTCCTTGTTAGTTTTTGGTTGCTTATTATCCATGATAAGCACTAGGATATCAGAAGGTAGCTCAGGACAATCAGCACAGTTCTTAAC
This sequence comes from Amazona ochrocephala, assembly GCA_039720435.1. NCBI lineage: Eukaryota > Metazoa > Chordata > Aves > Psittaciformes > Psittacidae > Amazona > Amazona ochrocephala. Next base: position 126,560,682 of record CM077878.1, read on the forward strand.
TATCCATGTCGATTGGTGTATTCCTTGCTTGTTATTACTATTATTTTTTATTTACTTCTTCCTCACACAGTTATAACAGTGTTTTATAGGTCAGTGTTGTAGGAAATAATAACTGTACCCATAACAATAGAGCCTTTATTTTGAAGTTCTATCAGAACATCACACAGGGGCCCTGTGTGACCTATTAATAGCACAGACGATAGGCTTGAAAGAACTTTATCCTTCTTTTACTGCTTCTGGGGGCTAAAAATGTTGTTTATTGATTAGTCAGGAGTCATGTGAAGTAGAAAATAGGTCTTTCAGAACCTTGTGGCATTTAAGACTTTCTAAGCTCACCACAGTGACTTTCAACTGGTAAGTGAAGAGCTTCTTCATGTGCTTTAGTGAATTGTTAGCTGGTTGTGCTTGCAAAACAGGGGGTTTCTTTATGCAGTGTAAGAAAGCAGAGTTCTGTGGCACGTCCTTTTTACAGCAAATGTGAACAGGAGTAAGATTTGAGCATTTTAAAAGCATCCATTTCAACCGATGCTGATTGCAGAGGAATCAGTTGATCTCAAAAAGCAGCATCTTTGTGGAAAAGTGCAGCTCAAGTGAAATAGTTTCTGGAGTACAGAACCTCCTGTCCAGGGCTATTTCTGCAATACCACGAGGAAAGAGGCCAGGATTAGAAGGGAGCAAAATTTAGCGGGATGGAGGACTGGGATTGCTGACAGTGAGCATTTTCTCATGCTTGTGACTGTACCGGTATTATGCAGCAGTCTGCAGGGGAATGGCTTTAACCTGCCAGAGGACAGATTGAGATGAGCTCTTAGGCAGAAGCTCTTCCCTGTGAGGGTGCTGAGGTGCTGGCACAGGGTGCCCAGAGAAGCTGTGGCTGCCCCATCCCTGGCAGTGTTCAAGGCCAGGTTGGACACAGGGGCTTGGAGCAACCTGCTCTACTGTCAGGGGGTTGGAACTGAATGAGCTTTAAGGTCCCTTCCAACACAGACCATGCCATGAAGAACACAGGCCAATGCAGAAGTAATTTGTTGGAGATTGGAGGAATTAAGATTTGGCAAAAGGAAAGGGGATGCTGTAACAGGAGGTGTGGTTGCCCAGTGTATCCCCAAAGAAACAGAGTTTCTTGAGGTGAAACGTGGGCTGGCATGAGACAAAAGGCAGCACTGTGTCTCTAAGTAAACACTTAAACATTTAATTGATATATTACATTAATCCATGTGAAAATGAGATGCGTAGAGGAGAGGGTACATTAGGAGGTATTACAGGTCGCTGTCGATGCATTCCTAAAGGGAGATGGCAGAGGTGACTTTTATTCACTTTACATAAAGATTAATTGAAGAAATACCAAACAATTCCAAGTGAGATCCATGCTGGCCTTTCCTGTAGAGCAGAATCTGCTGCCTAAGCAAGGATTCTTTAATATGTAGTAGTTCTTGCGCTACGCAAACAGTGTACAGTCTCTCTTTATAGCCTGGGTTGCCACAGGCGTTTGCAGTAACCAGAATGTGTTGAAAGATGAGATGATGCATTGCACAAAAATCTTGAGTATTGTTGACTGACACAACTTTGTGATACAGTGAATTTCTTCATAGAGGAGTTTCTCCGCATCGCTGTTGCTCCAACAGCTCCATGTCCTTCTTATGCTGAGGACACCAGCACTGCACACAGTGCTGCAAGTGGGGTCTCAGCAGAGCAGAGGGGCAGGAGCACCTCCCTGACCTGCTGCTCACGCTCCTGTTGATGCAGCCCAGCACAGGGGTGTTTTCTGGGCTCAAGCGCGCACTGAACCTGGGTCATTTTCAGTTTCTTATTGACCAACATCCCCAAGTCCTTCTCCTCAGGCTGCTCTGAGTAATGGATGTCTCAGAACACAGCGTTTTGGCCAATAAAATGAGGAACCTTCTGAATTTTCCCCCCCTTTTCCATTCTTTTCTTGTGATTTTTTTGTTTTTACATGGACGCTAGCATCAGTGCACCATGCCAGTAACTGTGCAGCTCATGCAAAAACCCGTATGATAGAGGCTATGTTTTCCAGATGTCTGAACTGATGTTCTTATTAATGGTTGGGTGCCTGCTCTGCACTGTCTCTCCACCTCCACTTTTTACTTAGAGACCTTTTAGTGCTAAGTTCTCCAGTGTTTTAGCTTCTGAAGTTGCTTTCACCCAGCCCTGGTCACCGCAGTCTCCTTGCTTTGCTTGTGGATTGCTTGTTTGCAAATGCTCGCAGCTTAAAGCAGCATGGAGTGAGTGGATGTGTTTTTGCAGTGGAGTGCTGGAGAAGCCTGTTTTCTTGTATCTCCCTTCCTTTTCCCCCAGGCTATCAGTGAGAACAGAATTCTTCAGAAGCGTAGTTTTCAAATGAAAACAGCTTTTTCAAGAGAGTGGATGAGGTGTGTCCTTGGAATTACAGGAAGCCAGGAGATAAGTGTGTGTGAGCGCCAGCTTATTCCTGGCTCTCCTCCAGTCTCCAGGTTCTGCTGGCACCTAAATCTTTCAGCACTGTAGGTTCCTCTTGTTTCCGCTTGCCAGGCAGCCTGAGCTATGGCTGGCTTCCAGTCTGCGCAGTGAACTTCAGTGATTGCGCCCCTGCGCTGGGCACTGGTGAGGCCGCGCTGGGGGGGTTCAGATGGAGAAGAGAAGGCTCGGGGGGGACCTGATCGCTGCCTACAACTGCCTGAGAGGAGGATGGAGCCAGGAGGGGGCTGGGCTCTGCTCCCAAGGAACAAGGGATGGGACAAGAGGAAACGGCCTCAAGCTGCACCAGGGCAGGGTTAGATGGAGCCGAGGAACAATTCCTTCCCCAGAGGTGCTCAGGCATTGGCACAGGCTGCCCAGGGCAGTGCTGGAGTCACAGTCCCTGCAAGTGTTCACACACTGTGGAGACGAGGCCTCAGTGCCATGGGTTAGTGGTGGCCTTGGCAGTGCTGGGAAATGGTTGGAGTGGATGAGCTTAACGGGCTTTTCCAACCCTGTTGACTCTATGATAAAGCTAACATGGACTTTAGACACAGAATCTTAAATTATGCTTATTAATAAAAAAGCAGTAATTACTTCTGTGTTCTATGTGTAGAGCAGACCGTTTTGACGTTCCTCAAAAAAGGTGGAATACTTCTGTCCCCTCCTGAGTTAAACTCGGGCGTGGAAATGACCCATCTCTTACCCTGTTCTCCTTAGCAGGCTCTGTGGTGAGGACTGCCCGCTAATATAAATCAAAGTTATCACAACAGACTTCACTGAAGCCTTTTCACCACATGCACCCGAAGCCCAGCAGGCCGTATCCGCTCTGCTTGATGGGGATTCTGCTGATTAACACCAGATGAGTTTCTGTCCCAGCATGTCCAGTGCTCTCAATTCCCAAGCATGGCTCTTTGGGACATTTATGGTGGAGGAAAGCTCGTTGTATCAGCTGTGCTGCAGAAAATCTGTTTTCACTGGGCTGTTTGTTGCAGGCTTTTCTGGTGCCTTTGGCTACCTGGGAGATGCTTCTCTTCAAGCATGTTCCTTCCCCAGTTTCTTCCAAGATGTTGTGCATTGAAGTACCCCTGACTGAGACAGAACAGGAGGCATGTGCGGATTTAATAGGTGGCACTGGGAGTTGTTCAAACACATTGAGAAACCCCAGAACCATCAGTGTTGGAAGGGCCCTCCGGAGATCATCCAGTCCAGCCCCTGCCAAGGTAGGGCCACCCAGAGCAGGGCACACAGGAACGTGTCCAGGCGGGTTTGGGATGGCTCCAGAGAGGGGGGCTCCACAGCCCCCCGGGCAGCCTGTGCCAGTGCTCTGCCACCCTCACGTAAGGAAGTTCTTCCTCATGTTGAGGTGACACTTGTTGTGGTTCAGTTTATGGCCATTGCTCCTCATCCTGCGCTGGGCACCACTGAGAAGAGTCTGGCACCATCCTCCCAGCACCACCTTTGAGATACTGACCTGCATTGATGAGATCCCCTCTCAATCTGCTCTTCTCCACACTAACAGGCCCCGCTTCCGCAATCTCTGCTCATTGAATTATGACTCCAGAGGAGGTTCTAGTGGGAATAAACCAGTAGACAGTATCTTAAAAAGATGATTTCCATTTCAGAACAATTATCGTTTCTCCCAGTTGTTTGTTCCCCGGCAAGCCAAGTTATGCATCCATGCTACCTGTGTCTGTTGAGCCACAAAAAGCCATCATCTGCTGTATTTAAGGTAGAATCTCTTTTGTAGAGATGTGTCAGAAAAGCTGTGTATTTGCATTTCTGGTTTCTTCTTTCCTTCCCCTTGCCCATGGGTTTTGACCTGGCATTTTGGAGCATCTGCTGACAAGGGCACTGCAGAAGACTGTAGAGTAGTATTTTCTATTCTTGCATTTTGGCTGGCAGTGCGTTTTGGCTTGCTGGTCTATTACATTTGTAATCCTATACCATGCGTGCCCTCCTAGAATAGATCACAGAATCACTGAAAAATGTAGGTTGGAACCGCTGGAGGTCATCTGGTCCAGGCCCCCAGCCCTGGAGCACTGCCTGCTAAGATGGGCTGTGCTAGTCAGGGTCATGCTCCTGTTGAGTTTCGCGTATCCAAGGGGGAAAAGGACTTTCTATATCAAATGTAGTGCTGTAGAACATCACCCCCAAAAGAACATTTGGTGGCAGAGATCAGAATTAGTGTTAACAGAAGTGAGTTATGGAAAATGTGCGTATGATTTGGTTTTGTCCCAAGTATTGATGCAGTTAGTTTGAAGGTTGCAGTAAACCAGTGTAACACCAGATCTCCAAACAGCTCTTGTGAAAAACAAACCGAACTCAAAATCTTAGGAGTTCTTGCAGTGGATTTGGAAAAAATCCCAGGTGTGCATTTACACAGCTGGGCATGGTACTGAGGACACTTGTCTCTAGAAAGGAGGCTGGAGATGCACCCACCTTTTATTCTCAAACACTCGAGTTGGTTGGAAGCATGGAATAGAATCATAGAATCGTAGAATCCCAGGTTGGAAGGGACCTCAGGGATCATTGGGTCCAACATTTCTAGGCAAAGCATGACCTAGACTCCATGTCCCAGCACCTTGTCCAGCCAGGTCTTAGCAGTGTCCAATGCTAGGGAGTCACCGCTTCCCTGGAACATTATTCCAATGGCTGATTGTTCTCAGTGTGAACAATTTTGTCTTGCATCCAGTGGGAATCTCCCCAGGAGTAACTTGTGCCCGTCACCCCTTGTCTTTTCCATGGGATGCTCTGTGAAAAGGGAGTCTCCACCTTCCTAGTCATCATTTAAATACCGGAACAGTGTCCCTCCTCCTTTCCTTCTTCCTTCCACAAATCCAGGATTATAAAGCAACATTATTCAAGGTGTCGGATGTATCGACTGATACCAGCAGCAGGACTTATAATAAAGAGAATGCCTTTGAGTAGGAGCCTCTTCTCTGTACCTTGAGGAGTAGTTGCTCTCCTAAAACTATCTGCTGTTAAATACTGGGGAAAAAGTGAGAGCTGTCAACTTGCACCTCATTTACCTAGTGGAGGATGTGTGATGGTGGTGGTGTTATGGTGAAATCTAATATTCTTTAGAGTGGGAAGTGGCGGGTTTTTTGGTTTGGTTTCCTCCCATCCCTCTCTGCATGTTGCCTGAAGCTCATCTTGCTGTGGTTGAAAGCAAAAGAGAAATGCAGAAGTTCCCGCTACCTTCTGGAATGCTTTTTCCTCTTGCAGATTTAAAATGCTGGCCGAGGTCTGATCTGCACTCCATGTGCCTATAGATAGAATTCGGACTGCACGTGGTACTTTGCAGCCTCAGAACTGATCCCTTGGGGATGCACCGGCCTGTTCATCACCGTCTCTTGCTATACATCCTCTGCTCCCATGGCTTGGCTGCTGCCTTTTCTTATCTCCCCCAGGTGCAGGCAGGTGCTTAAAGCATCTTGCTGGCACTGGCTGGCAGCTTCTCCCTCTTTGCTGGTGGGATGTGTTGAGGTCGCAACATCCCACCTCAACGCATGGGATGTGCTTGCTCCCGGAGCTGGGAAATTATGTTGCCTTCTGTTCCAGGCAGGTTTCTGTGAGGAATTGCAAGGAATTCCCGTGTTTGTATTGTCATAGGAGTTTCTATTGTTAATTGATTCAGCTGCATGAAGCTGGGACACGGGTATGCCTTTGCCATTTTTACTACCAGCAACACAGTTATATGAATTTCTCTGTATGTGGCTTGAAAGTCAGATGGTGAATGCCTGAATGCATCCGTGTTTATCCATCTGTAGCCAAGTACAATTACACGTCCTATAAGGGCAGTGGTAATTACCCTGTCTGTTAAGCATGCAGAATTCTTCCTTACTGGAAAATTATCATAATACTCCCTTGGTATAGCTTGGGGCTGCAGGGAGGTGGATCCCTATGCTACAAATAAAACAGGAAGAGGTGCATTTGTGTGTTGCATCAGCTTTCAGCGAGCTTAAAATAATGCATTGGGCAAGAACGTGTATCCTGCGTTCTCTAAAGGCTATTGACAAGTTTCACTTCTTTCAACAAACACCCCCTGTGCACACAAACAGAAATAGTTCCTATTGTGTTCGTAGTTCATAGCAGAAAGCTGTGTTTATGTAATAGAAGAACTTGTCTGCTTTTAAGTAGCGTTCTAAACCTAGGAGGATCTGCACTTAGTTCAGGTGCAGATTACATTGCAGTTAGGAAAGAATCTGTGAATGTTATCGAATGGTGCAAGTAAGGGGTGGCTTCAAATGTCTCAAAGCAGAATAGGTTTGTTTGCAGTTTCTTGCTAAATGAAAGGCTAATGGTTTGCTCATGTGGAAAAGAAGCAGTGTTGGCTTTAACTAACTTCTTACCCCACGCAACGCTCCAGGCTTGGGGAAGAGCGGCTGCAAAGCTGCTCATGGGAAAGGACCTGGGGATGCTGATTCATGGAGCTGAACACAAGCAGCGTGTGCCTAGGCAGCCAAGAAGCCAGCAGCATCCTGGTCTGTATCAGCACCAGAGAGTGTTCACACCCCGTGTAGCTGAGGCCCTCAGTGCCATGGGTTAGTGTTGGCCTCGGCAGTACTGGGGAGCAGTTGGACTGGATGGTCTTTTCCAACCTGGTTGATGCTGTGATTCTAACTAAAATATGGTGTTTTGAATTGGATTGTTTTGCCGTGAGCCATGGAAGAGTTAAATAAGTGCTTTCTGGAAAGATTGTTGAGGTCTCCTTGAACTTTCTTTGTTCCCCAGGGAAAGGAACTGGAGAATGGATGTATAATACAAGAAGCTTGTTTAGGAATGAGTTGGGAATTTGGGGCTGATGGAGTTTTTTGTTGGGTTGTTTTCTTGACAAGTGCAATCATATGTGAGTGTTTTGGCAGTTTTGGAGTTCTGGGAAGTCTGGGCTTATTATGTTGCTTACTTTGGAAATGGTAGAGTCTTGCTAGTTGTTTATGGGGAATTGTGTGCAGGACACAGGAGATCACTGATGCTCCAGTGATTCGAACCCTCAGCTTGCTGTTGAGGGAGGAGAAGGTTTGTAAAGAAGGTGTTGTAACTTTTCCAAGGTGAATGGATTATTGTGCTTGTTGATGTTTGAGACAATGAAATACAGCTGCTAATATCCTTTCATGTTGGCAGTGGAGCAAAATGAATGTGTTTCATGGAAAGACTCACTGTGAGCTGAGACAAGGACACACAAAAGCACAAAATGTAATCAATCCCAAGTTGATATAGTTCTGGGTCCTTAGGACCTTAGTACAAAAAAAGTGGGAAAAACCAGGACCTGGGGATGGGGAGTGTCTGGGACTAGCAGATGTCCAGGATGGGCACAGTTAAACTAACTGATAGGTACAAGGACAGGATGATTGCTGTGTTTGTGGTGTTAATGAACCCATTAAGCTGGTGTAGACATCTACTGGGGAGTATCCAGACTAGCAGATGCCAGGATGGGAGCAGTTTAACCGGTAAGTAGAAGGACAGGATGGTTGTAATGTGAACTAAGCTGGTGCTTCGAAGACTGCCAGCAGTGATGAAGATTGTTGGAAGAAGTAAACGACCCTCAAAGACCACCACCACATTTTTGTATGTATGCGGGAAACTGTGTGGAAAATGATGTAATTCATGTGTAGCCTCATGAATATGTATGTGTGCCGAGTGGCTGTGTGAGGATGGCCTGTGTGGCAATACGGGGGGAGGCACGCTTGGAGGAGCTATCCCGCGTGTCTCCCGGCGCCGCAATAAGGAGTACCTGCTTGTCAACTTAAACTTTGATGACGAGTTTGTTCCTGGAGTTTCCTCCGAATCAGAGCTTTCTTTTGACTTGCGGTAACAGGACTGATCTGAAATCATGTCTTCTTAATTCTGTTACTAGAGCCAGAATCTCTTGATTGCAACTCCTGGGGATGCAGCAATAAACGCATCCTTGAAATAGTGATTATGCATTATTGCATGTACTTACAAGCGGACTAAAGGCGCTGCAGTATGAAATCTCTTGTATGACTTCCACAGAGGTGCTTAAAAATAACCGCGCATTCCTCTTTTCTGTTTTGCTTTAGTTGTAGAATAATATTTTTGTTCTCTGCTTTGGTGAGTTTTGTGGTTTGCTTCAGTATAGCTGATACTTAAGAAAAGAGCATAAATGGTTGTTCCAGTAGGCCAAATAGCTATTGACCTGAACATTCAAAGCTTAACTTGGAGATCTGAGGTTAAAGTATCAGTCCATAAATGAGCTGTCAGCTCCAATGTTTGAGACTTTCTTAGCTTCTCCTCCATTTCTCATTGTGATCTTTTAGGTGCAAAGTAAAAACAGTGGCATTGTTGAGAACAAAAAGCAACGAAAATGTAATCCCGATCTGTGAAGACAGGCACACACACACAAGTTTGGGTGTGCTGTTTCCAAGCAAGTATTGTGCTTCTGAGGCATCCATGCGCTTGAGTGGACCTTGCTTAGTGTGGTCCATCACTGCTCCAGGCAGCTGCTTCTCCCATTTCTCTTAAACCAGATGTCAACTGACTGTAAACCTTGTGTGTAAACTCCCCAGGTCCTTCTGTCTGTCCAGTGCTTATTGCTCTGATCTTTGTCGGGCATTTCTTGGCATGACAGCATGGGAAAGCCAATGTGTACAAATACCCAAACTCATCCAACTCGAGTGACCGGTCTGTTGGAAGCCCGCTGCAAGTACTGTGTTGTAGTACAGAGTCAGCAGACAGTAGTGAGGTTATTTTGTGATATTATTTTCTCTACTTGAATCAAAATCTGAACTTGGGTGTAGTTCACACAGTGGCCCTGAAAGTGCAAAGTTGCTGTTTGCCTCTAAAGAATTAAAGGATTCCAGATCTGGGGGTCTGAAGTTACAGTTAATAGTCTGCTAAGCTATATTAAAATCCTGTTGTATAAAAAACCCCAAATCCATATACATGTGCAAAGTAGAAACGATGCTGTACCTAATCAGCATTTGATATGCTGTGGATCTTTATTAATCTACAGTTAAATTAAATACATATAAATCAACATCTGGGTTTTTTTTCTGTGGCTTGAATTTTACATCCAATTATAGGGGACTTGATTATGAGCCCATTGCTCTTGAATCACAGAATCCCAGAATGGTTTGGGTTGGAAAGGACCTTAAGATCATCCAGTTCCAACCCCCTGCCACGGATAGGGACACCTGACACAGGACCGTGTCACCTCCATCTTTTTTATGTAGGGTGCAAAGTCTTCTAAAGCTAAATAAATAGCCTCTGTCTACACAGTGGATGTTCCCTGCCTTAACTGATTACTGATACAAAGAGTATCAGAGGTATAATTGGTTTTCTACCTTTTTTTGATGTTTAATTTGGTTTTGCTTCTAGGAAATGGAGCAGTTTCTCCTCCATAATCCCAGTTAGCCGTTAAGATCTTTAATCTTCTACTTTAGAACAGCACATTTCCTTTCTGTGTCATGCTGCTCTGTGTTTCTTACTCTTCCGAGTATGGAGGAGGAAAGTTTGTGTTTTTTCTTTTGCCAGTATAAGAACTATTCCATACAGTTCTGCATTAAGAGGTGTTTACTGGATTTTGGAAGCACTTCCTGAGCTGGAAAGGTGAGCAAAGCTGCACAACGTGCTCTAACAGGTTCTGCAGTTCTGAATGCCTGCCTTTCGGATGCTGTCAGTACAGAGGCAGCAGACTGGGGCTGGCCAAGTCCTGCTGCATCAGTGGTAATTATTTCAACTCAGACATACCAGCTATCACTGGGAAAACAATGAAACTCAATGGACATTTTTAGAAAGCTCTTCCTCTTCTATCTTCCCCTCCTGTATTTAAAGTGAAAGCAGATTAGCTGGCAGTCAGAGCTGTGGAAAATCTTGGTGATAGACAAAGAACCTAAGCCTTGACATTTGTCTTTTTTACATGGGAGAGTTTTTTCTAGCTGTTTTCCTAACTGTAATATGCAGGAGTACTGCTGAACTGGTGTCTAATGCCGTGCCCAAACAAGCCCCGTGAATCTGTGGAGGAAGGATGTAACTCCTGCCCTCCGCCCCGTTCAGACACAAGTGTGCCATCAGTGATTTGACTTGGGAAGCAAAGAAACCTGAAACAAAAGGTCACAAAAGTTGAAGTACCATCCGGTCTCAGAAAGGATATATATGGCTAGAGGGAAGGACAGAAGGGAAGCAGGAAGACAGACTGTAACACCAGGGCCCTTCAGAAAAGGGGAATTCAACCCTAGCGAAAGCAATACAGAAAGCCATAAAATACATCAGCCAAACTGTATGGGAAGGAAATCGGAGGGATGGTGAGACTGTGAGGCAGATGGTCTACTCAGTAATGTGTCACCTCACAAAAATAGCAAATAAGTGAAATAATTCCTTTTTCAATAGATAAAGGAAAAAATCAGGTGGGGCTGTGGCGGTAAGTGCTCTGGTTCTGCAGGGAAATGGGGGTTTTTTGACTTACAAGAATGAATCGCTGTCAGGCATTGGGATGTTAAGTAAGAAGGTGCTCAGGCTGATGCATGCAGCACAGCAAAGTGTTGTGACCAGCTTGCCAAAGGGTTCTGGTACAGTTTAAGAGTACTGGGGTTGCTCTGTTCCAGATGTGTGTGTGTGTGTGTTACAGTCAGTGTGAGCAATGTGGCAAAAGCCATTTGGGAATAGTCAGTTACTTGGTTTGGTTAAGACGAGGCAGGTTTATCAGAACATGCACGGCAACCTGATAAAGCAGCACGAGGGAGCCGCAAGGAGACAAGGACATGGCACTAAGAGGATTAACCGAGGCTCAGTTAGTGTCTTAATTCGTGAAGGACGGGGGCAGGACAAACATGAGTTTATAGATAAAAGAGGACCTTGATACAGACTGTAAATCCAGAATTGGGCAATGCTTTAAGTACGTGGAAGAAAATAGATTGCTTTATCTTAGTGCTCGTCTCCAAGGGATCCAGGAAAAAAAAGGGGTGGGGGAAGCGTATGAGGCAATGGAAAGGTAGAACATGTCCTGTGAACAATGAACACTCAGCACAACTAAATCCAAGGAAAAGGAAATACTCCCACCCACTCTTTTTTCCTTATCCTTTTTCTCACAGAATTAGTATCTCCTTGGGAGGCAGCTGAAGCCAGGAACTCTCCTGAGGGTTGAGATGATTTAGGCATTTGTATGAGTGGAAGTAGGAAGTGTTACAGTAAATAAGCTGGGCTTAGGAAAGTGCAGAATTCCCGTGGTTTGGGGCATTAGGTTCATTTCAGAGCTGTTCTGTTGGTTTGAATTGGGTTTTAGTCTTAAATCCCTCCAGATGACAGCATCTCTGAGTGTTGTTAACATAAATGGAGAAGCAGATGCTTGATGAGCTTAAAGGTCTTTTCCAACGTGGTTGATTCTATGAAAACAGCCCCCCGAAACCCCTTTGTCTTGTATGTTGCTTGGCTCTTGCTTGGGAAAATCATCAGGAGCCACTTCTCTTAAGAACATGTGAGTATCTTCCGCTTTAAAGAAGTTGGCACGAGGCTATAGTGTGAGTGGAGATGTCGTGGGCCCTTAGCTCTGTGAGTATCAACAGAATTAAAGAGAAATTGCTCTGGCTGGAAACTGAACTGCAGTTACAGTTGAAGTGCTTCCAGGCGCTAGTGACTGCTGGAGCCACGTTGCCTTCACCTGCCCAATTCCAGCTACTTAATAGCCCTTGGTGTCCCAAGAGAAAAGCTGCGTGAGGAGTTGACATCTGCCCTGTAGCCCATGAATTCCCATCTTGGGTATGCAATGAAAAGTCTGAAGCAAAGGCTGATGCGGTTGAATCAGTCTTGAAGTTCTCCAGTGCAACTCTTGACTTCTTTCTTCTCTTAGTAAAGAGAAATGCTAAGTTAGTTGATGTCCGGTTGGAACTTCTCGTTAGTCCTTGTGATTTCTGAGATCTCGTATGCAGTCTTAAAATGGGTCTTTTGGCAAATTGCATTGGAGAACTATCTAATATAGTGCAGATGGTGCCTGGTGGCCATGCCTCTCTCTTGTAGCACAGGGAGCTCCATGAGTTGTGATTATGAAATAACCTTTGCTTTTGATGGGCAGGTGAAATCCTAGCCAATTGCTCTTAGTATGCATCAAATGGAATGAAAGAGGTTTTCAGAGGGGCTTTGAACTTTACAGTGCACTTGGCAGGTGTTTCTTTCTCATTCACTGTGTGTTTACAGAGCCCATCTGCAGAACAGTTTACATGCCTGTTGCATTTATATGGGTTTGTTAGAGCCTTTTTTTCACCCAGGTGTGTGTGTAAACCTGCTTGTGCAGATGTGTTTGAGTAGAAACCCCCCCACTTCAGAGTCTGTCTAATGGATGTGAAAAACTTCCTTGGGCACGCGGAGGCCTCCTGTTAAAGTGTTATCTCAATACATTTCCTGAGGCTTGCGAAAGGAAGGTGCTCCACTTCTCTGCTTGGAGGGGGTGGAAAACCACCTTTTATTACTGTTTGCATTGAATTACGGGAGTTAATCATTGCCCGTGTGTGTGTGTGCATGGAGAGAGAATGTGCTCTCTGAAGGCAGTAAATCTAGCAATGTTTTCTTCATCTCCGTGTGCTCAATAAGGTGATTTTCCTGTGTTAGGTGCTTTGAAAGCATTTTAAAATCCAGGAGGCACTGGTGAACAGTGTCTTACCAAAAATGCTCTTGTAATGCCTGTGTATTCTGAAGCACAGTGAAGCTGAAGTAGAACTGTGCATCCTGAAATAGTTAAATCTACCAAAGCATTAGACATGACAACCCATACATTTCTCAGGGGCAAAAATGATTACAGCAATTGCATATTGTATATTGTGTTTCATTATCAGTATTAATTTGATGGTAACTGAAGGACGAATACACAGGTGAATGAAAAGAAACTACTGTTTTTAACACTTTACCTCCCATATCATGTATTTAATTTCAGGCATCAGCAGCAGATGTCAAGAGAAGTGTAAAACCTCCCTGCCAGGCAAATGTGGGATGATCTTCCTCCTCAATAGAATTTGTTTCACATCCTTAAGAAGGATGCTTTGCACCTCTTCTAAAGCACTTGTGTTTGGGTTTTTACATACTCTTGCCTATCATGTTTGGTATTAAAACTGGCTTTTCTTTGTGGTTTTTGTTTGGTTGGGGTTCTTTATGCCCTCTTTGTCAATAGTAATCTCAATAGTATTTTGGTCAATAATAATTTATTGCCCTCCTGAAAAGAATAAGTGACATTGTTAGTAATGGTTGTACCTTTTGACTTTGCAGTTGTTCTTATTATAAATACAACAATGCTTGTAATTAGAGTGCTTTACTGTTTTTAGGGAGCATATTGATGTAAGCTACATAGCCTAATGTTAATAAATACAAGCGTACTCCTTTTCCAAATATACATCAGCATTAGAGTTCCTAGCATAAAGGAGAGCAAAGCCCCTGGTTAATATTTTTTCTCTCTTAAAACTGTTTTGAAGGCAACATTTTCTTCTACCAAAATCATTCGAATGAGACATTTAATTTTGTTTTATTTTGCCAAAGTCATACAAGAACAGACTTGGTTATAAAGAATGTTAAAAATGAGGTGTAATAGAGCAGAATGTGAAGCTCTGCAATATCGATTACGTTTTTGAATGGATCTTTTTGTTGACGTTGCTTTGTGGTCAGTTGGAAGCGAGCACTTTGCATCCAGCTAAGTGTGGAAGGCTTGAAATACCTATTTGCTTGGTGTTAACATGAGAACTTTGCTTATGGCTCTTCCTGCCAGCGACCTTGAAAGCGCGGCTGTGCCTAAGTGCTGTTTGCTGGAACAAAAGGTAGTTCTGTCTAAGGCTTGTTTGAGTCCAGGAAGCCGTGTTTGCTGAAGTCAAGTCTTGGTGACGCAACTCTGTCAGGTTGCAGCAGCCACACCTCTGCGGAGCGGTTCGGGTGCTCAGCCTCAACCTTTGTCCACACTACATTCCTTTTCCAGCAAAGCATCTGAGGTGGTTTGCTTTCTCGTGCTGAAGGCAGAGCTTCCGAAGAAAAGGCAGCAGCAAGTCCTGTTGAGGTTTGCAGTGGTTCTGTGTCAAAGGGACTGGATGGCAGCAGGATAAATGGATTCTCTTCCTAATCATTGTGGTAAGGATAGGGTTCAATGTTCGGAAGTGTTGAATGTGGGCCTTGTAGAATAGGATTTCATAATGCTTGAAACTGGGAAAACAACGCAGAATGCCATCATTTGGCTCCAGTTGCACAGGGATACTGGATCAAATTAAGTAGGTACATCATTAATGTCATAATATGGTTTTCAATGTGGCTCTGGGGTATTGTGTTAACATTTGTCTTTGGTAGTGGTGTTTAATGCAAGAGTACCTTCCTAATGAGCCATGCTGCTGGAAGTGCTCCCTCTGGGACTGTCTAAAGCTAGTTTCCAGTGCTTTATGATGAGGATTTGTTTTCCTGTAATTATGGATTTGTAAGAATCCCTTCGAAATTAATAGCTTTTGGACAGCAATTACAGTTCTAAAGCACATTTCGCTGCTCATGTGTGGAGTTGGTCCCTTTCCCTGTCCTGTTCCTGCTGCGGATATCGACCTCTGTTCCCATGCGGTACATGCTTGGGTGAGTGCGCAGACTGGGTTTCTGACGAGCGTGACTTCTCCCCGCTATCAGGCTGAAAGCGAGCGTGTCATTACACATTAGCTGTTCTGCTTTGGGGAAAGCCCAGAGTTTTGAAATCAAGTCCTGAAGGATCAGCATTTCAAAAGCAGATCATCCATTTCTGCCTGGAGCCACCCATATTTATGCCCACACATACACATGCAGCTCGTAACCATCAAATACCAAAGTTTGGTGCTGAGACTTCTGAGGTTTGCTGTTCAGATGCAAATGCTAATGTAGCTCAAACCAAGAAATGCTTTAAGCATCCTTTTTGAAAGCTTGCCGACTGTAGAGGGCTGAAATGGAGAGCTGCGGGCTTGGAGAGCGTTCAGCGTGTTGTTACTACTCCTCTCCAACCAGATGTGATGGCAGGGCTTACAGCAGGGGTAAATAAAGCAATCTTTTTGCAAATGACTTGTGAAGAAGTGATAGTAGCAGTGTGTGGAGACCGTAGTTTTCCTGTTGCTGTGTTCAGCTATGCCTTGTCTTTGTACTGATTTACTACCAAATGACGGGGCAGCTGCCAAAGACCCTCATTGGACCATGCTGAGTACAACGTGATGTTCATCACCATGGTCCACTGTTGGTGAGTTAAAATGGGCATGCAAAATTCTCCCTTCACAAAAATAGACATGTTTTTCCTCTAACCTACCAAGAATGCAACGTTTGTTTCTGCTTTCTGACTTGACTTCTTCCAGGGCTAATCAACACTACTCCTTCCCTAAGGCCCTGGGAGGAGCTGCTGAAGGATACAGGCATATTATGTACCTTGAAAGACTAAACAGCTGTTTCCACTAGGCGTGGAGTAGGCAAATGACTTTATAATCCCAGGTTTTCTTAGTGGCAGCACTGTCTGACTGACACATGGTGACCAGATTTAGAAACTGTCTTTTTTAATTTCTTTAACATTTTAATGTAAAGATTTTAAGATTTTAATACAAAGTATTTAGTGTAATTTGCCATTGGGGGGAAAAAACCACCCCAAACAGTTTCCTTATTGAACGCATTTCCAGGCACTGATACATCCTGACTTGCCTGCTGCAGTGCAAATAGGGATCCACTGTGCTCAGTGTGCTCAGAGCTTGTATCTGTCTAGGAGATAGTGAGTATCTCCAGAGAGACTAACCTCAACTTTACTTGAATTCAGCCTGCTTGCTGGAAGAGGCAAAAGAGGAGGTTTACAGCAGCTGTTAGTGAGGAAAAAGCTCTTCTAGTTTCCAGGACATCGACTTGACTATTGCCTTCCCTTTGGGCCACAAAGTAAGTGGTGACTGCTAAGGTGATGTGAAAATGGGATGGTAAAAGACTTGGGAAAAGCATGAAATCATCTACTTGACAAATGTTTCAATTGAGCGTTGGTTTTCTGGCTGCATTTCAATAGAAATGATACTCACTCAGGTGGTGTGTGACAAGCTCTGAGAGGGGCCTGGGCATGCTGTGGGTGCTTTTTGCTTAGTTAGGAGCTATGGAAAATGGAGAGTGTTGCTAATTGAGTATTTCACTTCATTCTATGCAGAGATGATCCTTTTTACTTGAAGACAGATTTACGTGGTCTTCGCAGCCCATAAATCACTCCTGCATTGCCTCCCTGCAAGACTATTGGCAGTAGAACACGCTACTCAAAATACGCCTGTTTTCAATTAGCTCAAGGAAAATTCTCTAGTCATGGAAAGAATATCCATCTCTATTACCTGCCCTGAGACTTAAACACGCAAATACGTTTGCATGAAGCTTACTCTGCATAAGTAGTGATTTACGCTGATTATTACATGGGAGAGGGTAGGAAGACTTAACACAACTGCCTCTGAAATGTTTCTGATCCCGAGATTTGGAGCTGTGACCAGTTGTGGAATAGCTCCTAAGGAACAGACAAGTGCAGCAAAAAGTGGTTTTGGCTTGGCAAGCAAAAAGGGTTTCAGAGAGCATCTGGGCCTCGGTGGCAGGTCCTGTGTGTGCTGGAGCTGGTGGGTCACTGCTGCAGGGTGCCAGGACACATCAAGCATGGCAAGGCAAGGTTGCTGCCTCACTTGTCCTAGAATCACAGAATCCCAGACTGGTTTGTGTTGGAAAGGACCTTAAAGCTCATCCAGTTCCAACCCCTGCCGCACGCAGGGACACCTTCCACTAGAGCAGGTTGCTCCAAGCCCCTGTGTCCAACCTGGCCTTGAACACTGCCAGGGATGGGGCAGCCACAGCTTCTCTGGGCACCCTGTGCCAGCGCCTCAGCACCCTCACAGGGAAGAGCTTCTGCCTTAGATCTAACCTGAACTTGCCCTGTTTCAGTTTCAAGCCATCACCCCTTGTCCTATCGCTGCAGTCCCTGATGAAGAGTCCCTCTCCAGCATCCTTGTAGCCCCCTTCAGACACTGGAAGCTGCTCTGAGGTCTCCATGCAGCTTCTCTTCTCCAGGCTGAACAGCCCCAATGTTCTCAGCCTGTCTTCCTATGGGAGGTGCTGCAGCCCCTGATCATCCTTGTGGCCTCCTCTGGACTTGCTCTAAGAGCTCCGTGCCTAAACTCAGTCTTTTCTGGATGGAAAAGCAGTACTGGTATTTGTTGCTTTTCCTCTTTAACAGCAGCTTTCTGTATACTCTGCATACAGCCTTCCCCCTTTTTATCTCTGGGGTCAGGGAATTGAGAACTTTTTAGTTTTCTTTTGTGTTTTCTGCACAGCACGTAGACACCCTTGCTTTATATTTGTTGCTTTGCCCATTTCATGGTGCTGTGGTTCAGCAATGGTTGGTTGGTCCTTGGAGTTACAGGTTACAGGAAGGTTGTGTGTGCTCTCACGGTGTTCCTTGTATAGCTGGTTCCACCTCTCCTGCAGCGTCTTTGTTCTCTTAACTGGAGAAAAGGCAAAGGACATTGCCAACTTTCACAGAAAGCTGCTTGGCTTCCAAAGGGAATTGAAATAGTTTTCATCTGTGACTTTTCCTGTTGAAACCCAAGTCTGTGTGAACCGGCATGCTTAGAAATGAACAATGTCCCATTAACGTGGTCAAGTCAAAATCCCCCTTCGAAGGCAGAATGGGTGATCTTGATTGGTGTGAGGCTGCCAAAGTAAATGTCAGTTGAAGTCTTGTGGCTTGCACTTAGCTGGAACAATATACCTGGCCTTTAAATAAAGCTTTTTTTCACTTCCCGATCCAGGACGAAGCCCTCATTTTATTCTGGTTTGCTGTTAGTGAACAGATTTCTAAGGGCGCTGAGTTAATAAGCACAACTGTTCTCCATTTCCCCGATGAAAAAGGCATTTGCTTCAGCACGTACATTTTGATGTGTAAAACTCATGATGAAGATATGGCATGTTTAGGAGCATCTTGTCAGCCTGTTCTAGGGGGGAGTACGGGCTGCTTGAGAGCACGTGCACGGGGGTGTACATTTGGAGGAGCCTGTTTTGTGAACATAGTGTCTGGAAAGGGAAAATCTCCATGAGTGCCACTGCATGTGTTCAGCTTCAGCTCCTGGTGGTGTCACTTTGGGAAGTGCTGAGCATCTAGGAATTGAAGTAGTCACCTTTTCATTGTGGCCAAAAGAAGTGGGTCATCGTGCACTGTGCCTACACCAGGGAGAAACCTATTCTGTGGCAGGATTCATTGCGGCTTGGCTTGCTCAAGCATGCAAATGACTTCATGCTAAAGAAACACTTGATGTACTTATATATACTCTCTAATGGGAATTACTGGCATTTTGGATAATAGCCCATAAGTTTGTGACCTTTAAAAGAGACTGTAGAGATCTTAATGCAGTTTGGGCTGTTCAAGAAGCTCTGTATGTAGATGTGTTAGTAAAGGAATGGGCTTTTATTAAAGACTTACTTATCGTAGCCTGGAGTGCTCGAGAGAAAGATGTGTTGTGGCAGATCCCCACTGAGGGACCTTTATCTGCTGGCATTACGCTGCTGAAGATGCAAAATGTTGTTTACTAAGCTTAAAATCCTAGCTGAGGCTTGAATGTCAGGAGGAACAGCATCTTTTCATCGTAGTTGTAGTTGGAAGGTGAGGATGGGAGAAGGAGAGCCCTGTCCATGATAAGCTGACTTGCATGAATTCAGGCTGCGTGGAGACCTCATAGCAGCCTTCCAATACCTGAAGGGGGCCTATAGGGATGCTGGGGAGGGACTCTTCATTAGGGACTGTGGTGAGAGGACAAGGGGTAATGGGTTTAAACTGAAACAGGGGAGGTTTAGATTGGATCTGAGGAAGAAATTCTTTACTGTGAGGGTGGTGGGGCCCTGGAATGGGTTGCCCAGGGAAGTTGTGAATGCTTCATCCCTGGCGGCGTTCAAGGTGGGGTTGGACATAGCCTTGGATGGCATGGTTTAGTGGGAGGTGTCCCTGCCCATGGCGGGGGGGTTGGAACTCGATGATCTTGAGGTCCTTTCCAACCCTTACTATTCTATGATTCTATGTACCAGGCAAGTAGCTCTCTGCTGTATAACTTAAAGAGAAGGAGCCTTAGAATTGCCTTGGTGCCTTGGAGGAAGCAGCCATGGGGAGCTGACAAATGAGAGAGGTTCTGCTCCTTTTGGAGTCAATGGGAGCTTTGCCCTTGGCCCCTGGGGAGGAGCACAGGTCCAGCACAGACTGCAGTGTGTGTAAAGCTACAGCTCTGTGCATCTTGGGTATCTTTATGTTTTGTTTCTGCCCAGAGTACTTCCTAGAAGAATGCTTTTGAGGGATGCAGGGTTGTCACCACAGCCCTAAGTTAAACCTGCCTTGGGACTGGGTGCTGCGCTGAGATGTACCACGAAGGGCAGGCAACGCTTGCACAGTGCTTTGGGTTGCTTTTCAGGAACAGACAATGCTCTGCAAAAAGCTAGTTTTTTATCCCTTGCAGAGAGCAGTTTTTGAGTTTAAACATCCTGTCTCTTCAGGTTGTTTGGATAGAGCTCAGGCGAGCACAAGGAGGTGAAAAGAGATGCTTTATGCGTGAGGAAGCACTCTGTTTAGCACAGTAAAAAGCTGGTATGTGCCCAATATGTAAAAGCAGTAAAACTGCTCTTTTATTACTGATGGCTGATGTATTTAAAAAGGGAGAAGGGAATAAAAGGACAGAAAAAGCATGATGGGTTTCTTCCAGCCATGACCAATAGGATCGCTGTTGCTTACATCAGTTGTGAGAAGGAAGTGTTCCTAACGGCTATCGGATCATTGGTTCATGAGCCTGGCCAGAAAAACTTCCTGCAGAAAGTAATGGAGTTAAAAATGTGATGGAGTCAGGTGAAATGAGGGGGTGGATGCTCAGCAAGCTCAGTAACAACACACGGGCTCCTTTGTTGATACCGTCTCCCAAGAACTGTGGGCTTCCTGTGTCACTTGGCTTTCCGAGGTGGCACGTGAGAGCTCCAGCAGAGTTTCCTTTTTTTGTTGCTTTTGTTCATTTGTGGGGTTTTTTGTTGGTTTGGTTTGATTTAGGTTTTGATTTTGCTTTGGCTTTAGTTTTGATGTGGCTTTGTGTGCCAGGAGCCAAGTGATGTGATTGTGATTGTGCATGTGATGCCTGTTCTTACACACCAGTCCTGACAGGACTTTTCAGTGGGGCTCACACCTCTTCATTTTTACATAGGAAAGACTGAGAAAATGAAATAATGCTCAAGTGGCTTAATAGACCTGTACCCTGTAGTCTTCCTGTCAGTTATCTTGTCCATTTTGTTGACTGTGAAGTCACCATCGAGCAGGGATAAAATCATCGTTTACGCAAATCAGTGCACTTTCCTCATTTCTTAGTCCATCTTACTGCTTTGGACTCGACAGCAGTCTGCTGCTCCTGCACAGCTAACAGACCATTTTCCACGGCTTACCATGACATTGTTTATTTAAAACACCCCAAGCACACACCACTGCTCCCTGCACCCCTCACCCCAAATAATTCCATAGAATCCCAGCCTGGTTTGGGTTGGAAAGGACCATAAAGCTCACCCAGTTCCAACCCCTGCCACATGCAGGGGCACCTTCCACTAGAGCAGGTTGCTCCAAGCCCCTGTGTCTACCCTGGCCTTGAACACTGCCAGGGATGGGGCAGCCACAGCTTCTCTGGGCACCCTGTGCCAGCGCCTCACCACCCTCACAGGGAAGAGCTTCTGCCTTAGATCTAACCTGAACTTGCCCTGTTTCAGTTTGAACCTATCACTGCAGTCCCTGATGAAGAGTCCCTCCCCAGCATCCTTGTAGCCCCCTTCAGACACTGGACGCTGCTCTGAGGTCAAAACATTGGTTATCTCGAAACAACCAAGGATGGAGAGCTGAATTCATTTTTAAGTAAGGTGCAGAGATGTTTGCACATTGAAGGGAACTTACACTGTCGTGCTTCAAGTAAGGGTGAGACTAGAGGTGTAGTACATGCAAAGTAGAATGTAAATTTGCCACAGAACAGTAATTTTGAGGTGTGTATTTGCTTTCTATTCAAGTCTCAGGCAGATGTCCTTTTTAGGCCATGAATCTGCCCTACCGAGGATGTGAAAACAATGTGTGTATGTATATCTTTTCATTTTAATGACTAAAAATGCATTTGAGATGCTCCTACAGGTTGCGTGTGACACCCAGAGCAGGTAGCCCTGTTTGCGGGATGCCATGCAAACTTGGCAAGAGAACAGGAGGTACCGTGAGGCATTTCTGACTGAACGTGGAAGAGGTGTAGGTTCCATTGGTCATCCAGAGCAGTTAAACAAACCAAGGGTGCTGCCACTAAAAGGGGATTCACATTCACCTTGCAACACGTTGAGTGTGTGAGCTGCAGGGCTGTGTGAGCTGCCTTGCACCGGGGTAAGCGTTTCCATCGTGAGGACTTTAATTGCAGTTTGAAACCAAAACCTAAATAAATAGTTCCTTTTTCTTCCAGCGCTGAGGTTTTTAGCAGGGGAGAACTTGTCGAAGTGCTTAGTGCATACCTTGTCATGGAAATTGTGGGAGAATGTGAAGAGAACAGAAATAGCCCCAGCGTTTATCTGATAGTTCCACAAAAAGTAAATATTGAGATTTGTTTCTCTTCTTGTAATGGGCTATTAAAGTGCAGCTGGGTTGGGAGCGGAGGGCTGAAGGGGACAATTCCCCTAGCAGTCATGTAAAAACAGGAAAGGTTAAATCTAGATGGGCTTGTTGCTCCCTGTCTGCATGTGCTCTAACAGATTTAAAGCCTTAATAAAAAGGCTAAGAGCAAATAAACTGTGCTGTGCCCCCGGAGACAGCAGAAAAGATCAGAGACATTTTTCCTACATCGCTGTTATAGTAGGGAATGTGCTAAATTGAAATGAGTTGGGCGAGGGAGGGAACACATCGTACCTAAGCTGCAGAAATCTGTCCCCAGAAGGATTCACTCGCACAGTAGTACAAATAGGAGTAAGGTGCTGAAGTCTCTTTCCGTCTGGAGTGATGCCTCTTGCTTTGGGGCAGTGGGAGACCTTCCACTCCTGAGCCAGGCTGTGGGTTGCTGGAGTTTAAACTGCTCTCATATAATCTGTGGTGTATCGATGAGCCGCCTTTGAGCTGCCTCTTAGGAAACTGGTCAGACTGAAGCCTCAAAGCCGGAGCTCTTGGGTTGCCTTCGGTCCTCATGTGTCTGAGAATCTGCTTGAAGCAGGTTTTGCTCCTTACCTGCCCCATCCATTTGACAGGCGCTCCCACCCTCTGCTCTGGGACCAGCTTCTGCTCTTCCCCCCTGAACAAGCCTGCCTTTGCTATAAGCTCCAGCCTGCTTTACACAAGACTGTATCTACAGAGCTGTGTTGCTTTAGTTGCTAGGCTAGAGCATGACAAGTGCTTTAGCTGCCCTTATAGAACAGATTTTCTCTACCCTGAACCTTCTGAGTAGCCACAACTAGGTACATAAAATTGCAAATAGTGGCTTGCCATCACTTTATATAATTGGTTGATTCTGGTTTTCTGCTGAACATACCTTTTATGTATGTGTAGAACTATTGCAAATCATTGCTATCAAACAGTGATTGGAAGGGCTAATAGGATCCTGTGGTCTTTTGATGTTCTGACAGCTCCCTTCTCCCCTTACATCTCCTGTGAATGGGTCCCAGATCACGGCACAAGTCTGTATCCATAATGGTCTTTATACTCTTAAATTTCACTCCACTTGTGTTCCAGCTAGCCCAAAAGACTCCCTGATTTCCTTGAGATGCTTTCAGGGGCAGGGAATTCTCCAGACCTTGGTCTCTTAGGGATTGTTAGTGGATACCTGCTTCTTTGTGTGGTCACTACATAACTTATCTAATAGCCCTGATGTCACAAACCTGAAGGAACACAGTGCCTTCTCCTGATCTGGATAGCTTATCGTTTTATTGGCTGTCCTTATCCAGTGCTTTGTTCGTCTGTAAAATGCTATAGGTCTCTACCTTAAATATTATCCATGAGACACCACAACGGTTCTTGCTTTAACTCTGGATTAAGTTCATTGTGTTATCCTTTTTTGAGGAATAAATTACCCAGGCAAAATCAAATTTGCCTTGTCTTCATTTCACTGTTCAGTTATATTTCCCTGATTTCTTTCCTCCAGATCTTGTATTATCAAGGTCATACTTATGTGCTCTTAGCACTGAGGTCACTTTTCCTTTTCTCCCAAACTACTTCCTTTCCCCCTCCCTCTTGTAACGATTTTTGGGTGTCTCTTTGGTTCCATGTGCCAATTATTTCAGTGTCGTGGGCTGGAGATTATCCAGATCCCCTCATTCCTGTATTGTGAATGGTCTCATTTTGTTTCCACACTGCATGTGGTAATAAACATTATCCTACGCTCATCTTCAGTGTAGCATTTTATTCTCTTTACTGAAACTGTTCCTGCTTACTTTTCCTACACATCCTCTTAAACCTCAGTGTGTAGTGTTCTCCCTCTTCTGAGGCAGGATGCTCCAGTGCTGCCATTATCATCTTGATGTGGAAAACGATTCATCATGCAAGAGAAATGTGTGCCTGCATTATTTTGTGTGTGTGTCTAAAGAAAACTCCTTTTCTGCAGGAGACTATTGCTCTGGGAGCAGAGGCTGGGTGGGAGAGCTGTAATTGCTGGAAACACGTTTAGAGGGGAAAGAGGGGCAGATCTTTAGCTGCTGGACAAGAAATGAGGCTGCCTAACCCCGAGGATGTGTATGGTATTTTTTGCAGACATGATCCCTTTACCTTTAGTTGCAGTTTTAGGATATGAGAAAGTATAGGAAGGGAAAGAGGTCTAAAATGTCTGATTACACCACTGATTGACTCCAGTTCTAATAGCGCAGGGAAGGCATTAGCATCTTGTGATGCCTGGCAGGGTTTGATTATAGTTGAAAGAACCAGTTATGATATATGTTGTTTAGGTTTTGATGAGGAGGAAGTGGGGCACATCCTGTCTAACCCCTACTTGTGATGCTCTATGATCTGTATTTGCAGCATGTGCAGTGATACTGTTCAGATGAGTGTGAAAACATATCTGTATTGTCAACTGTTGAGATTTCTGCCTCGTGTTGGCTGTGCTAGTGGACAGTTCCAGGCTTGATTCGTCTCTGTAGACCTTTGTAGACAATTAGCCCCAGTCATCTTGCTGCTGCTGCTCAATAGGAGCATGTTTTCAATGTTAATGCCAGCACACCCAGGGAAGGATGCTGAGTGGGTCGGAAGGGGCAGAGTGAGACGAGGTCTTTGTAGAGCTCTACAGGGCTGTCATGTAATGACTCATACCAGAAAAAGGATCTCGACACTTTTGAACCCCAAACCAACTCATTTAAAAATACCATTTTGTTTTCTCACTTAACACAGTACTTCCTTCCTCTCCTTAATGATCACTGAGCAGATGGAGCACCCGTTAAAACTCAGCTGCATTCTGTAGTAAGCACTCCCTACCTTGGTGTTCTAGGTTTGTGCTTTATGAGCTGCTCTGAGGGGCCAGGTAGGTGCCTGGCTTTGTAGGTCACAGATGCATGCATACATACATAGGTATGCGATGTGGACTTGCTGTTTTAAACTGTATTTGGCGTTAAGGTGCTCCAGAGCTGTGGTGGTTTAAGACTGCACTGAGCACAGCGTGTTGGTCAGTGAGGGTGCCTGTAACTGCAATGGGTGAATAAAATACATTCTGTTTCTTAAACAGTATGCATTAAATACACATACATATGTAGTGTTCTGAAAATAGCCACATTTCAAAGGCCACTTTTATTTGTCCTCTGTGTAGGTGGGATATTGTTTGCTTCTATCACTAAGGGACCTGCTTAACCCCCGTAAGCAGGTTATTTTTAAGAAGGCTGCATGTAAAGATCTAGGGATTAGTAGAACCAAGTCCCACTTTGTCAAGAAAAGGCATCTTTAGGCTGTATTTGGGGATGTGCAAACCTTACTTGAACGGGGGATGCTGTTAGTTGCTACTTGTAGGTTTCATTTTTATGAGTATCCTTTTGGAGAATGGAATCAAGTGTAACTTGTAAATCTCTTCTCTCTGCCTGTCCTCTTGATGCTCAGAGGGGGCTGGAATTGTGTGTGTTTGTGAAGAATCCTGCACTAAGGGTAGATGTTTCTAAGCAGAAATAGTCCTAAGAGAAACAAATTGAGAAGTTAAAAAGCATCCTTTCATAATACACCTGAGCACCTCTTTTAGCTCAATAGGATCCTTTGGGCAGTTCCTGTCATCAACAGCTCATGCTTTAAACGGGCAAGAAAAGCAAAAACAGGCTAAAAGGAAGCACTTAAAGGCAATTCGAGTACTCTGTTGGCCCTCTGTTCTCCCCTCACTGCCAGCTTCCCCTATATACAGTTTCCTGGTTGGTGCTTAGTGTCAAACATGCCCGTTTCACATCTCTGTTCCCAGAGCTATGGAGTTACCGCCTTTGTGCACATTGACAAAGAGGAGCAAACTGGTTCAGCACTGTGATTTTAAGCAATCATTGGAGGAATGTGGAAGCAGATCCTTTGTGCAGTGCTGCTGGGGGTTTGTGGTGTCTCCTCCCATCTCCTGCTCCTAGGAGATCATCATTGCTGTGGAGAGGCTGGGGCTGGTGTGGGTCACATCTCAGAGCTGGAAGTAGCTCTTGCATTCACTAGGAAAGCATTGCAGCCAGGGGTTCGCCTTGGGAAAGGCTTTGTTCAGTGCAGTGTTTGGGAAACAGAGCCCTGGCTGAAGGAGGGAAATCCATCGCATCATTAGGAGAGAGCCTGGGAGGGTTTGTGGGGTGATCCGTGTTCATGTGGCTTGTGTTTTGGTGTTTAATTGGTGTAGCTGGAATACTGTTGTCCTGTTGTCCCTCTGAACTGTCGGATATGGCTGATAGGCTACTGCTTTGCTAGATTTTCCAGGGGATTGGGAATGTGACTGTTTCCTTAATATGGAAAAATGAGTTTGTTTTCATTGATTTACTTTACTGCTTAGTTTTCATGATCTACAAAGGGAATTATACATTGAAATGGGCCCCAAATGCCAGCATGCATCTGGAAGAATGAATAGAAGCAAAAAGTACCCAGCCTTGTCTGGCTTAAACTGAAACTTGAGGAATTTGCCGCTGCTGATTCCCATGTGTGGATGTGCTGTCAATGCGCAGCCCCTCTTAACTGTGGTGGGAATAGTCCTGCAATGTCAGCAATGCCCAGAGCAGGGAATGTGGTTGGATTTTAGGTATTGTGTTAAGAAAGGCAAACTCCTAATTATTCCTTGGCAGTTATGTGTTTTGAAATTCCTTTGGGAATGTACCTGCCCATATACAGCCTTGTGCAAAGCCTTTGACACTGTCCTGCACGATGCCCTTGTCTCTAAACTGGACAGGCATGGATTTGACACATGGACCACTCACTGGATAAGGAATTGGTTGCACTCAAAGAGTCATGGTCAGTGGCTCAATGACCGAGTGGAGATGAGTGGCAGGACCAGCATGCGATGGAGCAGTCAATATGACCCATGGAAATCAGAGACTTTGCTCATTTTTGCTGTTAATGAACGTTCAAGTAAGAGAAGAGAAGGGAGCGCTGCCAAGAGCTGTGTTCAGGGACTGAACTCCAGCAGTCCTCCTGGAGGAGGCTTTGTGCAGCTCCTGGTGTGGGGTTTTTACAGCATCACCAGCTCTGTTGCTGTGGGTGTGACTTTGTTGTGGGTGCTTCACAAGTTTGAGGGGGTTTAAGGCCACTCTTGCTGAGGGAGAGGATTTCTGTGTTTGTGTAATAACACCGGGAAGTCAGTGGCCCTCAAAGCTGCAGGAGGAAAAAGCATGAAAATCAGGTGTGCAGCATGAAGGGAAAACATACCTGGTCCAATAAAACATTGCCCCCCTCCCAGTCATTCAGCGTTCTGAGGCTGGCCTCGTATTTCAGATCTGCTTCATGAACTGTAAAAGCTCAGATGTTATATGACAGGTATCTGCCACATCTGGTTTAAACAAACATTGAATCTAAACTGACACTTTATAGCAAGCTGCTATCTCGCTAACCCATCCTGCCATCTGTTCCTCCTGTATCCCTTTTGTGTGTTGTGAAGCCAGCAGATAGCTCTGAGTGCGTTAATGCTGTGTGTAGGATGGTGCACTGCCTGCTTAGATTAGATTGTAAAGAAACCCAAAGCAGTGGAACATCTGGAAAAAAGAATGGATTGAATAATGCATGCCTTGCTTGGGAGCTAGTTTATACTATTCCATACCATGGAACAGTACCAGGGCAGCAACCTAGAGGGGAAAAGATGACTTTCTGTTATTAACTGCGAAGAGAGTTATTTTTCAGACTTCCATTATACCACCTTGCTTTTAAGATAGAGCTGAAACATAAATGACAAATCAGTGCTGCTTTCTCTCTAAGGAGGACATCCATGGTAGTAACTGGTGTTCCAGGTTTTAACAGTAATTAACTGGTGTGGACTAATTCTCAGGTTTGCAGCCTCCTGGGAGGCAAAACTGTACTTAATGTAGCACTGTATATACAGAATCATAGTCCGTAGACTCACTTTTAATGAGCAGCAGTGAAATTCTTATGGTGAAGCAAGTCAGTGGTACCTGTGCTGGTCCTACTTCATGGCGTGCTCTAAAGCAGTTGCTTCCATGGCCTTCTGTTTGGTTTTGTCATCTTTATAAATGTTTTTAAAACACAAGGATGAAAATCAAAGCAGTTGAATAACTTGCAAAAGCAATTTTGATTTTAGCTGGTGGAGTAATGCTATTACTAGCCATTCCTTTTACAGAGGTACCCCTGATGACGTTTTGGAACTTGATGCCACAAAAGGAGGAATGACAGTATCGTGTATTTACTATAGCCCAATTTGGCCAAATGCTATTTATGTATAGTTCTATTAAAGTGTTGTTTTTCAGAGTGCTTTTGTACCTGCATGGCTGCCTTGTTTTAATAACTTGTCAGAATTGCCATGCCGTGTTAAATGATATCAGCGCATAGGGCACAGTAGCCTTGAGGTGAGTCCCAGTTCCCTTTGTAGTCAGCTGGGGCTCCTCACTGATTTTAGCCTCACCTCACTTGGGAGTGTGTTCAGAGCTGTGTCCTCTTCCACCTAGAACCACAGCTGCCCAGCATCTCCTCCTGCAAAACTGGGCAGCAGGATCCAACAATTCCTTACCAAATCAAATCTTCCAACAAGGAATCTAGTTTGAACTGCTCATTCGCTAATGGTCTAAACCAAACTCCTCACTTGGGAGGCTCCTGCCAAGTACAGGCTATTTCCACTCTAATCCCTATTACTGAAGAGTGGTACCTTGAAAGCAATTATCTATGAGTGTTTTATGGTGTATTTTCAGGGATGGCTGACTCATTCCCACAGCCTGGCTCCATCCTGTCTGTAGGAAAGTGGACCTGTGCTGAAAAGCCACTGTGCTCTTCCCACCGGCATCAAAGTGCTCCACATACGCCTGTATGTGGTACACACATCCCAAGATGTTCCTGCTCATTGCAGGGGGTTGGACTGGATGAGCTTTGAAGGTCCCTTCCAACCCAAAGCATTCTGTGCTTCTGTGATTGGTTTTTTTCTGTAGACCAGATGTTGATCACACATTGACCCGTGAAGCTTGTGCTTGGTGGTCTCGGATGCAGCCCATCTCTTGTCTGGCTCTTGGGGTGGGAGATCAGGATCAGGCTGCAAAGGCAGCTCTGCTAGTTTGTTTCTTCCATTGCATGTGCTACCTAAGGAGAGCAGTTGACTTCTAAATGAGAAAGTGAGGAGACAGTGCAAATCGGCAGTGTTCTCCCCTGTTGGTTTTAATGGCATAGACCTGATTTTACCACTGGAGACAAAGCAGCAAGATGCTTCCTCCAAATTGTTGCTTAATTTAATCCTCTCCTCTGTACTACTTCCCACTCCCCCCCGTGCTGCACGTATCCTCCATGGATTTGGAAGATGCTGCAGGAACAAACTGATCTCCTCTGGTTGCAGGTATGCTTTCAAACCTGTAATTTGCCTTAATGGAAGGTGAGGCTGACCACAAAGCAGATAAAATCAGCTGCCTGAGTACCCATCAAATGAGTTACTCATTAAATCAAATAATCCTCCTTTGCTGAAACGAGTGATTCGATCTAT
Source organism: Amazona ochrocephala (assembly GCA_039720435.1). NCBI lineage: Eukaryota > Metazoa > Chordata > Aves > Psittaciformes > Psittacidae > Amazona > Amazona ochrocephala. The sequence continues at coordinate 126,590,183 of CM077878.1, forward strand.
TTCAAGAGACTAGGGAAGAAAAACACTGAGGTATAAATCCTCTGTTAAGAAAAGCTTGCAAGCTATGAAGTGCAGTCTTTTGCAATCCACAACTGCTCTCTTGACTTTGAAAGGGGCTGGGGGGAGCTGTGTCCTTGTGATCCGCCTTACAGTGATAGACACTTGTTGAGAAGGTGTTGTATGACAAGGAAGAAAGGGCAGAGCAGCTATTTTGAGGGTAAATTTTGAGATAGGAATGTGTTTGGTGTTAAAATGTGATGTCCCAGGGATTCAAGGGCAGGAAAGCTGCCCACGTGCCTTGCAACAATTCCTTAGGTCCCGATTGCTGTAGTGTAATTTTAGGCTTTATCTTCATATGGGGTGGCAGAATATTGAGCAGTTTGACAGAAGAGTGAAAAATAGTGATTTGGATGGGATGATGACACTTAAGATTGCTTCAGATCTGTTACCTTGCAAACTGACTGCATCCTAAAACAGTGACCAGAGAAGAACATGCTCAGGGGAAATGGGTGCTGGAGAGGGACTCTTCATCAGGGACTGCAGCAACAGGACAAGGGATGATGGGTTCAAACTGAAACAGGGCAAGTTCAGGTTAGATCTAAGGCAGAAGTTCTTCCCTGTGAGGGTGCTGAGGCGCTGGCACAGGGTGCCCAGAGAAGCTGTGGCTGCCCCATCCCTGGCAGTGTTCAAGGCCAGGTTGGACACAGGGGCTTGGAGCAACCTGCTCCAGTGGAAGGTGTCCCTGCCCATGGCAGGGGTTGGAACTGGATGAGCTTTAAGGCCCTTTCCAATCCAAACCAGTCTGGATTCTCTGAAAATCCCGTGGTGGAGGTGTCTGGATTGTGACAATTTGCATGTAAGCAGCTAGTTCCATGGAGCCTGCTGAGCATGGGTTGGGGATGCCCCCTTCTGTTAAGAAAAATACAAGTGCTGCCATAGTCTGTGTTTCAAGGAAAGGTGGCAGGGGTGGGTTGGAAATAGTTTTTATTCTTGTGGTTTATTCCCCATGCAAATACATATATAGATTATTCCTCATCCCAAGCCCTTGGGAGCTTAGAGCAGTCAGTGCTGCTGCCTCTTCTGCGAGGGAAGAAGTTGCCTCTAGGTGTTAGAGGTACTTTATTCACTTCGATCATGGACTTTCATCCTTCTCAAAGAAGAGATGGGTAAATTTCACTCGAGGCTTGATGTACTTCCTGTTGAAGTTGTGACTTCAGTATGTTACGGATTGTTCTCTCTCCAGCTCTTACTACTTGAAGATGACTGGGTAGATCTGGAGTACAGAAGCACCTTGTGGTGAAGTCAGGACATAGTGAGCTTGATTCATACACTGCCCTAACCGTCCCCAGCTCCTCGGGCTGGTGGTTTTGCACTGTATGAAAATGCCTCTTTAGGTAATAGGATACCATCAAATTCCTGCCACTTCTGACCTTTAGTAGGTCTGGGAAGCTTTGGTAAGCTGGGTTCTTGGGAAATACAACTGCGTTAGTTAAAGCCACCAAGGGCCTTCTCCATTTTCCTTGCTGTGGGGCAATTTTCCCCCATAGCACGATGTGTCCTTGGTGACACCACAGCCGTTTAAGCTGCCAGTTCAATTGGACCCTACCGCTGCACACCACCATTTCCTGCCTCTCCTTCTCCCTTTCCCTAACCAGCTATTTTGTTCTTGGCTGTGACCTTTAGCTTCATAACAAGATTGATGAGCCAGAGGAAGGAGTTCTTTTTCCTGACCTATGGAATGATTTTCTTTCTTGGTAATATCAACAGACATTTCTGTAGGCGAAAGTTGCCCTTGGTCTTGCCATGTCAAAGAGCTACCACTTAAAATGATGGGCTGCTTGTTGTCTCTTGATGTCCTTTGGTTTTTCTCCAGAGAGGCTGGCAAAGGTATCTGTTATGTCAGTTGTTTGTAACGTTACTACTCCCTCAGGAAGAATGAATTGGAAATCAATACCTAGTTTTGGATCAATAAATGTTATTCAGGCTTTCAAGTAAGTGTGACTTCTAGTGTGGCAGATTGCGTTTGTTGACATAGTTGAAAGGTCTCTTGGCCTCTGCATATGTTAGCCAGGCTCGTTCCTCCTACTGCCAATTCTTTATCAAACATGTCATGGAAATAGTGGTGCCTTCTTCTCCCCATTTTATATGCAGCAAGTTTTCAAGTGAAGCTGAAATAGGATGAGAACACTACAGAAATACAAGAAAAGTAAGCAGAGTTTTCCATGTTTGTCTTTAAAGAAAATAGCTGTGTATATCTGTTATGTTCTTACAACAGCACAGCTCATCAGCCCTGCCAGAGGATTTCACAGTACTTCAATCCTATAGTTGTAAATAAGCCATGATGTTTATTATGGTAACCCATTTTACTGAGAGTACAGAACCTGCCATCAGCTCAGCTTGAGGGAGTGACAAGGGTATAAAACTGCCTCTCTGCAGTAGATTCCTTTTAAACCACTTTGTTTAGGAGTGTGCCATCGGAAGGGTAATTAATTTATGGACTGTACAGCTGTTATACATAATGTCACAACTGTGTCGCTCTAAGTGATCTTTTGATAAGGTCAAACCCTCAAGTGTTGTAACAGCTTAAGGTCTGACACCTACATCACATTGGTGTGTACTAGGTAATATTTAAATCAGAGGTACCGTGTTCATGCTGTGCGGTCATGAATGGAGATGATCACTCCACCCCTCAGATGGGGCGGTTATCTCAATACAAATATATCCTCAATACAAATAAATATATCCTCAATACAGATACATCCGTAATATGGATCAGTGCTGTGTGAGGGATTGCCCTTCTTCTTGGGGATGGCTTTCCCACTTCCTCAGCGTCTCGAAGCGGATGGTAAATGAGCAACTGTCTGGTCTCCGTCATAAGTAGTGGACTCTTAAATTCTGTTGGGTTTTACACTTCACTTGGTTTATTTTTCAATGTTTCTGAAAGGAGTAAAAATAGTCACCATCAGAGCAGTCTGTTAGTGGAAATGGCCAAGGTTCAGAGATGTTTTGATATGCAAGAATGACATTTAATCCTGTTTTGAAGGAATACGCCACTCCTGAGCAGTGTCATGTTTCTAGAAGTAGAGACTTTATTCTGAAAACATGTTTGCAGTTGGGCTTTCCCCTGCTGTTTCCACACTTCTGCATGGCAAAGCAACGTTTTTCTTTCTATTAGCATGATCTAAGTGATTAGACAGCAGTCAGTCACAGCCAGTTCATAACTATAGCCTTGATAAAACTAAAGTACCAGGTAGCTGTCTTTAACAGGGCTTAAACTTCTGCTGATCACTTTCAAAAAACAGAAACAACCATTGTATGACTGACCTGTAGTTTTAAAAATAGCACTTGTGCAGAACTTGAGTGTTTGAAGCTGTGCAGGTTCTTGAACAGAGGCAAAACTGTGGTTCTCTCCACGGAAGAACTGCACCTAAGAAGGATGCTGCTGGACATAGCCTTAGATGGCATGGTTTAGTGGGAGGTGTCCCTGCCCATGGCGGGGGGGTTGGAACTCGATGATCTTGAGGTCCTTTCCAGCCCTTACTATTCTGTGATTCTGTGTGATTCAGGCTCTGCCCTTTCTCTGGGACAAAGCTGCATGTTTTCATGGGCCACCATGTAGGGATACACGGTCTGGACTGTGATCTGGAACATACAAGAATTCTGGAGAGGGACTCTTCATCAGGGACTGCAGTGATAGGACAAGGGGTGATGGGTTCAAACTGAAACAGGGCAAGTTCGGGTTAGATCTAAGGTAGAAGCTCTTCCCTGTGAGGGTGCTGAGCCACTGGCACAGGGTGCCCAGAGAAGCTGTGGCTGCCCCATCGCTGGCAGTGTTCAAGGCCAGGTTGGACACAGGGGCTTGGAGCACCCTGCTCCAGTGGAAGGTGTCCCTGCCTGTGGCAGAGGTTGGAACTGGGTGAGATTTAATGTCCCTTCCAACCCAAACCTTTCCATGATTTTATTACCTGATTGTTCATCAAGATTTCTGCATGCTGTCTATGATTGAGCAAAACACCTGTAGGGCAAAGGAGCTCAGTGTAGAGTTTGCAAGGGGTGATAAGGGAATGGCCTCTGGCACAGCTCTGTGTTCTCTGCCATGTCCTGACCGGGCACTGCTCAGTGGGGAACTTCACACTTCTCTGTATCACTTCTTGTTTCACTCGGTTTCTGGCAATGGAATGTGATTTACAAGTGTAGCTGTTTCACAATCACCCTCCATCATCCATGGGCAGAGCTGCTGGGGATGGGCATGGTTCCCGCCACTCTTCACAGAGGGTGCTGCAACACTGTTCATTGTGCCATGTGCCATATGACTGGCCTGGTGCGTTTCCTGTTCTGGTGTGAAGGGTTAGTTCAGTCTCCCAGTGTGCTCCCCTGTGCAGCCCTGTGAGCTGTTGTGCCAATGGCAGGAGCAGGATGAGGATGGGAAGGATGCAGGAGAAGGGCAGGGATGCTTATTTTAGCAGTAGCGCTGCTGTGTGCCAGCTGTAAGTGACCTTAATCATAGCCAAAGGTCCCGTCTTCAATCACTCTTGGTATTAATGCTCCAGAGAATGGGACTTCAATAGGTTTTATTACAGTGCCAGCAGCTGGAGTGAAGAGGAGGAGTGAGCAGAGGCTGCTGCATCCTGCAGGTAATGGGAGCACTGGATCCCTTGGGGCTGTCCTTGTCCTCCATAGCTTACTAACCTCTGTCCACCTCACAAGTGGAAACAGGCCTGATGCAATGAGCATCCTTAACCAAAGCATATGTTTTTGTCTGATCTGGGGAGATGGTTGTACCAGTTAGGTGATTGCAAGGAAAAACATGGGTTGAAAAACGCTGTTGATATCAGAAAGGATTTTGGTTTGGCTTTTTTCCCACCAAGGAAAAAGGAATAAAAGGTTTAAAGTCTTTAGCAACTGGGTAGCAATTAAAGACATCATTGTTATTCTGTCTTTTCCATGGGGTATAGGTAATACTTGGAACAGAGATGCATACGACTGCTGAAAGGTGATCCTGTTTGGCTGTGAGGTTAATTGCTAACTGAAACAGGGCTGCAGTTTCTTTTCAGGAAGAGAAAAGCCAAGTAATTGAAGGATTGTTTGCCGGTGGAAATACAATTAGTTTTATACATATGAAGAAACAAAACTAACTAGTGCTGCCCTCTTGCAGTGCAACAGCAAGACAGTCACTAAACTAGCTTCAGTACTTCACATTGTTCATGTCCAGTTCCAGTTACAGGCTTTTTGAAGGAAAGGTAGGTAGGAGTTTCCAGTCATGCTTTGGAGGGAAGGTAACAATGCGATCGCCTCATGCAGCAGGGCTTGGATCTACAGTCTCCTCAATTCGGAGGAGATGACTAGACCCTTGTTTTGTGAAAAGCCATTTACAGATTTCATGTAACTGCAGGTATGTTCTTAGCAGCAGGATCACTTGCCAAGAAGCTCAGTGAATAATCTTGCTCTGTGGTATTTAATTACTAAAGGTGTCCTGGGGATATGGTGTTTGTTATGCTGGGGGGGTGGTGGCTTTGGCCGGGGCTCCCCAGTTTCCTTAGCCAGCTCTGGGTCACTGGAACCACCCGAAGTTGGGACATGGGGTAGGGGACCCCCCTTCCTCCTCTTCATTTGGAAGCGATGACTCCAAAGAGTTAATGCCTTTACCGTTTGCTCCCACCTCTGAAGAAAAGGTGGCTTCAAGTGGTTTTTGGTGCATGGAAACCTGAGGTGTGTCTAAAATGGTTCCTTTTGTAGCTTCATAATGTGGCTGCTGCTGTGGTCTTTGAGGCATCCACTGTTCTTACCAGGCGCCTGATGTTCCTAAGCATCCATATGCTGGGGACACACAAGCAACGGATGAATACATACCTTGGCAATGTGCAGAGCTCTGTCCCTGATCTTTAACTGGCTTTATTATGTTAGATTGAAGAGGGTTGGTTTTTTTCATGGTATAACATTGTACTTCGTACTGTTCATATTCCAAGAGGGTTTTTTCCTAGGCAAAGGTTACTTGCCTATGTCATATGTTGTTTATTTTGCTCTGTGCCCTATTTAAGTACTTGTTTCATCATTTGTGCTTATCTGAAATACATAAGAAGAGTATCTTGTCATCTCCCTCCCTTCATGTTAAGGGGAAGAGGAGTCTGAGATGGTGTTTAAGGTTAGAAGTAGACAGCTGTTGAAGATGGGAAGGTTGCTTAGAAGGATGGGTATGGGCCAGAGTGACAGGAGTGACAAATTCTGATGGAGGAGTTCAGGCTTTCAAAGAGAGATTTAAAGGCAGCTCCATGAATTTGGGTGCAAGTCTTTAGCCCAGCAGGGAACAGGACTGAGACTGGTTCTGCTGTTTTTGGGGTGAGCTGTATACAGTGGGCTTCCTGAAATCTTACTCCAAATGTAAGAGCATCATTCTGAAGGTGCTCTGATATTTGCTTTGGTTCCTTCTGCCTTCCCCTGCATGTTCTTTATCCAGCAGGCATTAAGATGTGTTTAAAATTCTGCTGTAATGAAGCTTTATTTTGTTTCTCTATGCTGAGGTAATCCATTATATTACAGCTAAAAGTTAGGGTCATAGCTACCTGGAAATACCAGTATTTCATCACCTTTTAAGGACATCCTAACTCTTCAAATACAAAACATTTTATTTACTCTAAAAATGAGACTTTCTAAAAACGTTCATTAGTTTGAACTGCTTTGGATGCTGCATTACCAGTTTTAAGTAATCTCTCATTGTTTAGAGCACTAGTGACCGCTTAAAATTGCAAATCAAGCCTCTTTCTTCTCTCTGTGCTGGTCCTTACCAGATCACACAATGTCTGTCTGGCCTCAGGGAGCATTTTTTGCCAGCGGTATCTTTCAAGGCTTCATGGTTGTGTTAGGAAGGATGTTGAGTTTGAAGGGATATCATGGTGTATGTCTGTGCATGTTCAATAGTTCTGTGTGTCCAGTCCACCCAAGGTAAGACTCAGTGTTTCAGCTTGCAATCAAGAGTGCTTGATCTGACAATGTGACGCAAGTAGGGATTGGGAGAAGCTGGGAGCGTGAGTTCTTGGTCAATCCCGATGCCACAGCCGCATGTTGAGGTGTATGGCTTCATTAAGCCCCTTTCCTTAATGGTGTGCCCTTCCCTTTTACCCTTTATTATCCTTCACCATTCAGTTTCTTTGTCCCTTCCTTTTCTTGATGATGGTAGTTGTGTGGCTGCAGAGCTGTGTTCACCTGACTGCCTTTCTCTTCTCTTAAATCACTGCAGAGCTCTTTCCTCCAGTGTGTGCTGGAACAAGACAATACCGCTGAAGTGATGTGGATTGATAATCCTGGGGAAAACACACAAACCCCATTGTATGTTCTCTTAACTACATATGTTGTTACGGACCTGCTCATCAACCATTTGTGACAGTGGAAAAAAGTCCTGCCCCTCCCTGTTTTTTGAATGAACGCATGGGCTTCCCCTGTGCTTTTTTCTCTTACTATCTCACTGTTGCCTGGAAATCAAAACTTCAGTTCAGAGGTATTTAATATGCTTGCAAAGCTTGAAAATCATGAACTATGTGAAGCATGCTAGAAAGGAGAGGCAAACTCTGTGCAGTACATACTCACAAATAGTTTTGTTTTGACATTTATCTTGCTGTAGTCGTTCTGCCAATTGGCTTCAGGCACGGCTACCAAAAGAATGAACACATGTTGCATTCATTAGTTCTCATCTGGCTGCGCTTCATCTTGCAAGACAGACGAAATCACGGCCACATTAAATGGATTGTAATGCATTTGTAATAGGAGTTGCCTCCTGCTGAATAGGACGCCCGCTTTGCGAAGCTGCCGCTTTTAAGCCGCGGTACTTAGCTCCGGTTTAGCATAATGGATGTGAGTATATTGCCAGTGATGTCATTGCTTTTTCGTCTCGAAAGATGTCAGATGAAAAACATTCGGATATAACGCTAAACAAACACCCTCCCCCTTCCTCTCCCCTCCTCCCCCCGTGTGAACGGCTCATGTCGCGTTGTTTTGATTAGAACCGTGGTGTTTCTGACACACAAGCGTGCTTCGGAGCAATGATGGTTTATCTGGAGTATAAAACCCCTTTCCGTTAGTGGTTCCTTACGCTCGGACCGAGGGCAGATTCATTCCTGTTGGCTTCTTACGGTTAATGCCGAGGTTTCGAAGCCAGACGGCAGTGCCTGGCGCTGGGTATAGCGGGGTCCTGCTGGCAGGGGGGGCGGTCCTGCTGGCAGGGGGGGCGGCCCTGCCCGGGTGTACTCGGAGGCGGCTCGGGGGAAGCTCCTGGGCCCTTGGGACCGAGGTGTCCCGGGGGTATCGCCGTGCTGCGGGCGGCCGGGGCTGGCTGAGGCCCGGCGCTGGCCCCTCCCTGCCGCAGCCTCCGCGGCTCGGCCCCATCCCGCCCCCTCGGGCCGCGCTGTGCTGCCGGGGCTGCGGGGACCGGCGCCTCCGGCCGTGCTTTGTGGCCCGGGAGGGTCTCGCCCGCGGCATGCGGGCCGGGCCGGGGCGCGGCGGCTCGGCCTGAGCCGTGCCGGGGGGGCCGCGGAGGGACCGGCTCGGCGTCGGTGAGAGGAATGGCAGACGGGCTGCCCTGCCTGGGCGCGGGCTGCGAGCCCGCCGCGCTCAGCTGCTGCACCGGTAAAGTACCCCCGTGCCGCGGGCTCCAGCAGCCGCCTTTCCGTTCGGCGGTGCCCGTCCCGGCAGGGACAGGAGGGGAACTGGTGAAGGGAATACCGCGGTCTGGGTTGGTCTGGGCTGACTCTGCGCCCTTTGCTTCCAGCGGCAAGGTGCACTAGCGCAGGCTGGGGCGGCTCGCCCCGCTCTCGGCAGTATCCTAGCCCTGCGGAGACGAAAAGAGTGCGAACAACATTAACCAGTGTTTAGATGTCTGTGACAGCAGAGGCGATGATGGGGGGATAGTGACAAAGTTAATGCATGGAAGGCTCCTGATGTGGGTGCTCCCTCGGAGCGCTCCTGCCCTATGCAAAGAGACCCTTGGGAAAGAGCTGCTCCTGCCTGTCCTGTCGTTCATTCCGACCTCTCGTTTTAGTTTTACAAAGGAGAAACGGGAGGAAGCCGCTGCAGGACGTGCGGGCTGCATGCGGCCTCGGGCAGGAGGCAGCAAAACCTCGTTCGTAACTGTATTGCTGCAGCTCTGCTTTTGTGTGTGTAGAACATGCGTTTGCCCGTCAGGACTAAGTTGGTTTGTTTCGCCCCGCTTTGTTTTTACTGGTGCTGTAGGAAGAATGAAATACTTCAACACCCGTTTCCTTTAAACGGCTGCTATCAAATCGGTGTAAATCACGTAATTAAATTGCAGCGTTCTAGCCTTATCAGCCCAAAGTATATGAGTTAAAGCTTAAGAAGACCCATGAAACAAGTAACCCCCAATCAGCAAATGGCATCAGAGGTTAAATGTGTTGCTCTTGTGTGCGGTGGAGAAGCGTGTTGCGGAGGAAGGAAGCAAACCTCCCCGAGCGGCTCCTCTTTGTTTGCTGCTTCATGCCCTGCAGTTTTGATATGAATACAGCATCTTGCATAGGGAAACTTACACTTCTGGCCTGAAACAGGGAAGTTTGTTTAGAAAGAAGGGTGCGAAAGAAAAAGATGGGTCTTTAATGCATAGGTTTCTATGTGTATCTGCTGGGGGAAAGGAATGACCTTGCTACAGTGTACTTTCTTAAAACAAGCAATGCGCTGCACTTTATCTGCTTCAGAATTCGAAGCATTCGGTTTAGAATCTGAGATGTTGCAACACTGGGGAAGAGGTAGGGTGAGCTGGAAACGTTAAAACTGTGAGTCCTGCATGCAGCCCTTTGCAGGGATTTTTAAGGTAGAAAAGAAAGGTGAATGCTTGGCTTTCTATCTTCAGAATTCCGAAGAACAGCCATTTCTGTGGCTGTAACTTGCAGCTTTGTTTCTCGTGAGGAGAGGTTTATGTTAAGACGTTTCCGTTGGCACTGAACCATAGCAAGAGTTTCTGTGATTGTAAAAGAATGTAGTAGTGGTGTCTCAGACTTGAGCTTGAGGCATATCTTGAGTTTCAGCAGTGAGTGTGGCATGATGGACTTCCCTTTGGGATTTGCCTATAACTCCAACAGAAGGTGCAGGAAATACATTCTTTTCCAATGCACGTGTTCTTCTTTGATTTATTTTCCCTGCATCTTAGAAGTTTTACTCAAATCTTGATACAAGCTGAGGATTTTGCTGAATAAAAGAGCATTTCTAATTAAAGTGCATTTCCAACTAAAAGCAAATGTGGCTTTGGATATTCTTAGCAGCGTATTGCTAAGAATTCTGCTGATTTAAATCAGTATTCTGCTGACTGAACTCTTGATTCCTACTTATGCCGGTAAACCTAATATACCTTTATATAAAACTCTGAGGAATGCCTTGGCTGGCAAGTAAACTTCAAGTGATAAGAAACTGGTGTGCTGGAGAATCAACAAGTGCTTTGCTCATAGGAGAACTCTAACCCCATCCTTGAGAGCTCCTTACCTTGAGGGCTTTTTAGCAGCTTTGCAGTGGTAATAAATAGGAAAAAGCCTGAGAATGAGCTGTAGAAACAATTGAGTTTTGGGGGTGGGAGGGCATACATGCTGCTTCTTGCTGTATTGGAAGGAGATGAAGGCTTTGTACTAACAGTTGAGTGTTTCAGGTGAGGTATTTTTGTCCTATAGTGATACACCTTCCTATAGGAACTTCTGTAGCTTACCCTTTCTTGTGATATGTTTCGTGTACAGGTGTACATGCAGCTGTCCATATATCCAGTGGCTCATTTCTTGCCAAAGCTAAGAATAGATTCCCAGTTCAGCATGAAGAAGTAGCCCTCCCTTTTAACATGTGGGGTATCAGTGCTGGCGAGCAGCTTCACCATGTTTTTAAAGAAGCTTGCTTGGTGTCAGTAGGGATAACTGATTACTTTCTACTTGTATTTAATTAATAAAGTAATAAAGCTAAGGCAAGGGCTTATGTCATAACGTGTTCTTCTGGAAGATCTTAGCTATCAAATTATATCTGGATTAGAATTTAGCTTTGGTGATACAACTCGGTACAGAAATGTTAAGACCAGTAGAGAGGTTGCTTAGATGGTGCTTTCCCACCTAAGATGGGGATTTGCCAGTCACTGGAGGCAGTGGTGTTGGAGGTGGTGGTGTTATAGTGTCTCTGTAGGGGTGACACTGGGTCCTCCTTGGGCTTGGTTCTCCCAAGTGGGGAGCTTTGCTTTAACGATTTGGATGTTACAACAGCTTTCTTCTTTCTAGGGCCTGTTGTGTAGGCAAAGCCAGGCAAATTTGACATAGAAGTCCTTTCAGCTTGGTATTTTAGCTAAAATTGTTAGGGACTGAGTGGGGACGAGTTAAATAAACCAAAGATCAGCCCATTCAGGAGATTACCTCTCCCTTTTCTTATGGCCTTGGACTGCCCCAGCTGCAGTGTTCGCGTTGATGCAGTGAAGCCTTTTGAAATGAGACAAGTTTTGGTGTAATTGCTTTGAAAGCTTTTGAGCTGGCCTTCCAGGCACCGCCAGTGGTGATGATAAATGTAAATCTCGGTCTCTTAATGATTCTGAAGAAATCACATTAAAAAAGCAGTCTAAAAAAAGTCCATATCACCTAACATGTTACAGTGATCAGCGTTTCTTGCTGTAGGTTTCAGTGGATTTGACTGTGTGGGAGTCAGTGCTGTCAGAGACAGTTTTAAAGCTGCTTTAAATGACTTGTTCCAAGTAGCTGTTAAGTAATCAACCACATTATCATTCCCATCTCCTAAATGTATCGGCCTCGGAACAAACTCCTCCCATTCCCACCCACCTGCTTGTAAACCTGCCCTGCCTGACCTAGGAGAGAATTCCAAGTGGCCAGACCAGCGATGGCTTTTGGCATACCATATGTGTCTGAATCCAGTGCTCAGTGAGCAGCGTTTGCCCTGGGGAATGAGGGTCAGGAATGCCGAAGTGGCCCAAGACTCATCTCAGCATTTCTGCTGTTGGGAAGTTCTATTACTGAGGAGGTTTGAAGAATCAAGAGCTGGGTTAGAATAGGATTGGCCACGGTCCTGGGCTAGGAATGTGGTACTGGTTTCTCTGAACTCGCTTTCCTGTTTTCCAGACAAAACCCTGTTCGACAGTAGCGTGCTTAAAGAACCACAGTGAGTTTCCTGAGGAAAGGAGGCGGTGTGTTTTGTTTTCTAGGTCTAATGAAGTGCACCCCAGCTATTCCATAAGAGCCAGGGCTCCTCTCTCCAAGGTTACTGTAATCCAAATGCTTTAGCCTGGATTTTGGGAAAGTTCTCTGCCTCCTATGGCTCCCCAAACACTAGGACAAACGGGGCCCTAGCAGTAGTGGGAGGAACAGTAGTCACCAAGAAAGGAATATGAAGGGTTGTGGTTTTGTGGCTATGGCCTTTCATGCTTGTAACTGAAGGGCTTAAATGCCTGGAAATGGGGTTTTCTGAAGGCAGGGGGGGTAATATTGGTCTCCTTTTGTGTGCTTCGTTGCTCATACTTTGCAGAAGGAAATGATGACAGCCACCACTCTTTACTGGCATCGTTTTCCACATCTTCAGCTAGGATCCTTGTCTTATATCTAGAGGTGAAATCCCATCACCCTACAGTCTGTGAAAATACCCTTGCTGCTGCTTACGCACCCCGAAGTCTACCCACGCTTGCAGGGTAATATATACCTGTTGTCAAGTTCTACTTCCTTGTCAGGTTACTATAATGTTACTTACCACCAGAGTTAAATCAAGCTTTGATGGAGTGGTTGTATTGAGTAACTATAAGCACAGGTGGATTAAATAGTGTATACTTGCTTTGTGAGTTAGCTGAGCCTGTGCTTAACGCAGTGAGCTGTGAGCTAGATGGGTTAGCTGTTGCCAGGCTTCGTTGCTTGAAATTGAATGTATGTCTCAGTTGAGAAACAAAACAAGAAGTCTGTGGTAAGTAACATACTTTGGTAAATAGCTACATTATTACTCTATAGTATGCAACTAAATATCTGCGGGAGCAGTGCTGTGTAGGCGCAAATCAAATTACAGGTACCATAAAGGCCCCGGGGGTTTTTATCTCATGGTGTTTAGAAGGTTAATGCTTCCCCTGACTCAATGGCAAAGTCTCATGTCTCTAACGTGTAACCACACTTTCAACAGGGGTACCTAATGTTTTTAGTAGTGTTTCTCCTGCTTTGCCAGCCAGGGCTCTGCCTCGCTGCTCACAGTTCTAGGAACACGTATTACTCATCAAAAGGGGGCTGAGAAGATAATGACTTGTGCAGGGCAGCGATTAGCAGTTTCTTAGCAGTTGCACTAAGTAATTGCAAGGTGGAGTAACTGCAAGGCACAGCTGAAGCTGCTGAATGTCAAAGTTAATGAAATATCACAGGTCTGGTTGGTGCAGCAGACTTGTCATTAAAGGTCAGCTAAAAAGGGTCAGACTGCGCGTGCTTTCTCAGCACTGAGTCTTTGCTCTCAAATTCTGAGTAATGCCCAGGTTAAGAAACCTAAGAAAGTGTCTTTATGAAAACCTCTGCTTCACACAGATACATAAATGAATCAGGAAAGCAGCAGCAATGGAGACCTCCCTTTTGCAGCATGCACAGCTGAAGTGTTGCTTCAGCCTGCTCCCTCTGCAGTGGGCCAGAGCAGCTCCAAGAGCAGAACTTGCAAAGAAACACAGGAAAACCACCGGGCAGCCCCTGCCCCTTGAGCTGGAAAGGAGAAGGAATGACCAGACAAGGATGGTCGTTAGTCACAGTTGTTTATTGGGCTATGAGAAGATGCTCTGATACAGCCATAAAAACCAGGTAGCATTTAGGTGCAGTGTCTTCTGCCTTTGCTCTTTCCCAACACCTTTCTTGTTCTTCAGATGCTCTAAAATTGCATGAAATTGCTGAGGTTTGCCCTTGTTTCTCTGTGATGCTCAGGAGCGTTTAAAACCATGAAGATACCCACAGTGATACCTGAAATGAACGAGAAGCTGATTGCATTGGTCCTTTAGGTTTCTGCATGCTGCTGCTGCCATTGCTTTTACTCAGTTGCTCAATGGCTGAAGTGGCTCAATGGTTTGAGCAACAAAGGGGCTTGGGGGGTTGGTTTTCTTAGATGATAAAGGGCAAAAATCAGAGCTGAAAGTGGCTTGTGCTGATTGTGTGCAATTTCTGCATCAGGGTTACAGTGACATGTGTGCCCCTGGGGGCTGTTGGGCATCGGTTTGGCAGGGGCAGAGCTGTGCTCCTGGCCCTGCTCCCTGTGCGCCAGAGCAGTGAGGCTGCTGGGACAGGGTCTTTCTGCCTGTGTGTTGATGCTGGGAGGTGGTAAACACTCAGAGGTGGACAGGATGCACCACTCTTGCATGAGCGCTTTTTGCTATGTGAGCTGCAGGTCGCAGAGGATGGTCGCACCTAGACAGAGCATGGGCTTGCACCTGAGTTGCAAGGAGCTAAGGGGAGGTGGAAACTTAGGGCACATTGACACAGTAGGTCAGTACACGTGGATTAGTAGGTTAAACAACCGGGCAATTAGTCTTGAGTAAGTGTGCGCTTGAGTAGCTACTGTGTGGAAGCTGTGATGTTGTTAACTCCCTCTTGGGCTCACTCGCTGGTAGTTTATGTGTCTGTATCCCCAGTCATCATCCATGCGCGTCCTCACTCAGTTTTAATTCTTCCCTGCTAACACTGGAAATAACGTAAGATAATTAAAAAAAAGGTTAGAAGAGGCCGAAAATGTATAAACCAGTTTTCTTCTTATTGATGTATTTTGTTGTAGTGGTGGTGGATTCTTCTCATGCATGAAGGATCCTGTTGCTTTGGCTGGCAGTAGTCCACAGAAATAGCGTGCTCCTGGATGGTTCTTTAATACTTAGAAATAGCTCAATTAGGAATGCTAATGCTTAGTAAGTGCATGTGGAATTAATTAGTCTTAAAACTTAAGCATTAAGGGAATAAACTGGATAATCTGTGGCGTAAAACGATAGCTGCTTTCAGAGTAACTAGTCTATTTTTTTTGCTTTAGATTGTTCCCCCCCCCCATACCAAAGTTATAGAAACCTCTAGGATTTTAAACAAGAGAGAGAACTGAATTTGAAACTCAGTATATAGCTTTTCCAAATTTATTTGCCACTTCATGAGTTTGAAGCGTGTTGGTATGAAACGATAAGCTTGCTTTCTGTGGATACAGGCAGGCTTTACCTAGCATTGCTCTTCCTGATTGGGTCTGGAAAGCTGGAAGTGATACACCCAATGTACTGCAGAGGTGGCTGTGCGAGTGGCAGGTTGGGTGGCAATGCAGAGGCTGGGTGGTTGCGTTGGTGCTGGTGGACATGGGCAGCAAAACATTCCTGCTTGCTTTGGGGGTACTTCAGTGCATACAGAATCCCCCTTCTGAGGAGGCTTTGTTGATGTCAGTTGTTGATGAATGAATGCCATGAGTCTGGGGAAGAGGAAAATGGGGGAAAAAAAACAGCTTATAGTTTAAGCTGTCCCTGAGAAAAGGCATATGTTTTTTCCATGCAGGCAGATTCCATCCAGACATTCATGGCTGTTTCATGTGATTTATCAATAGCAACTGTGACACTTCAATTTCGTGTAGGTCTTCTACATCTCAAATGTTCTGTTCAGGGATAGCTTTTTCTCTGGGAAGTTGTAGCATCACCTAACACTGTTCCTGTGGGTTGTGTTTGCTTGCTGGTGAATTGATTCTGAAACCTGCTTTGTGGATTAGCCTAGATAAAGATGAGACCTAATTCCTTCCTTTTCAGTGGAGCTTTCCATTTTAGGCATAACAGTGCCAGGATTAACAATGGAAATGATCATTGGAACTGGCTTCATTTGTAATGTGTTCAGTTCTGTGGAAGCAGCCTAACTGTAGCTGTTTACAAGACGTGTAGTCACCCACAGGAGTCTGCCGTACTGTCCAAGAGTTCTGCATGAGTTAAATGAGTTTAATTTTCACAGGTACCTCGTTTGTTTGTAGGGTGTTGGTGGAAACTTCCTGTTGATGGTGTCCTTGCTAAGGGAAACGTGGCAGCGCATGGAGGTAGTTTGCAGTCTGGGTTGTTTGAGAGGGCATCTCTCTTTGTAGGATCATTGAGGTTAATACTCAGTACACGCACAGCGAGTCGCAGTGGTGGGATCTGCCAGTGGCTACAGTCAGGCAGCAGCAGCAAAGGTGTGAGCAGTGCCTTCCACCTACATCTTGTTTAGAGGTGGGAACTTCAGGGCTTTGCTGGGGCTGTTTAATTGCCACGAGAAGAAACCAAAAGGAGCTTAACTAAAGACTAGTACTTTTGTTAATTGTACTTATGCTTGGTTCCCCTTTTTGAGGGTGGCTGTTGACTTACACCCGCACAGACGTTTCTGCTTGCTGTCTGGTCTCAACAATGTTTTCTATGACACAGATATTCTCTTCATTTCCCAATACTTGCTGCTCTGTAGTAACTGGAATGGAGATGATGACTAATGTGCAGTGAGTAGTTGCAGATAACCACCTGCGGCTGTGTGGGAGTCAGCAGCTTGTGCTTTATCCTGGACACTAAGCAGATAGCCTAGCTGCATCTGTACTCTGACTGGCCTGTACAGAGAGGTTTTAGTTCCCTTCTGGGTAAAAACCAAATCTGCTGTTGATTTGGTTCCAGCTGGAGTAAGCATTGGCTGTTGGAGAGGTGTTCCTCTAGTACCAAAGCTGCAAGCAGTTGCAAAAGTTGGGGAGGCATCCTTATGGAGGTAAACAAAAGTGGGATTCTGACTGCTGCTTTTGGAAGTGTTGTGTTGGCTCTGGCTGGTGATCAGAGAGATTTAATCTCTCACTCCCAAGAAACAGTGGATTTTATCAAATACCAAAAGCAAACCCTGTGTCTGTTCTCACCTACGCGATGCAGGAGAGGTTTAATATCCCCTGTTGCACCAGTGAGTGTAACATTCTCAGTGCAGAGCTGGCATAAGGGGTGCCTGCTGCAGGAGATGCTGCTGGGGTGGAGTGCAGTAAGCATCCATCCTGGTGCAGCACAACCATCCTGGTCCTGCTGTGGTGGTGGTCACAGGAAGAATCTTAACCCTGGAGTTGATGCTCTCTCCAGAAGACTTCTCTCCTTATAGAGCTTGTTGTCATCCTTAGCTTTTGGATAAGAAAGGGCAAAGGAAGACAGCAGCTTTTCAAGGTCACTTTAGCTTGTTGAAGGGGAAGTTGGCATTTTACTGAGTGGGCTTTGGTGTGGGGAGGTAATAAAGCATTGGCCACATAGGGCTGTGAATAAGTGGAAGGAATTCCTTTACCTTTAATACCAGACAGCTAAGATAAGGCAGCAAGTTGTTTAGTCTCTTTCCAAACAGGTTTAACTTTATCTGAAATCACTGTGTTCTCTGGCTTGGAGAGATAAGAGCTCAAATACCCCGCAGTGACACTGGCTCTGTGCCTCTCTGTGTAAGCATGTTTCTGTTGGGCACAACCACCCACCAGACCCTGCTGTTCTCCCAAGGTAAGAGGGATGGGACAAGAGGAAACGGCCTCAAGCTGCACCAGGGCAGGTTTAGATGGAGCTGAGGAACAATTCCTTCCCCAGAGGGTGCTCAGGCATTGGCACAGGCTGCCCAGGGCAGTGCTGCAGTCACCGTCCCTGCAAGCGTTCACACACCGTGGAGACGAGGCCTCAGTGCCATGGGTCAGTGGTGGCCTTGGCAGTGCTGGGGAATGGTTGGACTGGATGAGCTTAAAGGGCTTTTCCAGCCTGGTTGACTCTATGATTCCCTCACAGGATGGAGTGGTTGGGGAGGGGGAGCTTTGAGTGCCTATGGGCATGCTGACACCATGAAACCAAATTGCAGTGGGGCTGTCGCCTGTGGGGAGCCCCCAGCCTCCCTGGGAAGGGGCTATGGGAAGAGCGTGGCATCCTGCCCTGCTGTGTAGGCAGCCATGAGGGGTTCACTGTGAATTTGGGGGAGTGCTGATGAGCAAGGGTGCCTGCATTTGAGGCCTGAAATGATGCTGCAAAGGACAGGCTACAGCAGGTTCTCTTAATCCTGAAGGAGGATGAAGATGAGGGAGAACAGCATGCACTGTGCTCTGTTTGATAGCAGTATCAGGAAGTGCATCTCTTTAATGTGGTAGTACACTACTACAGCTATTTTTGTATGCATGCCCATTATTTCAATAGGAGACTCTTCTTGCTGAGTAAACATAATGCTAAATCTGCAAGATAACATCCTCTTATCTGTTAAATACAAGCAGCTGCCGCAACTGCACTTGTGCCAGCTGCACAACCTGTACAACCTGGACTTGGAAGTGGACAGCACGGACAAAGCCACATTCCTTTGGGAAAGGAAATTAATTAATGAAATGCACCAGGACTGTCTTTGTCCTGCCTCGTTGGAGTTGTATTTACTGGCATTTCTGATGGATCGGCGTAGAATAGCATGAAATGACATCAAAGAAACTCAGTTTGCACAGTGGCATTTTTGATGTTACAAATCAGATACGGGGCCTGGGGGAAGGCAAAAAAAGCAGCACAATGAGGCAGTCAGTACAACAGATTGTGGAGATGTTCCAACACTTGGATTTACCGAGATAATGTCTGACTTGGTTGGTAGATAACAGAAGCTGGAGATCATTCATTTGTGTTTCAGGGTTTGAGAGCAGCGAAATGAGCAAATAAACGTTACGTGGTACAAGATAAACTGCATCCATAAAAGAAGGGATGTTGCTTTGCCTGATTTATTTCTTAGTGAGTTCTGTGCTTTTCTGTTCTGCTGCTGAAATGATAGCCTCGAATTGAGGAGAATATGGCAAGCTGAAAGAGTAGGAACAGCTTTCCCATGGGGCAAACCCGCACTTGTTACCAGTACACCACAAACAAAACCCCAGGGAAGTTTGTTACCCAAACAAGTAATAAATGTTTAAGATGTAGGAAGGTTTCTGTAGGTTTTAGGTTTGATTTGTGTTGCTAATCCTGAATTCCAGTGTTGTGCAGCAGAGGCGATCCGCTGCAGCGTTGGACTTTCCCTCTGGTGTTTTGCAAACTTGGGTTTGATATGCATGTTAATGGAAAAAACTGATTGGAAAGGTAGCTTGGGAAAGCAGAGGTAACCTGTGTGGATTTGGGCTCATGTTCTAAGGAGAAACAGTGCAAATCCAGGAATACACACGTCTCCGAGCAGGAGTTACCACCATCACCGACAAGAGCAGTTAGGACATCAGTGGCCGCAGGGAGAGGTGGGCAGTCTGAGCTTACTGACAGTACTCTTTTTCTCCTGTGTTGTTTCTGGCTGTCCCCCCTTGCCCATTAATTACAGGCCTTCACACCAATTCCCTTCCTGCCAGGTGGGGTACCTGTGTGTGAAAATGAGATGGCAAAATACTCCAGGAAAACCGGTGTTCCAGGTGGTCCCATTGTTCTCTGTGAACTCGACTTTTGCTGGGCTTGGTGATGTTGGAGATAGTTTAGTCTGAGCCTGAATACGGTTGTTACTGTCACTTGCTGTGTTGAGCAGGTTGGTGACAGTCAGTGCTGCTGTCGTTTGTACCTTAATGCAGTAATGACAAGTAAAGAAAAGTGTTCCAGGAGGGAAGTGAAAGCTGAACATAAAAACCAAGATTGGGTGAGTGCTTCAAGCCTGTGTTTATTCCTCTGGATCACGTAGGTATTAAAATGCAGCCTTTAATTACTTGGTGATAGTCCCCCCTAACTCAGAACTTGGAGAAGGTGATTCTGCCCAAAAAGCACTTGTTCAGGATTTTGAGTTGCTTTCAGTTTCTTTCCTTGTCTCCCTGTATTATTATGCAGAGCTTTGAATCTTGCTTTTTGAAGAAACGGGTGAATTGGAAGTGCTGCTTTGCTGCAGCACTCAAAGTGGTGCCTCAGTAGCCACACACCTTTCTGCTGTGCGGGATGATGCTTGCATTTAACAGATGAAGAGTGAAGGTGAAGAGAGATTAAGGTCAAAAGCTTCTGCTAATTACCTAATTTTCTCATTAAGTAACTGCCCAATTTCAAGCTTGGGAGGCTTGGCTGTCACAGTGCAGCCCTGGACGCATCTGGTGTGAGGTGCCTGTGAGAGCCCGGTGCTTCCCCGTCCTGAGGTTTCAGGTGAGGCTGAACATGCAGGTGCTTCTTTCATGTGGCCTTGGCAGTGCAGGAGAGCTGTGTCCTGCTCCTCATGTCCTGCCCTGGAGCCCCAGGCAGCGGCTGGCTTTGCCTCTGTCCTGCAAAGCTGGAACCATGAGTTTCTCCATGGGGTGGCTGGGTGCCGTCTGCTCGTGGTGTTTTATCCTACGTAGTTTCATGCTTGTCTAAGTTAGTAGTTTGTGACTTTGAAGTCAGAATTTTATCATGGAGCTATCCTAACGCTTTTAGCACATCCTGATATCCTTTGGACAAACGAATGCTATTACATGTGTGCCAAAGTGTTCTTGTTAATGCACATGGAACTTCCACTAGAGCAGCTCCTGGCAGTTGCTCCTTTGGTTGTGAACTTCCAGACCCAGGTGTGAGAAAAGGTGCTCTCTGCCCCGTTCTCTTACTGTGACATGAAAACAGGGTGGCGTCAGGTATTAAAAAGAGCTTGAGGTGACTGAGTTTCCTGCGGAGAGAGTTATAGGGGGATGCCAAGGAGGGGAATTCTGTCTATGGGGTGTAGGGGTCACTTGTGTTTAGCAGAACCACCACTTTGGAATGTAAAGGCTTGTCCTGCTGGTCGAAGGCCAAGCGTCGAAGAGTCTGGAGCTGTGGAACGCTGTCAGGAGCATCAAGAGCTAAGCAATGTTAGGGGAAGAAATGTGCTTGAAAACCACAAGGCTTTTTAAGTAGTGGGTGGTGAAAATCCAATCAAAGGTCTTGCTGTTGCGGTACATCTTGATGGAGGTGGAGTTGACGGGAAGTATGCACTTGGGGAAGGATACTGACAGCACCAACGTAAGTATCTGCCTCTTCAGTAACTATATGGGTACCAGTGTTAGGTATGAGCAGTGTGTGTAAGTGTTGTGGTTTCTCAGCCTACCTATCCAAACTAGTATTGGCAAGTTTAGAATATGGTCTGTCTCTTCTTACAACGTTCACCCAGTAAAGAATACACTTGAAACTTAGGCAAGCAGAACGCTTGTGTTGGTCAAAGACAGCATGGGTTGGTTGCATCCAGGAAAGAAGCCTGTATGCACATGTTGTATAGCATGTACAAATAGAGCTAAGAATTCTTAGGGGTGAAGTAGATCCTCCTCTGTGCCACACCAGCCATTTGAAATGAGATGGCCTGAAGGTATGGGTGCTGTTCTTCATAACGTAATGGTGGGGTAGGAGCTTCACAGACGTGAACTTGCTTCACATAAACCCTAAAGCAGTCCGCAAAGAGCAGGAGCAACTATTGCACTGCAGAATGTTCATGTGCTGTGGGAAAATCATCTCATGGATCATGTGCAGACACAATACTGCAGTTAGATAGTGAACGAATGCCGTGCTCAATTGGAAAGTCCTAAGGAAGCTTTGGCCAAAGTAGTTCCTTATCTTTGTTGTTCTTTTAAAATGTAGTGCAATAATGCATTGTTGTCATGATTGAAAGTTAGACTTTGTGCCCCCTGGTTTTTAATTGAGTTTTGGGGTGTGTGATTAACTGTACAGACCTACACAGATCTGTGTGAATCTGTGCCAGATGGGCCAGTTTACATGTGTTCACGTCCTGCATGAGTTCCTTACAGGGAATAATAAGCAGTCTTTTTACATGGTTTATGATTAAAGTGCAGGGAAGCCATTGGGATGGTCACTTTGGATGTTTAAGGCCCTGTGCATTAGACATTGCATTCTCATGTATGGTCTGGTTCTGCAGTAGGATCTGTGCAAATAAATTTACTGCTTGCTGTGGACTTGTGTTCAAAATGGTTTATGAGAGGCTAGTGGTGAGTTAATACCTCTTGTTTGATGAACTAGCTCCCAGGGGATGGAAGTGAGGCTGAACTAGGAAATGTTAAATGGTCTCACGAGCGGGACAAGGAAGGCAGTTTTGTCAGTGTGATGGTCCTGGTGCAGCATCAGCCCTGAGCAAAGAGTGGTGTGTGACAGCGTGTTCTTCCTGGAAACCTAAAGGAAAGTCTGTGCGTTGTTTTTAATTCTGAGTGGAAAAACTGGGATATGAGGGAAAGGGAATGAACAAGTAACGAAGGCTGTCAAAGATACTTGGAGTAATTGAGAGTGTTAAAGGCGAGTCTTGCATTTGCAGGAAGGGAGAACTTCCCGCTCCACTTCCATGCCACCAGGTCTAGCTTCTGGGCGCACGTTAGAACTGAATAGAGGATTAGTTGGGGGGTAAGGAGCTTTTTAAATCTTCCACATTTGTGTTATGTGGTTTAATTCTGTTCCCATGTCCTTTCCGTGACTCGTGTCCTTTCCAAAACTGAGATAATGTATGTTGGCATATGGAGGAGGTGAAGGAGATACTGTGGGCCAAAGCATGGAGTCTAATTCTACTTATTCTACTGTGTATTAGAGATACGGAACAGAGTTCCTGACCTTTGCGCTTCTTATAAGCTTGTCTTAACTGAGTTGCCGGAAATAAGATTTTTCTTTCTCTTAATGTGGTAGGAAAAACAGATTTGTCAGTTACATCCCTGGAAATAAAAGCATCACCCAGAGTCAAGTTATTCACTGCTCTTGAGAGTAGACTGGACTCCTCATTTGCAGCACTGTGTGCAGTGCCGATGTCTTCAGCAAAAGGACATGGAGCTGTTGGAGCCAGTCCAGAGGAGGCTATGAGGATGATCAGGGGCTGCAGCACCTCCCGCATGGAGCCAGGCTGAGAACACTGAGGCTGTTCAGCCTGGAGAAGAGAAGCTGTGTGGAGACCTCAGAGCAGCTTCCAGTGTCTGAAGGGGGCTGCAGGATGCTGGAGAGGGACTCTTCATCAGGGACTGCAGAGATAGGACAAGGGGTAATGGGTTCAAACTGAAACAGGGCAAGTTCAGGTCAGATCTAAGGCAGAAGTTCTTCCTTGTGAGGGTGCTGAGGCACTGGCACAGGGTGCCCAGAGAAGCTGTGGCTGCCCCATCCCTGGCAGTGTTCAAGGCCAGGTTGGACACAGGGGCTTGGAGCAACCTGCTCTAGTGGAAGGTGTCCCTGCGTGCGGCAGGGGCTGGAACTGGGTGAGCTTTAAGGTCCTTTCCAACCCAAACCATTCTATGATTCTATACAAATGCCAAGTTGTGCAAATACATACTCCCTGAGCACGTGGGCAGATCACAGTCCAGTGACAAAAGGCTCTTTTGGGTCAGTTGTCTCCTGACATTTTCAGCCCAATCTTTATACCAATGCAAGTAGTTTCTGTTGCTTTTCTGTAATAAAAGATTCCTGCCACTCTGGAGAAAACAGAGAGAGCTATGTGGGTGCCTTAGCAGACAGGGGTTTAAAAATACCTGTGGTTTGTGTGGCTTTATTGGATCAAATGTAGGATTTTCCACCCTGTGGTTGAAGTTTCCATCCGCTGCAGTTTGTAGGATTTGTTTTTCTGAAATGTTGCTTATGTCTCACATGAAGCCCTTCAGTTTAGTCGGGACTGGGAGGAACTGAGTCAGACATGGGATAACGGATGCCCTGGAATTGGTGAGGGGCCCCAGAATAGATGGGTCAGTGGTAAGAGCCGCAGCCAGTTTCCCCTAGTCAGTGAGTGATGAAAGCTGATCCTTCTCAAATGCTGTTGCCCTCACGTGCCTGGTTGGTGACATGTGAGGAGTGATATGTGGGCTGGGAGGTCTGTTAAGTACCATCACTATGTACGGGATACCCCTGTTGAAGCTCCTGGTGAAAGCCTAAGGGATGGTTAGAGCTGCTGCTTTGGTCAGTCTGCTGGGAGTGGTTTGAGGAGTCCCACGCAACATAATGCATCTGCTTAATGCTGTTCACTGGCTGTGAAAAATGAGCCCTGTTTTTAGGGTCCTCCAGATGTCTCAGGAGTACTGAATACTGAAACAGGGCAAGTTCAGGTTAGATCTAAGGCAGAAGCTCTTCCCTGTGAGGGTGCTGAGGCACTGGCACAGGGTGCCCAGAGAAGCTGTGGCTGCCCCATCCCTGGCAGTGTTCAAGGCTGGGTTGGACACAGGGGCTTGGAGCACCCTGCTCTAGTGGAAGGTCTTGTTTTGAAACTGACAGTACCATATGTGTACACTTAGCGTGTTTCTGCTGTCATTTGAGTACCAATGATCTTACCCTAAACCACTCTTTAAGGCCTTAGGATCCCCATCTGTGTGATTGTCTTCTCATTACTACCAGCAAGCACTGCAAATGGTGCTTTTATTGCAGTGGATCTTGTTCCCAGCGGGTCTCTTGTAGATCATGGACAGCTTTGGAAACGTGACCAACAAATCAGAAACGATGCTATTTGTTTATCATAAAAATAACGACATAACTAAAAAGGTCTTTTTAAAATGGATGGCTGATCAGTAGTCACCTGCACTGACAAAGTTCTTCCTATATTCCTTTAACTAGTTTCCCTCTTTACATAAATAAATCTCCATGTCATGCAGTAAAATTGGGGCTGTTCAGCGTGGAGGAGAGAAGGCTGCATGGAGACCTCATAACAGCATTCCAGTATTTGAAGAGGGCCTACAAGGATGCCAGAGAGGAATTCTTCATCAGGGACTGTAGAGATAGGACAAGGGATAATGGGCTTAAACTTAAACAGGGGAAGTTCAAGTTAGATATAAGGAAGTTCTTTACTGTGATGGTGGTGAGGCACTGGAACAGGCTGACCAGAGAACTGGTAAGTGCTCCATCCCTGGCAGTGTTCAAGGCCAGGTTGGACAGAGCCTTGGGTGACATGATCTAATGTGAGGTGTCCCTGCCTGTGGCAGGGGGGTTGGAACTGGATGATCTTAAGGTCCTTTCCAGCCCTAACTATTCTGTGATTCTATGAAACTGAGAGTGGCTCGTGGAAGGCCTGGATAGATATGAGACAGCGCGAGGGAAAGACCAGATGTGAAGCAGAAGTCCATCTCCTCCCTCCTCTTCTCCCACCTCTAAATGAGCAACTGACTTCGTGCTTGCAGAAGAGCTCTTTCCCCTCTGAGGAGGGAAGGACATGCCCTCGGAGGACGCTTTGTGTTGAAACTGTTTAGGAGTGCAGGTTTGTGAAAAGGATCTCCAGGATTCATAGTCTCTCGGAATCAATGAGTTCGGAAAAGGCCTTTAAGCTCATCCAGTCCAACTGTTGCCGTGCACTGCCAAGGCTGTCACGTGAGTTATAAGGATTAAATGTTATAATAGTTGCAAAAGAACTGTCCTTGTTTTCTGCAGCATTCATTTTGACTGGTCCACTGCATATGTTCAAAGGCTGATATTGTAAGGGTAGCAGAA
This sequence comes from Amazona ochrocephala, assembly GCA_039720435.1. NCBI lineage: Eukaryota > Metazoa > Chordata > Aves > Psittaciformes > Psittacidae > Amazona > Amazona ochrocephala. The sequence goes on from CM077878.1 coordinate 126,615,480, forward strand.
GTGTGAATGATATGGCACTTCTTGCATTCCGTTTACCTCCCTGAAGGGAAAGTTTTTCTTCATCAATTAATGTATCTCTACCTTAGTTCCCTTCAATATGCTCCATCAGTACTTGTACTTGTCAGAACTTGTGCTACCTCCTTGAAATTCATATGCAAAACTGCTTTCTTGTAGCAGTTGTTTTGTCAATGAGATCTTAACTGTCCCTTTCAGTTTAATAGTGACTGTGAATACATTTCACTACTCATATTAGGGGGGTTTACTAACCCCTTGTAGGAATTTTGCTAGCATTGTGAAAACATGACTGTGACTTTTCATTTTGGTCAGTTCCGTTCTTGGTCCTTGAGTAGTGAGTGTCACGTTTTACCTGGATGGAAGGTGGCATTAAACTCCTTAATCTTGTTCATCTTTAATTCACTGGAGGGTTTTTGGCTCAGTGTTTTTTATTTACATCTATTTGAGAGTTCCCTTGTGCAAGTAGGTCAAAGATTAAGGCTTTTTTAAGTGAAAAACAGAGTTTAAGGACTGTTGCTTATATTAACTTCTTTCCCCCACCCCTTATGTAGTTCTTCATAAGATCAGTGAGCTTGAAGTTTAGCTTGTATATGATCATAGTAATAATACTAGCTATTTACCCACCAGTGTAAATTCCCTGTCTGTATTGCATAGAACATGAACTCACGTTGTCTATATGAGGATAATACAGGTAAATTTTGTAAACCTGCAACAGAAGGTTCCTTCCTGAGTATTTAGCAAGCCCTGAATGAGGCTGGGTGAGGAATTCAGTCCCTTGTGATTGAGCAACTTAGTCTTTTATGAGGCTTTTTTAGTGATTGGACTGTAACTTACTGGAACAGCCAAATAAAAAGGATCTGCTTTGTGTTGTTTTGGCTTGGCAGAAACAATGCAAAGAACTGTCAAAGGCAAAGAGTATGCAGAAGCTGTAATTTCCCTTTTACCACTGAAGAACAGATTTGGCTGGATTGTGTCTTCCATGCTAATCTAGCTCTGTGTGGCCAAACAGATTTCTGGAACCCTTCTGTAGCCTGTTTATTTGCCGTTCACTTCAGGCCAAGTGCTCTGAGGTCATGGGGCTTCTGGCACATCCAGGGTGGTGATGTGAAAAAAGCTGAAGAGAAGAACTTGAAGTTAAGAACTCTGAATCCAGACCACTGCAATTGAGGTTGCCGCTTGATGCAGTTAGGTCATGGCTAGCAATACTTGTGTGGTCAAACTGTGGCTTTATATAGTTATTTATTTAACTTTACAATTTGCTGTAGTATTAAGCTATCATAATGAAAATTCTTCAACAGATCCCACAGAACATATGGTGAAACTTTACCACAGTTAGACATTTTTAGTTCATTCACTTGGCTATTGAAATAAGCTTAATCCAGGTCTTCCTTCTAATGGTAAGCACTATTTTAACAGAAAGCACATTGCCTTTTGTGACTGCAGTAGAGCCACGCTCCTTAAGCCTTCTGTCTTAGTCAGTGATTAATAACGTTTTTGTCTTGAAGTATTAATTTGATGTGCTTAACATAATATCCATTCCTTCTTTGCCTGAGCATGTTTGTTTGAACCTTTGGTATTGCAGAATGGTGGGACACACATACTCATGCAGTACATCATGTTTTCGGTGGCTTTTCATTTAGAACACATCAGTTAAATGCCTTTTTCTACTCTGTTTTCCCTCTGTACAGATGACAGCATCTCAGCTGCGAGCACGTCTGATGTCCAGGACCGCCTTTCAGCCCTGGAGCTGAGAGTACAGCAACAAGAAGATGAAATCACTGTGCTCAAGGCAGCGCTGGCTGATGTGCTGAGGCGTCTCGCTATCTCTGAGGATCATGTAGCTTCTGTGAGAAAATCAGCACCAAGCAAAGGTAAGCCCATATTTGGTGAATTCTTTATCGGGTTAGGATGTTGTCATTTAGAATGTTTTCTGTTGGTCACTTCTTTTTTCCCTTTTCTGTCTCCTTTGCAAAGGTAGGTATGTTTTGAGCTGAAGGACTTAGGTTTTTAAGAGTGTCTTCATAGTATATGGCTCTGACCTCTGAAATGGCCAGTAGATCTCTGAAATACCGTGTTAACCTGGCTGTTTGCTAACATGTTTATTTGACACCTCTAAACATTTACCTTGGTTCTTGTTGAAAGATTCCTGGTTTAATTTAAATGGTTAAAGGCTTTACATTAAAAGCTGCAGCCTTTAATCTGCCACAGGGGGTCTGGGGCTTATGGGTAGTTCTGAGTCTCAGCTTTGACTTCACCTAGAAGTTATTCAGTTGAAGGGGCATGTTAGAGGCTACATTTCCCTCTGCTCCTAAATGACGAACAAAGCAAATAGCCCAGAGCACATTGCTACCAAACGAGGAAGCTTCCTGACTATAGTTAATTTTTGTTCCTCTACTGTTCATCATCACCAGTAGGTTCCTTGGAAGAAGTAGCCCTGTAGCCACTCAGCAATATCTCTTTTGCTTAGTGGCTAGTGAGTTGTACATTGCAAATTGGAAATATATAGGGTTGATTAAAAGTAAAGAAACCAGAGGATTAAATGCAAGACTAGGTCATATTTCAGGTAATTCACTGTTGTAATTCAGCATAAGTGCATTGTTTATCCGTAATAAGTCATGCAGCATGGAATTCTCTGGGCTCGATCTGCACATTCAGCCTTGAAGTACACCCATGCCACCACCAGCAGTGTAACACTGAACACATCAAAGCCTATGCCTGTCTGGGTGGCTGCGTTTTGCATGCTGAAAATGCAAGAGGTGACAATGCTGGAAGTTTGAATTATCTTAGATGTGGCAGAGAGATCAGATTCCTTAATGAAGTGTTTCTGCAGTCTCTCTGCCAAATGGAAGGAAGTGATGCTTGGGCTCTGAATCCTGCCCTTCTCTCTTGCTTGCTAAATGGTAGACTTGTCATCCCTGCTTATAAATGCAGCTTTTACCTACTCAATATGCAGTTCCAGTCTCATCAAGATTGAGACTTCCTTCTCTAACTCAGTGTAAGACAGAGCTCTAGCAAGGATTGTGACTAAATCACTCTTGCTCTTTGCTGTCCATTATTGCAAGAAGAACATATCCAAGCAGAAAACTGGACAAAATACATGCAACATAGGGCCCCATTCTTCCCTTTTTAAATGCAGACGAGCTGGGATGTGCACACATGGCTAAAGACCTTTGGCTTGGAGCTGTCTAGTACCCAGCAAACTCCATGCACCAGCAGAGCAGACTTGGTGTCTTCTGCAGGATGCCTTGGAGCTGTCTCCTCCTGGGACTCTGGGGTCTTTGGCCATGCCAAGTTCTCCAGGTAGATTTATTCAGTGAAAACTAACTGAATTATTTATTGGGGGCAGGAATATCTAAATATCTTCAGCTTTGGGCTATTACATCTCTACCAGTTAATGACAATAACATGTAACTGTGAGGAAAGAGATGGAGGCAGGCTCAGAGATGTATGCGTATGAGCTAATATATTGAACTGCAGTGAGTTCTAACTAATTGGCACTGTATCTCAATTGTGGTGGATGTGTCCCCATTGTGTTCAGTTATACCCAACAGGCAACACGTTAATTTCAGTATTAATAAGGTATTAATTCACCAATAATGAACTCAGGTCCATGTAGTTGGTATAAAGATGTCACAAAAGAAAATGTTTCGCAGTCGCTGCAGTTTTGCACAAGTCTAAAATGAGACTTGATGAAGAAGTTGGAGGTGAACATTATTTTAAACATTGATATATTAATGAATATTTCAAATCAAACTCGCACATACCTTTTTGAGATACCTTAGGTTCTGCTTTTGATTTCTGTTATTTTATGTTCATTCGGTAGAGAAAGAGCTATTGAAATGTTTTGACAAGGGAAAGGGATTCTCTTCATGATGAGCAGGGTTGGCAGGAGAGCTGCACTGTCAGGCAAAAATAATACTCAAGGAAGTAGTTGTTACTTTGAAGTAACGTGCAGGTGCATAACAGGCCCTTACTGGTCACATCATGGCTGCTGCAAAGGTAATTGTATTCCTCCCGAACTCTTTTTGGTGTTCACGATCCTGTTAAGAATCTGCATTACAATGATTGCAAGCTCCTGGTAAATATTATAGGTAGGTTTTCTTAAGAGGAAGAACTGCTGAGGCTTTGATTCGCAGCAGTATTTGTCTCTCCAGCAGCCCTTAAATACATGCTGACAGAGATAACAAGAATAGATGTGGCTGTCTCTGAATACTGAAGATGTGTTTCATTTGAAGGATGGCAACACAGCGAGATAGATACTTCTGAAGCCCCTCCCGTATGAAGATAGGCTGAGAAAATTGGGACTGTTCAGCCTGAAGAAGAGAAGGCTGCGTGGAGACCTCATAGCAGCCTTCCAATACCTGAAGGGGCCTATAGGGATGCTGAGGAGGGACTCTTCATTAGGGACTGTGGTGAGAGGACAAGGGGTAATGGGTTTAAACTTAAACAGGGGAGGTTTAGATTGGATCTGAGGAAGAAATTCTTTACTGTGAGGGTGGTGAGGCCCTGGAATGGGTTGCCCAGGGAAGTTGTGAATGCTTCATCCCTGGTGGCGTTCAAGGTGGGGTTGGACATAGCCTTGGATGGCATGGTTTAGTGGGAGGTGTCCCTGCCCATGGCGGGGGGGTTGGAACTCGATGATCTTGAGGTCCTTTCCAACCCTAACTATTCTATGATTCTATGATTCTATGAAATATACCGAGCTTACACGAATCATAGTGCCAGAAAAAGCCATCTTGAATGTTCCCATCAACCAGAAGAGTTTCAATTGGATTAAGAGGCAATATCTAACCCAGTTTGAGCAAGTCTTTCCTCCTTGCTGCTGAAAAGAGTTTTCTGAAACCTCTTTTATTTCTTGTTGCCCGTGCAGCAGTGTCTTTGAAGAGAGCTTTTCCATAAGCTAAAAATAAGGGTTGTGAACAGACCAGGAGTTGTGCTGAAAGGGACAAATCCCCACCATTTGTCCGCTCATTTTTCTCATTCAGTTTGTGGCTCAATTTAGTGCAAAAAGAGATCTTTTCATCCTTTGTGTTAGTTTGTCTGCATTGCGTATCTGGTGAGCTCGTTCTGTTCGGAGTTTACTCATCCCTTTAGTTTAGATTGGTAGATTGACACAGCTGTAGGCGAAGGTAACTTGTTTGCGTTATCCTTGTAGTCTGGGTTTGTCTTTTCCCCTGTATTTCTGTTGCATGCTTATTTTGAGCTTAGTCATGTCTTCAGTGTAAAAACTGCATGGGCACGGGTAGATTTCTGTTCAAACCCATGAGCTGTCAGGCAGGAGGTTACTACCTCTGATGTTGTCTCTGTGACCCTGTCTCAGAAGCAAGGTGCTCTGCATGCAGGGAGAGGTGTTTTGCAAACCGTATGAGGTATAAAGGGTGAGAATTTTTAGCCACTTCGGTGCCTCCTTAGTAAAGGATGAAGTGGAGATACTCTGCGAGGGAAATACCTTTAGTAGGGGTTGCAACAGAGTTAGCACTTGTCTGTTATTGCATAGTGGAAGGCAGGCTGGGAGTGTTCGTATGTGGCTTGTTTCCCTGTTTAGTATTTCTCAAGGCAAAGTCATTCTAAAGGGGGAAAATCTTTTGAGACTAAAAAGGCCCCGATGGTACTTCTCCATCTCGGCACACAGTTGAGGGGAAACTACACAAAGGAGAAACCAACAGGACCTGAGGACTGGAAATGTGGAAGAGCTTGATAAGGAAACAGGTTCCCAGCAGCTACAGGGTTGGGGCTGTAGTGTGTGGGGTTGGCTTGGTTTGATTTCTTTTTCCTTTCTATCTTTCTCTCTTCCTTTTCTTTAATAGATGGCTTGGTTAAGAAGGATTTCTCTGGTGGGAAGGTCTTTGCTTCTGGCTGCTCTGTGCTCATGCTGCCACATGTCTCTGCTCTCGCTGCATGATTGATGCTGTTAACACTCGCAACAAGTTCCAAACCCAAAGATTACCTGGACCCCAGAGGAAAGGAAAGCATAAAGCAGTCTGGTACTTGTGGCTGCCAGCAAGATAGATTGGCTCACAGCTGCTGCCTGAAAACCTATTGCAGTCTTCCAGGGTGTCAGAATGTGTGTAACAAGAGAATCCATCCCTCAGGCTCTGGGTGTGGAGGCAAGTTTGTGGCACACAATAGCACCGGTGAAATATCTCAGACTAATGATATCACTGGGACACGAGCTGCTGCCTGAAGAAGCGCCCATCTACCTAAAGCACCTCTGAGGTCTGCCCATAGAGAAGTGAAGTTCATGTCCCTTTTCTGGACCTGGAAGTAATGAGGAAGCTTGTCACAGGTTAAACCTTTGGAGGAGCATTCCACATTGCTTGGACAAGAATAGATATCAAATAACCCATACACAAATTCAGCTCACAGAGGGAAACAAGCAGTGGGTGGCAGTTTCCAGAGCGGCTGCCTCAGAGCGCAGGCTGGAGGACCAAGAGGCAGTTCAGTTAAAGCAGTGATGTTGTGGGTGGGCAAAAGCAGCTCTGTATTGAAGCGCAGCGTGTTTTTATAACGGGAATCTGGAGAGTTTTCCTTTCCTGCTCCCTTCTCTCTTGGGAAATAGTGTAAAGATCCTAAGTAGCGTTTTGCATCAAACGCCATCTTACTGCGTTAATGGAAGCAGAGCACTTCTGGTGTCATGTTCAATGCAGTGGTTTCATTTCACTACCATTAAGTCATTTGGGTTTGTATTAACAAGAATTGACTTCACTGTCTTTGATGGAAGCTTCATCAACGAAAGCATGAAATAGACTTGCACGTGTGGTGTTAGTCAGCATGCGTTCATGTGCAGAATTGCCCTAATAACTGTGCACATGGTTAGGTTGTCTAATCAGGAAATACAAGTGTAGAGAGGAAAGTGCTTATGGTTAGAGGTAGGATATAGGCTCTTATCCATGATATTAAAACTAACCTGGCAGTTGTTTCTTACATTTCATTGCATGTAGTGTGGCATGCTCAGCTGTGACTGACCAGGATTTGGTTCTGGAGTGCAAGAAAGCCTGGTGTGGTTTGGCATGTGAGAGAAGTCTGTCAGTGCAGTTTGTCCTAGGCGCTGATGTTTTGCTCTGGGTCCAGGTGTTTCAGTTACTTGTTCAAGAAATGATTGATTCAGGAGTTATGTGTAATTTATGAGTCACTTTGGTTCAGAAACCTTCATCTCCACCTCAGTTTTGCATGCCACATGTTGAAATGAGGAAGTACTCTGCAGACTGACACCAACATCTGCTTTACTGAAAACCAGATAACCCCAAACCTGCCGTACACATCCTTTTCTTTATAGTTCCTGCATTCCTCATTGTGTGGAGCAGCGCACGTTCCTGCCGTGAGCATGCAGTGGTGTACAGTCTTGTCCATAATCTGCTTTGTCTGTGGATGTAAAGCAGGAACTGATCCTTGTCATAGCTAGTACAGGGCAAGATTCTAGATGTTGTCAATGAAGAAGATAGCGGTGTTCCTTGCTTGACAAAACTGACCAGTTTGTTCCCCATCTTATTAACTTCTCATAGCGTGTCTGTAGCATTGTTGTTCTTTATACTCCCCACTGAATGCTTTCCCCGCTGTACTGGGAACTGCTGCTACTGTGTCTCCTGATCCATGTTTCTGGAAAGCTGTGCCAGTGCTGGTTGGAGAGGCATTGTTCTATTATGATGAGCAGATGGAGATGTTAAGGTCATCCACAGTTCAGGAGTGAATCATAGGCATTGATATTATGCATCTCCACGAAGGAGATGATTTCTTCTGTCACTGAAAAGAATCTTATTTATAGGCTTCTAGTACTAAAAGTGCTTTTTAAACTTACGCGCTTTTGGTCTTGCATCTGAGTTACGCAGAAGGGTAAAAATCACTTCAGCTTTCAAGGTTTTGTACAGTATCTTCGTTTTTAAAGTCAAGTCTGTGTTCCAAATGTGTATGTTGCAAATAAAAGGGTCTCGAAGTACCAGCGGTTGGAAGGGATGGTGCTGGGTTGATTTATGCAGAATTTAGGTAGAATCTTTGCAGTCTGTCTGTATTTAACTTGCCAGGCTGAGAACATTGGGGATGTTCAGCCTGGAGAAGAGAAGCTGCATGGAGACCTCAGAGCAGCTTCCAGTGTCTGAAAGGGGCTACAAGGATGCTGGAGAGGGACTCTTCATCAGGGACTGCAGCGATAGGACAAGGGGTGATGGGTTCAAACTGAAACAGGGCAAGTTCAGGTTAGATCTAAGGCAGAAGCTCTTCCTGTGAGGGTGCTGAGGCACTGGGACAGGGTGCCCAGAGAAGCTGTGGCTGCCCCATCCCTGGCAGTGTTGAAGGCCAAGTTGGACACAGGGGCTTGGAGCAAGCTGCTCTTGTGGGAGGTGTCCCTGCCCATGGCAGGGGTTGGAACTGAATGAGCTTTAGGGTCCTTTTTAGCTCAACCCAGTCTGGGATTCTAAGTGTGGGTTTTTTTCCTTCAGGGTTCCTTTATTCTCATCTCTGCCTGGCATATTCCACATGCTCTTTTTTTGGCTTTCCTTTCAGATGTGGTCACATGCTGCTTGGTGCATTTGGAGCACTGTAGGTTAGTGCAGGTCAGCCTGGTTCTGCCTTCATCACATGGTACTGAAATCTAATATGCCCCTAATGAGTGCATCTCATATGTAAAGTGCTTGCTTAAAGTAAGAATTAATTTGCCTCTCAGCCTGCCTGGTAGAGTGTGATGTGATAAATGGACCAAATGCTGATGTTGTTCAAATGAAGCATCAGTGTGAGTTTGCTCTCTGTGTGCAGGGCAGTCAGTTCTCCCCCACTGGTTTTTTACTCCTCACTTTAATCTTTGATGTGTGGCCTCATGCTTTATCTGTGTCACACTATTCCAAGCCTGCCATGAACACAGCCCTGTTATTTCCCTGTCTGTCCTGTCTTTTGTATTTGTTGTTGAAGTCAGAGTGACCGCACATCATGACCCCATGAGATGCAGTAACAACTTGTTTGTTAAATGGGGATGTGGCATGGAGATGAGGTCTAAAGTGACTGTTGATTTTTGAATGCTTCATGTGAGTTTAGCCCAGGAATTTCTTCAGGGGATGTAATGCTTCGGAGGGGAAAAGCCCAAGTTTAGCCCCAAGGGGCGGAGGGGGCAAAGCTCTTTTCTGAGTAAGACCTTAGAAATAAGGCACACACAAAAAGGCTGGAGGCACAGTGCGAAAGGGTGAAATGTCAGGTTTAAGTGCCTTGTATTTCACTGATGGGCTGGGGCAGAGGCAGGTCTGGGAGCCGATTGCCAGACCAGCATTCAGCTCTTTAAATAGAAGAGCCTCTGCTCCCCCGTCTTCCTTGCAGTCCCCTCCCACATTCACTGCATAGTTTCAAACTTCTGCAATGAGTGATATGGGCATCTGACAGACAACAGCCTTCTTCCACACACAGCCTTGATTCATCCCCCAAGGGAGTCTGTCATGTCACTGCATGTGGCAGATGTTCTACAGAGTGAACCATATAGCAACTTTATACCATAGTTCTATATCGACCTGTACCATGGGGCGATACCTTCTTTAGAAGGAAGAGGCATCTGAAAAGCTTGATTTCTGAATCCTTAGGATCACAGCCCTTAAATAACTTACTAATGCTTTAAGTACAGAGAGGGCTTCTGCCTGCAGCTGCCTTCCTCTTTAGTAAAGAGAAAAAGAACACTGAAAACAAGAAACCTCTTGTGGTGTTATCTGAGCTGTGATGGGTTTGAACAACAGAGTTGGAATAGCCAGATCTGCTGTCCCACAGCTGTTGGAGCGAACCAGCTTCCCAAGGCTAGCCATAATCTATCATCTCTGTGGATCACAACTGGAAAGAGATGTGCTACATCACTGCATCGAAGTACTTTTTGGAGGCATGGCAGTAAAGAAACTGCCCCCTATTGAAATGGATTCTTGCCTGTCTTAGTATCCCAGCTCTCCCATCTCCAGGTGAAGGATTTAATGAATGTATGTCACTGGATGTGAGATAGATAGCTGTCCCGAATGCTGGGGCTTCTGCCTTTGTGATATTGGGTCCACACCTGAAGGCTTTTGGTTTTTCAGATGGATCCTTGCATACAGCTGTAAAACCTGTGTTCTTCACTCTTTTCTTCCCTAGGTCAGCCAAGCCTCCGAGAAGCAATCTCCATGTCCTGTATAACCAATGGGAGTACAGGAAGCAGGAAACCAAGCCACAGTTCATCTGTTTCTGTTGCCAGAAAAGAAACTCTTTCGTCTGCTGCAAAAAGGTATTGGCTTGTCATTAACACTTAAATCGTTGTCTTTAAACAGACAGAGTAAGAGTCTGAGTTTTGCCTCTGCGTGACCCTCAGCAGAGCTTCCTCAAGTCTGGTAAGGCACAAATGCACTTTGGACTTGTACCGTGCTGTCAGGCAGCGTACAGCAGGGTTCTAAAAAGAATTCCTAAGTGGGGGGTATTTCTGTAGGGTCCAGTATCCAAAATGCACAAGGGACAGAACAGGCAAAGGCATTTCCAATACAAATATAACATTTTTGCTTCTGGTATTTATCTGCATCTTTATTCTTTTATCCAGGAAATGGAAGGACGAAACTGACTTCATTGTCTGCAGGGTAAACAGTAGGCAATAACAAAAGAGGTGTGAAACAATAGGGAATTGTGTTAAGGTAAAAGTTTGCCACTTTGTATAGACATCTTAACCCAAAATATGGCTACTTAAGTTTTATGAAGGATATCTGTATTGGATCTCAAATGTATAGAAATAACACTGTTTGGGTTAAGAACCAAACAACAGCCTTTTTCCCCCTCTATGTCATGTTTTCAATTGCACGTAGTAAGCACAGTGTTCGTACAACCGCTCTCTTCTGTGGGTCCGTTAGATAGTGAGTACATGCCTTCTTTAATCAGTAAGTTTTGCACTTATTCCTCCTTGCTGGGAAGAGCAGGCTGCCAGATGCAGCCACAGGGCAGAGAATACTCTGATGTGTAACTGTGGTGAATTATGGGAACAAATTCTTGGCCTCTGTGGAGTACTCTGGTAACTCCAGTGGCTGTTTTGTCCTCTAGCGTGGACATAAATACTGTGCTATACAACAAGACAGGCAAGTGATATACTTCAGGGAATAAAAATGCTGCATGCAAATACAAACTGCATGAGGGCAAACCAGAAGAAGCTTTAGTGCCCTTTGCAATTTGGAAAGCAAGGGTAATGCCTCGCTCTTCACTCTTCACCGTGTCACGTTGCATATCTTTCTTTTATTGACTCTTTCTGTTTACTTTTCAGCAATAAATCAGGAAGTGGTCACTATGTGTCTCTGTTGCTAGTGTGACCGGCACTGGGACGAAAGACATTCCTGCAAACGGGATTCCTTAGTTAGCACTTTTCCATTAATCTTAGCCATGTGGCTCTTGGCACTTTGATGAGAGCCAGCCCAGTTGCCGTGGTGTTCAGCTTGCCTTTGTGCTGAATCACCTTGATTCATTGGCTGCTCAACTCTTAACTACAGAAGAAAAGCAGAGTGGAGTGGCCAGAATCCCTTTCATCTGAGTTATGGTCTGTAAAAGGAGACCTGCATAGGCCAAATGAGGAAAACCTTAACATGCAGAGGGCAGCTCTCCCTGGGTCCCTGAATAACTGTCCCGGGCATGTTTTGGTGCTTCCAGTGAAGCTGAAGAACGTGACTCCCTTCTCCTTCTCTAGTTTCAGGAAGGTCTAAATCTCTAGGTATCTTTCCAGCAGTTCCTTTCACTCTCCTGTCTTTATACATTCTTCCATGGAATTTGTTTGCTATTTGGAAGAAAATAGACTTGACCCTTTTGTAAAATTACCAGGTCAAGAAAGGTGAAGGAAAATGCCTCATCTCAGGCTTTTTGGATGCGGGGTTTTAATAACAGCGAAACTGTCCAGTACCAAATAGTGTTCCTGGTAGAAATGGAGGTGAATGTCAGGAGCAGTCTCCTTCCCTTAACAAAGTCAGGGTGAAAGTGCCTATTCCTAACATTTGTCACAGTGAAGAGGAGGGAGGCCAAAGGAGAACATCAGCTGGTTGTGGGATGCTGTAATAGCTCACAACTCCTCACGTGTAGACTGAAGAAATCCCTCATCCAGTTGGGATTTTGAAAGAACTTTCAGATGCTTCCCAGAACTACTGCTGTTTAGAAACCCACAAGAAAAGGTGCTGGGTTTGATTTGGTGTCATTTGTTGCACAAGGCCTAGTTACAGAGGTGTGAGTGGGAGAGCTACTGTGTACTGGTCAGTCATACTACAATTAAGCTGGAGATTTCAGCAGAAGTGAGCAAACCAAAGAAATTCAGCAAAAGATACTCAGGCTGCCACACATCTGCATCGTTTACTTTCAAGTTAGAACAGCAGTCAGAAGCAGCAGCGCACTTGCAACCTGGTGGTAGATAAAAGCTCTGTGTTGGAACCCAAGGTATACCTTGAGCTGCAACTCAAGGAGGAAGCAGAGTGGTCCAGTGATTCTTATGGCCCAACTGAGAAGTCAAGGAGTGAACCTAGTGGCAAAGGTGTGAACCAGACAGCCCCCAGCTGACAAACTTGGTAAAACATTGAAGAGGTTCCCACACTGAACCTGTGGGTTCTGGGTGATGCGTCAGATCAAAGCTCTAAGACTGCATCGTGTGCTTGCAATGCAAGCCAGGTCTTCTCATTAAAGAAGAATCATTTGAAGGTTTCTAGTTAAGAAAGGGCTACTGGCTGTAAATTGTTAACGGAAACCCCATGGTCTTCAAGCTTTTTTCTGTTTGATCCTAATAGATATCCTCAAGAAAGCTCTGGTTTGTTTCTATCTGTTGTTCTGAAAGGCAGATTGAACTTCAGGGGGTTATATTGCCATTTTTCACAGGTTTGCAGAAGAAACCGTGAGTGATCCTTTACAAATGTATTTTGAGGTTTATATTGCTTTTCATGTTTTGACCTGTTTTTCAATGCTGCTTTGGAAGCATTTAGACAAGTTGAGCTTGAATAAGCATTGCGGGCTCTGTCTCGGTGGTGGTAGATGGTAAGCTTTAAGTGAAATAACAAAAAGAGGGTCCTATGAATGTTATATTAAAATTCGGGGCCTGTTCTTATTTAATTAATTTGAATATTGTCTTCCTGGTATTGAGTGTTTTGGGGGGAAAGGTAAATGGAAACACAAATAATGGTGATTATACAATGGCTCAACAGGGATTTAGTGAGAAGGAATAGAAATGTGGCTTTTCCCCATCAAAAAGGTAGTGTTTCTTTACTTTGCAGGTTAATTCTTGTTTGGTATTTTTCTTTTTAGCCAGTGTTTGTATCTTGCTTTATTTGTTCACTGGGATATTCATTGAAAGATGGGGTTTTAATCTTAAATAAAAGAATTAGGCCATGTGTTACAGAATAATCCTCTCTCGCAGCTTTGTGTGCTTCAGTATACCACAAAGCATGCTGTTGCATAGAAGAACCGTTTAATGAATCTTTCTGTTCACTCAGTGGCCCTTTGGTTAGATTCTTAGTGAATTTCAGGTTGTTAATGACATGTACTAAGCTGTTTCCAATGTTAACCTAATAAACACAGCACTGTGAAATTAAAGATGTATCCTTAGCTCTGAATTCCCAAAGGCATTAAAGAAGGGACAGGACAATCTGATGTTAATCAGATACAGATCCAAACAGTGATGTTTTCCTTTGAACTCTGGTACAACCAGGGACCAGCAGCAGCATTTCCCTCTTTGGTGACAGTGCAGAGAGAAGTGGTACCAAGTGTATCCAGAAATACAGAGAGAGGTATAGGTTCATGGCAGGCTTCAGCTAATCAGGGAGAATGCAAGTCACAGTCCTGGCTTTCGCTTGTGCTAAACCTTGACTGGCAGCAAGGAAAGGTTCTCCATGAGCTGAACCAGAGGATGGTTTTTCTCTGAGGGATGGCAGACTTGTGGTGCATCAACTTGCGTAGAAGCACCTGCAAATGAAGGACACCGAAATGCAGAATAGTTTGGGTTGAAAGGGACCTTCAAAGCTCATCTAGTCCAACCCCCTGCAATGAGCAGGGACAGCTTCACCTAGATCAGGTTGCCCAGAGCCACATCCAGCCTGGCCTTAAAGAAGTTCTTCTTAAGAAGAACCTGCATATTCAAATCGAAGTTGTACCCATTTTAAAATCAAAGTCAACTTAGCACAACTGCTCAGGAAAAATCAGGATGTACCCTTCCATGCCTCCCTCCCCTTCGTTATTGTGAGTAAATCTTATTTCAGCAAAACATTTAGCCTGAAGAGAGTGAGGAAATAATCAAGGTGTTCTTTTGGTGATTATATATAGTAAGTTGTTACATGCTTCTCCCTTCCTTTCACAGTCAGGTTTTTCTCTCACCTTTGTAATTCATTTGCTTGTTTTGTTTTTTCCCCCCCTCTGTTATACTTCTTTTTTACAGCGGTACAGAAAAAAAGAAGGAAAAAGCACCAGGACAGAAAGAAAAAAAAGAGGAATCTCATTCTAATGATCAAAGTCCACAAACTCAAGCATCACCTTCTCCCCAGCCCTCCTCCCAGCCTCTCCAAACACACAGGCAAACCCAGGAAAGCAAGAGTTCTGCTCCAGCTAAAAGGTTTTCACAGTACCACCGTACAGAACGAGAAAGTGATTGTAGTGATACTGAGCTCGTATCTGACAACAAGTCATGTGAAATTAGTCCAACCTGATGAGCAAGGGAATGACTGGTATTTTTTGGGCTAAAGGAGATGCATTCGGCATGCATTGCATCAGAGCAATTGTGTACAAATGAATTCATGAGTTAATCTTGAAGATTTCTGGGTGAGGGGTTGTTTTCTGTGATTGAAACCCTCTAATCAGGCATTAGTATAAACTATAAAATATTGAATGACAACTCTGACTCGATCCTTTACCAAATACACTTCCCCTGTTCTGGCTGGCATAGCTGAATTGTGGAGTGTATTTTGCACATGCCCATGTGCTACCTCTCGCAACAGCAGTTGTTAAATGCTGGTGTCATTGCAGCTCGTTGGGAGTTGTTCTCAAATTACTCAAAGTGGCTGCATTTGGCTTTCTGTTTGCGGCACTTCCCTTTTCAGTCCCTGCTAGGTTGCAGGGTGGCTCGCTTTGATTCTGATTCTTTACATGATTGAAGTTCTGGTTTTACACCCAAATCATAGATGTACTTGACTTGAGTGACCGTAGAAGTATGTTTAGGGTCGCCTCCAAGTTCCCACTCATTTTAGTGGGAATTAGGCACTGAAAAATGATGCTTTTTAGTGGCTTTTTAAAGTCAAGGAAAGTGATTTTAAGATTTGGGTGATTACTTCTGAGCTTCAGAACTCTACAGATCACTCTGTTGTGTTTTTTCTTCTTTTGGTTCATGGTCAACCTTATGGAAGGTGTGAAATTCTCTTTTACTGTTTTGCTTGTAGGAGCCTCAAGCTCTTGAACAAAAGCCATTTCTTCTGAAACTTGCTGTAGTTCACAAGATTGTTGTCTTGCATTGCTCGAATTCACAGTTCTAATCAATATTGAAGCCTTCACTTGACTGGTGCATGTTATAACACTCCGTAAAGGCTGTCTGCGTGTCTTGCGCACACTCTCAAGTTGTCTGAAGCTGAACTCGCAGCCTGTTGCTCTTCTGCCTGGTATCTCCCTGTGAAGATGTTTGTCTGGAGTCTTGCTTACTAATCTTTTGCAGTGTGGGGAAGGAAATAAACGCCTTATTCAATCTCCTCCTGGTTTAACTTGATGTGATTAACTGATTTGCTGCAGGACCTTTCAGCCTCTTGCAGTGCTGTGGAAGGAGCTTGCCATTCCTGAGGTTGCAGCTCAGGACTTACTCCTGCAAAAAGCATTTCTGACGGGATGAAGTAGGATACTGTTAGCAGGACATGTGCAGATTTGAAGAATCATTTGGGCTTGCTCACTTTTGACCATGTTTCCCATAATTAGAATGGGTGTGAAATACAGTCGCTGCAGAACTCGCAGGCTCCCATTCATGTCAATTGGCTAGACTAAGATTGCTGAACATTGGAATCCACATTCATGGTTTGAATCTGTAGTTTTGGGCCAAACCTGGTTCGCCTCATTCATGCAAGAAGTTTGCAGATAGTTGTTTCAAAAAGCTTAAACCCAGTCATGTGGTTTGGAATGTAGGATCTGCAAAGCAGCCTGAGGAAACTGAGCTGATGGAACTGTTCTGCCTCAGAAATCAGTGTGTTAAAGCTGGTGAACAGTTAATCAGGGGGAAAAATTCTTCTTTCCTTTGTTACCTTCTGAAGTGACTTTTTTCCTAGTTTATTCTTTAAATTAGCCTCATTTTTTTTCTCCTTTAGTAATTTCTTAGCAGTGTAGTAATGAAGTGCAGAGGTGGTTCAAGTCTGTACTTAAGAGCAGTTGAAAATGGAAAGGAAAGGATAAAATGTTTGGCAACTGTCTTGCTCAGTTGTTTGCATTCATCCAGTTAGAACTTTTTGACTAATCTTTTTTCCCCTGTTTCACGCTTCAGCTGAAGGAAGACCTCGCTCTGCTTTTGTCTCCTGCTGCTTCATCTGTCCGTTGCATACCAGTTCCACTTGCTCTTGTCTTACTCGCTTGTCATTTTTACATGGCTTTCTGTTTCTTCCAGCATAAAGAAATCCCTGACTGCTGAGAAACCTCACAGTGCTTGGGAGAGCTCAGACGACAGCCGGAACAAGCTGCTGAGAGTAGCATCAACATCTAAATTAATATCAAAAGTGGCAAAGAATGCAGATAAGTATGTATCAGCTTGGTAGGGAAAAGCAAGTGAACTTTAGAGTCAAAATGTTGTATATATAAATTACTATATATATAAAATTGCTTCCTTTTAGTGAGCCTACTTAGGCATAGGCCAGGACCTTTTGCATCTTTGTTTTTACCAGGAGTAGTTACTTGTATAAGGTGCCTCTGTGGCACTCCACGTGCCTGTGGAATCGTACAGTTGTTATTAACTGCGAATGCAGGTTTTTGGTGTAAATGTAGTTTAATGTTGTCCATTTGGGTTAGTGAAATGATAAACTCTGAGTTAAGATTTATGGCTTAATGCCACTGTGGTGAAGCTTCTGACCACGTTTTTCCCCCTAATGAAAACTGATTTGAAAGTGCAGGTGTATTTCCTTGAAGTTAGTTTACTGGATTTGACATGGTGTGTGTGTTTCTGAAATTAACTGTAGAATATACTTCTAAGACTTCACATAGGTCTCTCAAATTAACTGTTTAATGGGATCCTGATTGCATGCTCCAGGTAACAGGCAGGGAGCTTCTCTTCAGTTCTCCCTTCACTAGGTGATGTGCTATAGCCCATTGTTTCTCTCGTGCCCTTCTTCAGTAGCAGGTTTGATCAGTGAAGGCCTCACCGGAGACAAGTAGTGCCAAATAAGTTACTTCTGCTCCTGTCAGCACAAGGCCAAGAGTTTGCTCTTTGCTATAACTCTGTTGTTGACCCCTGTTGTGACTGACTTCTTGTTCTTAACCCTCTTTGCCGGTTGGGTTTCCCACTTCACAGTCACACAGGTAGTTTTTCCCTTTGCCCTTGTTGTGATTTTGCTGGATTTGATGAACTTGCTGTGTTGACTTTCTGGCTGAGCCCTCTTCAGTTTGCGGAGATCCCCCCAGTGTACTGAGAGCTTCTCCCAGCTTTAAGGCATCTGCAGACTTCACGCGTCTGCTCCTTAATGCTCATTCCAATAGCCATTAACTGGTCCAAGGCTGAACTCCTGAAAACCCTCCCACTATGACAAATAAAACCCTTCAGATGTTTCAGAGTGATTCCCAGTCCCTTTCTGATTGTGTCTGTAGTGCTGTCCTTAGCTTACATCTAAGACTGTCAAATACATACTTGAAGTCAAGAGCAGTGTAAGTGCATTCCTTGTTTCTTAGGAATGGGAAGAACAAAAACACCTTAAGTTAATCTTGGGTGTGGATGTCAGCACATTTACTGGAAGCTTTCTGCTTAGCCTGAAGAGCTGTGCAGAGCAGGGCAGTGCTGTGCGAGGGATTATGGCTCACATATTTTGCAAGCGTTTCTTTTCCTTTTATAATTGGTTTTCACTGTTGGAATTTCAAAGCCCTTTGGCCATTCAGGTTAGAGCAGGAGACTGCTAGGGTAATACTTGGAAATGAAAAAAACCTCTGTCTTGATTTCCACTTAGCAAGGTTCTTTTCTTGGGGTTTATTATGCTACTAAAATACCTTTCCCAATGTGGTATATGCTTCACATTTCCTAATAATAAAATATGAATTTTACTTTATTGACCTCTTTTTTTGGGGTCTGTTGGTTCAGGCATGGTTGGTCAGAATAGAGGCATCTTCTTTCATTCCCCTGTGAGTCTGCTGATTTTCTAAAAGACTTTAAATGCTGCCCTGCTACAGTATCTAATATAGAGAAAAAAAACAGGTATCCAACAAAAGACTGGGCAAGGAAAGATTAGGTTTAATTATTGTTATTATAATAATTATAATAATAAAGTTGTCTGCTCATAACTTGAAGCTGTTGTGTCCTAAAAGTATTTGGGAGAAAACAAAGCTTCAAACATTACCAGTTGTAGACTGTCATCAGATTGAAGACTGAGTGTTGTATTGTTTGTGTGCCTTGTTCTTCTGCTCAGATTTCAAATAAAAGCACTCTTTGCATTCCAGAGCACACATTAATACTCATTTCTTACATCCTGTGTGGCCTGTTTCTAACAGAATTGGTCGATATTGTGCTAAGGCATATTGTTACATAGCATTTATCATTCCTAGTCAAGTTGGCCTAATCTGCCTGAAGTTACCCAAGTCTTGTGCAAGGGAATAGAATTCAGCCCCTAATATGGGCCCAGGACAGAACTGGTTTACACGTGCTTTGTGCCACCAGCCCAGGATATGAACTTTGTTCAGCAAGCTGGGCACTGAGCTGTAAATCAGCCTGATAAAGCCATTAGTAAGCGGGTTGCACAGCAGCCCATCATCCAGTGTTCTGCAGGGCAGACTGGGAAGCCGGCTTTCATTTTCCACTTGGCAGCGTGGTGCAGGCTGGTTCCCCCAACAGCCAGAGATGACTTTCCTCAGGCATATGCTTGACCTTTGTTGCTGTTACAAAAATGTGACCTCCATCCAGCTAAAAATACTGGATGCCACTCATACCTTCCTGCTGGATTTCAAATGGGTTCGAGCGGGGGTTGATGAAATACACGCTGCTGTCAAGGAGTGGTTTTCTGGTAAGAAGTAGCCAGTGCTGGAAATGAATATTTCTTCCCTCTGCAAATAAAAGATGGAGGAGTTCTGTGAGTAGTTCTGGTGAAGAGAGGCATCTCAGCTGCACTCCTTTGTGTTGTACATGCCGTAATTCCCCATGGGTCTGGTTTAAATGAACCTGCAACTTGCTTACATTTAATCCATGTATCCATTAGGGTTAATTCCTAGAGAAATCTGTGGTGTTGTGTGCTGACAGCTTCTTTTTGACAGGTGTTAAATGCTTTGCATGCAGGCCTCAGGGTGCTTGGCAGCTTAAAACATTTGGGTATTCCACGTCTGCTCTCTCCACATGGAATTTTCCATGCACAAGGAATATGCCCTGCGTAATGTCTCTTTAAAATCTTTTTGTATTGTGGTGGTATCAGAGCACTTCTTAGGAACCCTAACCAGAGGGACAAAGACTTGAAGTTACTCAAAAGATACAGTGAAGTGCATAAAATAATCTATGGGTAAAAATGCATCGAGATGAGCAAAAATAGTTCCTTAGTATCCTACACTCCAGTTACACTATGCACAGAGTCTGATGAGCTTGCCAAACGCGATAATGGGTAAGAACTAGATGCTATTGGCTTGATAAGTGCGTCTCATCTTCCTAATATGATTTTGTATTTTTCCTCAGGCACAAAGATGTCATCGTCAGCCAAGGTAAATACAAACATTCCTTTCTAAATGCTGGCTGAAGTTGAAATGCTTTGCTTTTGACTGAAATGGGAACAAATGCTCACGAACGAGGGCTAGAGAGCTAAAGTAGCATTCATACTTACTGCAAGAATTCCTCTGGCCAAATATTCCTCAAGACCTGTATAAGGATCTTTGAAATGATGGAGAAGTGCCTCGTCACATTGGGGCTTTAGGAAGGATGGGTGGGGGGAGGATTCCTGTTACTTCTGTGAAACAAGAATACCCCTTTTCATTTCTCTGTGTGCATGTGCATAGGGAGAGGTTCTGACAGCAGCGATGTAAGGGTTTGACCTATGTGCCAGTCTTCACCCAAGCTGAATGAGTGAGTGAGGCTTTAGAAATAGTTTTAAGATATTTTATTTCTGTCCCATAACCAGCAAAAATGTCAACTCGTGAAAAAAACAGCCAAGGTAAGAACTAAGCTATGCCTCTGGTTGCTTCCTAACTGAGCGCTCGCACAGCTCTTTTACTTGGCTTTTCGCTGTCACACAGAGCATCAGTGCATGGTCTCTTCCAAACTTTGAGCATTGGAATAAATACTTCAGCTTTCTTACTATGGAAGCATGTATACATATGTACATTGCATATGTGGGGATTATTTGGGGGTAGTCTTAACTAAATTGCTACACATCGTTTCCTCAGAGAGGAAGTTAAGGTTCTAGAATTCCTGCATTGTTGCCTGAGATGTCAGACTGTGAAGAACTGCCAACTAAAAGATTTATCTCGGCTTTCTGTCTTGCCAATGTTATAACATATACACCCTGATTAGACATGAGCAGAGACTGAAAGCTTTCATATAGGCCACTCAAATGAGAAATGAGTCGCTTCTATGTCTTTGACCGATGATTCTTGCGTTCTGTGGCTACCTGCTGCTGCTGGCTTGTTTAGACAGGAAAAGGAGCCATCTGTGAACGTGGTGGCACATAACAGCAAAAGAAATCACTTCTTGTGTTGCAAAACTCCTCTGCTTTGATGTCCTGCACAGTGTACTGGAGCATGCAGTTTCCAAACTAAAGCATGTAACCCGAGTGCATGCTGTACACAACATAGATCTATGTACAGAGGTTCTGTCTCATGCTTTCTTGCTGCTCATTAACCAATCTGTAGTCTCCAAATCCTGTGCTATAAGCAAGATGACATTATATACACTTTGTTTACTTTGGGTCTCCTTTGGATTTTGTTTTTAAAAGGAAAAGAAACCACTAAAATGTTTTGGAAGTCAGTATATAAATTGTAGTGAAAGCAAAATCAGCATTAGATCAATTGGTGTCATCCTTTCTAATTCATAGATTCAGTTGCAGATGTAAAAGTACTCTAAATTGATGACTACCAAAAGCATCCTTCAAAGACTAGAGGGGTGATAGAAGGTGCGTGAGCATCAGGTACAAAGGAGAAATGTTTCTTTTTTGCCAGGTTGCTTAACACCAGTGGTGGAACAGTACACACGTGCAGCAGTGGCTCCTGTAAAAAGCAAACTGATGACTTAGTGTCCAGCTGCAATGTAGCTTTGCAAGAATTAAATAAACCCCCTTTCTAACAAACAGCATTTCACAAAGTCAAGCTGCATACAGCTAAATAAATACCTTCAGTCCTAATTCTTGCCAGTGTGCTTCTACAAGTGTCCGTGTTCTGCCCAGAATGGGCCATCCTTCAGTTCTCTCCTCCTGGTACCTATAACTTACATGGCCTTGATGTATATGTAGCCTGCTGTCTGTTGTGTTACTCTGCAGATGTAACAGACTGGTGAATGGGTATCCACCATGTGTGTCATGCCATAGGCTGTTCTCAGTCCAACGGGAATGAAAGAGAAATGAGATGCAGGCAATGGTGGCACCACATATATGGGAGATGGAGAGAAAGTCTTGTCATGGAAAATGCATTTGCTAACGTTTGAAACATGTATAGTTGGAAAACGCTGTTCTGCCTTTGACGTGGGTGCAGTTGCAATTAGCAGGATTCAGCCTCCAAAGATGGTTTTTATATGGGCCAAGGGACGTGTTTTTGACAGCTTTGAGTGTGTGCTTGTGTTAGGTTTTGTGTTGTTTACTGCCGCAGGAGTAACCACCTCTTAGTTACTGCAGTTGTATAGGATCCTCCCATCCTTTCCAGTATAAGCTTAGCAACACTCAGCCAATGCTCTTGTACTGCAAACTGTCAAGCTTCAAAGGAAATCTACTTAAAAACGCTTCAGTGTCTTTACATATACATAAAATAAGCTTGGAAATGCAGTGAACTGCAAATTATCCTAGCAGAAGGTGTTTGCATGAGATAATAGGGTAGAAGATCCAATTCTGTGCAGCTTTCAACATCCTGGAATCGATTTTTGATTCAGCTATTAACCTGCTTTGAAACATGTTGATGTAATAGAGTACCACAAAATATAGAGAAATATGGGTTTGCACGTTTAGTTCTTGGAATCTTATTTATTCTAGCAGCAGAAGTTACCGTAGCGTTACCTGTATTGTGTCCATCTGTGCATGTTCTCTGTGATTTGTGCTGCTAGTATGCACTGTCCTCTGCAGCAGCAGCAGCAGCATGGGGAGCCCAGCCCTCAGCTGCCTTGGGGCAGTCACTTGAGGTTCCTCTGGTACGCACCATGCATGGTACCACTGTTCATCACCTACCTTCTACCTCGCTACCCAGTTTTGTTCCCTGAGAGCCTTTGTCTCTCTCAGTTGGGTTGAGTTGCATCTCTTGCGCAGGAAGGTTAGTCCTTGGCTTTATGCATCTGGGTATGTGCTGAAGCAGAGGTAATACAGCCAGGAACACTTGGTGATGCTAGTCCAATGAGGGAAGTATTCTGTGTACTTCCATCCCTTTGCTGAAGTGATTTTTTCAGGTTTAGGTTTTTCAGCTTATTTTCAACCATCTGTTTGTTTATCCTTATAAACCAGGACAACATTTTACAATCAAATCCAGTATTAAGGAGGTATTAAAATTCCATGGAAACCTAATAAAGCTGTGGGTGAAATGAGCAGGTGCTTACTGCAGCCTTACAGGGACACTAGCTAAGGTTACTCCTTTCAATTCCTTACCAGCAGGTGTTTAGAATTGCCTGTCAAAGCCATCTTGCTTTTCACTTCAGCACAGACATAAGACATGGCTTATTTTAAGATAAAAGGTAAATTTTTTGCACTGAGGTCCCATATTGGGGTTTGGGTTTCAGTGATAGCAGCTCTGTGTATGAATCACTTGTTGCTTATTATAAAGCAATAAGAGACACTTAGCTGGTTGGGGCTGGCAATAAAAAACATATGTGAAAGAATTAATGAAAACCATTCACGGCATTCCTAAGTTTGTTTCTTTTTAGATGGTGCTGTATTAGGTTCCAGTACTACTTCTTCTGTTAGTTTAACTGTGCTAGAGTTGTAGCTTCACGGAATGGGTCAATTGTGAAGCATGAATGTGTTATGTCCGCTGAGAGTGCTACATGCAGTAACTGCATCGAGTGAGGTTTGCTTTAGACACAGATTTTCTGTCACATGCTTATTGAAGGCGCTCATGTGCCTGAGCGAAAATGGAGACATGGTCTGTGGTCCAGAGGAGGCCACGAGGATGCTCACGGGCTGCAGCACCTCCCGTATGGAGATGGGCTGAGAACATTGGGGCTGTTCAGCCTGGAGAAGAGAAGCTGTGTGGAGACCTCAGAGCAGCTTCCAGTGTCTGAAGGGGGCTACAAAGATGCTGGAGAGGGACTCTTCATCAGGGGCTGCAGCGATAGGACAAGGGGTGATGGGTTCAAACTGAAACAGGGCAAGTTCAGGATAGATCTAAGGCAGAAGCTCTTCCCTGTGAGGGTGCTGAGGCGCTGGCACAGGGTGCCCAGAGAAGCTGTGGCTGCCCCATCCCTGGCAGTGTTCAAGGCCAGGTTGGACACAGGGGCTTGGAGCAAGCTGCTCTAGTGGAAGGTGTCCCTGCCTGTGGCAGGGGTTGGAACTGAATGAGCTTTAAGGCCCTTTCCAACCCAAACCAGTCTGGGATTCTATGATTATTATTGGGCTGCTTGCTCTCCTTCAGGGGTGTTATTAGAAACCATAGATACTGTCAGAAAAACAAATTTGTATTTGGGGTTTTTTGTCATTTATTCACCCTGAAGCCAGAACTTTATTATTCAGGCAGGAAGCCAGTGTCCAGTGCTCTTTTCTGAGTCCTTAAACTTGAATTATTTCAATTCAAATGGTAACCGTTAATACCTAGATTCTTAATATCACCTGATGCATGTAAAACCTGGAGTTTAACTGTGATTCACTTATATAAAATTAATAACCAAGATCTATTAAGAAATCACAAGGCAAAGCTGTAAAATCATTCCAAATCTCTCATCTCATCTGTTTTTCTTTGGCTGTTTGATTTGCAGCACACCAGCTCTGAATAGCAACAGTGCATGTCCACTTGTGGGGCTCAGCAAGTACTGCCACAGAGCTCAGGGTGAGATGGGGCAGACCTACAGCTGGATTTTCTTTCCACTATAACTTAAAATGTAATGGTCTGGGCCTGGTGGCTGCATTTGGTTGTGTTCATCTCTGCTGCTAGCACTTGTTTAAATTAGAAACAGGCTTCTAAGCCTTTGTCTCTCAGGTTCGTGGTCCTACAGAGTTCTTGGACACAGGCCTGGGAGCAGAAACCTTGTGGGAAAGAAGCTATTTGTAGTATTAAAAAGCGCAACTTCACTGGTCAAGCAACTAGAAGGTGGAGACAGATTAATAAATGTACTCTGGACGTGGTAGTCTATTGTATATTAGTAGAGAGTTCTGCTTGGCCAAGCTAGCTGGAGTCTTTAGGGGTTTTTCAGTTGCTTGTAATTCACTTCAAGGGTAAGATTCAGATGCTAAACACGAGTAGAACTGAGCCGAGGGTTTGATGCGTCAGTCCATGTTGCTCTTTCAGACTAGGTGGGGGAGTCCTACTGAAAAAGAGTCACTAATAATTTGTAATAGATTATTGTAATGATGCCTTAAGAATTTAACTTCTAACCATGTACAAAACAGATAATTTAGATATTTATTCACTATTACTACCCTGAGTGTGTGTGTATATATATATATATATGTGTAATCTGCTGTATGCTCATCAAACTGCCCATGCATACACTTGCTAGCTAAAGAGCAGTTAATTACAGCACAGACCTCAGGCTCTGTCTAAATAATGATATAAATGTGATATAAAATACATTCTCCTAGTATTGTGTCCAGTTTTGTTGAAGACATCAACAGGGTGAGGGCTTCTCACATCCTGCTGGAAACTGCTGTGTCTTCCTTGGCCATCCCATTTGGAGGCATGGTTTTCTGGAAACCAGGAGGATTCTGATTTCGTTATGTCCTGTCTTCACAGTCCTGAAGGATCTGAACAGTAGCTTTCATGTCTCCTGCATTGCTCTTCTCTGTAGATACTTGTGAGTTCATCTACAAAGACTTCTTTGATTGTTTCTTTTCATCCTCCTTTCAGTTCCTATTTTTTTTGTTATTTCCATCTGGAAACCTTCCATATTCCCCCAAGAACCTGATTTACAGAAAGTCATAAATTGCTTAAGTGTCAGTGCATGAGTCTTTCTGTGCTGCCTTCATGGAAGCACTCATTTCACCCTTTCCAATGGTTTGATACTGCCAGATCTTTGCTGTCTGTTAACACCTGCAGTGGTTTTCACTGGTCCTACCTTCCAGCTTGCTTTCCCTGAATTGCTGGGTTTGAAACTCCCTTCCAAGGGTGAATTAATGTGCACTGATGCATTGCTTGAAGGTGAATTTTACTGGTAACTTTGTGCTGCTTTTTCTGGCTTTGTGGGTTGTTCTTTTTTTCCCTTGTATGAAGCCCAATTAAAAGCTTATTTATTTTAATGGGAATCTCCTTTTGATGGAGGCTTTGCCGCTGTCTGCTGCTTGTCTCCAAGTTTTCATTTGCCTGGAGTTTTAGTCCTGGCTTCCTGGTGTTGCTTTAGCAAGTGTCCTTCCATGCAGGGTAAGTGACTTACAGTGATGCCAGTGCAGAAGATGCACTTGTTTCCTTGTAGGTCAGGCAGGCTGCTAGGGCTCCCTCGCAGTAGCAGCACCTTGTTTTACTGATGTCCTTATTCCTCTTTTCTCTAGCAGGCTATAAACATTCCAAGAATCCACAGTAGATACCCCAGTTGCTAACATCTGCCTCCAACCTTTTGGGACCTATTTGGCCTCGTGTTTGCACTAATGAACTTAACACAGGAAAGTAGGAGCGCTGATGGAAGCTGAGAGACCCAACTGATGCAGTGGAAGCTGAGGTTTTAATTCAGTAAACCTGAGATGATCCTGGGGCCTGGAGTAGTATAAGCCAAAATTGAATCATTCAAAGGGAAAGACCACACATGCAGGAGGTGCTAGCAATGGTTTAGCTATAAAACCAGAATTAAATGGTGAGGAAAAGGGCTCTAACATGCTAGTTAATCACACAAAGATCGAACCATTCACTCAGTCTCAAAACACAAGGCCATCCCAGGATGTATCAGAAGGAATTCTAATGGAGATATGCAGCCTGATGGAAAACATTAATGCATCAAAACCCTGATAGGCTGTCCTCTATAACACTGCGGTTGGAGCCACCCACAGTCACAAGAGGTGAATTTTGTGGTGGTGTGGTGACTGACTGGAACCTTACCATGCAAAAAGAGACTTAACTAACTGCATGGTTTTCTTTTGGCAGACTGAAGGCCGGGAGGAGGAAGGGCACGATTGCTTTTCTCATGCTCACCCAATGCACTTTCAGGCAGCAGATGGGCAGAGGTGGGCTGAAGTTAACAGTCACGCTGTCACACGCACAAAGAGTAGGCAATCTGTCCATGCTTTATTGCCTGCAGGTGGAGAGGTCTCCATCTCTTAGGAGAAGGAGGCTTTTGGATGACATTCTGAAAGCAGCAGTGTGTTTGTGTGTATCTCAATAGTAGCCCAGTCTCTGCTGCCCAAACTGAGTGCTGCAGTACCAGAGTAGAAACCAGAGTTTCACCAGGGGCCATGTGTGCATCTCTCAGCCTGTTCCTCCAGCTCGTGACATGGGATTGCAGAGCCTGGTCAGTGCTCACATCCATCTGTAGGTGGGCCCTTGTCAAGTTGATGGACTCTGTCTTTGTGTCACTCTTCCTTAGCGATGTTTTACATCCCTTCAGCTGACTGGGGCCAAGGCACAGTATGATAAAGTGTTTCTGCATCTTTGGAGCTGCTTTAATAATTTCCCCAGACCTCTGAGAATCCGACTGAGAGATGAGACCTGCATGGAGTTTGCTTGGGTCCAAAACACCCAGAGGGCTCCCGTGTGAGGTGAATAAGCCTGAACCAGTCCTGGGAGTAAAACTTGGAAGTGCTGGTCCTGTGTCCCCTGGCACTTGTGCAAAGAAACTGCTGAGGGTGCAGAGGCGAATTATTGTGGAGCCAAGCAGAGTTTGGCAAGAGCTGTGAATGTGAGCTCAAAGCTGCAGGAAAGCTGTTACAGCTGCTCCTGGTGCAGAGCCGGCCCCTGAAGCCATAGTGCTACATCCACTTGATGCTGCCTTTCGTAGCATCCTCAGGCCTGAGCTATTCCTTCTTGTGTGGCGTGGATAATCCACAGCGCCTGGGTGTGCCATCTCCAGAGCTTGAACTG
Organism: Amazona ochrocephala; assembly: GCA_039720435.1. NCBI lineage: Eukaryota > Metazoa > Chordata > Aves > Psittaciformes > Psittacidae > Amazona > Amazona ochrocephala. The sequence goes on from CM077878.1 coordinate 126,642,960, forward strand.
TGTTTTCAGGTTGGTTTGATTCATTTTTGGAAAGGATTTATAGGCTGCCTGCAGCTGCAGATTAACTTAGCAAGTGCTGCAGTCCTTTCAGGTATGTCATTCTCTTCTCCTGCCTCCCCCCCAGTACTCCTGCACAGCTGCTAGTGGAGCTGAGCATCTTTTTATATGGGGTAGAGAAGTTCTACTTTCATACCTCCTGTTTTCAGGCTGGTAGATACCTGTATTGTTGGGGATTTTTCTTTGTTGTTTCCTTACACACACACACTCTCCTGACCTTATTTCTTCTGTACCCCATTACCAACAAATCTATTATGAGATGACCAAGATTCTTTTCTTCTAAAAGATCAAGTGAGGGGAAAAAACCATCTTACCATATTGCTTGTACGTGGGAATACTGAGAATCATAGAATCCCAGAATGGATTGGGTTGGAAAGGACCCTAAGATCATCCAGTCCCAACCCCGTCCCATGGGCAGGTTTGCCTCACACTAGACCATGTTGCCCAAGGTCCATCCAACGTGGCCTGGAACACTGAAGGTCAGGAAATGCAGGAAGGAAACAGTCTCATGCTCTTGAGCATTCAGTTGAGCCGGTATGCTCTGACAGAGTTAAATCACTGCTTTTCTTAATTTGCAAATACAAGACTTTGGCTTCAGGCAATTAGTTGCTGTTTGAGAATGGTTTTGTTGATATCCTGCCATCCTCTCTAGTATTTCAAAAGACTTTTACATTAATATTGTATCTGCCCTACAGGTTCATGTGATGAAAGGAAATTTAGAGTCTTGGACAAAAATCTTTCAGTAGGTTGTCTCTTCTTTTTTAATCCTTCCTCTTCTGTAAGGAGAGGCTTAATCAAGTTATGCCTAGCCTGTGTCTCTCTAACAAGCTTGTTGAATATGTATCCTCAAAGGTAATCTTCAGTAGCATGCAGCTAGCTAATAAAAGCAAAGGAAACAGGGAAGTTCCAAGAGCTTATTTATATCTGAGTGCCTGGCAGAGAATCTTTTCCCTGAGCTCCAGGAGAGCCTCATCTCTTCTGGCGAAAGACCTGACCGAATTCCCCTTGGACTCCGCATCTCTTTCATCTGTAGAGCCAACGGGTGCCTCCATCCACAGGGATTTCGGTTGCAGCTTGTCTACACTATT